>CM060481.1:17660391-18260391 GCA_030544235.1 Lepturacanthus savala
ATCTCGTGTCTGTGGAGACACTCCCTGCTCGCTGAAATCCTGACAGTGAAATGATTCATTTTGTGGGGGTTGTGTGACGCTATGAGCAATTAATACATTTTGCAGCCGTAACCATTTTTTTTTTCTTTTTAGCCGCGTTTGTGTAATTACTTTTTTCGCCACTGGAGGGAGACAGAAGTCTCGCGCTACAGCTTTAACACACGCTTGAAAAACGGCGAGTGACCCTTTAAATGTTTATTTTGAACAGCAAAGTCATTCACATTTAGTGCGATATCGAGTATTTATGGGACAGTCCAGTATCTGTAGGAGCTTTATCAATAATGGATGATCCTCCACCCTTTTAAGCTCCATGTAGGAAGTAGTGACCCATATATGTATGTAGGTTACGTTCTTTTCTTAAGTCAGGAGTGGCTGCACCGGGAATGAGCTCCTGAATAACATCTTGGACTCAGACCTGGAAAGTGGGACATTTGGCAGGATAACCTTAATGAATTTACAGAAAGAAGTCAGAAGAATATGTGATAAAATTGATCTGCAAGGCCTCAGAGGAGAAATACCTGTTGCCCAGGGTTTTTCAAATGGAACAAAGGAGAGGATGAACAAAAGCTGTGATCCCGACCACATGGACAGGCAGGACCATCTCTGGATCCATTTTGGCATCTGAGGCACATCATCAATTGCAGGAATTGAACAGTGGCTGAGGTGCCAGAGCCACATGAGCCTAATGGGGATCCCAGTCACTCGGATGGCAGCCTTTTCTCTCGCTGTGGTCATGAGGAGGAGCTTCCACTCTCAGGACCCTGAGGAGATCACTGCCCCACGCCCAGTCATACACATATTTCTTCTAATTTGTTGATGATTGTTACTTATTTGGGCTGAACAAAAAGGAAGTAGCTGACAGGATTACATTTCAGTATGATTACACTGTGAACATATATGACAAATGGAGGTGTATTAGCAGGGCACAAAGAAAAAAAGGAAAAACAGGCAAATTCTTCCCTAACTATATCACAGTTTCTATACTCAATAGCTCAAAGCTCAACACCTGCGGCTTATTGCAGAAAGCAAGAACCTGAATCCATGTTTTTTGGATCAAAACGTCACCCGGTGAGACTACGTTGTTAGTTCAAAATATAAGATGCCCCCGGCCTGATGTTTTAAGACGTTGCTGCTACTAATCGAAACGACTCTAGTGTGATGACGCCACTTCTTTTGTTCTCCACAGGCTCTAATGTGCTCTACAGAAATGACTGGATGGAGGGGAAAAAAAAAAAACTCCCCACTGCTGCTGCATCGCTGTTTGCGAGGAGTGTGTGAATCCTCAGACAGAAAGAGAGAGGGGGGGGAAATAGGGCACTTTCATATTTATTTAAGTGTCAGATCCAGAGCTGTCTGTAGGAAGAGAGGAACAAAGAGAAAGGAAGGAGGGCTGCAAACAAGAACACTGAGGTTTCATGAACCCTTCCTTTTTTCTGTGAGCACGCACACGTGCACACACACACACACACACAGCACTGCAAAAACTGAAGTCTAACAGAAGAAAATATTTGTTTTTTTGTACAAATAGTGCATTATCGAGGAGAATTATCTTATTCCACTGGCAGGTAATTTCTATAATTTCATTTTTTTCCTGATTTGGGTCGTTGTTTTCTTGTTTTAAGAAAAAAAAGACTAACATTTTCTTAAAAAAAACAATTAAATTGACTAAAATCAATTAAAACAACCTGAAATAAGCTAATTTATCTACCAGTGGAATAAGATAATTCTATTCAATTTTTGGTTTAATTGTACCAAAAACAATATATTTTGACCTATTAAAATTTCCTTCCTTTTGGGAAGGAAAAAAAGAAAGCGAGAGGAAGAAATGATGAAGAAAGGTAGAAAAAAAACAAACAGCAAAACATCCATCAGTGCTTGTGCAGTTGCATGTATGTAAGTGTGCCTGTGAATGAGGAGAAGCGGCGAATGCGGCACATCAAGTTATGTCTTGGGACTAATAGACGGGGCGTGTAAATGAGGATTATGTGCAGGTGCCAAACAGGCCGTGATCCGCCCGTCTCGGAGATGTCACATCAATTCTGGGTACATGCGGCGCAGAATAGATAAACCTTCATCAACGCTGCCAAAAGAACAGGAAGCTCCCCCTCGGATGTGACACACAAACACCGAAACACGTGTGAGAATATCTCAGAGCAATTACCTGCTGGTTTCGCCTCAACCGGCACAGGTGCTGGCAAACGTAAATCAACACTTCCTCCTTGTGGATCTGCTGTGAACTACAGGGTGCCTCGGGCAGACACGACGCATCAGCTGCCATTTTCAATTCATCAGTCGTCCTTTCAGTGTTCCGCGGAGCTAAATCAGTGAACCATAGATCAGAAGACATTCCATGAGAAGTCTTTTATTTAGAGTTTTAAAAAAAAAAATCGGTGGAATATCACAAGCGGGATGGATGGAGGTGACTTTGTGAAAACATGCCTCCTTGCTCCCAGCATCTGTGATTTCATTGGTTTTTTGATTAAGGTTTTGTTTTTCCCCCCAGTCAGTCTTGTCTGGAAAGTAGAGGTGAGTAAATTTCAGCATTAAGCGGTCATGAAGGATTTTAACGAGCAGCCCAAAGTGAATTATGAACATCCGAACAGCAGAGCGATCTCCATCCGATCATGTGATCAAAAAGCTCCTGGACGGCTACGGAATTTAGGACAATTAGGAAACTGTTTAGTTAATCGTGGTAATTCTCCCTCCGAGTTGCATCATCACGTTGTTGCTGAAAAGGATCGTTTATTTCAAGATCCAGCCGCCAAAAACAATTCCAATCACGAATTATTTCGTTGGAAAAGTCAAAAGCAGAAGAAGCCTTTCCTGTAAAATGGATGAACCGAGGGCAAAGTGAATTAGGATCATTTTTTGAGGGATTTTTTTTTAGCCGCCAACAAAAACTAAGAAGTTGGACGTCCCCTGAACAGGTTTTTCTTCCAGCGTCTTCGTTACCAATCACAACCATGACTCTGCCTGCAAGAGCAGCAAATTCACCAAAATTCATTTTGTTCCCTCTGGAAAACCCAAAAAGGTTCACCATCCTGTAATGCGACTGTGCAGGAGTGTATCTTGGTTAATAGTGGAAATATAAATATAATCAGAACCACTACGCCGTCCATAGTTTGGCACTCGGAGTCAAAGAAGAGCGGGACAGTTTCTTATGATTTGATTGACTTTATTTGTAAGGCACCAGAAGTCCTTCCTTACTGCAGAACATTTCATATTATTTATAGTAAATGTCTGTTGTACTTTTTATAGTTTATTTTTTTTGTTTAAATGAAGCTATGATTTCAGACACAAAACATTTTTTTTTTGCCAAAGTACACACTTTCAGGTTTTACATTATACACAAAATAAGTATTTAAAAAAAGACCTTTACAAAGCTCGAAACGCTTACAATGCTTCACGCTATGGGGGCAAAAAGTTGGGGAATTGGGATGCGGTATGGGAGTAAGGGGGGGGGGGGTGTCAGGGAAGAGGAAAGGGATCAAAGGGCAAAAGTTCAACGTACTGCAGTTTCCCCCCTGGTGTCACATCGGTTTTGTAACACAACAGCACAAGAATCATCCAGGACAGACAAGAGAAGATGCAGCCATATACACATAAAGCTTTCTATGTATACAGAGGTGAGCACCTCCAACTACTTTTAACAAATACATAGAATTTCATTTGTATGTTTATAACGTCAGCTTTGTAACTCTTGTTCTCTAGTTCATATCGATTAATATTCAAAAAACAAAGAGGAAAAAAAAACAAACAAGTGCATTGATCACAGAAAGTTGACCAAACATTCTTTTTAAAAAATAATAATAATTATATATATAAAAAAAAAAATGTCGCTACTTGAAATAAATGAATCTTGGTTCCCCCAGACATGCATTGATGTGTTTGTGTCTCGCTTTGTCTACGCGCTCTGCATATCACTACGACAAAAACGGTATGTAGCTAGATACATACAGTACGTGGCTGAATGGGAGGACGATGTGCTGCGAGCTTAATTCACAAGCAGAATAGCATATTAGCTTTAGTCGGGAATAACGGAGAGCAACACGTTTCGTCTCTGTGGTTCATCGTTAACGATCGGGCCTGTACAACGGTTTATACACACCTGGTTTATGTATTCACATACATACACAGCAATGAGCGTCGTTGACGGAGTCATCCTACCGATGTCATCAATAGTTATCTTAACTTTTAGACGAGTGATGGGTTTTGTTTCGAGCGCTGTAATGTGTAACGTGTGTGTGTGTGTTAGCCTTTTAAATTCACACTGTCAATGTGTCAGCAAATGACTTTCAACACTAAGAAAATGAGCTTTATTATCATGCCAAAGAGGATTTTGAAGTGTTAGAATGAATCTCTTCACTCAATGTAGCAATTAAAACAGAGCGAGGAGGCTAAGAAAGAGCGCGTGCGTCTGTGTGTCTTGGTGGTGTTGCCGTTTCCAAAAATAATCAGAAAAACACAGGCCGCCTTAAGACCAGTAGTCAAATAATACTTAACCCTTTACAGGACAGAGCGTCTGCCATTGCTGAAAAACAAAAAAAAAAGATAGATTTTTTTTTGTTGAAAATATTTTTGAAAAACAGCTTCAAAGTCAGCAGTGATTTATTTGTGTTAAATTTAGTCTCGGCTTTCAGAAAGCACAAATTACCGGGGCCATGTTGAAGCCTCTACGTCCCCACAGTCCACCCACCTGGGTAGTGCTGCCTGATTAGACCTGCATGTGGGTGCTTACAAACTACTTTTGATCGACATCTCCCTCACTCCTCTGTTGGTTTCTCTGTACTTGCTATGCAGCTTTTTATTTCACATTGGAGTTTGTAATTCAGTCTCTTTTTTTTTGCTTTTGCACTTAATAAGACAGAGGAGCCTGAAATCCAAACGGAAATACCGCTATACTGTCAATCCATCACATGAAGTGAAAGCAGTGTTATGATGGGACGATTTATATGAATCACAATAGCACATAGGAGCTGTGTCTGAAATCACTCACTACGTCTTGTTGAAGAAAACATTCAATACTTACATTCAATAATTACTGTAGAAGACGCTTTCCTGTAATAATCATTCACATCTATCAAAAGTGACACATTGTATCATGGCAACAAAGCTGAAACTAACCAATAGCATTATAAATTTGTTCCTTTTTTCTTACAAAAAAAAGAGGAAATAACACCTCAAAAAAGAAAGATATTACATACTGATGAGAAACAAAATGTGTGTGTTGAAAGCTACAAATATTGGCCATGCAGCGAACCTGTTTCTACAACAAATGACTCGGACACTGCACGACTAAAAATTCTCAACTTTTCCGCCTCAGACCGGTTCATTGTTTCAGATCCGGTCGGAGCGAAGTGGGAATGTTGCACCTCGGGAGTGATTTCAGACACAGCCAGAGTACGGTGACGTTTCCCAGTGTAGCTCCGCCCCCCCCCCCCATCCATCCCCCCAGCTAGAGGTCTAATCAGACACAGTAATTGAAAACACCTGTGTGGGCTGGGTTCAGTTGGATTTTTTTTTTTCTTTATAACTCATCAGAGCAGCTGTGGGAAGCCGCTTGTGCTTTGTGAAGAGAGATCTACACGGATATCGTTTCATTAGGTCATGGACGTATCCCGCTCGGTGTAGCGTGTAGGCGTCACCTGAAAACGCGGCGTAGTGTCGCAGCCTGACGTGCGACAGATGCGAACGGATGGAAAACGCAGAAGATCGCGCAGCATTTAAATCGAATACAGCCTCCGTTCTCGTGCAGGGACGTCCCCTACGGCGCGCTGTTCCTCAAGAGCTGTGTCGTGACAAACAACGCAGACTGGGACTGACCGCATGCAGAGATTAATGTCACTGGTCTCGTCTCTGTATATTAAGTTTATACACTCGGAGTGGATAAAATAAGACGCTCAACCCCCCCTTGTGACACGGCCTGTACTCTGTCACTGTCCTGTTCTTGCTTTTGCTCGGGCCTGGACTCGGCGATGAGGATTCTTCAAAAGACACACGCTGCCCTCTGCTGCCAAACGCACAACGTGCACGCTCTCTCCTCTCTGTTGCCTGCTCCGATACAAGCACACCTTAAAGATGAATTAAAAAAAGGGGGGGGGGGGAGAAGTCAAGAGGCATCTCTGTTCTTTTCACTGCACACAGCGCTGCCTCAGCTCTGTTTAACTACTGATGGAAATGTCGCCTTTCAGTTAAGGTGCCGGGTGGATTTATCCAACATACTTCGCAGCGTCAGGCAAGGATCGTTGAGTAAGGGGGTTTCCTTACTAAAGTGGGATTGTTATCTAGTCAGATTTTGCTTTAAGAAGGTGCTTTTTTCCTTTTCTCTGTATGAATTTAACATTACACAGGAAATCTCTAGTTTGTCGACTTGAGATTTCTTACAATGTTTCTGCTTTCTTTTGGGAACTTAAAGCAGAGGTTTTTGGTTTGACGGACGCTTCTCTCGTCTCAATCGAAACACATCATCTAAACTCCCAGCCCAACTTGAAGTTGGGATGGATGAATACGACCGTAACCACCGAAATATATCAACATTCTGATCTCTGAGACCGTCCTCTTAGGGGAAAAAAAAAAAGTTTTGCGGGAATCCCGTGTTCGTTGTCGGACGGGTTTTACAGCTTGGAGCTCGACAACAAGTTCCTGTGTTTAACATGTACGTCTGTTTTAACACCTACGGTGCAGTGCATTCAAGTCTCACAGATCAGTCCTGCTTAGTAAGGACCCGCTCAGAACAGAGGCAAGAGTCATGGGGAAGAGTGGGAGGAAGAGAGGCGGGCAGGGAAAAGAAAAAAAAATTAAACTAAACAGAAATAAGCACTCAGAGACACAGCGCCAGGAAGCAACTGAAATAGAAAGTAGTCTTGATAATAAAAAAAGAAAATGGTAAAAAAAAAAAAAAAACAGCAGTTGAGGAAAAGATACACAATACATAGGAAAGAAAAGTGGTAAATTGATGAAATCAGGACGAGTCTGATATAAGAGGACATGAGAGGCAGGGGCCAAAGCCTCCCAAATAAGAGGCCAGCACAGAGGGCTTTCAGGTAGGCTGGTGCAGTAATGGAGTTGGCAAGGGTCTGTAGCTGAAGCTGCGGTGGTTGGGCTGAAGCCAATGTTAGCTAAGATCAGAGAGAGGGAGACCAGGGGAGAGGCTGTAGGCCAAAGGGTTTGGATCTGGGGGGGATTCAGATCTCTGGACAAAAACAGAGCTGAACGGGGGAGGGGGGAGGAGGGTGGGAGAGAGAGAGAGACCCATCTAATCTGACTTGTCTCCGTCCTCCTCGCGGTGGCTGTCGACTCCGTCACGCGACGCTTTCTCCTCCTTGGCCAGCTGGGCTTGGGAGGCCAGCAGGGAGGAGAGGGAGAAGAGGCCGGAGGAGGTGGTGACGGCGGGGAGGGTCGGCTGGCTGAGGCCCAGCGGCAGGGGGGTCATGGGCAAGGCCAGGCCCTGGAGCTGAGACAGCTGGTGAGCCTGGAGCTGCTGCTGCACGGAAGACAACCACACACAACTTAGACACAGCAGGAGAGATTCAGCACACAATCCCAACAAAACACACACACACAAAAAAAAAGGATGGAAAAAGGAAAAATCTGCAGCTAATATACATTACAAACTATGTTTAATATATAACCCCTGAGGCAAAGTGCTAATGGCTCCAGCACAATGGGATAGATGGAAGGCTCATATCACAAACACGCGCTCGGTAAGAGATGGAAAACCTGCGGCACACATAAGTTATTTATAATAGATGCAATTTTCAATATACGTCCTCCAGACAAGATGAAAGCAAACCGACTGCGGGAGGAAAGAACAGATGCCCGCGATCCAACAAAGGACAGGTACGTGGAAATACACAGGAAAAACATCCCCCACGAGACTTTACTCGCCTTTCATTTTAATATACAGAAGGACAAATTGTGACTGCCACGCCCGTGCTCTCGAATCACTCCCGCAGCGTTCAACACACTCAACAACCCTGGCTGTTTTCTCATAAACAGTTTGGAGCAGTCAGGACTTGCTCAAGCTACACCTACAAGAGTCAACGGCTCTGCTTTACATTTACAACCAGACCTGGAATGCTCTATAGGACACACTTTACATGGAAATGAGTCAATATGAGATTAGCAGCTATCAAAAGAAAAACAGTATCAAGAGAATCTCATTTCCAATACAGACCAGTATCTTCTGCATCTAAAACAGCAGACACTAAGACAAAACCACGGCGTGTTTGTGGATCATGCATCACAGTGATGGAGTGGGGTAGCCTAGCTAACACTGGAGCCATAGTAAAATGATCGAGGAGCTAGACTAGCTAATGCTAAACCTCCGGTAAAATGATGGAGTAGCTGAGCTAGCTAGCGTACGGCTGATAATGACAAAGTGTAGCGGGGCTTACATTACAGCTACAGAGATGAAGGATCATAGCTAGCTGGCTAATGTCCCTTCCACACTGACTAAATATTGTAAGTAGCAAGCTAATTGTATTTGTTTAAAGATCAATAAATGATACTATGGTGCTGGTAAAAAAAAATGTCAAAAATAGTATAATAGTAAATAATCAAATTAAAGATGGTAAAATGGTTTCTGTGGAGGTTTAAATCAGAGAAAATAACCTTGAGTGGGTTGCATGGAATTTGACAGATTCAGCATTTTTAGGTGATCCGCCTGTTAAAGGGACTAAAAGTGAGGAAAACTCCACCTCTGCCCCTTTGATTTGGATAATTCATTAAACCTTTCCATCTAATAAGGTCTCAAATCTACATGGAGGAGCAATACTAAATCAATGAAATGCACATTTAAATAGTTCCTCCAAAGTGAATAAAAAAATCTGGCAATTGGCGAAAATCATGCTTCACAAAGCTTGTAATTATTACAGGACTATTGAAATGAATTGCCCTCGGTTAGTGGCCAATCAATGTATCTCTGATTTATGTTAAAGATGAGCTATAATACAGTTTTTCATTCAGTAAATTTAATCGTTTCCTCCTTGAGATATAAAAAAAACACTAAGTGGTGTGAGCTTCAAGGATTCTTTCACTGGAAAGATGGCACAGACCTGCATTTACAGCTGTAAGCAGAACCTTTTAAAAACCTAGAAAGTATCGAGCTATCCATCCTGAATGATCACAGCCTGGGGCTCAGATTTCATCTTCTATATTACCTATTTTTTTTTTTGCTTTGCGATGTCCAGTTCATTTCAAAGCAAAGATGTCATTAAAGAAAACAATAGAATTGATGATAATGACCAATAATTGCTTTTTCTAACCATAACCAGGCCCAGGGGCGTGGCTGGGGGGCTGGAACACCGTACCCTTATGATGGAGTTCATCTCTGGGGGGGTGACCTGCTTGGCCCTCTCTATGGCCGCCAGGACCTGCTGCTGGTGCTGGAGATGAGGCGAGGGGCGGGGGGGAGGAAAGTGAGAGACAATGAGAGCGGGACAGAAACAAGGGGAGGAGAGTTTGAGGAGAAGAGAGGTGGAGAGGTTAGATCAATATCAATAGTCCCGACAGAGACCCGACAACCCGCTCTGGTGATGCATCCACCCCCCACCCCCCAGGCATTCAGCCACGCACACACACGCACACACACACGCAGGGGTCTCTTGTGTGACACCGGTGAATGGATGGTCGGCTGGTAGGCTGTAATGGGTGGAGGTCAACCCCCTGGTGGGCAGATAAGAGCATGGCTTATCTGAATCACACAACCATTTATTACGCTGACACATAAACACACGCATGTAGAAAGGAAAGGAGGAGTGAGATGGAGGAGGCGTCAAAGGGAAGGATGAAGGGAAGGAGGGGGAGTGGAGGAGGAGGAGGTGAAAAGGGGAGGGGAAGAGTGGGAGGAAAGGATGGGCTGAATATGACAGAGGAGCATCGAGGCGGTGGAGGGGGGGGATGGAAAAAATGAAGAGAAAAGCGAGGTGGAAAAAGAAGGCGAGTGATGATGAATGACGGGAGGAGAGAAGTGGAGGTGGGGATACTGAGCGAGGGGGTCACCGGGGTGGAGAGGTAATGAGCCGGGAACGAGGGTGATCTCATTCCAGGATGTAAGGAAGAGGACTGCGGGTCATGTGGGGGGTGGGGGGGGGGGTGGGGTGACGTCTTTTTGCCAGTGTGTGTCAGAGTGTGTGTGCTTACCTCCTGAGACAGGTAGGGGAGGACTTGTGCGCAGATCCCGTTCAATCTCTTCACAATCTCAGCCTGTGGAGGCAGGAAGATTTAGTTTTTAATATTTAGCTACTAGTCTTAGTCTTAGAGATCTTTTTAATACATTTCCACTGTTAAAATGTGCATAAGGCTGCATTACATGGTGATATTTCAATAGAAATAGTCAAGATTGTGTGCATGAACCAGACCTGGGGACTTTGTGACTTGGACTCAAGTCGCACACACAGACGTGACTCAGATTCATGTTTTGGGACTCCACCCCCTTTCTTTTTTTAGCATAATAATATTAGGGAAACTCTGAAACGTCTGAAGAGCTCAATGTTATTATTCATTTTTAAGACATGGCAACCGCATTATGTAGTGTGTGCACGACTTGCTCACGCAATAGTACCTCAGATGACGCTATGGCGACTGACACACCTGCTGTACCATTTGTAATTACCTTTGAGTATAAAAACTTCAAACAAGGAGACGCCACCAACAAAAGAAGCGCTAACTGCATAGTCTGCAGTACCAAAGTTAAGGACGCTGGATTGGCCACATCAAATTTGACCAGTTATTCATCCATGTACTTTTGCATGACGTCAGTTTGACCTCCTCAGACCATACATTTCTATATTTTTGCATCTATTAGCCCGATCTCCTGTTTCTCCAACCTCCGAACCCTCCGCCTACCAATCACCACTAATCAGTATGGTACTGATATAAGAGTAGTAATATTACAGTAAATTCTGTGAATTTCTTCACAGAGAGAAGGCTCATAACGAAGAAGAGACATGAAAGCATTATTTTTTTAGAGACTTGAGACTTAAATTGGACTCATGACCAAAGACTTGAGACTTGATTGGGAGATGTGACACTTGTTTTTGAGCTAGTTTAATTCAAAACGGGTATTTTGGAGCCACCCTGGTGTTTTCTGTTCCCATAGAAATGAAGCACCTACAGTAGGTCTCATACTTTGCTTGGACAAAACAAATATTATATTTCTCAGATGGAATATTTCATCAGAAGAAAACTTTCCCGGGAAGGAACGCTTTATACCAATGGCGACTGCTTTCGAAGAAGCGAACAAACTCACCACTGACTCCTAAATTCAACCACTTTCATGACTCGGCCGATAAGCTCTTCTGCCGATTATGTCGACATCCACTTGATCGGACCCGCACAATTATGTGCAAAAAACACTTAGCAAGCAAAAAAAAAAAAAAAACAGGAGGTAACAGCACACAGGCTCAAACAACCACTGGTGCAGATTGAATGGAAAAACTGAAAACTATGAGCATTTCTAGTGAAGCAGCGTAAAGAGGGAGGAGCGCTGCCAGAGAATGAAGTAGCCAGTCAGACTGTTACAGCTTGTTAAACTGTTGATATTTTATTCGCAGTAAAAAGTTAAGAAAAGGACGCACGGGTGCAGAGGTTAAAATATAAATTGTATAAATAGGGCCAAATTATTTTTTTTGCCAATTGTAAGTTTTGAAGAAGCCATTTCACTTCATCAAACCACCTGCATCACATAAACAAAGACATGAGCATTTAGCAGCGGTGGCAGAATCGTGTACGTGGGATTAACAAAACAAACTAAAGAAGACCTGCTTATGCTAATGAAGGAACTTGTCAGTCAGTATAACACAGTGGCTCAGCGCCATTTCTGAAGCCCCTACACACCTGCAGTCCACCCACACAGGTGAGAACACCTGACGAGCCCGTGGCGAGACTGTGTGGGTGTGTAGTAGCTGTGATTGACAATTTATACCATTATCTCAGCAGCAGGCAGCACGCGAAATGGCAAATGTGGCATTTAATCTATATCGGCTGATCAAACTACAGCAGGTACTGTAGTGGCGATGCTGTGAGTAAATTTCATTTAAATCTATTCGCAGCTTTAAAACGCGCCCTGTTTGATTGACGTTTTTCTGGCAGCTGTCGCCGCTGCAGACCTGAGCCAAAGCAAAGAAACGACTGAAGCTGCACGTCACGAACAGACGCTCGCTGCTAACGCGGCTTTTTGGAGAGCAATGACCCAACCAGCATCCGACGGACGTGTTTGCAGGTCTGTTATCAATGTTAACACGCTGCTTAATGTGCTGCAGCTGAGCAACTAATAAGTTATCTATCCACTTTTACCCGATGAATGTTTGGTTTGGAGGCTCATGTTCATGTTTGTAAGTTCGATAAGGAAACTTCAGCGGGAAACAGTTCAGAATTTGTGGCTTTCAAACGCCACGCTATCGCTTTATTCAAGATCTGATTTGTCACATTGAATTAATATTTTACAGCTCACACGAGCGGATGGCGGAACAGTATAAAACGAGTTAATGTAAAAATAATTTTAAAAAACACCGTGATGAAATCAAAGGATTTGAAATATAAATTTCTCCCTTTTGCTTTATGAGCTTTTTTACCCTCCCCCCCACAAAAGGAGAACACAGAAGTGATTTACAGAGCAGATATCTGCTGTAGTATATTAAAAAAAAAAGAGCAATTTAATTGCAGCTGGACTACAAACAGAGGAAAAAGCCGCACAAACAATACATGATAGTGGCATCAATACACTGCCGCTTTCGGTCTTTTCATTGGATTTTGTTGACGGCAGGAAAAATATAGATCATCAACAGACCTCTCTCCTTTAAACCCTCATTATGTGGGAATTGTCATTCAGCGATTCAAACCACACTCTCATCTGTATGGGAAATGTCTGCTATGACCTTCTCAAACTGGGGCATGCAGACCTTGCATCACATACACACGCACACATATCAGAATGTCTATTCACCTCATTAATTAAGTTGCTTGTATTTAATACTCCCCTCAAAACTCTCGGACACACACACACACGCAAAGTAGCAATCATTCATGCAAACGCACACACGCACGAACTTTCCTCTTTCTCCGTCATACACACTCCCTATCTTTCTCACACGCAGGTCTATTATCACATTTGGTTGGTAATCATCCAATCCGTCTGAGATATGCAAAGCAGCAGTAATTGTGTTAGAGCCTAATTTGTGGCACGATGAGGAGAGAGGGGCCCTCCTAACACTCATTAGGCATGCAGAGCACAGCTCCCATCAAGCACTTCACTCCTATCTGCTCATCATTACACATACACACTCCCTGACATCTTTAAAATGTCTCTCTAAAATGTCTCTGTGGGACTCGCTCCATGCTAGCAATTCTTCCTCTTTTTCAGTACCCTTTATGCCGTCTATCTCTTTTTTTTTTTCTCCCCCTCCAACCCTACTTCAGTCTCTTTCTTTTATCCATGCTCTCTCACATCCTCCTCTGCTTAAAATTATATGTCTTTTCTCTCTTTTGTCTTCTCCGGCTCCTTTCTTTGCGAAAGTGCTACTGGAGCACACAAGAGTATTCTATGTGTGCAAATAAAACAGAGATGCCTTGTCTAATGCTGCTTTCAGTGCTTTAGGTGAAATCTCGTATACAACTGGACGCTGTAGATAATTAGAAAGTGTTGGAGTGCTTCAGATAAAATGAAAGTGTAGTCAGCTGTTTATAGGGACAATTAGTGGTGTTTGGGGCCTGTTGTGAAATCGAATGTTTAAATTTCTGTAATTGTTTGTAGTTTTTCAGTGTTTCTTGTTTAATTGTACGTCATATATTAAATGGCATGCTTGAATTAATAAAGGTTCTGTTTATTTAGAGTTATTGTTGTTTCTGGGGTTTTTATCTGTGTTATCTATCATGTGATTTGTTGTATAGTAACAGTGTGATTGATCAGCCAGTGATCAGAATTAGTGGATTGGTGCTCAAAGCTACCTCAATATATTTAATTGTTTTCCCGAGTCCTTTTTATGGCCGTGCATCTTCAAAGTGGGATCCGATATTACTCCGGAGGATTTAAACATGACTAAACAGCCTCAGTGTCATAATTATAAAAGGAGTGGTGGACAAATCGCTGCTACGGCGACAGTGATTTTGCAGCCGAGGTGAGGTAGGAGGGACTGCAAGCCCGTGAAAGAACAAAACATAGAGGGGCTGTGTAGACTGGGACCCTAATATACTCTTTGATATTTGGGACACACACACACACACCTGAGTCCAGTCAAAAAACATGTTAAGTGTCTAGAAAGCCTGAACAAACCCAAACATGTCAGACTTCTGAAAGGCCTTCGGGTTCTGTTCCTGCATGAGTTTCAGTATCTGAGTGTCTTGTGTTACTGCTTTTTGCCAGGAATACCCCACGGTATGAAACCTGTTCATTATATATGCATTTTAATTCAAAAACTCAAAGTTAGATCTGAATTTGAGCTATCACACCTGCATTATACACAAAGTTTAACATGCAGTGTGTATATTCAGCATCTATATGCTTCAAAATGTTTGAAAGGGAGATGTACAACATTAATAATGTATTTTTATTTAATTAAAGTTACAGATTTTTATTTTTTTTTAACTACACCCTGGCAAGAAAAAACTAGTTCCGAGCCCCTCTGCACCTCAAACGTCCTTACAACATCAAATAGTGTGATTGGGAGTGTTTATATTGTTAATTATGTGGAATTACAACTCCTTGAGAAAGTACACATTATCGAATAGGCAAATGTATTGTAGTATTGTGCAAAATGAAAACTATACAAACAAAGCATAGATGCAGGGGTGCGTTGTTTCGTTTGATATGCGACATAAAGCAGAACACAGTAAGAAAAAGAGAACAATGGAAAGACAAAGAGGACCCAGCAACAATATGGCTTCTTTCAACACAGTCCCAGTTCAATCCCAACTCAACCTTGCTTCTCTTCACGAAGACAAAACAAGAGAGAAACAGAGAGAGAGAAAAGAGACGAGGAAGGAGGTGGAGAGAGAGAGAGAAAGAGAGTGAACAGAGAGTGGAGAGGCATTTTTTGAATTGAGTAGGACAGAGTGATCAAGAGGGAGCAATTGAATGTGTGGGAGTGCGAGAGAGAAAGAAAGCGAGGGGAAATAGAGACAGAGGTAGAAAAAGGAGGAGGATGAGGAGGAGGAGGAGCAGAGGGGAGGGAGAGAAACTGGGGCTGCACAATAGGCCTCGACATGAATGCACCTCGACACTCGTTTCCACACATCCCCTTCAATTTCAACTCTCTAATGGAACTAGCGAGTCTCGGCACCCACTCACACACAGTGCACAAAGACAGCATTCACGCACACGCTCACACACATGCACGCACGAGCTCTCTCACACACACAAACACATGCACCCTCACACACTTGTGACTGAATTTCATCCCTGTCAGATAAAGGAAAAGGGTGTGATGAATTGCACACATAAGGCTGAGCGTGCCTGTGTGTGTGTGTGTCTGTGTGTGTGTGTGTGTAACATGCATGCATCAGAGTGCCCGTCTTATGCTTCCTACCTCAGAGTTTGCGTGGGTGCGTACATGTGAAGGTCTTTAAATCATGGATGCTGCCACTTCTGTGTGTGTGTGTGTGTGTGTCCATTTGTCAAAGCCTACTCTCCTTTTCCAATATGGCTGTCACTGTGCGCCGTCAATCATAAGACAGTGTGTGTGTGTGCGTGTTTGTGTGTGGACGGGCAGTGCCAGACGAGGTCACCGATAAGGGCCGGCCCTTCGGAGGCCCATCGCTCTCTCCCTCCTACAGCCCAAGCATAAATTACTCCCCCAGCTTCAGCCACACCGACTGATGTACGAGCACAGGCTCCTCACCCCCCGTCCGCTCAACGCTACATTTCATTCTTTGGTTTTAATGTTGCTCCGATTCCAACCGCACTGACTTCACTGGATTTAGCTGCTAAGCATGTTTAACGGCAAATTAAACGGAGAAGCAGAGATAAAACAACCATTATTACTGAAGGTTACGTGAAATAGTTGTGCTGTCAAAACTTTGGTTTACACACATTCAAAGTAGGGATGTCCCTATCAAGACCCCCCCCCCCCCGATCCAAGGTCGATATGACCATCTGCCAATAGTATCCTGATCAGATATTCATATTTTAGTAGTTAATACAGCATGCAACTTATTAAAATCAGTGTGACATATATACTTGGTTGCTGAATATCTTTGGAATGCCTTAAAATATTTCCTGCATCCAAAATAGTTCTTTAAATAAATAAAAAAAAATGTATCTTACAAAATACAAAAAATATCTTGTTAGAGGTCCTTACAAACAACTTATCAAATTGATTTTTAGTTGCTGTATCAAATTGGCCGTATTGACTGCAGCTGTTCCTAGTGCCTCGTGAAATGTTTGCATCGCAGACAGTACAAGTTTCCGTTGGAGTGCTTTAGTTTCACAATTCAAAAAACAAACATGTTTCCACACTACAGAGATTTCAGCTGCAGGTATGAAAGGGCACGCTTCTGCATCCTGCCACGAACTGTGCTCTCTGCTCATCTATGACACCTGTGACACAGCTGATGTAAAACAAAAGGAGTAGGTTTCACTTCTTGCTGAATATATATACAGATCAGTTAGACAAAAAACAAACAACTTGATCAGATCGGGACGTCCCTAATTTAAATGTCTCTGAACACTCGCAAAGTGACGGGATGAACGCCGCATGAACGGCCAATCAGTGAGCTGCAGGTGTGCGATGGGGAGAACGGAGCTGGGAATGCACAGCTGTGTCTACAGCCGCACAGCAACAATGTGTACAGAGTGTTTTTGGATGTTCAAGGTTCTGGAAGCTGTATTCTTCTTCTCTTTTTTCCCCTCTCTCTCTCTCTCTCTTGAGTGACTGTCAGCTGGAGCAGATCCAAGGTTTTGATGGCCGTGAAATTCCCAAAGATGAATTACCAAGAAGAACACAGAGCAGCGGCGATGACAGACTGCAATGCAGGACTCTGGTGTAGTCCTTGAGACAACATCCAGTCACCAAGTTCAAATCGATGTTATCCACACTACTAATCGACAGAAGTTTGATGTGGAGGCAAAAAGCAAAACCAAGAAAAAATCATATTCATTTATATGCACACGCAGCTTGAACCCATTTTAAGATTTTTGGATCAGTTTCACATAAGTTGCACAAAATATTGTTCTGGGTTAGCTGCGGTTTTCTGTCTCTTGCGGAGTTTCGTTTAAAGCCGGATGCACGGTGTGCGACCTTTGATGGTCCCAGGTGAAAGAAGACTAAACGTGGCGAATATCGCATGGTGAGAGACTTTCACGTGGTCTCGTGATCAAAGACAGCCCTGGAAAAACGTTCCAACAACGTCCAAATTTTAGGATCAGCATCGATCACAATCTGACACCCAAGTTCGGCAGGTCCATGTCGCACAGTGTGGCCTGTAATAAACTTATACGACGGTCTTGTTTCGCTCCTGGAACACATGTGCGTAGGATGTCGTCCAAAAGAGGAACTCCCACTCACTGTCAGTTCAAAATTTATTCACCGCAGCTGTTGAAGCTCACGAGCAGCATCGAAATTTAGAGTGATTCCCAATAGGAGACTGACACAATAATCTCCTAAACAAAGTTAGAATATTTAGAAGTGATAGCCATGAAATGATCCTGACTTATGGTTACACTGTCCGGGGGAGTCGGTCCTGATATGGTTTGAACATTAAGGCTATTTAAAGAAAACATTCAAACATGCAAATGCTATTCACGCACGTACAGCAGTTTTATACACCATGTGATGGAAAATACAAGTTTAAATGTAGACTCACCTGTTTGTGCATCTCAATATTGAGCCCGTAGGACATCTCATAGTACTATAAAGAGAGGGAGAAAGAACGTGTATGATTTATTCTTGTGCCTATGGGAATTTTTTTTTTTTTTTTTTTTTTGAGAATGCGCAACTCACCTAAAAAGGTATAAAAATAGACATCAAACTCCTGTACTGTGCAGTTCTGTGCAAACACTTTTTGTACAACTCTCAAATAGGATGACCCAAACATAACCAGCACATATATAACATATCAAGAACATATCTGGATCAATTAAAATCAGATGTATTGTGTAGTTGATGTTCATTACACATTAATAGAAGATCAGACTGAAATATTTTGGAAATAATAGCTGATTTACCAATAGCTCCGTGATGTTCATAATAACAAAACTGTGAATCATAATTCACATTATTAAAAAAATGAGACACAAGAACAGCACTGTTAATATTTCCCAGACCTCTACTGATGTGCACAGAGCAAACAGAAAGAACAAAGCTCTACACACAAAGGGCAACTGTGCAATTTTGAAGATTTTCAATCACTGTGATGCTAAAATCTAAGTAATAAGGCTCAGGTTAAAAAGAATAGACATCAATTTACATTTTAAAGATCCCGGATTTCGGAGGCTACACATAGAAACGTGGCTGCATGCACACGTACACCAAGATGAGAAGACACACTGATACAAATAGGAAAAAGGAACAGAGAAAAAAAGGACAGACCATAGAGAAAGCGGCTGTGTGTGTGTGTGTGTGTGTGTGTGTGTGTGTGTGTGTGTGTGTGTGTGTGTGTGTGTGTGTTCGGTGTTAATGAGAGGGCCACCCTCTAGGCGTCAACCCTGTTAATCACCCACTCTGTCTGCAGGGGGACTGGCTCTGTCACTGGAAAACAAACAACACACAGATCTCCTCACACATAAATGCACATGCACACACGCGCGCACACACACACGCACGCAGACGTTTGTCACTCGCGCACACACCGTTGTTGATTTCTTTTCGATCTCACACTGACACTATCTTACATGCACATGCACGTACACACACACACACTCGCTCTTTTTTTTCTGTGTAGCAGCTCTGGCCCACGTGGAAGCTCCCTAAAGTAATTACAGCGCTGGGGAAATGGAGGTGCTGCCGCTGGCCGGGGGAGTAGGGCAACCCGATATGCTATTAGAGGAAGAGTTGGGGAGGGGGGTGGGGGCGGGGGGGTTGTCGTAGTGGGGATACAAGGCCAGGCCTGCCACTGATGGAGCAGAAGTGCAATTGAAAGTGTGCGTGCATGGTGTGTAAGAGGTGAGGACTGTGTGTTTATGTTAGTGTGTGTGTGTGTATGTGTGTGTGTGTGTGTGTGTGGAAGGAAGGAGTGAAGGAGGAGGGGTGAGCCATATTCCAGTCATCGCTCAGGTTTAACGTTTTGAACTAAATCTGAGAACGGTTTTAACGGGAAAAAAAAAAAGATGTATTTTCCGAGAAAAATATAATTAACGTTGCTTTTCAAAGATTCTCTTTGTGCATGATTTGATTACAGCTAGAGTACGCAGGGTATTTCTACAAGTTAAATCTTTTAAAGACCCATTTAGGACCATTTATATGAAAGTTAACAGCTATTTCACAGCCTAATATTTTTTCCACTAAAACCTCACCTGTAGTAGTAGCACGCGCATTGTGAATATGTTCAATACAGCAAACGGGATGAACAAGTCATTTCCATGTTCACCATTTATTGTTGGTGAACATGGAACTTGGCACGGCCCCTAACACGGACCGCAGCAAATGGTAGTAGACTGGCCAAGTGGAGGAGACACTGTTTTCTGGTAAAATGTAAAACTGCAAGGAAAAGTTGACAGTAATATTATAGTATATCAGAGTATGATGATGTTGTTATATGCAAACTCTTCACAGTTCTTCCAGTCTTTCGTGATTTTGAGATCGCATGAATTCCAGTATATCAGCAATAAACCGCACATTTTTCCAAAGCCACATACTTCCTAATATGTTACATAATTTTTACAAACTAAGCCAAAATACCACCCATCCTTCATAAAAACCATAGATTCTTTCTGCAAATAAATCCCAGTCGCCTTCTTTTATCTCTGTGAGGGTCCGAGCCGATCAGCGTTCCTAAGTTTTACACAAAATTAAAAAGCACAAATAAAACCAAACGTCAAGCCAATACCCAGTAATATAATAATGACCACAATATAGCAACCGCATGTACAAAGACACTAAGATGCTAAAATGCAACTTCTTAGACTTAGAAGGCAAAAATCATGTTTGTATGAATGGGAACAATTGTTGTACACATGTTTAGCATAGCTCACTACTTTCCTACATGTAATTTCAATGGAAAATGTTGCCAGTTTATTTGTAAGGAAACAAGACATGTAATAAATGAGTGACAGTGCAGTTTTTTAATAACATGAACTGTTGCACTTATACAACACAATTCAGTGAGATCATAATAGATGAAATGTAGTAGTAGCAGTAGTTTGAATTTCAAATTAAAAGTGACGGCAGTCCTCACTAAATGTAGTTTTGCTTAAAGTCCTTGTAGCTTATGTGCATCTACTCAAAAATGTAATCAAAGCGTCTCAGCAGGCTAAGTGAACTTTACAAGAGGAATGATTGTTCTGCTTTGTATTTTCTCTTACACGTTTCCGCAGCCAGGAATGTTTGCTGATAGATAAGAGAACAAAGGGCAGATTGATTAAAATTCCACACAATATCAAAAATCTGTGGCAGTTAAGTCATTTCCAGTGTTTGTGCTTATAAGGCATGCGTAATAAGGTGAGTCACCAAATTCTACACAGAGCGAAAAAAGTCATACATATGTATTTGGCTTAGTCTTGTTTCTTTTAGCGTTAGCAAAGCAGTGTTTGAAAGATAACCAGTCATAAAAAAACACTTTTAGAGGCAAAAACCAAACAGCTGCAAGCTATAGTGCTCTTTATGGTGCTATACAGACTGATCAATACCAAACACTGTTGAACATTCTGATGAAAACAAATATTCCACTTCTCACTTTTATGATAATATCAGCTTGTAGTAACCAAACATCCCCCAGAGAAGTATAAGACCATCAAAGGAATCATGTAAACATAACTGGGAATACTGGGAAACTCTCTGGCTTTATTTCACCTGGATAACCCACAGTGATTAAACACAATAGAGAAAATACAGGTTTTTGTCAATGTCACAGATGAGAAAATGCAACATGGGTTAATCTTGACATTTTTGAATTTCAAGATGTGTGTGATAATTTACATGATTTTGCTTTTCTCTCAGAATATGTGTGCATACGTGAGTGGCTGTTATAAGGCTGATGATGCCCGAATGTGTGTGTGTGTGCATTCACGCCTGTGTGCAACACAGAGAGAAAGCGCGTGCGTGCGTGCACATGTGTGTGTGTGTGTGTGTATGAGCAAGAGAGAGAGTGAGTGTGTGTGTGTGCTGGCTGATGGGGGAGAGAGCAGTGCGGCGGCACAGATTAGATGAGATTAAAGCCAGTCAGAGGATCAATTAGAGGCAAAACATCAGACGGCTACACAGCCACAGCCAGCAACAATGAGATTAGCCCCGAGGTGGAGCAGAGAGCGGGCAAGCACATCTGTGTGTGCCTGTTTGTGTGTGAACATGTGTGTGTGTGTGTGCAGGGGGAACAGAAAGACGCGGGGGAAAGAGGAAGAAAAGGAGAGGGGGGAAAAAAAAAATCACAGTAAATCACACACATAAGCTCAGAAACAAAAGGGTGAATCTTAAAGGATTATTCCAGTTTACTTCGCCTAAAGCCTTATTTTCATATTTTGAAATTTCATATTTTCAACGATGGGTTTCCCTGGAACTGACGATGCAGCAGTGAGGGAGTTAACAACAGAACAGTGGAGCACTCCCTTTCTGAATTGTGACCCCAAGAATCGTAATCTAGGCAAATATATTCTTGAAGTGAATATATCATGCACATTTCCAGGTCTACATTTTTATTCAAGGGCTCTGCTGGAATATCTTTGCATGATTTAAAGTTAAAATTATGCTTATTTATCTTACTCTGGCCTGTTACAGAGCCCCTCAGTTCAGCCTCTGTCTGAAAAAGGATGTTTTAACTCCTGTCTCTTTAAAATGGGATAGTTTGTATTTTTGAATACAGGGTCCGTATTTATCCATGTGCTACAGGGCTGGGTGATATGACTTTAAATTAATATCACGATTATTTCAAACATTTGTCTTGATTATGATTAATGAACGATGAGTTGTGTTCTTGTTTTCCGCTCAGAGTTATCTGACAAGGTCTGTACCACAGTGGGGCTGTTTAATGATCTCTAGCCGTCTACATATTGATGTGATTCAAACAAACTAAGCTGTGCAGATTCGTGATGAGTGGCCATCTCAACTCCGGCCCCTTCTCTGTGTGGGTGCAGGAGACGCAAGCCCCCCCCCCTTACTGAGAATCCGGGTACAGGGGAGCAATGAAACGGTGGTAACGTAGAGGCAGTGAAAGGCGGTAAAGACTGTGTGTTAATGTTATTAACCTAATTTATGTGCGCTCGTTTTATTTCTCGGTGTGAGAGTCTCTGCTTTTAATTGTCTTTTATTGTTGCCGTCTTCCTGTCGCGCTAGTTTCTCTGCTCTCTTCTCTGCTTCTTTTCACCGCACGTAAGCAGGGAGTCTGTCTGGGATCAGTAAAAAAGTATAATCGTGAACATGGGCAACAGGGAAAAGTAGTAACCCGAATTAACCATCAGGAGCAAACTAGAACGGTTTTAGAGGTTCTAAGGCTACGTTTGGACTGCAGTGCTTAATGCTCATTTCAGATTTTTTTGGTGAAATTCCATTTTTTTTCATTTACATATTCAATTAAAAGTGACTTGTATGTAATATCCAGTGTCAACTGCCCCAAAAGTGACACTATTTGCGAGTATCTAGCCATTTTAAAGTTGCTACCAGAGCTACCACATGTACAACATATTTTTAAAGGGGGACATGAAGGAAGAAAAGAACAAGGGATTTGGACGTGGTTGTTGCTTTCTTCACTGATTCCTCTTACTTCAGCACAGAATAGTGACGTTTCTTGCTTGTTAATGACGTGTAGGTCAGATGAACATGACCTAGCCGTTTAGATTGTCATTAAAAGATCAAATAAAGGTCACGTAGAGGCATACAAATCTAATTTGGGTCACTTCAGGCTGCAGTCTCAACGTAGGCCAAATGTTTGTTACAATACGTGTTCGGTTAATTTCCCAGCCCGATATGTTTGCTGTAATTTTAACAGACAATCAGCAGTATAAAAAAACACAAAAAAACACGTTATGTCCCAACCCTTCAAGCTAACGTGTTTAAAATATCTAGGATTGTTCGTAGTTGCTTCCCAGGGTGATCAAGGTGTTTAACAATGTTGCTGCATTCCAAGACTTCAGCAATTAACTTGATAAATACAATTCTGTACAACATAGAACAGATGGACAATCTTATGAAAAAAAGACCCAAGTAGTAATGAACCAGGATTATTGTTTGTGGAACAATTTTAGGAGGAACAGCTACACACACATAAAAAAAAAGAAAAATCACTGCAAAGGGGAGGTGGAGGAATAGGAAGGAACAAGAAAAGACGGAATAGTTATTCACAGAAGGGGCAAAAATGCCTCATACACATCAATATCTAAAGCGCTATGTTTGAAGCACCAAAAAAGTTGAAATCACACGAAAATCAAATACGACGCTGTTCAAACATGCTGTTGTGACGACCCCGTCCTCTTTTCTGGTCATTTCTTGATGTGTTTGTTTTTTTTTCAGGCTTATTTCAGGTAGATGGGTGGAGCTACTAATTGGATGTACACTTGGGAAGGCTGGGCCAAGGTTATTTAGCTGGCTCCTCCTTCTCATTCACTCTCTCTCTCCCTCAGATCACCTGCTGCCTGTTTGGTTTGTGTTTCCTTGTTTTACCATCACCACACCTCATGAGCATCCAACACTGCATACATCACTGATGTTACAGATTACAGACTTCTTTAGGTTGTTTTGATGTATCTAAATAAAATTTCAGGTTAAGGTACTTGATAAAGTGTGTGGTCTCCCATTTTTGTCTTGCTCTCTGAGCCAGGGCTATGACAAAATGGGGGCTCGTCGACTTAATTTGGAGAAGATGTAGACTTAACATTTAGTAGGTTTCAGTCAATTTGTGCCAGGTTGTTGATTCGGTTGGGACTGTTTGTACAGGGTGGTAGATTTTCAAATTGCTGCTCTGTGTTTTGTTACTGGTACATTTGTTGGGAGATTCACACATGTTTAACTGGTTTGAGGTTTTGGTAATTGGTTAATGGAGAAAAACTGTGATCATTTTGATGGTTGGATTCATTACATTGTATATTTTCCACATTTTTCTTTGTGTTAACTGTCAAGGGAGAGCCATTATTATAGGAGTTTTTCCCCAGATAGGATAAGGGGTGGATCTTGTTTAGAAGGTTCACTTTTCTCAATTCTAGGCCGGTGGTGAACGTGGGTAGAGCAAAGCTCGGGAGCACCTCCGTGGCTATGGGAAAGTGCCCACTTGCGGGTTGCTTTTTTCTCTCCACTGGTTTCGTGTGCATAAGTACCCCCCACATGTGACTGCCAGAAGACTAGGGTTGAGTTAGTTAGTTTTTGGGTATTAAAGGTTAGGGGGGAACTCTCCTTATAATTTTTGGTTTCTCTAAATACAGGTTTGCATAAGGTAATTTGGGAAAATATATTGTAGATTATACTGTTCTGTTTGCTTTATCCATATCGTAAATCTGAGTTTTGATAATGGCTTCTGTGGATGATTTTTTTCAAGCTCCTTCTGATCACCTTCTCACCCAGTACACTAAAGACCAGCTTTTAAAAATAGCTGATCATTATGGGGTTGAGATTGGTGATAAACGGTTGAAAGAAAATATTAGAGCCATTTTGAAGGCAAACTTGGTGGAGTCTGGAATCCTTAAAAGGGAGGAATTTCAGGCCCAGGTGACCAATGCGACATTGAGTTTTGAACAACAGAAAGAATTGTTAACGATGAAATTGGAATATGAGAAATTTAAACAACAAAAGGAATTGGAAGTACAGTTAGAGCTTGAAAAAATGAAATTTAAAACTGAACAGACCAAATTAGAGTTGGAACATTATAAGCTGAATCTGATTAAAGACGGCAAGTTTAATGATAGTTCAGACAGGGACAATGTGGGGTCTAGTGAAATGTCTTCTCGATCTGATTTAAGTACAAAGTTAAGGATGGTGCCAAAATTCAATGAGAAAGATCCGGACACATTCTTTTCTTTGTTTGAGCGGGTTGCGGAAATTTGTGAGTGGCTAGACACAGAACGTACCCTGTTGCTGCAATGCGTCTTTACTGGAAAAGCACAGGAGGCATATTCTGCATTAAGTTCAGCAGATAGTAAAATCTATGTTAAAGTGAAAACTGCTGTATTAAAAGCCTATGAGTTGGTACCTGAAGCCTATCGACAACATTTCAGGGGTATGAGAAAGCGAGAGCACCAGACTCATGTGGAATTTGTGAGGGATATGGTTCTCCAGTTTAATCGCTGGTGTGCGGCATCAGAAGTTGTCACTTTTCAACAGCTTTGTGATTTGGTAGCACTTGAACAATTTAAAAACTGTGTACCAGAGAGTGTTGCTACTTATTTAAATGAAAGAAAAGTTAAAACACCCCAGGAAGCAGCAGTGCTGGCTGATGAGTACATCCTGACTCATAAAAATACATTTGGTGATGACAGATTTGAGGTGCAGAATAGTGGTTCGGTACGTAAAAACAAATCTTTTCTGTTACATGGGGAGTCTAGCTGGAAGAAAGGTGATCCCAGTAACAGTTGTAATTATTGTCAGCGTAAAGGGCACTGGAAAAGTGATTGTCCTGTCCTTAAAGGAAAATCTAAGTTCTCAGGTAATGCACAGGTAAAGCCAGCTGCTTTGGCTGCTTCTGTTGTTTCAGCCCAGAAGATGCTCCAAATACATAGTCCCAATGACCTCTCTGCTGTGGCTGAGTCAAAAGGTGATGACTTTTCAGCTTTTATTTCAGATGGTTATGTCTCCCTGTTTGGGGAGAAGGTGTCAATTAAAATCTTGAGAGACACTGGGGCAAAACATAGTTTTATTTGTGAGTCTGTCCTTCCTTTCTCCTCACATTCAAGTACTGGGAATTTCATTTTGATGCGGGGAATGGGCATGACTATTATTCCAGTGCCAGTACATAAAATGGAGTTGGTTTGTGGTTTGGTTACCGGAAAGGTGGAAGTTGGTGTCCGTCCAGCCTTGCCTGTCGAAGGGATTGGCATGATTCTTGGCAATGATTTGGCAGGAAGTAGAGTTTGGGCTGATGTTCCACCTTATGTTGTCACTCAGGTTCCTGAATTGCCACGATCACAGACGGAGGTGGTGGGAACACCTGAGGTTTTGCCTGAGGTGGAGGTGTTTCCAGTCTGTGCAGTAACTCGAGCAATGGGGCAGAGAAAAGATGAGGCTGCAAAGCAGGTTGTAGCCGAGTCTAAAGTGGTTATCCCTGTGCCTCTTGAGTCCATCTCTCATGGAGAGTTGATTGAGGAACAAAAGTCAGATCCTTCACTAAAAGCACTTTTTGAGTTGGAGTCTCCTGTGGAGGACATGGAAACTGCAGCCCAGGGTTATTTTGTGCAAAATAATATCCTGGTTCGTAAATGGTGTCCACAAGGAGACAATTTTGTGGGAAAATCAGTGGTGCAAATTGTGGTGCCGGCCAAATTTAGAGAGATGGTGATGAAAGCCTCACATGATGGTGTAGCAGGACATATGGGGGTTCAAAAAACATATCATCGGATCTTGTGTCATTTTTTTTGGCCTCGACTGAAAAGGGATGTATCTGCTTATATAAAGACGTGCCACACTTGTCAGTTGACGGGTAAGCCTAATCAGACTATAAGTCCAGCACCATTGTATCCTGTACCAGCATTAGGTCAACCGTTTGAGTACTTGATTATGGACTGTGTAGGTCCACTACCTCCTTCAAAATCTGGTAGCAAGTATTTGTTGACGGTGATGTGTCAGGCTACTAGGTATCCTGCGGCTTATCCGTTGCGCTCCATCACGACCAAGTCGGTAGTGAAGGCATTGTCACAGTTTATTTCCGTGTTTGGCATCCCCAAAGTGATTCAAACGGACCAAGGTTCCAACTTTCGCTCTCAACTGTTTTCACAGGTTTTGCAGCAGCTTCAAATTAAACATAATAAATCATCAGCATATCATCCTCAAAGTCAAGGTGCGTTAGAACGGTTTCATCAAACTCTCAAGTCACTCTGGCGTGCTTATTGCACAGAGCTTGATCGTGACTGGGAGGAGGGTTTGCCTTGGTTGTTGCTGGCTGCAAGAGAAGTAGTTCAGGTGAGCACTGGTTTTTGTCCAAATGACTTGGTTTTTGGGCATTCAGTACGTGGTCCTGTGGCAGTTTTGCAGAGTGGTTGCAAACAGTCGGAGCCACCATCAAACTTGATTGATTATGTCAACGGTTTTAGACACAGATTATATGTGGCGGGGAAAATGGCAAAACACAGGTTGGAAAAATCACAGAAAAAGATGAAATCACTGTTCGATCGAAAAGCAAAACAGCGGCAGTTCAATCTGGGTGATCAGGTTATGTTACTGCTACCAGTTGTGGGTTCGCCATTTCAGGCGAAATTTACTGGTCCATTCCCGATTAAAAAGCAAGTTTCTGAGCAGGATTATTTGATTTCAATGCCAAATGGAAAATCAAAGTTATGCCATGTAAATTTGTTAAAACCATATTGTGCCCGTATGTCTCCGTCTCCTGGTCTCAAGGAGGCCCCTTGTGCGAAACCTGCCTTGTGTGTGGACACGGAGATGTCTTCTTCAGGGGGGGAAGTTATGGGGGAGGGGGACGGGCTGACAACTGAGGGTTTGTTACAGGTACATTTAAAAAACTCTGAGGCATTGAAGTCTTTGCCATCAGTACTGGCTCATTTGGATGAGGGTAAGCGCGATGAACTAGTTTCATTGATCCATAGTTACCCAGCACTATTTTCTGATACACCATCACAGACACATCTGATTGAACATGATATAGATGTTGGTGATGCTCAACCAATTAAACAACGTTTTTATCGTGTTTCGCCAGACAAGAAGATCCAGTTGGACAAGGAGGTGCAGTACCTGCTAGATAATAATCTGGCAGAGCCCTCCAATTCTAGTTGGGCATCTCCGTGTTTACTGGTGAGAAAACCTGATTTGACGTTTCGTCCTTGTACTGATTTCAGGAAAGTAAACGGTGTCACTAAACCAGATTCTTTCCCTCTACCACGAATGGAAGATTGCGTTGACCAAGTAGGTGCAGCCAAATTTGTTAGCAAATTTGATTTGTTAAAAGGATACTGGCAGGTCCCACTGTCTCCACGGGCCCAGGAGATTAGTGCTTTCATTACACCTACCGGCTTGTATTCCTACAAAGTCATGCCCTTCGGTTTACGTAATGCTCCAGCCACTTTCCAACGGCTGATGAATATTGTGGTAGATGGTCTCGTGGGTTGTGCTGTGTACCTTGATGATGTGGTTGTTTTCAGTGATACTTGGGAGGACCATCTGCAGAGGATCACTGCATTGTTCAACCGATTGTTATGGGCACAGTTAACGGTGAATTTGGCTAAGTGTGACTTTGCTAGAGCCACAGTGACCTATCTAGGCAAAGTGGTCGGGCAAGGGGAGGTTCGCCCTGTTCAGGCTAAAGTGGAAGCCATTATGAAATTTCCGCCTCCTGAAACAAAAAAAGAACTGATGCGTTTCCTGGGCATGGTGGGGTATTATAGAAGTTTCTGTAAGAACTTCTCATCAGTTGTGGCACCCCTTACAGACCTTCTGAAGGCCAAGTCGAAGTTTGTCTGGTCAGATAAGGCTCAGTGTGGATTTGATAATGTTAAAGCTCTCCTCTGTTCCTCTCCTGTGTTGGCAGCACCACAGTTTGATAAGTCATTTATTTTGCAGGTTGATGCCAGTCATGTGGGGGCTGGAGCTGTCCTGCTGCAAGCTGATGTTGCAGGGGTAGAGAGACCAGTTGGGTTTTTCTCAAAAAAGTTCAATTCCTACCAGTTGAACTATTCCGTTATTGAGAAAGAGGCCCTTGCATTAATTTGGGGATTACAACATTTTGAGGTGTATACGGGTTCAGGAACCCCTCTTGTGGTGTACACAGACCATAATCCCCTTACCTTCTTGCGTTCTTTGCAAAATCCTAATCAGCGGTTAATGAGGTGGGCCCTCTTTTTGCAGCCTTATCATTTGGATGTTCGCCATATAAAAGGCAGTGAAAATGTAATGGCTGATGCCCTTTCTCGCGCCTTTTAGTTGTGCTAAGGGAGTGATTGCTAATATCATCATATTTCTGCCTCTGTCTGTGTTCCTTTTGGGCTATCCATCTCTCTTAAAAATGCTCCTGTAGGTACCCAGGTTGCGGAGGGGGTGAGAAGGTCCTGAGGGATCGGTAGAAGGTATGAGTTTTGTCACTCCCAACAAACTGTGAAAGGCTGTGTTAGATCGGTCAGTATGGTCACGAGGACAACGTGGTTATTGTACATTCTGTTGATATATTCACTATATTCTGTAAATGGTTATGAGTGACATATTTTGGCAGAGTACCTTGTGGGTCTCCGCTCTTATGGGGGGGGGTGTGACGACCCCGTCCTCTTTTCTGGTCATTTCTTGATGTGTTTGTTTTTTTTTCAGGCTTATTTCAGGTAGATGGGTGGAGCTACTAATTGGATGTACACTTGGGAAGGCTGGGCCAAGGTTATTTAGCTGGCTCCTCCTTCTCATTCACTCTCTCTCTCCCTCAGATCACCTGCTGCCTGTTTGGTTTGTGTTTCCTTGTTTTACCATCACCACACCTCATGAGCATCCAACACTGCATACATCACTGATGTTACAGATTACAGACTTCTTTAGGTTGTTTTGATGTATCTAAATAAAATTTCAGGTTAAGGTACTTGATAAAGTGTGTGGTCTCCCATTTTTGTCTTGCTCTCTGAGCCAGGGCTATGACACTGTGATGATGCAATATTGAAAAATATGCAAACACACCGGCAGGTACACACCAGCCTCACTCACCATGATATAATGACGCTGCATCTCCGACTTCTCGCTGGCCAACTTGTCACACTCGAGCTTCAAACTGGGGAGAGAGGAAGAGGAGAGGAGCGGGGAGTCAGATCGTGTTAGCCAGCTAGACGCTCTTCCTTCTAAAGTGCTGACACCAGGTGACTTCTACCCCCTTCGTCATCATTACCCCCGCCTTCCCCAACGTCTCTGTCATCATTCTCATCATCGCTTCAGCTTCCACCTTCATCATCATCAGCAGCAGCAGCACCGCCTCCGTTGCCCCGCCATTACCGTCTTTATCATCATCATCATCATCATCACAACCTCCATTCCCAGCGTCACCTTTCGCCGTGATCGCCCACATTCGTTTCCCGCGGCCTGACAAGGTGCCAATTGACGGGAGGAGGCCAAAGATTATTCTGAACTCGACAGACGCGCCTCGCCAAATCTCTTGCCTTTCTAAAAATATGAAAAAAAGGCAGTGAAGTAAAATAAAAAAAATAAAAAAAATCATGTCTAAAAATAGTGTTGGAGCATCCGCTGCGACCCCCGTCCCCGCGACAGCCATTAGCTGAAATCATGTCAGCGCTGATGTCACGCGAGGCGACAGGACAAAGGAGGACACGTCAACAAGTCACCCTGAATGTCAAATGAAAAAGACAGACGTAAGAAGAAAAAAAAAAAAAATCCCTCCCCCCTCCCCCGATGCTTTGATTGAAGCAGCCAGTTTCAACATGCCAGCCTCAGAAGGCGTCTTCCGATGGCAGGACTGGATAAGACTCAGATCAAATAAAGATATGCGCAGGCACACGGTGGATAGGTACAGATTTAGGATAAGTCTGAGACCTGTTTGATGGCGTGTGTATATTTATGCCGGGATGTTCTCCTCAGCTGTCGGCGGGAATGACAGCTCGATTACAGCGCGCGCTCATGGAGTCTTCGTCGCTGTTAATCTTAACTGGCAGACTGAACACAGTGTTACACACGGCCACTAATGGGAGGTCTCATACGCGCAGTATTGTCGCTTCTGCTCTAATTGTCGCAGCAGCCGCAGGTTTTGTTCGAGTTTGCTTCGGTGTAGGTTCGATATTCATCCTAGAGCTGGGCGGTATACGGTTTCATACCGTATACCGGTATTTTTTAATGATATGATTTTTTTATATACCTCAATACCTGTGAGTGTGTAATGTAAAAAACAATGGGAACACAGAGCAGCGGAACCGGACACTGTGGGGACTGTTTTGTCGGTTGCACCAAACAAGCTGCATGCAGCTGCATGTGAGGACACAGCCTGTGTGTACTACCAAAAAGAGGAGCCGTGTCGGTTCTGTGGAAGTACTTCGGCTTTGAATGGTAAATGGACTGTGTTTGTATAGCACCCTTCTAGTCATTTCGACCAGAGCACTTTACGCTACAGGTGCACATTCGCCCATTCACACACTGATGGCAAGGACTATACAGGCCGCACATCGGGAAACTAACCATTCATATTCCAGGCAAATCTGGGGTTAAGTATATCGCCCAAGGACACATCGACATGGAGCCCACGAGAGCTGGTAATCGACTCGCCGACATTCCGATCAGTGGACAACTGCTCTGCCTCTGAGCTGCAGCTGCCCCAGAGGCTGATCAAACAACCGTAATCTGTAAATATTGTCAGGCTAAAGTTGTAGCCCCGGGAGGCAGCACGAGCGATTTGCTTCACCACCTCCGCCGCGAACACTTCCTAAAACAGGAACAACACATGAAACTAAGATCTGCGTCCTCTCCCACATCTGAAGGTAATGTTAACACTGGCACAGCAAAACAAAACACGAGTCAGATGTCATTCAAAGTTCAAAGTTTGCTAAGGGAACTCCCTATGATTTATTTGTGAACAGCAGCATTTTGTGGGACCATTCAAACCTTCATTAATACAAGTCTGGTCATTGTAAGCCAATTTATTGCAGAAATTATATCCTAAATTATTAGAAAATGGGGCTAACACCTAGTCATGATTGAACACATACCAACACATCTGTGAGGAACCTCTGTCTGTACATTTGTGTGTGTGTTGCATAGCTTAGCAAACATTCATCCGACTCACTTCACACTTGGTGAGTATATTGCTGGGGACCTAAGTAAGTGCCGTGTTGAATTAGTGCGACTGAGCCAATTGGCCTCTAACTTTCGAAGTTTCAATATCTGAATTATTTTTTCCTGGATTCTATGGGTTTAGACAATTATGTCCAAATCTGTTATTATTTATTATGCCATTATTGCTTTAAAAAGGAAAATTGCATTAGTCACTGCTATAATGGTTATAAACACTCAATTTGTTTCTTTACAGGGCTCCAATTCCCAACAAGAGTAGCATTATTATTACTATTGTGGGACATTAAAGTGAAAAAAAAAAAGTTTTTAAGGGCTTCAAATAAGGCTGCAACTATTCTGCTGTGCAGCAAGAGAGATGATGGATTTAATACAGTGGTGATGTCATTGTTTCTCAGCGCTGCACTTGCCAGATGACTTTGCAATAAAGGAATGCAGCTGGCCAGTATCGTGACGTGTATTTACATATTATACCCTGTTGTTTATTCATAAGGCCAGAACAGCTGATGCTACCTGCCCGTTTCAATGAGCAGCTCTTGCTGCTGAAAAGTACATCAGCTCCTTGGCAAGAAAATATTTCACACACAAAAACACACACACACACGTTTTTGCCTGCTTGCATAAAGCATCTAGAGAGGAATTTTATTCTGAAGCAGCAACATTAGTTTTTAGCACTTCTTCATTGTTAACTGGTGGAATGCACATCTACACTAGTGTTCAAAAGTTCTTTTTTGTTTAATAAAGATAAATAACCTAATGGAAAATACACTCTATACATTGCTAAATGTATCTGACTATTCTAAGTGCAAATGTCTAGTTTTTAGTGCACTATCTACATAAGTGTATAGAGGCCCATTTCCAGAAACTATCACTACAGTGTCCAATGTGTTACGGTACAATGTGTTTGCTCAATGCGTCAGAAGGCTAATGGATGATTAGAAAACCCTTGTGCAATCATGTTACCACAGCTGAAAACACTTTAGCTGGTTAGAGAAGCTATAAAACTGACCTTCCTTTGACGAAAGCAAAGTTTGAAGGAAAAAAATTTCATTTCAAATACAAATCATTATTTCTAACCTTGTCGATGTCTTGACTATATTTTCTATTCCTTTTACGACTCATGGTGGTAAATAAAAATGTGACTTTTCATGGAAAACGCAAAACTCTCTGTGACCTCAAACTTTTGAACGGTAGTGTAAATATGGATCATCTTTCAACAATCCACTAGTTCACTGAAATCCAACCTGTAATATAATATCTTCGTGTATGTAAAAAGGTTAGTCTATAATAATATGGCTAAAGGCTAATGACACACAACACATATCCAACCTGTGGGGCTATTTTAGATTTTTTTTTTTATTCAGTGCAGCATCCACTTATCCAAAAATGCTCCCCTTCCCACCTACATGAAACCCTTCCTGCTCAAAATGCGTAGGCTGTGTGGAGGGTTGTCATGACGACAGGCCTCCCCACTGTCAGCCTACCTGGGATTGGCTTTGTGCCTGTTCTGATTGGTGCTCAGCAGCCCCCGGGCCTGCACCGCTGCTCTCAAACGACACTTTGATGGAGTTTTATTGCCGATTCTTCAGTCTCTAAATCGCTCCTGCTGTCATCTTTATTTTGATTTATGTATTCCCTGATCTATTTATGCATGTGAAAGAGGGGAGGGGAGAAGGGAGGGGGGGGTGACGAGGAGGGGGGCTGAAGAGGAAGACAGCGACAGTGACAATGCTCGCTACTATACCCGGGGGAACGCCTGCGGTACATTTGCCTTTTAAAGGCTTCAGCAACAGACAAGCGCAGCGCAGCAGCAGAGCGCTACAAAGCCTCGTCTGTGGCTCCCCCATCGCAGCCCCCCTCCTGAGTCAATAGGCACTGTATGCATGTTCTGTATGCTCAGACAAAAAAGGTATTCTTTCAACTGCGCCCCGGCTCTCTGAAGAGGGTTAAACGGCGCTGCTCACTGTTGTGGGAATTACAAAAACCAAAAGGCGAGGAAAGAAACACGCGGGCTGTTATTGCTGCTTCAGAATCCTCCGCAAACAACGAGCGATCAGACCAGAGCAGGGATTTCGCACGTAATATGGCAGGCTTTCATCTGCCTTTTGCCTGTGTCTGTAAACCGGCTGAGGCAAACCCTCTGGAAGGTTCTGGGAGAACAGGTACAGAGGAACAAACGGACCTCCTCAGGAAGGAAGGCGGGCTTCAAAGACTCCACTTTCACAAAGACGGGGTCTCTCGGTGAGATGCCCACCCCTCCCCGTTTATAACTTCTATCAAACAGATCAGCGAAGGTCAAAACTGGCACTGTAGCGGTATTTAAGCAGTAAAGAGCGATCGATAGCCGAGGGTAAACGAGATTGATTTAGGTTTCAGTCAATAACAGATGTTCCCTCAGCGTGCAATGTGATGGTAGAGTTGAGGTTCAAGTGGAACAAAAGGCGTTACGTTTTCATTTTATCGCAGTCGACTACCGACATGTTCCTTCAAGTTTACTCGACGTTATTTGATGAAAGTTTACTTTGCCCGTCTGTTATTTCCAAGAAAGTTTTTGCAAGTTTCCTGCTAAGAAAGATGTCGTTTGCTACCAACTATACAGAAATTACAGACCAAGTTCTTAAGCTGCTTACAAAAGTAGTGTGTAGTTTCTTGTTGAGAGTGAAGATTACAACCCCCGAGTACCCCCCCCGAACAGGTAGTAAACCAAACAGAGAAAAAATAAAGTGTTTATTTTGTCTATTCTCGGCTACTGCAGAAACAGGGTGATAAAACATGGCGTCTCCATGAAGTAGATAAAAACAGCAAAAACAACCCTTGTAGATAAAAACAGCTCATCATGATCATGATTCCTATAGTCATAGCAATTGATGCTTTACCCTTTTTTGTGGATAAAAACCGTTTCCACACCTGCGGAGCAAGCTAATGCTATTTTTTGGTTTCCCTCATCAAACTCAACAAATACACACTCCTAACTCCCAACCAGCTGCGGTGGTTGAGTTGTGACCCGCGCACAAATTTTGAACTATCCCTTTAAATCTGCTTGTTTTGGCTAATATATATACTATATTTAAGCAATTTAGTAAATTTTGGAATTATTCCTGTTTATACTCATATATTTCTGTTAATTCCCATTAGAAGTTTCCAACTTTGAAGATTTCCAGAGCTCTGCAACCATAACCTAATAAAAACACAACAGTAATATACTGATTAACCCAATTATTATTTATTTTTATTATTATTTTATTTTTTTAAGATTTTCCATTTCTGCCAAGGCTTTTCAGCTAAATCTTACACTTTAATTCAAACCTAGTAAATATTTCATGTTAGGTTATGCTAGATAATGAGTTGATAATCATGCCATAATAATGATAATCATAGCATCAAGTGTGTGTGTGAATGTTGGACTGTTGGTTTTGTTACATGAATTGTTGGACACAGGATCTACAATTCTTCTGTAGACAGGCTGCCTCTGTTTCTGTTTGTCGTGTTCAGTAGAGCTGACTAGAAGGTACTAGCTTAGCGTTATATAGCGTAATATTCATTTATTGTACCAATAGACTGTTTAAGTCAGCGCTCTTTCCCAGCCAAGCGCTATGAAATTGTTAAAATATACAAACTTCTAAATAAAAAAAAAAAGAAAAAGCATTAGCCACTTTTCTTCTATGGATTTTTTAAGACAAAAAAAATGATCAGAACCATCATCTCTCCAAGTGTAAATTTCTATTAGCAAGCAGGTGTGAGGCAACATAAATTTATATGACAGCATGATACAAAACGAAGGCCACGTCTCGTCTTTAAAACTCATTTCTAGCTAATATACGTCAGGTTATTGCAGCTCCATCCAGCAGTTTCACTTTGTAGCTTCTGTTACAATGAAGTGTTCAATAAAGAAAAACACGGTGTGATACATGTATAGCCTCCAGATGTATTTGCTATTACAAAGAGCTGCACTTATCAGGCTGTCATACGCAACTGCTTCTCCTTTATGTTTGTGTGTGTGTTTGCACCTGTGGTATTGTGCTTGGAGGAACTGGAACTCATCCTTGATCCTGTCACAGGAGTCAGAGGTTGTGAATTTCAGCTGCTGCGATGAAGCCTGCCAAAGAGAAAAAGAGGAAAAAGTAAGATTCATACCAAAAACAATAAATAAATAAAAAGAACGGACAGGAAAGGAGGGGGGGAGTGAAAGGCAAGGAAAAGGGGAGCAGAGAGAGGAAAATAATTAAAAACATGAACAAGAAATCAAGCGGTTTTCAATTTGCCACAGTCCAACGGGCACGGCATCACTAAAAAAAATAAGTTGGCAAGTAGGTTTCCACATTCAAAAAGGGCCAAAATGCATTAAAACCCTCTGTAGATTAAAAGTGAACTCGCACAAAAGCTGAAACATGCATAGCCATTGTTTCTGCCAGACTCATAAACCACCGTGTATGCGCTGTTCTGTTATATATCTTAATCACTGTGAAATTGTGTGCCTGCGCACAGGCCGAACCCACGCACGACCGCAAATAGGCATAGACGGATGTTGACACACCCCTATTTAACCTTCTAGAGACATAACCCAGACTCTTCCTGTTCTTCTTCCATCGGCCCGACTCTGGCAGCATCTTTACGGCAGCCTGAAGAGTTATTGCTCGCAGCCGACGCACACTTATATATGGTATGAACAATAACCGCCGCTTGATTGATGAAACGTGGGGTGAGTCGAGGTGTGTTATTATTCCGTCATCCAACTTGGGCGGCAATATGTAAACCTACACGAGAGAATATATCAAGCTTGTATAAATAAGCCCGGCAACGCGCGTTTCTTAGCGCCATTTCTGCGGGACTTTGCGGAGGCCGCGTCGGGTTCTTTGATGTGTTGAAAAGGTTTAGCACCAAATAAAAACGTCCCTTAAATTCCCCCGGTTTGACGTCATCCTTCCCCTGCTCCACACCGCGACACGCCCGGTCCCCGCTCGCTTATAAATTGTAATTGTAAACATTTGTGTTGTGCGGTAATCTCCTGCGCGTTAACGGCATTATAGCGTTTTCTTGACAGCCAGCGACTGTTTATGGAGAGACCGGTGGAAGGAAAAAAAAAAAAACGGCGCTTCATCCTCCCGATACGGAGAGATTATTTATCCTGGATGCGTTTCTTTTTTTTCTCTCGCTGTGTGATGTAATGCATTTACAGCTGCGGTCACTGGTTCTGCTTTTTTGTTTCCACCGTTCTCTGCACGCTTTGGGCACGAGCCCCCTGAGTTTCCGCTCTGCTCTGGAGGAGACACGAAATGCTAATTTCCAGGTACTCTCTCCTTCTCTCCCTCCCTCCCCCCCTCTCTCTCTCTGGGGCTGCCGGCAGTGCTGTCGATCATACTTGGACAAGCAGATGTGGCGTCACATCATAACAAGGACGGCTGCAACAAACATAATGTCTGGCAGGAATGGTGATACAATGCGCGGCCTAACAGCGCAGAGAAAAAACGTCTCAAGGCGAGAGAAAATAATGTGCAGCAGAGCGAACAGTAAGGCCGGAATCATTAGTCTATTTATCAAGCGACCCATTAGCCAAATGTAGCTGTTTTTTCGACGTTTGTTGGAGTCGTTTTGCAAAGAGAAACATTTGCTGCTCCAATGTGAGGATTTCTTACTCTGCCGTTTCATATCATTGTAAACTGAAGTAGGGCGATTTGTTGGTTTTTGTCTATCGTCACCCTGTGAGACTGGAAAACGGCCGAGGCGATGTTACGATCTTACCAAACTAAACCTAAACTAACCTAAATATATATATATTTTTTAACTCTGAGCCTCATACAGCAACGTGCTGCCGTTCTTTCACTCGGCCTGTGTGTCGCTATAAGCCCTTATTGTAATTCCGTCCACACTAACATTCCCCGGGCAGTGGTGGATGGCTTGGTTGTGTGTTAGAGCACAGCAAGCATCAAACCCAAATAGGGACAAAATCTCATTATTTCTCAGCAGGCTGCATAATGGGTCAGGTGGGGGAGGAGAGGAAGAAAAAAAAAAAAAAAATCGACATTTTCCCACTACGATTGAGCTGGCATAAAAAAAAACCATCAGAAATCTGATTGCAGCACTTACGGGAAGCTAGCCTGCTGCTGTTAGGAATGACCTGTCGCTTTGTACCCTGCTCCCCACGGCATGTGGTTCGGCTTCATTTTTAACTACAAATAGGCTGCTTCGTATTCACAGAACCATGGCCGCAGAATATGCTAAGCAACAGGATTGCTTCAGGTTGCGAGAATAGACCTGCTCGCTTCAAAGGCTGAATTATTTTTTCGCTCTGAGGGCTTAGTAGACGTCGCTCGGTTCTAACATGGTTAAGGGTTGGAGATGAATTCTTATAAAAGCCTCTTAGGGTAGAAACATTTATACTCATGGTATTAGTTTGGATATAAATATTTTAGGCAGACAGACATTAAGGAGGTAATTCAAAAAACAAAACAGGAAAAAAAAAATGCGTGGCGAGCGCAGCCATTACACTTTGAAATGTCATGAGAAGTGCTGACATTATTATGCTGCTGCCGCCACGCACACGCACACGCACACGCACACACACACACACACACACACACACACACACACACACACACACACAAACCCCCAATCCACACAAACCAAGCTGCTGCTCGGAGACAGGGGCTCTGACTGTAAAGCAGAGTAACCTTTTCCATTATCTCTGCTGCCAGTATGGCATGGACCAAACTCAGCAAACAGCAGCTTGGCTATATGGGTCTGTGCCACAACAGAGGCTGTGTCAACATGAGGCACTTAGCTACAGGCGGCCATGCAACCCACGCTGCACTAGCTGCTCCCTGCACTGGCTCCATGTCTGAATACTGTGTGTGCGCGTGTGTGTCCGTGTGTGTCTACAGGTTGCCCCCTGTGCCGGAGGGCAGAGTTGTTGCCCTAGATCCGATTTCCTCGCAGTGTTGCACAGTATGCAAACGTTTAAAATACCAAAGTTTCTCAGTCAACAGCCCCCAGGTACAGCATCCTGCTCCACAGGGACAGGAGAAGGAGAACGAGGAGACAGACGGAAGAGGAAAAAAGAAAGAAAGAGGAACAAGAACTTTAGAAAAACAAGGACATCGTAAAGTCAAACAAACAAAAGGCCAGGAGGGGATTTCAGCAACTTTTAGGACTCGGTACGGTTACTTTATTTCAGATTAACTTGTGCAAAAAGTCAGATTTGTTATATATATATATATAAAAACAACTTTTCACAGCGATGGCTTTGTTTGCTGAGGAAAATATAACTGACGTGAGGTGGAGCAAAGCAGGCGGACAACAGTTGATTGTTTTATAGACATCATTATTGTTGGCAGTAGGCCTTTACTGTATATCCTGGCACACGGTTGGAGAAGTCATTGAGCAGGACAGGAAGTTTTACAGCTGTGTTTTACAGCTTTTGTTGCCAAGGTTTCCAGAGTGGTTACTATATATTAATTTAGTTTAACAGGGGTGATGACTGACCAGCGCATAAAGTCAAACTGTTCATTTAATACAGACCTCAGGTAGGGTAAAGGGCCTAACCAGATGTAGTATGTGCCTGTTGTATCAGATTAGACTTGCTTCAAATTTTTCATTCCTTTAAAATGTAAGGTAAAAACTGAAGGGCTCTTAATATAGTCAACTGTGCATTGGAGCCTGAATTACTTTATTCATTTTCAGGGGGTGTGATGTCCATTATCCACCTGCTGCGGTAGTTAGGATTTTTTATATTTTCTTTCCTTCACCAGAATGGCAGACAAGTAGATCGATTACTTCAGGCTTTCACCAAACGAGACGACACAGACTTATGAACACAATAGGTTCTGAGCAGCCACTCGTAAGCTGAACTGTTCATAATTCATTATATATCAATATCATTTCCATGGAGATTACCTGGTGTTTTTAACCACTACCGCTGTCATCACTTGGGCTTGTTGCCACTAGTACTAGCCTTTGCTTTATCAGCCATGATAAATAAGGTTAACCTGTACATAAACGGTAAATTATTCAAGGGGGTAGGAAGCCTGATGTGCTGAGATGATGGAGTGGCGCTGCTGTTTTTTATTATTATTATTATTTATTTTATTTTAGATTTTTCCTTTTTTTGTTTTTAAAATGTAATCTTGATGCTTTTTTGAATTACCTCGTTGAAATTTGCCATACAAATAAACTGGCGCATGGTTGAAACTACGAACTTGCGAATGCAATACAGCATTTTAAGACCATAATGGACATCAGTTAGCATTTGTTCGTATGTTCATAAGTTGGATGTTGAATCATTGGGAAACTGCTGTATTTAAAGCATGACAATAACCGTTTGGCTGAACGTGAGGTCAACGTTAGCTCGCAGGATGGGAAGAAAGCTGAGACAATTTCAGAAAACATTTCTTTTATTTATTTATTAAAAAACACATACAGCACTTGAGTATTGATTTTCATCAAAGTAACATCTGCGGGAGCTTAGAGGCTGGAAGTCTCACGGTGTTACTCTGATACTTCTGCCACAACAGAACCCGACTATGCAGCCCTGGACTATGCATTATACACCGCTAACAATGTTTATTATCTCTCTCTCTATCTGTGACCAAAACAAGGTGCTCCATGGGGGCCTGAGAGCCCACAACAGATGGATGCCCATAATGTTAATGAAATACTGCCGTAATATTGTGACACATGCCATCTGCTGTGACAATAAAGGTGCCTCCACGCTGCGTTGAGTGAAAATGTATTTGTGGAAGAGAGTGGCTATAGCCTAATGTGCGCTTTTGTTTTGTGTTACAGAGGAATAGCCGAGATGGTGTGAATGTGACAGAGAAGGATGTGTGTGTTATAAAGAGAGAACCTTAACGGTGAATAGGTGTGTGTGTGAGGATTTTGTGTGCGGGGTGTGATAAGCTTGTGTGTATGACGCTAGGCTGCCAGAGGAACAAATATTCACCGCCATGAATCACACGCGCAAGGATGCAACGGCCCACACATGCAAAATTTGCATAGCGCGCACGCACACACATATATATACATACCACACACACACACCACCTAAATGTAGGACAATCTCTAATTTGATTCTGCCCTGCTCCTTTGAGACGTAATTAAAGCATTAAAAAGCTTTGTGCACTGGTGAGGCAATTGAGACAGTCTTCAGCGAATAAATGGGATTCATCGTTTCAGGAAATTGCCGCCCCACCCCCATCCCACCAGAACCCCACTCATCGTCACCCCCCCACACACACAGACACACACACACACACATCCCCACCCTTCCTGGCCTTATCATCTGGTCCAATCCATGTGAAATCTACTGTGAACCATAATGTCTATTTTAAATAAGAAGCAGGCTAAAGCTGTTTCTGCTCCATAGATCAGTCGACAAAGGCAATGTGAGGGTATGAAGATTACGGGGGGGGGGGCAGGTTCACACACACACATACACACACATGCACGCACACATAATACTCTACATGCAATAAAGTGTTTAGGCATGAATGCAGAGCACATGCATGCGCAGAATACACAGAGACATAAACACAACAGCAGGATACATTGGAAAACATCCTCCTCAGTATAAACCCTGCCTGAGGGTAGCAGCAGTGTGGGGACTGTATTTCCTGGAGCACTGCCTGACTGTTTACATCTCAGTTGGAGTGTGTGTGTTGTATGTGCATGTGTGTGTTGGGGGCAGGGATGGAGCCTTGGCATTGTAATCACTCACTAATGACTGGATGTTATCTCACTCCCACTTTTAAATGAATGCAGAAGATCTACACGACTAACAGTTGGCCTATTTCTCAACGCCAGGCTCCATAGCAACAGTCCTGAGGATGCCATTTCAGCCATCCGCCCTCTCGGTCCATCACAGACTCCCAATGCCCATTTTGAGTGCAGAAGATGAACGCAGACGCACCATTATTGAAGGGAAAAAGCATTCGCTAATTGACTGAAAAGTATTTTTTTGCGGAAAGAAAAATAATCATTAGCCCTTTTCTGTCGGGTTTGTGGCGAGGTTAGAATTTGTAGAGGTAAATTAAAGCCTTGGAGCGAGTGCGGTGTATGTGTGCGGTTTAGACGAATACTTTGGAAAAGTGCTGAGAACAGGCACAAAAAGCAGTGTTTAGACGCAAAGGCGTTTGGAGCAATTCAACACAAATGGGAAAGTTCCACTTTTCAAATATATTCCCTACCCTTACGGCCCCTGTTCCTCTAAGATTTTAGGGGGGGGGGGGGTCTTGCTGTGTGTATTGGTGAATATACCACGTGTGAGTATGTGTTTAACATGTAGGCAAAACCTCTCAACAGAAATCCTTCATGATGTGATTCACTGAGCCAGACGTTGAAGGCTTAAAGCCTTTTGCTAATACACCAGCACCAAACAAGATCACATCCTCCATCTAAGAATAGCCCTGACCAAACAATTCCATCTAAATATCCCAGATTAGTGTTTGGACTAAAGCGTATGTACCCAGTGATCTGAGAGAGGGACATGGCTAACTGGCCTGTGTCCAAGCTCACCCCGGCCAACTCTGTCTGGGCCAAGCGAGCCATGCTACGTTAGATGCTCAGCATGTGTGTGTGTGTTTGAGGGAAGGCTGAGGAATAGGATTGTGTCTTCAGCCGCTCTGGACAGGGGCTTTAGAGCGTAGAGAGAGCCTAATCCTGTTTGGGCCAGGAATTTGATTTTGATTATTATCTCTCACGAACCAAGCCAAGGCTTACCCCCATTTCTGCAGCGTTATCCCTACAACGCACACACACACACATACACACACACCTCCTCCTTGCAGTCCAACAGATTTGACCTCGTTAAGACGCTTTAAAGGGGATTATTCTACTTTTATCACTTCGAGTGAAGTGCCCTTGCAAAACATAGGCTTGGCATGGCACGGCCTCCCTCCCCACTCTGCACAACTATCTTGACCCCCTGTACAAGGCCGGCCAAGCGCGCAGTACAAACACACACAAACACATACACACACAAACAACACTCGGCAGCACACCGCCCTGCAAACACAGATGCACTTGTGCACAAAACTGTACTAGACTGTCACTGTACCAATAAGCGCACACAAACATAGCAGAAACAGAGCAGAGGGGGGGAGACATAAGAGCACAAATAGTACACACACACACAAGCATGCACACAGGAAAAGAGTGCGGAGATTGCACAGGCAAGGGAAATGGGCAATTTGTCAAGAGTAGGGAAAGTGGTGAGGCCGACAGGGCTGTGGGTTTGGAGACCATAGCTGAGATTAAAGCCAGCCTCGCAGAAGGGGGGCTTCAAGATTATACCCAGTACGGTTCTGCCGATGATTGATGCCTGCTTGTAGAAACTGAGGTTATTGCTTACAACAGCCAAAGAAACAGGGTAGACGGGGAGGGAGGAAAGGAAGATTAGTCCCCAATCTTCAGTACCAATAGCCCATGTGGACGATGAAAGCGGAAAGCTGGAGTGCCGACATGTGCCCGACACAGTGGGGAACTTTCGCTTTATCTGTTAAACTTAAAAAAAAAAAAAAAAAAGGTCGAGGCACTTTTCTTCTTGAATCCAAACCAAGTTAACGTCATTGTGAGTATCTGCTAATTACTTCCATTTCACTTGCATTCGGGTTTAAATGTACCAGTAAATATACAACTGTTCCTTTTTTTTGGGTTTTTACTGAGCCCCTGACGTTGACTTCATTACTACTAAAGACCATAACATACAAGGCAGGTGTTTATGTCTGTTCTCAATGAACATGAACAGTCGCACATGCAAATGAAAAGTCATGAGGGTACTGTAGTTGTCTGAAAAAAAATGTTTAACTGTAGCAGTTTCATCTGGCTACTTTTTGTGTAAAGTGAGTTTTACTTGTCTTATTTGAAAAGCTCCAAATAACTCCATTCTGACACTGGAAACAGTTTGGAGTGACGGGGATCCAGATGCTAATCAAAGATCCAGCTGCTAATCAAAGATCCAGCTGCTAATCAAAGATCCAGCTGCTGGATAGAATTTGGGGCTTTGAATATAGTATATTGAATAGTAAAACAAAACAAATACTATTCAAACTAAAATAGATGCACATCCGAGTAAAAGGGCAGATGCCAAAAAATAACTAGTAGAATGAGAAAGTAATAGAAAAGCTCTGGAGCAGTGTGCAAGCTTCAAACGCTGAAATTACATTTGGAATTCTTTTTTTTTTATTTAATAAAAAAAACAAGTTTTTAACCAACCGTCTGTCTGTTTACTTTCTCCTTGTTTGTCATTCAGGGCTCACACACAAGCGTGCCGCCTTTTGTTTTTAATCTCCCTTTACCAGCTTTCTATCTCGACCACAACTGCTTGCACTTTCTCTCTCGTCTCGAGTCGGGAAGCCGACAGCAGAGCATAACTTTACTTTTAACCTCATGAAGCGGAGAGAGATATGTCCTCTGCTCTTTGTACTCCCTCATGGCGGGGTGTACAGCTCTGGTCAGGCTGATCAGGCATGTGATTGATTGGCTAACGTTAGCGAATCTCGACCTTCTCGCCTTAGCCTCCCTGCATCGGACCGGCAAACCAAATGCTTTTGTCACGTATTAAGAACAAAGTCATTTTCTGAGTCTGTCTGAATCATGGATGATGATGATAATGTCGGACAGGAAGGATAACAACTAAAAGTTGATAGCGACACTGGCTATGAAATTGGCCTGTGTAGTGTAGAGGTACAGATAAATATTAATAGGCTAGATCTGAACATTAACTATTCAAATACAATGAAAACTAAAATAGAATCAAATTCAAATGTGATTTTTATACTGAAGCTTACAGGCATACAGACTGAATTCTTTGAAGGTCCTATATTTTACACTGTCCTGGGTTTCATTTGAAGTTGTGACATCCCTAACAAAATATACGAATTTAAGGACCAAAGGTCAACTCAATTTTCTTTTTTTTACGTCTCCTCTCAAGGAGGAGACGTAATTTGTTTGTGAAATGTTAGAAGCCTTATGCCAAGTTGAACCTGAACTCCAAAAAGAACAGGTTTTGTCTTATTACAACTTCACGGAAGTCCTGATAAGTCATTTTAAGGCGCAGTTTCTGAACACGGACTGTGTACATTTCTCTGGATTGAGCCTTTTGAATCATTGGGTGGTATTCATACAACACATGCACCTTATAATCAAACAGCAATTCATATCGTCAAATTTACACATGTGCACTTTTTCCTGGCAGGATAATTTCATAACTTGAAAGCAGCTTTGCAGTTGTAAAATCCCGTCTTGTAGCGCCGTATTCCGACTGTGCGGTGTTTTCAGTGTCTGATAATCCTACACTACATAAATCCACGATTTAAATAGATCAGACTTCAACTCGGTCGAACGTTCAGGGAATTTCACAGGCCCGTTTGACACAACTGACAGGACAGATGCCCCTGTGCAAATATCCAACATGTTTAATAAGGACGGGACTGACTGGCTGCAGACGCTGAGGAATAGCAGGGCGATGACCTCACAGCAGGGTGCTGACAATACCTGCCGACATGTATTGTGAATACAACGCGACAGGAAGCGGTAGGGCCCCCCCCACCCCCAACCCCTCCTGGACAAACAGACTGAGCGAGGGAGTTTTTCATTGCCTTACTGTGAATCCTCACAGCGCCTTGAATGGGATCTTGGTGGGGAGGAGGCGACATATTGTTCCAGTCGGGGCCTTGCTGCTCTTCGGCAGACAAACAGAGCAGCTAATTCTCTTGTCTGGACTGGTGCAGTGCCTCGCGTTTTGGCAGTTCTCGGGGAACCCTGGCCGGGCCGGGGCCAATCAAGCGGCCCCCCGTCGAGAGGCTTTGTTCCAGCCCATCGCACCGTTCTGCTCCAGGGAAGGGCTGCCCCGCCCATCACCGCCACCCCTCCTTACCGCCTCCCACACACTCCTCGCAGGGAGCCACTGCTGAATACTGATGCAGCCGCTCCACACACACACGCGCGCACGCATGCACACACACACACACACACACCCCATGTTCTCTCCCCCACAAAAACACACACACACACACCACCCGATGAGCTCTCGACTGCGTGTTTGAACATGCACGCAAACACATCAGCAAAAACTCATTACCATTTTATTTTTTTTCTCTTCAAGCACATCCTTCAGTCATGCACAGCCACACACACACAAATCTGCACATACACTGAAAGAGAATAATGTATACAGACAACAAAAGGCCATCCCGCACAAACAAAGCTGTCAATTGCTTATGAATTTGTGAAATGACAGCATATACTACATTCCACCCCCACAGCGACGTGCGGTCCTTATCCAAAATGCACGCACGCACACAGGTAGCTCCTGCAGACTTGAGCAAAACCCCCCAAAAAAACAGGGTGCAACTGCGTTGAAGACATCTGTTTTTATTTATATTCACGGTCTTCCTGGTGAATTTGCTGCGGTGCATTATGCAGGCAAAGCAACCAAAACAGACAAAGAGGTACACATATAATTCGGCTTGTAAATCTTATCCTTGATGCGGTCTGAACAAAACTACTTAGTTCAGTCGAACTGGAAAAACAGAATTAAAACTAATAGAGAACTGTCAAGTAGAAATATGAGGAAAATTTCCCTTTTCACACTAGAAAACGTCATTTAATCATCGGAATTACGTTATAAAACGGGATGAACGAATGATTAGGTTTAGGCCAGTGGGACAGGGCAATAGGACGGTTACAATCTACATTAATGAGTTTGCTTTGGGAGGTACAGCAGAGGTACTGTATATATTTATGCAGGGTTTAAAACCCAGGTAAATGATTGTCTCATTTCCCATTGCCATTTTAGATTTCTGCTATCATTTTTAAGGGCAACACAGTGGCGCAGGGGTTAGCGCTGTTGCCTCACAGCAAGAAGGTCACAGGTTCAAGACCTCCTTGGTCCTGGGTGGAGTTTGCATGTTCTCCCTAACACCTCAATATAGTGACTAAATACATAACTACTGTTTTTTGGCCTTTTGAGGGGTATTGATTTCCTTGCACTATTAGCGCACCATTGAATTATTGTGATAGTATGGTTATCATTGGCCAAGTATAGTGATAGTTGTGATACTCAACCCTGCAGAAGAATACTGAGGATGTGATGCATAAAATGCCTGATGCTGCATGAGCTTTTCCAAAAAATCATGATGAAAATTGAGGGTTGTTGCGAGTTGTGATGAATAGCTGCAATTTTCCCTGTTTGTAATTAAAATTGTGTAATATTTTTAATATTGCGTTACTGTGTAAATGTAGCCTAGCCCCGGAAACAAGGGTGAGACAGGGAGAGGAGCTCTAGTATGCAAAGTTAACGCTAACCATGCATGCACGTTTAGAAGAACTCACTCAGTAGTGGGGTCTTGCTTTGTTGGCAAGTTACTCCGTGATGTAAACACGGAAACATGGCAGAAGGTAGTTTGTCGACGCCAGCTGTGATTGGTCACATTTGTGGTAAAGTTGCGGTGAGTGGTTAGAGTTGCACTGAATTCACAGGGACTGGCTGAATTTGCGTTAAAGTTGCAAAAAAAATCACAACAGCGAAATCCTAGAAGGTCTGACATAGGATGACTTCATTGTTGGTTTGGCTCTGCAGATGAGATTTGTTGACAAGAAAATTAGATAATCTCCAGCCTTATCCTTTAAGTTCAAGTCCATGTGGTCTCATCCATATGTTTATGGAGCATTAGCTCGACTAACAGCCTGTCAGCTGTGTGACTTAATATCCGTGCTGCGACGTCTTTGGGGGCACCCAAACACTAAGCACCCGTCACCTCCCGGCACGACACTGTAGTAGCAGTTGCACCTTATTATTACACAGTCTACAGGATACACGGTGTGGCTATGCTAACCATGCTAACCATGCAACACCTGCATTCCACGGTTTACTAACCCTGTTTTTTGATATTTGATGCAGACACGCATAGAAATGTGCTGCCCAAACTGTATGGTAAAGTCATCCATACATATGAGGGTATGCCTACATTTACAGACACTCACGTAAAATAAATAGAACTGTGTATTTTCTGCTTCAGTTATGCACTATATCCAGCAGTTTAACAGTGATGACCGGTGACAGCAGCTTCAAGTACAAGAGCAAAAACAGGTACAAAGTGTTTAGTTTGGCCCATGAACCACAATGTTCTTAGATCGAGCTCGACTGGGGACATTTATTGCAACTCTCTCTCTCGCTCGCTCTCCCTACTGCTGCTATCTGTTACAGACATATAGAAAGCCCCAAAAATATCATTTAAAAAGAAAAACGTGTATAGTAGGGTGCACGGTCCTTCCGTACCGAGGGAATAAAAGTCAGAGTGTTTTAAAGTGTACACATATGTAGCTTCTACTTGAGTCAAGAAGAGAAGGCGTGTGGCAGTCTACGCCCCTCCTATTCAGCCAAGCCCAAAGAATTTTGACAATCATCCTCTGTGACCCTTCACAAAAATCAACATCACCTGTGACCCATGGCCTCAACTTGGCCACTCAAAAGCAGGCAACACAGTCATATACAGAGCAGGGGGCTGTTTGTTATGCTAATCAGCTGGCCTAACCTTAATGACCCAGACATCTGCTGGCCTACGTGTGTCAAGCCCCATATTCAATTTGTTCCCCAGATACAAAAAGCAGATAAGACCCTTGAGGCTGGTAAGAATGTGTGTGTGCGTGTGTGTGTGTGTGTGTCCTTGTTGTGGGTGTTGTATGGCTGAAAGGGAGGGAGAAATCCTTTTATTTTTATGCATGTACTAGAGCAATAATTACCAGAATAGAACCAAAATGTACATTTGTGGTTCTACACTACACTCATGCTTTCCTATGTGCTCATGTGTCTGCGTCTAATGTCCAGTATTCCCCATAACTAAAATATAGTTAGGCTTGACACACACACACACGTGTATGTATGTGTGTGTGTGTGTGTGTGTGTGTGCGTGCGTGCACAAAGCTACAGAGAAGGGGTGGGGGGAGTTTGTTTAATGGGCGAGACAGGGGACCATGGGGATAAAGCTCCCCCCAGCTGGAGGCTTTAGAGGAAAGGCTGGAGGCTGTTCTGTTAATTCAAGTGGGCTTAATAATGCCTGTGCACCCTCTGCCCCTGACCCTCCCACCACTACATCAGATCTGGGAGGAAACGCATGATAAAGGGAGACAAGCAAGAGGAGGAAGAGGAGGAGGGAGGCAGGGAGGGAGGGTGTGTGTGTGTATATGTGTGTGTGGGTGTGTGTGTGCAACCTGTGGCCATCTCTACAGTCGAGCAGGGGCTCGGGGGACTTGAGAGATTTCGCCTTCATATTACTTGCGCTACTCTCCGGCTTTGGCACCAGGCCTTTCTGTTGCTCCACTTTCACGCCACGGCCAGCTTTGTTGAAGCTGCATTAGGATTAATCAACACCCAAACAATATGGCAAATGCCATCAACTGGGTCAGACACTGTGCCACTATCAAATGAGGCTTTTTCCCCCTCTTAAACCAATGAACTGTGCCCATAACTTGTGACAGTGGATTACAAAACCATCATTGGGAAGGGCAAAAAAAAAAAAAAGACATGAATCCCTGTTAAACCTGGGTCTTCTAAATTTCTTTAAAATTAATTAGAAACTAAAACCTCTAGCATGAAAACCTTTACACTAAGCATCCCTAGAACAACAGTAGCAAGAATCCAAGAAGGGGGGGAAAAAGGCCTGATCCAGTAATTGAAAAGAAAATGTGTGTATCTTCAGCCATTAGGCCCTTTCACATACACTTAACTTTACATTAACAGAATAAATTGCCCTAAAGTGTCAGCTAAAGGCTAACGACAGCTTCTATGATTTACACACAGGAAATGCGTTAACATTATTTTAATGCATTGTGACCACACATCGCCGCTGCCGCCTACAATACCTCCTCTGCACGTCTTCGGCTGCTGGGAATTAAATGCATCATACATGGCGGTACCGTACCACCAGTGTGCAAATTTAACACTAATGTTACTGCATAGTGAACAAAGGAAAAGAAAAGGAAAGCAGATTAATTTTGAGAGATCCATCATCTGTCATTATGCGACAGTGCTGTTACTCTCTCATCCTCCAGCTCCTTATCTTTGACATTCATATCTATATGGATGTCACACATTCTCCCCCGTCCCCGGGCTCCTGTGACAGCGGTGGCAGAAGCAGCTGAGGAGGAGCAGAATTTGAAGAGGGAGGATGTGTGTGTATGTACAGTATATTTATATGTAAAGCCAGAGTAGAATCTGTGTGTGTGTGGGTGGAAGTGTAAAAGGTTTAGACCGAACCAGCTGCAGCCCCGGTGAAGGGAGGTGCTAAATTCCCAAACCCCATTTTTAATCCTGTGTGTTGGGTCTTAATACTCCAATCAAGCAGCATAAGGGCACTCAATTGGATTAGAAAAATAACCTCCTATCAGACAGGAAGGCTGGAGCGGAGTGGCCCAGCTGCTCTAACCTTGGCAAAAGGTGACTGAGTTCTCACCCCATCAGGAGGTGACTACTTCACCCGTGGGGAGGGGAGGAGGTGTGCTGGCGGCAGGTGGCATCTTGTCCCAGTAGCCTTCAAAAAAAAAAAAAAAAATAGAAAAGAAATCCCACAAAAAGTGATGCAAAGACGACGCCTTATTATTGCGTTTTTGCTTTATCACACTGAACCAAACAAAGCCGACATTCTAATCAGAGACGTGACCTGTGATGCAATAGCATCGGCGCCTACTGCGACGAACACGTGGTTTGGTGGTATCCGATTTTTATCGATTTCAGTTTAGAGTTTCAGTTTGGTAAAAAAAGGGGGTTGAACATTTAAATGAAGTTAACAAAAGTGAATCCAGCCAGCAAAGAGAACGATCAAGCTGCACTTATTGCACATAATTACCACTGTGCAGCGCTGCAGCTGTGCTTCATGCTATATAAAACGCACAAGTCAAATCAAGAAATCTAATTGGTTCTTAGAGTGGTAGAACGAGTTTGTACAATTCTAGTTCCTTCGCACAATTCAGTGAGTGAGTATCATGTGTAGCACTGAGAGCTGTCCGCATGTTGGGTCGCACATAGACCACGTAACCAATCAGAGAAGAGACGCAGCAAGGTTGCTTGAGAGGACTCGGTCCAGGCTGCGGTTAAGCAGTATGATGCTGTGGAGAAGTTTATAAAAATCGCTTGTTCCGCATGCGAATAAGCTGTAACCAATAGCTACAACTACAGCAAGAAGCGAACCACGCTCAGTTTGCTGTTGCAGGGTTTCACAGATACTGTAGAGATTCTGTGTGTGTGTGTGTGTGTGTGTGTGTGCATGCACACTCCTGCTGTGTGTGAGCTGTATGGGAGGACAAATTGTACAGAAGCCGGATCACACACATAGCAGGTCGTCAAATCGTCTCACCCGTGTCCCGGCCGGTTCCAGCGTGCTGGCTGTGGCTTTTACACAGACAGTCGATCGGCCCATGTGACCGCCTCCCTTCCCGTTCTATTGACAGAACGCTTCTGATACTCGATTTAGGTTTTAGGGCTGCAACTAATGGCTTTATTCATTATTGATTAATCTGTCGATTATTTTCTAGATCAGCCGTTTGGTCTGTGAAAACAAAATGTTAACTGCCGTTTTCTGATTTGAGGAAGTCACAAGCAGAGAATTTATGCATTTCTTCCATAAAAAAAATTAATTAAATAAATAAACAGTTGGTGATTAATTTTCTTAATCAACTAATTATTGCAGCACCGTGGGATTTTTTTTTTTTCCTGAAACTGAAGCCACTGGGGGACCAGCTGTAAATTATTATGCAGCTGTTACTGTATATTAGATGACAGGAGTTCTTTAGAAATAATAAAAGTACAAAACCAAGACTTCATGACTCTCCTGGTTCTAGTCATATTTTCTGACTGCTTGAATGGACATTTGCATAGTTTTCACTGGAGCTGCAACATTTAGTCAATTATTCAGCAATTATCTTGACAATCATCATTTTCCCCCCTCAAGCATAAATGTCAAATATTCCCCAGTTTCAGCCTGTCTTTTGTGATGACTTGTGTTTTTTCTTAGGCTCATGTGGTAGTAAATTGAACATCTTTGGATTTTGGACTATTGTGGACTATTTTAAGACCCCGCATTGGACTTCAGGAAACTGCAAGTGCCATTTTTCAACGTTTCAGTTGGTGTTTTTAGACCAAACCATTAGTGGATTAAATGACGTTCTTATACTCCGCTGTAGGTTTCCCTTCATTTACAGGTGATTTATCTGGCAGTGACAGATATTTGATCTAGGATATTCATGAAAAGAACACAACCAAACCTGTAGTCTTGATTTGATCTGGTTTGAGATTGAAGTTGTACATGCTTTTCTTTTTTAAAAAACAATCAAGCAGTTTCAGAACACTTGTCAAGACACACCGCTAATGTAGGATTTGATTCATCTGTCGAGCCGAGCTGCATCAAGAGGGTTCTCACATCCTGCTCCACAGCCTGAGAACACACATCATCATCATCAGCAGCAGCAGCAGCACAATCATCCTGCCACAGACTCACTGCCAAAGGGCAAACCATTCATGTCACAAAAGACATTCAGGTTCCAGCTTCAGCAAACAACTCCCCCCCCCCCTTTCAGCAGTAAAAGAACTGGTGGCGGCAACAAGACGTTGCCAGGGAGAAGGAGAGGGCGCAGCAAGGGCAAGGTGTAATGGCATCTCCAGCGACGAAGACAAAAATACAGGTAGGCCGCCAAATATGAGTCGGGTTTCTCACAGGATCAAGCACGGCGGAGCTGGCTTCTATCGTGACTTTTTGAGCTTGGGTAGCAGCCAGAAGCAATATTTCTGTAACACGAGTCCCGGGCTGTTAGATTTCACTGACTCGACTGAATATTTATTCTTCTCGAAACCCCCAAAACTCACTCTCTCTCACGAGCGACACAATTCATCCCTGCCTCTAAACATACATGTTTGACCAATGGGTTGAGAGTGCTCCCTCATCACAGATGAACGCATGCCCTGGACCGAGTTTCTGTTACCATGGTAACTTGAGATTTTAGGGGAACAGAGAAAGATGTGCATACAAAAATAAAATAAATAAATAAAACACCCACCTGCACATAATAGTGTAGAGTGCATTTTGCAGTGAGAGCCATATAATGACAGGAACCGTAATCAGTGGTTCCTCTTTACTGAGATATGTTATAACAGGATTAAATATCTGCTTTTGAGTCTTTTAAAGATTGCAGACAACCAACAAAAGAAGAATGAAGGAAAATATCATGACAGCATTCTTTAGTTGATTGAATTGAAAGACTGGCTTTAATGACAAAAAATGGGGGGGAAAAAAAAAACAGAAAAAAAGTTGAACAGTTTCATTCCACACAACACAATATTTTCTCTCCATCACGTCTTCTGTGCGGTTTATACACACAAATATCTATTCTACCCGTTCTATCTGAATTACAACATCTGTCCAGAACAAGTGGCATGAATCATTTCCTAACTAACCTGCCCGGATAAATCAGTTTCCATGGAGCAAGTGCCTCATGCGCGAGCGAATACGTAATAATAAAAAAATATATAAAAAAAACACTTACTGAGTGTCTTGATTGTGGAAACATCATGTCAATTCCTTGTTTGTTGCTTTCCTTCCCAAACACGGTTAACTGTTCGCCCTGTGTTTATATTTTCTCCTCGCGTTTGGTCCTTTGTCCAAAAGCTAGCCCAACCTTCTACAGGAGCTGTCCAGCGTTAGCAGGGCGACTAGCTAGCGGTGGCTAGCGAACCCCCCCTCCTCCTCCTCCGAACAAAACGAAGCGGGGACAAGTGGACCACTTTGCGGCCGGTTTCGCGAGGTAAAAGTCGGCGTCTTCGTCCGGACGTGAGACTCGTTCACGTGCACACGCGTGATATTTACTGCGTCTGCGGACGGGAAAGCAACATCCGCGCCGCCGCTCGGCTAAAGCTAGCTGCTTCTTCAAAAAGCTGTCAGTCAAAATGATTCATCGCTGTTGCAAAAAAAAAAAGCTTTTCCGCTTTAACGCGCGAGCGGCAAGCGGCAGCGACCTGAACGCGTTTAAATGAACAACGCTTACGCACGCGGCGAGCGGAGAAGAGGATGATAAATGTCTCTTTCCTTCAAAAAAAAAATAAAAATAAAAAGCTTTCGGTTCGCTCTCTTCAACCAGCTGCGGCTGCACTGATGAACAAGTAGGAGGTGGAGGTGGTGGTGGGGGGGGGGGGGGGGGGGGGGGGGGGGGGGGGGGGAAGCGCTGTAATTCTCAGAAATAACAAAATGTCTGCGGGTTCGTTTTAAGTTGAATCCCGTTCCGTCGAAATCAGAAGCGCGAGTGAGGTTGGAAGGAGGGGAGGGGGAAACGATCTGCGATGTCGCTCAGACGCCAAATCAACTTCTAATTGAAATGTTTCCAGGATCGCGTTAAAAAAAAAAAAGTCTAAACGTTTATCCCTTGTAACCCGAGGAGTCCCGGAGAAACTGAGCGGATTTGTCAGTGGTGGCAAGGAGCTAGAAAGTCAGTCCATTCCTGGAGCTGGTAGGTAGCTGAACGCCCCACACAGAACCACAGCGGCTAGATGGGCGAGGAGCAGCGGATCTACAGCCCGAGTTCTAACCTCTCTGCAGCCGGCTGATGCCTGAGCAGAGAGCGCCTCCTGCGGACAGGTCACCGCACTGCCCCGCAACTCACCGGAGCCCGAATTCACAACCCATCACCAGCGACGGGAGTTTCTGCTGTTTTTTTTTGTTTTCCACCTTTATTTAACCATGCATGTTGCTTGAGATCAAATGATCCCCTGACCAATATGGCAGTGGTGGAAAAAACAAAAAGCATGCAGAAAACACATAAAGATATATGAGATCAATGGTTCAGAGCCAGATTTAGAACTTTATTGATCCCACATCCGGGGAATTTGTGGGTTACCACAGCTCAGATACAGAGAAGCAATGACATAGAAGATGACAGTTTTATAAAAAAAAAATGTAGAAAATATCTAGAGGCAGAAGGAAAAATAAAATACACATTATACGCATTATATACAGAGTAGTATAAGCATACACAGTATACATCATGCATTAAAGAGGGCTGGATAGGGGCAGAGAAAGTGATAAGTGGAGGTCCATCCTAGGGAGGAATGATCTTACAGTGACACACTAAAAGAAATTAACTGATGCTAAAAATATTACACAGTAAAACATTTACACATTCCAAAATTGGACAATAAAAGGCTTCAGTAAATCAGTAATGGAAATGAGTTTTTTGTAGTTTGAGATTTTTCCAGGAAGAGGGAGCAGAGGACATAAATGCCCTTTTCCCAAACTCAGTGCAGGTTTTGTGGATTGAGGGAGTTAAAAAAGTCCAACGAGCACATCCTTTTTGATATGAGAGGTAAGTGTGAAGGTATGAGGGGCTTTATAAATGAAGACGTACCAGCGAAAAAAGTCTCTGGGCAGACAGGGACAACCAGAATACTTTAGCATACAGAGTGATTTACAACTGGTAATGAATCTTACCAGCTGTAAGATTGTAGGTGGCATCCAGTGTATGCAGTGAAGTGGAACAGGCATTCATACACAACATCACCATAATCTAATAGGGGTAAAAACGGAGCTTCAATAAGCGAAGCCGGATCATTTCTCGTGGCGTTGCATTGAAGGAGGTTATTGCTATTGAATGCTATTTTTGGGTCTATTTGTGTGCGATTTGAATGTTATATCTTCTGCCTGATAGCAGCAGCTGGAGGTAGGAATGTCCGGGTGAGACGTGTCCTGCACAATAAATTGTTGTAGCCAATTGCATTTACAGTTGTAAAATCCCTTGTAACTCTCACTGATTTAGTGTGGGGAGTGTGGCATCTGCACCAATTTGTGTCAAATGCATTTATTTATGTAAAGGAATACACAAAACGCATGCACTAGGTGATATATAATGCATTCAGGCATTCTGTGTTGCTTTCAAGAATGTATTCCTCTGTAAATCAACGTTTCTCCTTTAATATAATAACAACAACCGGGTCAGTGACAAATAATATAATACAGTTTTAAAAAGCCTTCATCAGGTCTCTAAAAATCCACATTTTGTGTTCATATTGGGGTTTTTTTTGCCATTTGTATCTTTTTTTTATATATAAAAATCATGATTCTCTGCAAATGGTTTAACTGCAAAAGAATCATACATTTTAAATATTTACTCCACCTGTTTTTAAAGTTTTAAACATTTTTTAAAGAGTTAAAGTATCTGCTAAAAAGTTCTTAGGGTTACACCATATGAGAGTTTTGGAACTGATATATTCTTGATATACTTTTTTCTAAGATGACAGTCCTCTGCTTCTTTTGTGGTTTTATTGGGGGGACAAATGCACATGTTCTAAATACTGAGGGTCTATCCTGTCATTAAAATCTACATCTATGACAAACATCACATTCGCAAAGCCAAATTTCTTCAGTTTCTCCTAAACAAAAACTCATTTTATGTTTAAACTAAGACATTATATGATTGTTTGTACATTATCTAAAAACAAAACAAAAAAAACTTTAAAGTAATCTCATATCTTATTACATGTTATTTTATTTTCTAGTTATTTATATTTATTTTATTATCTTAAACTCATTGTAATTGTGGTATATGTAGTACTGTAATAGTACTGTGTTAAATACAGCCTTAAAATCAGTCGCAGGAGGTCTATAGAATGGATGAATGTAATTGTAGGTAAACACAGGTGTTACCAATGGTACTAATTAAGGTTTTGCTCCATTTGGGTCAGTCATTGCTATTGTTCATGTTCTCACATTATCTTAATTAATGTCATTAGCAACACCTGTGTTCACCTATTTCATGTTAATGTGACTGCTGTGAAGAAAGGTCTGTTCTGTGGATCGCAGAATAGATTCTCTAGATGAAAAATACTCAATTACAAGTAAAAGTCCTGCTCCTTAAAGCAGAAAAATGTAGTACTGATCTTGACCATGTTTTATTAAATTGCCTACATATGACACCATTAGATTATCGGTATTAAACCAGGGTATAAGTGTGTTACTGTGGTAGCTGTAAAATTTAGTTTAGTCCATTGGTTTCCAAACTAGGGGTCAGGATAAATGGATAAATCTGATAAAGTCGGCATAATACCTGTACTGATGCTTATTGGAGACATCTGCTGTATAAAACCATTCAATAATAACTGATAAATAGTAGAAAATGACGGCAGACAGGGAAACACGTTCAGAAATCTAAAACATAGCGGTTATATTACAGCTACATGACTCGCAGGAATTGGGCCAGAGTATGATCTTTAATTGCAATATGTCAGAAAACATTTATCCAAAGGAAATGTACAAGGAAGCGATAAGAGAGTATAGGAACATATTTTATTCCAATTTAAAACATTTAAAGGAGAAGGCTATGAAAATCATTTTCATGTTTGAATGAGGTTCAGGCAACAGTGGTTGAAATGAAACATACAAAAGAGAAATATGGCTAAAATACTGTAAATCAATAACCATTAGGACCCTTTTCATGAGGGCATTGCATGAATACAGTATCTCACCCGCCCACTCCCTCCCCAACCTGACAAACACATGCAATTAAAATGACATTTATTTTAAAAACAGCAGTTCATCATTAATCTTAAATATAGAATAAAATTGTCCTTTTTTTTTGTTAATTAATCACATACTTAGTGTTTATTTGTTTTAAAAACTGGACCATGAAATTCACAGGCCCTCTGATTTTTCACAACATTGGCACTTGTTAAGAGTCTGGCTTTACAAAGAAAGGGGATTGGCACACTCATTGTACATAATTTACATTTGGTATACTTAAAAAAAAAAAAAAAAAAGAAAAAAAATCAAACAAAAATACATTACTTTCAATTTGTACACCACTACACAAAGTTTAGTTGAACTCTTAAAAAAGTCTTCATCTTAAGTGGTCCTAAATACACATTAAGGTGTCAACCTTACAAAAGAAAACAACAAAAAAAAAAGATGCAAAGATAGCTTTTATTATCACTGTATGTCCATCCTTCTATTTAGAATGGATCTCAAGCATAAGCAATAGCCATCAAAAGTGTATACACACACACACGCGCGCGCACACACACACAGGCGCACACACCTCAGAGTACCAACGAGCGCGTTTGAATGGACGTCTAAGTTGCATGAATGCAGGCCCATTGCAGTGGTGCAGTTTCAGTGCCTTCGACCCAGGGAAAGAATACAGTCCAATCAAGTAGGGGGGTGGCGGGGAGGGGGGAGGGGGGAGGGGGGAGAAAAAGAACAAGCGCAGAGAACGGCAGACATGTAAACACACAGCATATTCATTCACTCACTCGCTATTACAACCACCAAAAAAAAAATCATGGCCATTTCCAGTACCTTCACTTGGCAAGTGTTTCAATAAATACATTAATACTGAGGCTTAACAAACAAGCTTCATTTGGGAAAAAAAGATGAAGAAGAAGAAGAAAAGAAATCACAAGAGTCAAATTAACAAATCGATAATTTTTTCACCGCAAAGATCTGGGTCACGTTACTAGAAAGTATGAATTCTTGATATTTTTGTTGTCGCTGATTGGTTTTGCTTGGCACAGTGTTTTGTACTGGATTGTCGTACAAACCTTTCTTTTTCCCCCCCCCGAAAAGGCATCCAATGCAGAGTAAAGCGAATACAGTACAAGTCAATGGAAAGGATCTGGAACTGGCTCTGCTACTGGTTCTAATCACTGGTAGTGTAGCCGTCTGACTTTTTCCTGTGTTAGTTCTGGAGACGAGGCGTCAAGTCCACGAATTGTCAGCGAGTGAAATTTAATACAAGAAAAACTTTTTTTTTTTTTTTTTTTTAGAGTATACGCCATCATGCCGACACTGGTCCCGAGAGCGGTCGCCTGCGTTTTTGTTTCATCATCCACACGGCAGCCCATTCAAGTCCATTTACTGGACAACTCATCTTCGTGGGGAAAAGGAACCTGCTGTTAAGTGTGAATGGGGTTTCTGCTAAGCAAGCTCTTCTATTGATTTTAACAACACGCACATACACATCACCACGTTGACCTAGTGGTGACAACTTTCCAAACTTAGCGTCAGTCATTTTTCATTTATTCATCCACATACCAAAATTGGAAAGTATGCTGAATTGTAGCACCCACAAAAAAAAGACTATCAAGTGTGTGTGTGTGTGTGTGTGTAGCGTCACCCTATACGGAGTCGCAGTGGTCAAGAAAAGGCCTTTTAAATGTTGGCTGAAGTGCCAAAGATGAACCCTTTACCGACACATGGTGCAAAAACAAGATCACGGTTAAACTAAACTTGTTTGTCAAAGTCGGAGCGTTGCAACATCTATACTATCGTTTACTCTTGGAAAAAAAACAAATGTGGCACTTAACGTAAATGTACATGTCCCTCCTTCATTAACTGTTTCAAAATGCACGGACTCTTTAAAACGTACAAGATAATGGCTTTACCAAACACAATGTACACACTTGCACGAGAGGTGTGCAGATTACTCTCACTGAGTGACTAAAATCAGGTCTAAGTAATACACAGGGTGATTTCCCCCTTGAACTGAGCACATCATACTGCTGTTCTGTAGAAAAAAAATATATATCTATATATATCACAAGACTCGTAAACCTTTTGGCAAACGATTTAAGATACAGAGAAAGAGCGTGGAAGGATCTGAAATTATTTCTTTGATGTTTAATCTGTCAGTTCTTTCTATGTTTACAAAAAGGTCAAAATGTCGAAGCACTCCCTTTTTTTTTTTTTCAGACTCCAACGAAAGGCAAAGTCAAACATGGAAACACTACCAATGAGAAGATAAGCCAAATATGCATAACCACACAGTGGAAAATATTATTACGCCAAGGAGATCCGCACATAATTTGTGAGGAGTTGAAGAGGATGGTGTGGTGCGACAGATGTGCCGTCGCGTCTCGGGATACCGCACTTGTTTTTAGCCATTTACCTCTTCTTAAAAAAAAAAAAAAAAAGGTCGGTCAACGTGAGCAAAAGAGCAAGAACGGCCACCAGTCTTCCCTCAGGAATGTCACGTAGGCATCTGCGGACTGTTGTGTCCCGCCCTCACTGAACTGGCAGCCATCACCCTCGACAGGAAGTCAACACTTGATTCAAAGCCCCTCTCGTTAATTAATTGCACCTTGTTGCTCTATGCCATCCATAGAGTCCTTTCATTCTACCGAAGCTGCTAGTAGTAGCCCTTGTGATGAAAAAGTTATGAAAACTTACCTGAATTACATTTGTGAAGACAAAAATAGCCATCTATCAACTTTCAGCTTAATGGAATATTTGAACAACTAATCAGGCAAGAGACACGATATGGGATTGGTACCAACAGCCAACGACATATCCGTAAAAGTTACAAAAACGCAAGCATCCTTGAACAGTAAATATTCAACCACTACGCCTTTTTTTGTTGTTTTTTTTTTTTGTCTGATTTCGTTTTTCCTATTTTGCATAAAGCACAAACCTGAAATGGAAACAATGCCCCCTCCCCCCCATTGTCAAGCATTTCAAAACAGAGCCTGCGACAACTAAATATATGAAGGATCATTATAAAGAGAGAACACTTGTCCATAAAATAGTTTTGATATTTTACAGCAGTATAAAATCTCCTCCCATCTTCTAGGTTGGAAAAAACGTTTTGAGCTGAAACTAGGGGAGAAACTCTCATTTACTGTATCAACAATACATAGATCTGATTGATGAATTAGACATAGAAAAAAAAGAACTATTTACTCTCTTGCTAACCATTACGGTTTATGAAATGTCGGTCGAATATCGTGGCGAAATAAAGGTTGATTACGGAGATAAGCCGTTTGGGTGATCAGGATCGACTTGTGAATTAAGCTAACTGCCAGCGCAAAAAAAAAAAAAAAAAGCTTTTATATAGTTTACAACTAAACTATTGCACTGTACTAATCTGGTATCATCATTCACACGTTGTGCACAGGAAGATTATTTGTCACCATCAAAAAAAACAAAAAAAAAAAAAAGAAACAAAGGAAATAAATCACAGTACTAATACATTTGTGATTCGGATAACTGTCGACGTCGAAGAATGCCGCACAAGGTGTATGCCGTGAACATCTGAAAATCGTAGGAAACTCGATTTTAGCGATACCAGTTCCCAAATGTTTGTGTTAGTATTGGAACCGTTTAAGGGATGAGCGGGATACTGGCAACGTAATTTATATTTACAGAAAACAAAAACAAAAAGATCGGATGTTTAATTTGGCGGTGGGATACAAAAATTACAGTGGAGATGATATACAGTATGGAAATACTGGTCGTGCCGTCTCTTAATTTCCTTCTGTTTTACGGTGGTATGTTGACATTTTTAAAATGAGGGGCAGTGTAAAAAAAAAAAAAAAAAGTATATCGTGACTCTTTCTGGAGGGTTGCATTCCTTTGAGTAGTCATGTTCGATTTCCATATATAGCAGTAATAATATAACCAAGACGTTAACATAGCAGAAAAGAGTTGAAATACAGAGAATATGTAGTCGTCTCTGTGTAGCCCTCACTCCGTGTGAGCAGCATGAAAACGTTATTTACATTCAAAAGAGCTTGTGGACTCTTGATTTGGGGCATGGTTCACAAAATAAAATACACGATTAAAGACCCAGAGGAACGGAGTACCTCGCTGCACCCCAGCATAGCCTGATAGCAAATTCCTATCGTCGTAATTAGTCGCCCCCTTCGCAGATAAGCAGATGAGTCCAGGGTTGCTGTAGTGTATCGCATGCATGGGTTAAATAACAAGAGGAAGAGAGCCCTTTTGTCCGTGAAAGCTTAGTCGACTCAGAGAAGGCCCTCTACCCGCCGCAAATACACAAGCACGGGTGATAACGTAGTGTAAAAGAAAGCAAAGAGCCACGCCCTGGGTCAAATGAGGAACAAGAGGAGCCCCGGGTTCAGACCATGACTCCAGAGACAGGGAGACAAAGGGAGGGAGTGTTATATTCGAGTGTTTTATGGGCAAGAGGGGGAATTAGGGGAACCACAGAATCATTCTTAAAAAGGATGGGGAAACCAAAAAATCAAGGAGCTAAGAGGACAACAGGGACAGAACAAGGATAGTTGGTCTGGTAAAGTATGAAGCAATGCTTATCTCTTTGAACAGCAATATGTTTCATGCAGATGTGTGTGTTTCTATATTTCTGTAGTGGACTCTGCATTGTGTGTGTGTTTGTGTGTGTGTGTATGTGTGTGTGTGCGTGTAGGGGGGGCTGCAGGTGTCTCTCTCTCTCTCTCTCTCTCCTCCTGCTCGTTCCATTTTTTCACACCAGGTTGTATTCTTTGAGGTTGAGCTGCAGGATGGTGTCTTTGACCGCCGCAAAGACGAAGCGGATGTTCTCGGTGTCGGTGGCACACGTGAAATGGGAGTAGATGATCTTGTCGCTGTCTGGGTTCAAGTCCACAAACATTTTCAAGATGAACTCCCGGCCCGCCTGGGCATCCCGCTGGGGACCTGGAAGGAGGACGCGCCGGTACATTTTTATTTCGGTCCTTTTAAATAGATGATTATTTCATCGTTTGGTGGTTCTTGAATTCTTGCAGTAATAAAAGCTTCTCGCACATAAACAAACATCACTTCATTTTACAGGGTCATGAACCACAAGGATTGGAAAATGCCAGATGAAGCTTATCGTATTGTAGTTCAGACCTACAACCACCAGATGTCACTCTACAATCTAACATATACTGGATGTGGAAGGTTCTTAAAGGGAGTTGTAAAACTAAAGGCAAACCTATCACATGCGCAGATGATGATACTAAGAGTGTTAAGATATACACTTTCACAGTTATGAAAGTAACCTCCATATTAGATTTTCATAATAGTTGTGTAAAAGCTAAATACATTCACTACAAAAGCTATTCAGGGACAGGCAGGCTGCAAGATTTATAACTCTTAGATGTATGATAAAGTAGAAAGTAAAAAAAAATAAAAAATAAAATTACCATCAAACTCTGGGAAGTAGTCGACCAGGTGAGAGTACATGATCTTCTCCTCCAGCAGGTCCTTCTTGTTGAGGAAGAGGATGACGGAGGAGTTTTGAAACCAAGGATATGTGATGATGGTCCTGAACAGAGCTTTGCTTTCTTCCATACGATTCTGAAAATCACAGAGGGTAGAGATGGTTAAAAGAGAGAGCGCATAGAATTACGGAAATACATCCTTAGGGTAAATGCAGAATACGCAACATTATTTACTGTAAACACAATTTAGAAATTAAAGTTTTACCATTTCTGGGCTTAAGTACAAATGTCAATGTTAACACTCGGATTACAAAAGTTATTAAAAGGTTACGCTTTTCTGACAGGATTATCTCTAGAGTTTTTGGCTAACACTCTCGGCAGCTTTGAGCCGTCCTGTGTAAATCTGTTTTTTGTGCGTCTGCCAGGTACTTTAGCGGTGAGTTGCTGAAAGTGGAAAAGTACAGCAGCCCTCACTTCCTGCTGCCCGCTTTGTTTACCATTTACCTACAACTGTATTTGATGAACCTTAGAAGACTTAGGAGGAGATAATACAATACAAATATGGAGATATGTGATAAGCAGCAACAACTATAGACTTGCAGTCAAAGTCACTTTGGACTGTATTTTCTTGTCACCATCTAATTGGATAAAGGTTCAGATCGTACCAAGATTTAATTAAAAACTAAACTGACAGAAAGGCACCAGTAAAATAAAGGAAAATTAAATACTACCAGGCCTAATAAAGATGCAGCCAAATAAAACAGTTTTTCTGAAAGCCAAATACATGCCAACAGAAACAAAACATTTACTGAATTAAATGTATGTGTCACTTTCTGTTGCTTGCCTTTGATATCATGCATTGCACTGTGATCATTATGCTCCTCTTTTATCTGTTTGCTCGTCTTTTTCCATTCTACTACGTTAAAGCCTACTTTTATATGTATATATATATATATATATATATATATATATATATATATATCTTTGCCTTAATGCATTTTTATGTTTTATTCAAATAGCCTTGTTGAAAGGTAATACACATAACTTTGCTTTATAATATGGTACTTTTTACTTGCTATATTGCTAGATAAAACAACCACAAGAGATTTTCTTCTTGCCAAGCGATGCTGAAACTTTATACAGTTTGTCCAAACTAAATTGTCTAGTAAAGATAAGAAGTAGAGCAACTACCAAAAGCTGAGTGAGGGCTGCTGTTAAATGGAAATCCTCTTTCTGATCTAAATTCCGTGGCACCATCGCTTTCAGTTTAATCTCGGCGATTCGTAATATGATCCTGGCCTGACTTGACCCGATGAAATCAAAGACGTTTGAGAAACAATCTCATCAGGCTCGGGCTAGTCTGAAGGGTCAAAGTCTGCGTCTTGAGCCTGTCAACACTACGGGATAATCTCTGGTGATGCTTTAACGCTGTTCGGCCTGGTCTCGGTCAAAACATTTCGAAACGGGGCTTAGTAATGGCATCAGAATGGTTCGGTGCGGCTTGCTACCTGTCAAATCGGCAGTAAGCTGCAAAAATTAAATCATATCTTTGTGTGTCCAATAAGGTGCCACACCTGAGCAGGCCTAGCTAGATACTAGCTAGAGTACATTAAGCCAGAGTGGATGATCACTGAGCCCGGTGAACCTACGCTGATGTACAGCAGATATAGTGAGCCAAGCTGGCAGCTGGGTCTGCTTTATGAAAGCCAGTTGTCATATGACCAGGTCAGAGAAAGGGTTTGTTGTCAGAGAGGAGCAGAGGGCACGCAGGGGCTGATCACATTAGCTTTATTAGCGATAATTCTATCTGAACAGTCAGGGGAGACAACCGACGACACGGACAAACAACATGTCTGTGGAGTAAGCGGATAAAAGACCTCTACTCCTGTTTGTCTCATCTACATCCCCCCAAAAGGTTTCCTATAGGAATCTGATGGATTTGATCATTTTCCAAATGTTTTTTTTTTTAGACCACATGTTGACTTTTTTAAATCCTTCAAGCAGTCGCAGAGCAACTTAATAATAAATATAAATAATATAAATTTGGAGTAAACTATAGAGCATCAGGCAATAGCCCTCGGTCTATCATTTTGTATGACATGTAGTTATGTGATCCAGTGAAAATACTAAAATATTGATAAATGCAGCTTTGATTGTGAGCGTGTGAACTACTATTTTATTCTCTAATTGTTGTGAGTGTTTGCAAATGGCATCATAAGGCTGGTTGGTAGATTATATCCTACAGGGAAAACCTACATGTCTTATCCTATTACGTCAGGTTAAATTATGACAAGAGCTGAAGCTTCATTATGAATCTATACTGTTCAAATTGTATTAGTTACATTCAACAATTCAGAATCGACACGTTTCCGTCTCACCTCGTTGTCGGACTCCACCAGGACCTGGTCATACTCGCTGAGCGCCACTAAAAACATGATCGAGGTGACGTTCTCAAAGCAGTGGATCCATTTCCTCCTCTCTGACCTCTGACCCCCCACATCCACCATCCTGAGTGGATATGCATGATGGGATAAGATAAGACAGGGGCGGAGGGGATCACACAAAAGGGAAGAAAATACAATTAGCGCTAAATCTACCACTCACAACTCTATTGATCTTCATTCTTTAGATATTTAAAAGGTAATCGCTGAGATAATTGGGGAATGAGAAATCATTTCCATTATCTCAAAGATTTACCTTTTGTTCGATCTTTGTAGCATTGGGTGTCAAACAAATCTAACTTGACCCACAGAAAATCAGAGTACGCATGTCCCAAATCAAGCAAGTTAATTTAATTACATGTATAACATTTAAGGGAAAGCCACCAGCCAAGGATCTGAGTCACTTCAGGACAGAAGAAAGATTTTGAAATAGATTTATCGGTGCAAAGAGGCATTCATCTTGCAATTTGTTTTATCCGTTTTCAGATACTCTAAGCTTTGTATCCAGTAGTGGCCAATCAATATATTTTGAGGCCAGTGTAGCGTGATTGTTACTACAGAATACCACTTCAACATCGTAGGAATCTGATGTAGCTCAAGCCAAACACCCCTTTTGCACCGAGAACATGAACCGGAAATCTGCAGTGTGAATCACAGAGGACAGAGCGAATCTTCCCTAAGGTCAACCGAAATAACTACGAGGAAATGTGTGTGTGTGTGTGTGTGTCTGTATTGGAGCGTGTGTACAAACAATGCCATCCTTATTCGGCAAAGAAGATGCAGAAGAGCCCATGCAGGAAATAGAAAGTTAATCTGCAAAATATTTCCACGTTTTGAAGTGCCAATAAGCCAATAAATGGAAGGGATATGGGAAAAAAGACAAAGAATTACTGATATTGTGGGGTTTGATTTTGGAGTAGGAGACTTTGATTGACTCTAGTATAAATTGGTTTGCCCTGTGCTGAATATTTTCTCCTTTACTTAATAAACCCAACGAAAGGGGAAAAACTGAAGAATGGAGGAGGAGCATGAAGGGCAAAAGTCAGATTCTTTCCCTGACGTCGTTCTCGGAAGATTGGGCACCTAAACGCAGACAGGTCAGAAAGCTGAAGAATCTGAATCGGTCCGTAGGAATTGAACCTTACACCCGATATCGTTCGGCAGGCGCGGCGAAACTTTGACCACACGGAACAGAGGTGAACTCATTCAGCGACTCTGCCAGAAGAAGCGAGGGCATTGATAAATGGAGTCCTCCAGAAGAGCCAGCCTAAAATAAAACTCCTTCACATCAGACGACCTCCTTTCTTTCCTCTAGCAAAAAGGATGAGTGACCTACTTAGTATGATAAGCCCTCCTATGTTGGATAAGCCAAGTGAAATGACATTTTCTGTGACTTCAAAAGCCAATTAAAAGAGGAGGAAGCAAGCCTAATGGAGATGTTTGTCTATGAAAGGCTTCCTTGTTACAGCTACGGCCCTGTTGACTGCGAGCACAAGCCGTACAGTCCCCACATGTGCTTGTTACTATCCCCGCATTGTGCTGGGGAGCTTCTTATCCTGCATCAAGTATGCTCTGTTTTTAATTACAGGAACGTTACGACACATTCTCATCCTCAATTAGGAAATATAAATAATCGCGCTCTTCTCCCGCACACATCCGTTTCAAACTTCTTTTTTGCATTTTTTTTTTTTTTTGGTCTTTTAACACAAAATTGGTGTCATTTAGAGCGCGTAGAGATTCACCATGAGCAGAGCAGAGCCGATCATGGAGCTGCAGCAGGGCTGCTGGGAACCTCTTCAGCACAACCGCATTGCAAGCAGAGTTATTTCTAGCCTTGCCAAGCGTAGGAGGGGGCTGACATGATGGCTTCCTATCGATTTGCCTCTTCTGTAATCGCTCTTGTTCACTGGGTCCATCTCTATCTTCTCTTTTTTTTTTTGTATTTTGCAAGAGAAGGAGAGAAGAATGGAAGCTATACCGGCCTGCCTCTGAGTCGAGTCCTGAAAAAGCTGAGTCTTCTGGTTACACTGAGGAATAGGAATATGTAAAAATACTGCCTTTTATGAGCATTTCAGCTTCAGAACATGTGAACTCCTTAAGAGTGCAGCTTTGGAAACTTCATAAAGTATCCATATGCAAATTATTTACACAACTTTTACTATTATTCATTCATGTAGACCATTTTATTCATAATAATATGTATTATATATATGTATGTATAATCAGAGATTGTAGTAGAATTGCATGTAGAATCCGGGGCAGCAACTCATTGTCATTATTGGCCAACAAGAAATTTAATTTGGACACAGTGATGACATTATCCACCATTTTCTGATATTTTGTGGACCAAACAACTAATTGATAACTTGTACTTTAAATATCCAAATATTTTCAGAGATTGGACGCACAAACAGGGACACAAAACACGACATATTACCATGCTTACTCAGACTTCGGAGCGCCTTTTTGGATTTTAAAAGGAAAACATAACACGAGCAGGGGGATGAAAAACTAGAGTTAGTCAAAGTAGTGTAGTTCTCCTTCTACCTGAAAATGATGCTTTGCAAGTCGAACGGGTATTCTATGATCCCAGTGGTTGGGATTCGAACCCTAAGCACATCCTGTTGGGTTGGTAGATAGGATGGTTCGGCAATACGATCCAGATCACTTAGATAGCTAGAGACAGGACGGACAACACACGACAGACAGAGAGAGCGAGAGAGAGCGAGAGAGAGAGAGAGAGAGAGGGAGGGAGGAAAGAGAAAGTGAAGCATAACAGCAGATACAGCATAAACCCTTCCAAAAGCAAGTGGATCAGTCCAGAGGTAACCAAAGAAAAAAACATTCCCAAGAGTTATGAGGGGGATTAGGTTTCGTACCACTACCCCCAAATTCTCTTAGAAATTTAGCTTCATCCTTGATGGCAGCTCCCAAAGACAAAACAGTCCTCACTTTATCCTCCGTTTCCACTCGCTGTTCACCGTGAAGGTTTTTAAGTTTGAGGGAGGGCAGGAACTTTTAACCTGACTCCAAAAAAAATAATTACTTAGCACTCAAGACGCCAACTTTGACTGCCTGGGTGAAAATGAAAATTAGTGCCTTTAGCTAGTCTTGACAGGAGGGTTGGGGCTTGTTCTTGAGTCTTTTGAGAATGTACCATCAGGGATGTGTTGAAAGTGCTGCGCGGCACAGTGGAGATGGAGACAGCGGCATCGTCGGCAGCACTTGGTCACCAGTACCTGAAGATAATATTCTCCAGGTCAAATGGGTACTCAATGATGCCGGTGGTGGGCACTCGAACCCGCAGCACGTCCTGCTGAGTGGGTACGTACCCTGGTGTTGCTATTCGATCTAAATCGTTATGGTAACTGTAGGAGGGGAGGGAACATACAACAGAGATGCACATCGAGGCAAACCAACAGTCTCGAGAGTACGAGACCACATGCACATGTATATATTAAAGGATTGGCACATAAATGCTCGCTTTCTGTCAAAAAAAAAAACAATTACAAACAATTACAGAACAACAAATTCATATATCTATCAGTAGCTCATTAAAGAAACAAATCTCAAAGTAATAAGTAACATTAAGTTCCGGTCTTTTCCTAATTCTTAACTTTTTAAAAAAAGGAGCCATAGTCTGAAATGGATTAATGCAGGTTGGAATTAGCCCTGATATTATTAGCGGTCGTTTATAAACCTGCCGACATTTCCTCCTCTTCCTCCGCTCTCTCCCTCTGCCTGAACCCTTTTCCCTTCCTCCGGTCGAGTGTCGTACTCTCACGGACAGAGAAAAGGGTTCCGGCCAGCGTCGCCGCTTCTATACACATAGCAACGCTCCTTAGAATTCAGTCACTCGAGTAGATCGGTAGATCGCAGACGTACTATTTGGTTGAGTCGGACAGCTGGTACTCTCTCCTGCGATCGTAGGCCTCCTGGATGCCAGGGTCAGCCCACAGCATCTTTATCGCGCCGATGTACGGGTGGTCGAACGACGACACCTTCTCCACATCCACCTCACGCACCACCAGGGCGTTATTCTGAGAGAAAAGTAAGCAAGGGAAAAGGAGCCGATTCAAAAATGCTTCCAAGCCTTTAAATGTGTGATCTCAGGTTAAATTTTGATTCTAAAAAAAGTATGCGCGCGCATATATATATATATATATATATATATATATATATATATATATATATATATATATATATATATATATACACATATATATACACACATATATATATATATATATATATATATATATATATATATATACACATATATATATATATACACATACACTTAGTATGTATACTTCTATTCCCATTTATAAACTCTCCTTTTATGGGTCTATGTGGCCAATGTATATTTACAGTGATAAGCTAACAGAGGCCACAGCACCCTGGAGACCAGTTCTATTTACTTTGCGTCTTATTTTACAGTCAGATTTATGATCTATTTGAATGTGGTTTGCATGAGATTAACTGGACACAAGAGTGAGAGCAATGAAGCACACAGATTAGTGTCAGCTAAACACCTGAAATCAAAATGAAACATGCATTTTACAAGTGAATCATCAAACTTAAAAACACAGTCATGTCATGAGCTATGACTGCATGTCATACCAGAATTATGACTGTTCTTAAAGTGGCTTGTTGACTCTTGTTCAGTTAAGTTGATTCAATTTTCCCTTTTATTTCAGCAGCTGCTCAAAAACGTGTCAATCAAAATCTAGCATGTAATATGGGGGCAAGTAGCCGTCTTAACGCAACACACAGAATGACATTTCCACCCAGACGCTTGACGGAACGCACCTTGTTCTGCTCGTACTTGAACGGGATCTTGAGGGTTTCCGTTGCGCGGATCATGGCCTGCATGGAGGTGAAGATGTTCTGGTAGACCAGTTTGGTGAAGCCCTTCTTGTCCTCATCTGTGTAGCCTGACCCATGGATTATTCTCATCTGCTTGATGAAAGTGCTCTTGCCACTCTCTCCGGTACCTGTGAGGAATGACAGAAGCACTGGAGGTTAGCCAACGACTGAAAAAAAAGGGGGTCATAAATGGATATGTGAAATTGCTGAAGGTGTGAAAAAAAAAAGGCAAGACAGACTGCTTCCCACTCTAAAATAGAAGGTTATAGCAGCCTACAGTGTTAACCTACAAAAGGGGGGGGGGGTGTTCAGATGGTGTGTGCATAAATTGTGAAAATTGTAAAGGGTTTAATCTGAAATCAAACAATGCATGAGTGCAATGAACATTTGTTTGAAAATGGATCAATGCCGTAAAACCCAAAGACGAGCTGTAATCCAATCATCCTCGTCTACAAATCAATTCAAAATACAAAATCGACTGTATCAATCAAGTCAAGTCATAATCGTTCACATTAATGTGTTTCTGCTGCTCTAAGAAGAGCAAACTGAGCAGTTAAATGAAACACCTGCGAGCACTAAATTACACAGAACAACGAACGTCGAGAGAGAGTCGACCAAACGTTTCTCTGACTTGTTCAAATGTAGCGCTTTTGTGCAGCCAACTCTCAGTTCTGGGGTAATAAACTGCAGGCCGAGACCGATCTGGTCTGTCCACCTACACCCTGGTGTTGATACACAAGGCTGTGTAGGAATCCGCACCATCATGCCCCCAGGCAATGGTCCAGACCTCAATGCCAACCCCAGTCTCTGTGTTTCACCAATGCGGGCCGCGCTTAGCTGAGCTGCTCCTGCCTCCGTCTGGTGTCAGCTGCTGGTTTGCTTATTGCTCGCTGGACTTTTTCAGTCCATTAAAACTAGTCATATCATATCATCTTCTGTTTTTTACAAAGAAACAGTGTGTTGAAACACATGAGACCAAAGCCTCTTCATGGTTTTTCTGTTTTTTTCCCCCCATTTTTTTTTTTTTTTTTTTTACATCTGTCTAAGTGACTCTAGACACAAACTACAAGCCTAAAATACATATGAAATATGTCTGTGGCTAATTGTGGTCTAAGCCATTGTCCTGCAAGTCAAAAGGGTAAAAAAAAAAAGTCATCTTGGGTGTAGTGTTATGAGATGTAATCATTGTTTTGGGCCAAGGTTACCAAAGTGGTAGCAGCCCAGAGTAACCACATGAGGGCTGCACGGCTCACCTCAGCTCAACAAAGAGCTGGGTAAGCAGAGTTCACTCTTCCAATTTTGTATCACAGAGACTATGCATATGCACAAACACACAGAAAGACCAAGTCATGGAGAAGGAAGCTTGTTTGCACATGCAGCGAGTGAGCAAGCGAGAGAGAAAAAAAGAGAGAGAGACTGGCAGGAACTCTCAGAACCCCACAGATCCCCCTCTCGCACACGCCTTTCTCCACGAGAGCTCCCACAGAAGGTTCTGTATCTTTATATGGACATATTCTGTGAGCAAACTACCACTCTAGGCTTAGGAGATGCCAGAGTCTGGATGAAAGCATCGCGCAGTTTTGTATATTTCTGGTCATTAACCAAAGAGGACCATTTATTTAAAAAAAACAAAAAAAACAAGGCTGTCGGGTAGCCGTCCGACCCCAAACCTCTGATGTCACATCAAGTATACATCTCTCTCAGCGTTGTCTGCCGAGCAAATCTCCTCTCCTCCACCGCCAAACCATCACCTATTATCTCTCCAACATTCAGGCCTAAGTCACTGCAGTTTCAGCTACATGTTTCTCTACGGCACTCTTTTTGTGTCTCGACAGACTAAGGTGGAAGGATCATGACAAAAATAGGGAATTTGACAGTAAAAAACACCTAAATCCTAATTTGCCTAATTTGGATGTCTGAAGCCTTGTAATATAAACATTTATTATATCCTTTCATGGAAATATGCTTGATGCTATCATTTACATGATAAGTGCATTATGCAGGAATCTCCTAATGTTCATAATTAAATCAATTCAACGTGTGTTTTTGGTTTGGAAATCCGTTTATACATTAAAAAGGTTCAGGAAATCGAGGCGGTTGTTCGAACATTCTACAAAACACACCAGGAAATAAAGTGTGGTGTGTTAATACATTTCTCCCACAGGCCAGAAGACTGCAGCATGAAGACAAAATGTTTCATTTATGGAGTCATTTACAGACAAATACGCAGAAAGTGCAAATTATACTTTCTGTGTCTGCATAGCTGTGACTGTTCTCGCGGCGTCTGCCTGGAATGTCGGTGCTCATCCAAAAAACGTATGACCCTGTGACCTATATGCAAAAACAAACATGGATTAAATAGTTTGTGTTTGTAGAATAACCTGAGCAGCATGCACAACCGCCGTTCCCATCTGTCCAGTTTTGTGAACGTCCGTAAGAGCAATGGATGTGAGAATTTTTAACATAATTATCAGTGCATGTCGCCCCATAACTCCGGCTCCTTGGGTGACGCCGCGTAGTGACAGTGTGCGTTTTAGAGGAAAACGAGAATAGTCTGCAGGCAGTGGAAAGACATTTGCAAACGAGGAGTTAGCGATTCCAATTGGGAAAAATAGTGGAATGCGAGTCTTAATTGTGTTATAAAACACAGCAGGTATAGTTGAAATGCCTCTCAAGGATGATGAGTGTTAAGTTTGACCAGCCCTGACTGGAGAGCACAGTTGGAGTTCACAGTGAAGGAGTGCCCAGAGTGCTGCCTGCCCCTCCAACCAGACAGGATCTTTCACTGTGGAAAGCAGGTCAAGCAACATTGGAGTTTCCCCTTCAGACAGACTGTGTCTTTGAGAAAAAGGACATAAATAGCAATTGTCAAGACGCAGCGCTGCAGAGTTCACTTTCTCATTGAGTAAAGAGCTGAACCACAGGGAGGGGTGTTACTGGGATGTGAGGGACAGAACGGGGAAAATAAAAAAAAAAAGCGAAAAAGAAAAAGTGTTACTCCTCGATAGTTTAAAACTGACAAGCAGAGAAATGAAGGGTGAGGACATGATAGATACATTAGCTTAGTTGGTGAATGAGTTGAATTTTCCAAACACACACACACACACACACACACACACCAAACTGAAGGAAAGGGGTATGTTTTACAGGCATGACCAGCTTAATTCAACAGATCCCATTGTTCTCCTGCCCAACTGGAAAACCCAGCAGAAGCATTTCTCACGGACAAGCTACTGTACATTCGCTGGAGCTACTCCTGAGGGGTAATGCTAGTTCCCATGGCAACTCCTGCACTGGACTCATAAATACATGGCAGGGAACACCAGCTGATAGGCCCAGCTGATAGGCTTCAGCGTGTCTCCACAGAGCCGAGTCAAACATGCCACTTTAGCGTGCATTTCTGAAATCCCACAACGTCCTCGGCCAATACTCTCCACTCAGGGGCATGGGAATTAAGTGCTGTTACCCAACATTTTAAAAAGTATTTGAGTGATGAAAGCTGACAATCTCAAGCTTTACGCGGCGGTTGTGTAATGCGTAGTTTGTCAAACATGATAATAGGCTCTTTGAATCACTGCATTTATACTGCTCTGTATGGTATTTTAGAAGCACCAAAAAATAATAATAATGAAGTATGTATGGAACCCGGTTTTAACAGTTAACATATAAAAATATATTAAACTGAACTTACTGAATAATTAGTCACAAAAAAACATACAATATTTTAAAGAGGTAATAATAATATTTTTCCAAAAAGGACGAGGGAACTCGAGGGAATGGAGGCCACGATATTCTGAATTTTCTTTTCCCCCCTGGTATGGATCAAAATCCATACTATCCAAAACACTGGATTCTACATTTCCCATAAGGCAACTCAACAGCAGCTTTTGATTAGAGCCTACCTGCATGTTCAGTTACATTTCTGCAGACTCAAACCTGACATGAGAATTGATGTGGTAAAAAAAATCTGCAGTAAAATTGTTTTTGGTGAAACAATCGATTGACTAAAAATACTGAATACAAATTTTGGACGTTGTCACCGTAATGTCTGAAACACACTTTCGACATTTCTGCTTTTCCTTAAAGGCAAGGGGGGGGAAAAAAGAAAAAAAAAAAAACAGGCGTTCTTGTCCCTGCCATCCCTCGTTATTAAATTATCATATTATAAGCGTATGAAAAGTAGCCAAAAGTCATGCAAGACAAAATCCACACAAAGCCCATAAATTGGAAGCTTTATGCAGAGGCCAAGAGCAATTTTGAAATCCCCAACACAGCAAAGCTGGAAGGGGGGTAGGATGAGGAGAAGCCCGATAATCACACAGCCGTGACCGTTAACTGAGGCAGAACCGTGTCACTCCGCCTGCATCATGCACTGACCGGGGTATTAGTCATTCTGCTAAATAACCATTAACTCACCACGAACAGGAAAGAATAGTTGGAACAGATCCATTTCACTGGGCCGGGCCAGTCGGAGGCCACGGCAGACATTTCAGCTATGGCTTATATATAACACGGAGCAGAGTTTGGCATCTATGTTGAAAGAACTAAAGAGGGGGACGGAGACAGGAGGTAAAGGAAGGAGGTGCAAAGTGTGACAGAGTGGAGGAGAAAAGCACTTTGAGTAAATGATTCCTTAAAAACTTCCCCCAGCACATCAAACAGGAAGCGAGGTCCACTTCAGCGCAGTGTTGGGAAAGACTTGTCTGTCTGTACAGGAACTGAATGTCTAGTGGCTCCTTCCACCTACAGGAACGTTGGAGGAGCTTAACGTGCCTTTTGACTGAGGAGAAACTTGTTTTTGAGTTCAGTTCCTGTCATAGTTTCTAGAAAACAAATTTAAATGAAAAATAAAAAACACTGCGGCAGTATTGAATATATCTGAAGTAGGTTAAGAGCAGCAGCTTTCAGTGTTTGGGGTATACGTTGGCAGTTCACCCATTAACCCAGAAAGACACGGGTCTCCCTCCACGTTGCACTGTCGTGTTTCTATGGTAACCCAGGACAGACGGGCAGCTTTCATTTTTTGGTGAATTTCGTAGTTGCCAATCAGTTGGTGACCACTCACTCGCCATTAGATGCATCTAAAAACTACACACTGTACCTTTAATGTATGGTCATTTAGTGCCAATGGCCTTCTGTGTTCAATGGAGTGGTGAGATTGTATAACCCAGCTTTAAAAAAAAAAAATACAAAACAATTTCAATTAACTTTTCAATTTCCTTACATAGCATTTTAACACAAACACTGTAAAAATCACACGTATAATTATATCCAACTTTCTACGTGGAAACGTATTTAGATACTCCCACAAGAACTTGAGGGCCATTTAGGATACCACATATTCCTCCTAATACCAATAAAAGATTACACTTAATTTCAATACCAGGACATTACTGAAGAGAATTCCCATCTCAGATGCCCTCTATTCCAATCAAGACAAAGCTAAAAACATGCTTATCCTTTATTTCTTACAGTTTCTAGAACACAGGAATCTATTGCACAGCTCTTGTAGCATGAGTTACAGGTGCAAAATAATAAAATATTAGAGCTGGGAAAACGCTGATATAAGACTGTAAAAGAAAAAAAGAATCAAATCAATTGAAATAATCCTAAAAGTAAAAGGAAAAAAAACGGACAATTACTGTAACAAAACGCACCTGCCGATCCCGACCGCTCTTCCAACTGACCATCCATGTCGAGGCATTTACAGCTACATCTTCATCTGCTCACTTCAAAGACGGTCTGAGTGACATTTTTCACATGCCTTCATAATAAGAGGGAAACTGGTAGGAATGGGTGGGAGGAATGAGGAACCAAATCTCCCCTGTTGCCGCTTTTGGATGTTTAAAATGTGCCTTCATAAATCAAGGGAGACCGTAAGAGCGCATCAAGATCTATGTTGAGAGGAAGAATGAGAAAGACAGATGGGGGGGGTGGAGGGGCAGCAGGCACAGGATCTCTATTCCGGTTTTGAGAAAATTCCGAGCATATTTTGCCTTGTAAAAAGACTTGGATGTCAATTAAATCGTTTTGCCTATTTTGGTGGAAAAAAAAATAGGCACCTGGACAGAAATTTTGCAGTTCACAGTCTCTTCACTAACTGTGTGACTAATCCATCTCCGACATCCCTTCCTTTTTCCTAGTCCAAGACGTAGTTGGGAACTTGCCCATCACTGATGTGTTACTATGTAAACATACAAAAGAAGGCTGAAGACTTTTGTCCTTTTGGGTATTCAGAACTTAAGACTAAGTATGTACCAGGTGCAAGTTAAATCTACAATTCTGCCTTTAAAAAAAAAAAAAAAAAAAAAACAGTTACACACAAAACACTGTTTTGGTGTCCAACCCTCTGCCATAGTCCTCAGCCATAAATCAAGACATTAAGCAATTGCAGGAGGTTTTAACGGGGCTGTATGTGTAGATAATAACAAGCCCGGCAGGCAGGGAAGGACTGGGCAGTCTTTCACAGACCTGAATGCCACATAACTGCTGAAACTCTGGGTGTGTCAACATCAGTTTGCTCAACCAACAGAGCCGCCAGACAAACACTGCAGAACTACAAACACCTACCTGCCTTGCCTTCGTACCACACTGTGAAACTCAATTTTTCATCTACCAGGCACAGGCACATGGGGATTGCATAAGTATGAAAAAAATTAATAGTTGGGGTGGCGGATAGGGTGCAGGTATACTACTATTATATACACAAAAAGGAGCAGCACATCTTCCTTTTATATCAGGAGCCGAGGGTTGTCCTCAAAATAGAGAGACACGGGTATAACCATAGACTGTAGAAATAATGGATGTAGCCTCCATCATGTTGGTTTGTGGACTTGCATAAATGTGGAGCTGGACTAGAGTGTGGAGCTGGGCGAGAGCCTCCACTCATGAACCAGGAAATAGTGTTTAGAGACCAAAACTGTTTTTTGTACCAGACTGTTATGTTAATTTCTGCTATAAAGTTGAGGATTGACTCGCTTCTGTAGCCAGACTCAAGTGTTCATTCATAAAACTGCAGTGTTTGGTGCTTTAGCATTGGACTCGCTGGCAGAATTTGGTAACCTACATATATAACAAGTGTACATCACATTATATAGATAATAAAAGGAAAGTCGTAGTAGCGCCATCGTTGATACTCTACCCAAAGTAGGGCTGTCACAATATCAGAGCTCTACTATATAATTATTGTAGCCAAAAGAATTTACGATATCGATAGTGCTTGCAGTCGTTTAATGCGGATGCATGCACATCTTGCCTGCAAAAGATCCCAACATTTCCCAGTAGATTACAGCAGATAGTTAAATTTACAAGCCCAAAAGCTCACCATCAGTCTCCCCTTTGTTTTAACAGGCTTTTCCAGTTTAACACGCTTTTCCAGTTTAACACAAACTTAAATAAAATATTAATGAGAGGCGAGCGCAGACTTGAAGATGCAGCCTACTGCAGCTGTGATGACACTGAATGAAATGAAGTGTAGTCAGTTTATTTAATGCAATATTTAGTGTTTTTAAAAGTCCATCACACTCTGATACTAATCAGCAATTCCTAGTCATAGTTTACAATATGTGGTGAATACAATAGAACTGTTCTTTGATGGTGGGGTAAAAGGATGCTCCCTGAGTAAAAACGGATGAGTCCTGAGTGTTCAGCATGAAAATCATTAAAAACAGTGCTCGTCTCTGATATTCAGCGAGGATATTTCAGAAATATTACGCTTTGCGAACAGGGCTTTTTTGTCAAAGCAGCAGCAGCAGCAGCACTGTTCAGCTGTTTCACATACTGAACTGGTTTATGTTTTTGGTGATGATTTTTGTCGTTCAGTTACTTACAACCTGTAGCCTAAACTAACCAGTTCCCGGTGTAATCTGGGCGGAGCAGGGGGACTGTTCCTCTGGGGAAATCACATGTAGCGTCTGGGCTGCTGTCGTCCTCACTCGAGGAGCGGTGGGAGCTGCTCGGTACGAGAGTCTTCTACACGCGGCTCCTAATTAAGTTCCATCCGTTGAAGTAAAAGAAGAGTAATGTTCTTAGCCTTAAAGCTTTTTTAACTCCAAGAAAAATAAAACTGGGCGTGCGTTAGGTTCACTCGGCTCCATGGAAAAAACCCCTAATGCTGCTGGATCTTTCCCTCTTCTCCCTCCTGCGTTGCTCCACCCATGTTCAGCTGTGCTTCGATCCAACGAGTCCAATTTCACAATAGAAGCGCCGTCAAACTCTCAGCTGAGTGGTTTGGTGAACGGATTTTTGGAACAAACTGATTTTCGTGATTTAGTAACTGCAAACAACTACTGTGGTCTTTACTAACAGGTCTATCTGCTTCCTCGTCCTAGTTTCTGCAGGCGACGTGCAGTAAAACATGGACGATGCTAGAGTGATGTAGATCAGAAAGAGATCTTAAAATATTAATAAATAATGCTATTAGACAAATTCATCTTTAAATTTACATTGTGTGTTTTGCCTCTTTGAATGAATTACATTTAATTAGGCTTAACGGACAGTGAAAAGATACCAGATGAACTGATAAAAGACCCACAAGTCATTAGGGCAGTGAAGAGGGGAGACAAAGCAAGAATAGAAACTAAAATGATTCAATAGGCGCCACAAGACTATTTACACCGTATCATCATATGTCTATTATAAACATGATATCAATGTCATCATGGCTATTGTCATATATTTATAGTAAATTGCCACACCCTAATCCAAAACCTGACATATTGACAAGAAAAAGCAGCCAAAAACTACAATTTGAGTTGTTGGAAATCAAGCAAACTTTTGATATTATTACCTAACAAACTCCTTAGACAATTGTTTAATTAATGGATTAGTTGATGTAAAGAAAACTCAGCTATTTAGATAATTGAATACTCATTTTAGTAATTAGGTAAACAAAAATGGCAAATATTCAGTGGATGTAGTTTCTTAGATGTGTCAATTAGAATTTCTGTCATATGTACTCGTAGGAATTAGAATGGATATTTTTCTCTATAGAAAATAAAAGAAAATAATCAGCAGATTAATCAATAATGAAAATAACCAATGACCATCACAATAAATTAAATGTTAGACCAGCAATGGCTGATCATGCCGAGAGGAAAAAAGGGTGCCACGGTAGTAGTTATACTGTAATTAAAATGTAATCAGTATCCGACTGATAGCCGTCAATTTACAGCTAAGTGGAACAGAACTGGAAGTGCAGCTGAATTTCATGGTGGATAAAAAAAAATGCATTTCAACATTAACCGATATGTATTTGATTGAAATAACTGGCAGTTGGCACAGTCACATCACGGTGCCAGGTCGGGCTGTATGGGTCTAGCAATTGGGAGATTTCTGGAAAATAAGCTCACGTGGGTGATGATTAGCATTATCAACCTTGGCTGAGAGTTCAGTGAGTGCTGTTAGACTTACAGTTGTGGGAGTAAGGATACAGGAAGGCATCTGCCAACTCTAATGTGCCTATGAGGATTTGGCCCACGATGCTACTGTACGTACATTCACAAGTCTCTTTGGGGTCATTTTATCCTTGTTGTGTGTGGGTGGTTCATCTTTATTGTCTGCAATTTTGTTATTTGTAAAAAAAAAAAAAAAAAAAAAAAGAAGAGGAAAAAAAACATGCCGTGTGCCTGTTACCTTGGCACCAGCTAACAGGGATCCAAATAAATATAGCAAACACAGGGCACAGGGCTTATCGGTTTAGCTTAATGTTAAGACTTGCTAAGAGAAACCATGTTATACCAGTGGTTGCCTCCATTCATGAGACATCCTTGGGTGTTGCCAAAAAACAAACACTCATTAACCCAGTTACTAGCGACCTGTTTGAGCGGTGTGCAGACTGACAGATGAAGTGTGTGCTCAGTTGTGTGTGTGTGTATATAGTAGCCTTAGACTGCCATTTCAGTTATGAGTTAAGGTCAATATTCCATGTTGCCATGGGCTTTAGCTCGTTCAGGTGTACAGAAGTTACTCCTGATGTCATACAGTGTATATTTTTAAACAAGATGAATGAAGAATGAGACTAGTGTGGATACTGTTGAGTATTGGCATACTGATTCAGAACAAACTGTTATTTCCTGTCATTTCCACCATCCTCTAAAGATAACGAAGCCACCGTCGTCACTCGATGACATTTTGTGTGTACAATGCTCCTTAGTAATGGCCATAGCTTGCGATTAGATATTTTTGCCTCATTTTATATGTAAAAAGGTAAGTCATGTGCAAAGGGGAAAATGCTAGCTACATCATGAAACACTTGTAAATCAATATGAAGCAGTGTGGCAGCAGTGTGATTGACTGCTTTAGCAAAGGGCCTCATGTTCACAGTCAGGTCGCTATCATTGCAACGCTAGCCAACTAAGCTAAATTAAACAAACTCAAACTATAAGTCAATTTGTGGCACTAGGTTTTCATTGTGTGGTGCAGCGCCACACAATGGTCAATGTGTGTGAAACCCTGTACCAAGCTGCATTTCCTTGCTGATCTAACTGCAAGGATATTTATTTAGATACTATGAAAAATATTACATCCATTAAATATTGAAAATCAGTACAGGCCCACTGAGAGTACTTTATAGGTCAGACTTGACTGACATCAAAAGACAGTATTTGACTGTTAAGGTTATACAACATGCTGACTAGACAATTTCAGACCATAAGTGGCATCTCCTCCTATTAGACTGGAAAAATGTATTACTCTCGACTGTTTGAGACAAATATGATACAATCTTGTATTATTTAATGGAGGGAGCACAACTGATATGGGTAACGTGTTTAAGGGGTGACTCTAATGCTCCTCTTTGGCCTGCTTTGAAACAGAATACATTTCCACAGAAGTACTAAAGATAAATGGCATTTGTGCAGTATTGCATTAGTATACGTTTTGACTTAACCTCGAGTAAATTGAATCCACACTGGAAAAATAGAAGGTACAGTTTCCAGTTTGCCACAATTTGTAACCTAAACCTTCCAGTTTCCTCATAATATAGGTTCATATTTTATCTACAGTATAATTCACATTATTTCAACAAGAAACCTGGTCATGGGCTATGTTGTCATTTCTTGTTAGTAGTAAAATATGTTAGTATGTTATATAGAGCTGCGATAATTGAGTGGTTCATCGATTAGTCGACTATTTTGATAATCAGTTAATTGTATAAGTCATTTTAGAGCAAAGATCACAAACATTTGAAAATGATAGAATTTTATGCTCTTCCTGATATTTAATTCACAATAAATTAAGTATCTAGGGGTTTTAGTTTTGTTGGACAGAGCAAGTCATCATCTTTGGCTTTTTTATCACCAAGCAATCAGTCAATCGTGAAAAAAAAAATCAGCACACACAAAATAATAAAAGTCCCATTTACTGAAGAAAGCTCACGGTGTGGTTACTGCAGCTCCTTAGGATCAGGCTGTACACATTTAATTACTTGTGACTTTCATTAGCTACAGTCCCTGGCTCTTATTCAGTCTGCCATGCACTGGCTAACCACACCACTGGGATGCCAGCCTACTGCTGATAAACAGCTAAAATAATTGCCTATGTTTATTAAAACATCAGACAAAATGATAAATGCTCCTTATAGGTAGCGTTTGACACTGCATGAAACCAAACTTCAGACTAAAGCCACTACATTTAAATAAAAGATTTAAACATTAACATGCAATGAGTGTTACATGAGTCACGGCTGCAATGTTTCTACTCTTACAGCAACATTTGTAAGCTAATTGGCAAAACTTTGTCTAACTTGTGTTTCGCCAGTGGCAAGAGTATGAAATCCAACAGTAAATTTAAGAAGTCATAAGCCACTGGAGATAAAACATTCACGACACGATACATATGAAGCCAAAAACATAATAAAAAGCACGAAGGTCTATAAAAGAATGAAAGAAGCCCATAATAGGTTCCAAATGAAGTGAGACGACCAGATCGCACTATAACTCACACCGTAGCTAGATAGCGCTTAGATCCTTTTCACAGAAGCTTAAATAATGTGACGGCACACTCCCACCACACGCTGAAACAAAAAAAAAAAAAAAAAAAGGCCTCCTGCAATTTGCACTTTAACATTTTCATCAAAAAGATTGGGTGGTGAGGGTCAGAGAGGGGACGTCTCCCAAATTAATCTCTTTCAATGACTCACCGTCCCAGCATCTCATGTGAGCAGGAGATGTGTCAATCTGTTGGTCTGCCAAAAACATTTTAATATCTCGAATCACTGTTGGCCAATGTGTTGTTTGACTGAACCAATATGCATTTGGTATTTTTCTCTATATATATTTTTTGCCTCATATATATATATATATATATATATATATATATATATATATGAATTCAAGTAGACTAAACATAAGTTCTAATGTAAGAAACAGTTGGTATTACAAAACAGTTCAACCACACAAAACTAAGCCTCCAAATGACCATAAAATAAATCAACACCTCTTAAAAACAGATGAAATAAATAGTGAACATTATAATCCTCATGCAGGTAGATTTATTGCATGGCTGTTGTATTATATTGCTTCAGTTTTATCTAGGGGCACCTAATAAACTGGCAACTGGTTGTTTGTGTCGGAGTTAGCCAGATCCCAAATCCAAAATCATCTGTCTTGGTCTTTGTGTTTTTTCCCCCCACCAACTGATAGCCTCATGACCACACTGGTATGTGTGTGTGTATATATATATATATATATATATATATATATATATATATATATATATATATATATATATATATATATATATATATAACACTTTCTTTTCCCCCCTTTCTGTCACCAGGAATAGGCCTAGGCTATAAAACACAACAAAACTGTAAGGGAAGTGCTGCAATATGATGTGGTTCTACTGATTAATGAATAACAATGCAATGCAATTATGAAAAAGAAAAATATATTTGCTTGATGTGCTGTATTGCAAAGAATACAGCTGCTCACACATGTACTGTATGTGCATGTGCACATTTGCAGGACAAATCTCAATAGCTCAATAATAAGAACTGAGCAGGTTTGTTCCGTCTTCAGCTCCTCATCAGTAAACTCACGGATATAAGATGTACTCGAGGACTGGTGGGTGACGTCACCGTTCCGCAAAGGAAGAGCGTCTGTCGGCACATACAGGAGGTCTGTGTGTGACGTCGCTGTCTGATCCTTAAGTCTTTCAGACCTCAGCAAAAATGCTCAGGGGAAAAAAAAAAAAAAAAAAGTAGTGTGTGTGGTAGCAATGGCAACTTCATCATTATAAAAGTTCAGCTACTGGAACGCTACTTGATTCAGAAAACAGTTTCATTGGGTCTGGGTAGTTTGTGGAGAGTGAGAGAGAAAGTTATGACTTCACGTACGTGACTTTCGGATGTGTAGTTTTGGTTTTAGTTTTGTGACTAATGACTCAACTTTCCCGACTTGCAAAATTAGCTTTTGAAGAGACAAACATATGTGATTCGATTAAATCAAAAGATAAGTATTTTTCCACCACCCATGGGGTAACCAGAAGGTGGAGGTTCTTATTTAAGCTCTCTATTACAACAATAACAGTTCAGCTAGCTGATGGATAGCCATAAACATTCATCCGAACACAAACATGGCTGAAATGCATTTATGAATTAAGAATGAAAAAGTTTTGCCCGTCTCTGCATGATCTCACTCACACCACTCCCTCACCCATACAGATCACAGAGATTGATGGAGCTTCTCTCTTCCTGTCGCTTTAATGAGTGCGGGCAAGCTTATGACATTTCAGCCTTCACAGACTGATTACAGTTGGATGCAATAAAGATTACATACATATCTTGGAGATAGAGATGGCTTTACACGTTTTTTTTTTTTTTTTTGCACCACCACCCACCTCCAACAATATCCAATCCACATGACGCAGCTAAGTGTAAATAGGGTTAAAGGCCAGTCGTGGATATCTTGTTCTGTCCTATCTAGAGATGTCTCAGATCATGTAACAGGCACATTTTAACGAATCCATCAAAAGCAGATCCTTTCATTACTCTACTGTGCTTTGTCCACATCAGCCTGTCCTTTACAACAGCAAACAGTGCAGGAATTCAGCTCATGTATGTAAGCAAAAAAATTGGAGTGTGTGATTGTGAAAAGGTTTTCGGGCTTATTGCTGTGAGGCAAAACACGCAAATTCTATGAACTCCCGGCTGAATCTATATCCCTCGTTGGGAAAAGCGGTGTACAAAACACTCAGCTAGCGGCTTCTTCTTGTTAGCTGTCGCTGACTGTCACTTTTGTCTGTTACAATGACAAACATTGACGGCGGCAGTCAGATCATATCAGTTTTAGCTAGTTAATGTTTATTCTGCGAGTAGAACGAAACTTGACTGTTGTCAGGTTTGTGTGCGCTCGTCAGGCGTCTGTAATAAGACAAAGATCATTTGTGAGGACAGAACCTCCACTCTGTAACAACGCTGTTCAACTGAGGGTTGGACTTGGAGTGTTTCTGTGGTCCCTCCAACCTCAACAGAGTGATACTTCTTTCACCGGGTAAACTCCCATTCATATCATTAATAATTAAAGCTTATCAACACAGAGCAGGACCTTTGGCACATGGATTAAGCAGCTTGTGAAAAAAAATGTGCGCTAAAATCAGAAGGCTACATCAATCGTCGGTAACATCAACGTGTCAGGTATACAATATTAAAAAACTGACTTGGATTGAGACGGAAAAAACTTGATGTGGTACATCAGTGGTGTTAACCCACCTCTAAACTAGTTGCTGTCCATTCTGCAATGTTTTTGGGAACAGGGGTTTTAATGGATATTTCTAAAAAGCCAAGTATACTATATTTGCATTGAATTATTATTATGAATGCTGTATTTGGCATTTGCAATGTAGACCTCCATGATGTTCTGACAGTGATGCAGATACTCAGACACTAAAAGAAAAGAATACTGTTATTTTAGTGATCAAAGTAGCTGCAATTATTGAGAGAGCGAGGGCATCCTTAGAACCAGAAAGTCTGACTTTAGCAGATCTGTCCTTTAGTATGATACTGGACCGGGCCAGTGCCAGCTTCAGTGATGCTGTTCTGTAGCCTAAACTTTCACTTTACCGCAGTGGAAGATAGACAAACGAAAAAAAAAAAAAGCCATGTCCCGCAGAGATCAAGAGGATATTGCATTCAAAAATCACATTATCTGCCATTCTTCATTAAACACTTGGTCCGGCTGCCTCTCTGGAGAACAGTTCTATCCTAGCGAGGACCACCTCAGCAAAGGCCTTTTCTAACCCAGACGATGTGAGAATACGGTCTCCCTTTTAATTAACAGACTTAATTAAAACCAACAAGTTTTCATCATTAAAAGGCATGCATCAATGTAAAAGAAGACTACACTAAGGGTAATAAGAAGGACCTGTTGGTTGTAAAAGGCTTTACTTAGCAAGAAAATGATAATCTACAATGAATCCATAAAAACCAACGGTATTTACAGTTGTGACTAACTACTCACAAACAGTATCACTTTAAAATTCAGTAGATCGCCAGCCACATAGATTATTATGATATTAAACAAAAGTCCAGATTTACAACAATCTTACCTCCTTTCTTTTTTTTCTCCTTTGTGTTTCAAGTTGTAACAAAGGCATATCACAATCAAATGAGGCCTTACTAAAGTAAACTGAGAAACTGACACAGAAGATAAGTCAAATACGCTCAAAGCGACACTGATGAACACATGCTGTAGAGAAGCTGTTCTCCCGCCTCAGGTATCTTCGGGGCGTTTGTCTAATGTCTGGTTTCTAAGCCTGCCGTCATCCTAAGAGTCAATGTCAAAGAGCTTTTACCTTAGACCTGGTGGTAAAATAGAAGCAAAAGATTATGGTAGCTTTAAACAAACCCGGTGCAATCCCATTCCTTTGCAAAAAAATAAAAAAACATCAATAAGTGAACATAAATTCCTGGTTGAATGGCTGCACCCAATACTAGCTCCAGTTAGGACTTTAAGCACCATGTGAAGCACATCTGAATTTTTCCCCCATTTGCATATCACATCAGAAAACAAATCCTGTGGTGACTGGGGTTGTGAGGCTCGTGCACTTTGTGGGTGCATTGATTTGCATGTGAAACCTGCACAATACAAAACAAATCAAAAAGTTCATGCATCATTTCCCGCTGGCGGTGTCCGCCGGTGGTTTGAGATGAAGCGACGATGTGTGTGTCTTATCTTACCCAGCAGAAGAAGCTTCAGCTCCCTTCTTGCATCTCTCTTGTCTCGCCGGAGTTGTTTCTCGATCTCGGCGTTGATTCGCTTGGACTCCTTCGCCTCCTCACTCAGGCAACAAGCCATCATGGAGTCTAAAGTCATCACCGCATGAGCTGAAAAGCCCGTCTGACAAGGGACACGGGGCTACACCTCACACAAATAAATAAAATCCCCCCCCCCCTCTGAGCAACAGTCCAGTTTTCAACAAGTAATATCCAGACTCTGACAATGCGAGCTCGCTGCAGAAACCGGCCTTCTTCTTGATGGTAAAACTGCTGTCAAGTGTCAAATATTTGACAGCTTAGTCAGTCAAAGTCTTATGTAAATCCTCGGGCTACAGCGGCTGACAGCTGATCATTGAGAATCTGTAATGCAACATGTTCTTGGACATCTGGGATAACCAGCGACGGTGCAAATAACCATTGTCTTCAATGCACTGTCCCCAGAAAAGAGCAGAATTTGTTTGGATCACTCTCGACTAGCTTGCAAGCTAAACGCCGCCGTCGTTATAAACCAGCTACCGTGACAAGTTGATGGATTTTCAGTCTGCAAACACTTTTTTTAATCGCTTTCCCGCGTAGCTGCTTTTGCTCGTAAGCCGAACACTTAACACAAATCCGTGTTTGTTTGCGGCGTTTTAAAATTAAAGCGAGCAGCTTCGGTCCCAGAGATATTGGGACAGCGCTGGCTGCAACATTTGTACAATCCCTCTGCGAGTAGGAGCCTAGCAGCCGCCCCGAAACCAACCCTGTCCGCCCGCGCAGTGACAATGAGAGGCCGTCAAAGTGTCCATGTACCGAGCGGACCGAACCACCGCTTCGACCACTCGACGTACGACGTAGCGTTACCGGAACGAGACCGCCGCTTTCCACAAAAAAAGGAAAAAAATTCGAGCTTAAAGAGCAGTTCTGCTCCTCGGAGACCGAGGCAGCCAGTGACCAGCGGAGCTAAGTGTTAGCTAGCTAGGTTAGCTCAGCTAGCCATCCCTGGAAATGCAGCCAAGTGGCTAAAAAACAGAGAGCTCGGCCTGACACAGGACCTTCATTTCACCGAGCTAGCGTTCTCCAGAAGATACCAAACCTCCCCCCAAAATCGCGGAAATGTCTTACTGACAGTTAAATGGACCCGTGTAGTCGGTGCATTTTATCGCTCCTGGTATTTTTTTTTTCCCTGGTGGTGGTGATCGCTCCTCGGCTCGTCACCCACTCCTCAGCCCCGGCGGAGAGGCGCTGCTGCTGACGTCGCTTGGGATGTGATTGACTGGCAAGCGGCGCGGCCAATGAAAACGGTGCTCGTGGGCGTTTAGGGGCGGGACTCGTCCGGATGATTAACGTCCCAAGTTTGCTTGAGAGGAAGTCTTCCTTCTGGAGGCGTGTCAGGGAAAGCGACTGACATCTGACTGGACGGGCAACGCCCATCTGTCACACAGCTCACATCCACACACTCATCCTGCTGCCGAGTGTGTTTCACTTTACACAAAACTACATCAGAGTCCTTTTCTCATTTATTACATGGTTGTACTCACTCTTCTTTTGTCTGGACTAAAACTTCTTTATTATTTTTAGAGTCTCAGAGGGTCTTGGTAACCATAATGGAAATTATGGCCATATATTTTCTTTAAATGTGGAATCTAATAACAAGAAAATTGATTATATGAATAACTATAACTATATACTTTGTCTGTTGGGTAAATTTCATATTTATACACTCTGTGTGTAAAACACCAAAAACAACCAGCCTCCTGAAATCCTAAAGATTTTGTAAACTGTACTGCCAGATGAAATTTTATCCAGTTTTATGATTTTTTTTTCATTTTTTATGAGTTTTACATTAATAATAACAATTATTATAATAATAATTATTATTATTATTATTTGAATAAAGTAAAAACAGAGTTGAAGTATAATAATAATAATAATAATTATTATTATTATTATACTTCAACTCTGTTTTTACTTTATTCAAATTATTATTATTATTCCAATTACTATTATTGTGTCTTGAGAATTAAAACCTATCTCTAAATGATATATATTGATTATATTACTATATACTGCTAATCTAATGATCCCTTTAATTTGAAATGAATTGGACTTTTAACGCAGGATTTGTCCCCTCATTGGAAAATCGTTGCATTGAAAAATTTTCTTCCGCTACTTTCTGCAACACAAAAGCTTGAGGCAACATTTTCATTCCTCAAAAGTCACCACAATTACCAAAACAGTATAAACATGTCAACAATAATATAACCCTACTATGGTATCAGCTTTTGTTGCTCCCCAAAAAAATACACTTTGCCAACAAATACAATAGAAACATAACTTGACAGATACTGTCAATATTTGAAGTGGTTTCTGTCATTATGTTATGGCTGATTGGATAAGGAAGTGTCCTGAAACCTGAACATTAATAAACAGAGAGACTTCTATTTACTTTGTAATGTGACATATACGACACAGCATGAAACACTGTACAAATAGAAATCAATGAAATAATTTCACAGTTGACTGAACTGACCCTGAGCCATTTAACACCACCATTTCAGTCGTATCTATAACTTTTTTTTGTCTTTTCTTCATGTATGGATAACTGGGCCATGGCGGATTTCTTTATTTATATATTGCTTTATGTTGATACTTCACCTTGACCACTAACATGAATTCATTTTCAAAAAAAACTCACATTCTTAGATTAATAATAAAAGAATGTTGCTATAATTACGTTTTGAGAACTCACAGGTTATCAATTATTGTGACTGGAAATTAACAAATATAATTAAGAGCTACCTAAACATAATGAAATATACTCCTGTATTAAAGTTTATACACGAAATCCAGTTCTTGCATGTCCAATAAGGAGAACCTCACCAATCGTGGTGTAACAGTGGCAAAAAGGAGGTACTATCAATTTGCTGTGCGTGGGTGTTATCAAAAATTTAAGGAAACATGGTTTCCGTTTGTTAGATATGTTCGTGGCCGTGTGCTTCCTGTGGACAGTTAAAAATACCAGTTCTCCACCCTATATGTGCTACAATTTATTTCTACTTTTATTTATTTATTTTTAAGGTGGTGAATTTTTTTGAGGCTACAGAACTGGCTTATAGCTATATTCATATAATTATTATTATTATGTAATTTATTTCTAATCTGTTTCATTTATTTGTTTTTGTGATATATTTGCTCCAGAATACTTATTGCAATTTGTCCTTAATATGTGAAATTGTATTTTTTTTGCCTCCTGTATATGTGTATCTGACCCTGGATGTGTGTTATGTTTATGTATGTTGCATATGTTGAAAATCCAATAAAAAGAAGCTTAAAAAACAGTAACAAAAGTGTGGGAACAGCAGAAACACCACAAATAACAGCAGCGATAATGCAGGAACGCACAAATTCAGACATGTCTATAAATCTACTGCACCAGTGCATGCTGGGATGGATTAACGAATCAGTCCTCAATCGGAGAATTAAAAGGATTATTGTCTGATAGCAGCAAGTTAGTCTGAATTAGTGAACCACCATTTAAATGATGGGTTGCTTGTACATCAATCTACACCACCGTTCAAAAGTTTGAGGTCTCTCAGATAATTTTGTGTTGTCCATGAAAAGACAATTTTTTTTTTTATCACCACGAGTTGTAAAATGAACAGAAAATTGTTTTACATTAACCTTCCGGCACAATGAGCAAACACCGTTGTACCATTAGAACACAAGTGATATTTACTAGAAATGGGCCTCTATACACCTATGTAGATATTGCACCAAAAAACAGACATTTGCAGCTAGAATAGTCATTTACCACATTAGCAATGTCAGTCAGTCATTTTCTATACCTGCTTATTCCTCATTAGGGTCGCAGGGGTCTGCTGGAGCCAATCCCAGCACGTTACAGCGAGAGGCAGGGATACACCCCAGATGGTCGCCAGCCAATCGTGGGGCACACACACCATTCACTCACACCTAGGGGCAATTTAGAGTCTCCAATTAACCTCAGCATGTTTTTGGACTGTGGGAGGAAGCCCGGTACCCGGTGAAAACCCACACAGACACGGGGAGAACATGCAAACTCCACACAGAAAGGTCCCAGACCCAGGACCAAGGAGGTCTTGAACCTGTGACCTTCTTGTGAGGCAACAGCGCTAACCCCTGCACCACCGTGTCACCCCTTGTCTCAAAAGTAAAAGAACTAATTATGCACGGTAAAGACTTTTTATATGCGAAATCATCACATTAGATTTCCATTTCCCTCCAAACTAGTGCAGCCATGTTTAGTGGTAGCTGTGGCCAGGAGAAGCGTGTTTTGACCCTCAACACTCTCTGGATGGTGGATCGGCGTTGGTGTCCCCCTTTACTGCCCCCTCTCCTTCTGGCTTCCAGCTCATTTCGTCCCTTTCATGGCGTATTGGCTCGTTCAGCTGCCTCTCCCAAAACTTTCAACTGCTTTCCTCCTCTTGTGGCCTCCCGCTCCCATCCTGGTTAGCGGAGATTCCACGCGGCCTGCGCGGGAAATCCCCGTCAGCCCACCTCTACTGGGAAAAAAAAACAAAAAAACATGTCTGCCATCCCGTGTCCCTGCATTCATTCGCCGGGCTGTTGGTATTTTCTGGCTTCCTCTCCGCAGCCTCCTCGCTTCCCATGGTATGGTCAGCTCCACCGAAATGATTTTTCCTTCCTTCTTTTTTGACCAGAGAACCACATCTGGCCTCAGGGTGGACAGCACGGCTTCTGGGAACCGGAGCCCGCTTCCCTGGTCTGGTCGGCCGTCATCTGCCATCCATTTGCTCACTTGCAAGGGAGGCTTTTGGTCGAGTTTTTTGGCCTCCCTCGTTAATGAAGGCAACGCTATGGAGCGGGCTGGCTTTAGCCAGGGTCAATGACGCCTTGGGTCAATCAGGATGTTTTATTACCGGACAAAAAGTGCACCACAGTTCCTCTCTCCAACACAGTGGATCGTCCTGCACGCCCCATGTGCGCAGGGTCCAGACTGCTCTAATGAAGGGAGGACATGTGGAAAGGGGCGGAGCCTCCACAGATCCCTCCAAGCGATCGCACTCGTCCAGTGCTCCTCGTGTCCCCAGCTCCCGCTCTCCTCTCTTTATCCTCCAGATTCCTCATTTCTGCCTGAATCATGTTTTTTTTACTCCATGGCATTATCATCCTTTTTTTACTTTTTACTGCAATATTTCCCCCTAAACATGTCTCTCAGACCCCGCCCACTTTTTTTAAATCCTTATTTGCCACACCTTAGTATCCAGCGTTCTGTAAAAAGCATATTTGAGGCCTAAAAAAAAGCATAATTGAATTTCTATTATTATTATTACTATACTATGATTACTATTAGCAGAATGGCTGTTAAGTGAAGTATCCCAGTATTTCAGATACTTGATTAAATGTTACTTTGCATAACTCTCTCTCATAAGCGAAGTGCAAACATTTGCACACTGGGCTGCAGAATAACTACTTTTTAGACACGGTTAAGCTTCAGCGAGCAATCATTTTAAAAGCAGTGGGCAGAGTGGTGGTTCGGTCCACAGATAGTTGTTGATTATAAAATATATATCAAATATATATGCACTACAGATCACAAGTTTTAGAACACACATTTTTACATTTTGAATGAAATTTAAGCCGTTTTAATTCCAACAAACACCTTATAGATTTATTAGACCCCTATATATATTTTACTGTGTATATGACAGGAGAGAGTGTATTAATACTGTCCCGTGTTTCAAAAACGCTCGATCCACAGAGAAACATACACAGCCTGTATTCAGAAACTGTGCCTTAAAACAAGCAGTCATGACATACGTGAAGTTGTGATGTCACTACTATACAGTCACCACCGCAGAAATTTAAAGAGGAGGAGGAGAGGCTTAGAAAGAGGCTTGAGAAAAGAAGTGTCAAACTATACTGAGATGATCTTCGCTACTTAAAATCTCAAAATTCCATATAAAAAACAGGAAAGTGTATAATATGGGACTTAAATGGACTTAAATAAAGTGTAGAAAGTTGATCCAAACATTTCCTACAAGTGCCACAAGTTTCTCTGGTTAATTAACCCCCCGTCTGTATATCAGCATGGATGAAGTCTGGTGTCTGGGTCTTTTCTAGGACTAGAACTCTAGAGCTGAGCAGAACCCCATGATCTAGACCTGGTTAGTCAGGAGTTAATCCCACAGCAAGATAATCCACATCGTACCTCTGGGCCGTCAGATCAAAACTTTTGACCAGTGGTGTATATAGATGTAAAGAAACAGGTCCGTTAGCGATAGCACTTACCATTGATAAGTCCGCACAGGCCAAATATGAAACACCTCGGGTGGCTTTATAGCTTTTATTAAGTTCCAAGTTACTGTCAATAATTCATTCACCTCTGAACAGGTGTTTTCCTTTGCTATTACACTAATGAGGAGGAGGAGTAGGAGGAGGAGGAGGAGGAGGAGGAGGAGGAGGAGGAGGAGGAGGAGGAGGAGGAGGAGGAGGAGGAGGAGGAGGACAAAAACAAGAAAACAAATGTCTTCCTAAGGCGTTCACCACCATCATCATTCTTGTATTTAACTGAACAGTCCTGTCACTTAGCTTCAGTGAGAATGAGCCGGCAGGAAATCTGGTTGAGCCAAGTGACATCTTGTGGATATAGTATGTAACTGAGAGAATAAGTTCCAATAAGGCACGTCAGTTAGAAACTCCTAAAAAAAAATGTTTTTTCATTTTATTTGTCTCTTCTTTGACTTGAGACTCAAATCACATTCACGCCTTCATTCACAGACGTTTGAAAGAGGGGAGCGCGCTCGTCTATAATTATGTAATAATTAACCCGATTCAAAACATATGTGGGTTAAAGGAATTGCTTTTTTTCTTTTCTTTCTTTTTTTTTTTTTGCAAGTCCGAACTCCTGAAGTTTAAAATGCTAAATCACAGGCGCGTCAGATGTCGGCCATTTGTTCTCGGTATGCTCGGTATGATGAGGAAAATTTCAGACATGACTCATCAGCTCGCAGCCTGAGCTGCTCCACAGCTCAAACAGTCACTGGGACGAGTAACGCGGCCACAAAGCCTCCGCCTACGAATGGCAACTTTTTTGATTTGTTCAACAAACTTAATAAAATACTAAAGATAGTAATTTGTGTCTGATATGACATAAGAACCTTTTAAATTTGCACCCAGAAGCTGTAAATATATAAATATATTTCATTTCAGAAGTTGAACTGCTTTACAGTGAAGTGGGAATCGTCTTCTTCTCTATTCTGAGTGTGTTCCACATCAAACTTCATGCGAAGCCTGCAGGCCATGCCCCTTAAAAATGGTGAAAACATCCGTCTAGTGTCAAATGATGCACATACATCGATCTGCTCAGGGAAAGCGTGAAAATCCAACAGCAGGACCAAGAAGAAAGACATTATTCTTGAGCGGAGGGGAACTTTAAATTGACCGTCCAATTGGCGCAGGGCCGGCTATTCGCTTAGCAAAGGGCAGAGGTCACGAGATAAACCTGAGGGGTCACGAGAAACGGGACAGGGACTGCTCATGGTTCATAGACATAATGTCACCTGGGTTAAGGGGTGGAAAGACCGCTGGTATAGGGACGAGGTCAAGAGCATTTTCTCTAGCGGCTACTAAAAAATGGCGGTTTCATAGCGGCCTCAGGTGCCTTCGTGCATCTGCGAATCAAACAAATCTACTGTTTCAGACATTTGCTTTTAAACGACAACCTTGCTATTTGCACAATACCCTTGTCGGGTCATTATCACGACACGATGGGAAGGCGAAGGGAAACGGTCTGTGCTCCATCGTCTCCGGCACGACGCACTTTCTGACGGCTCTTTTCAGATTAATCATTGATCGCCCTCTGTTTCTCACAGCAGCTCAGCAGCAGGGGACAAAGTCTCCTCTCTCTCTCTCTCTCTCTCTCTCTCTATCCCTGCAGGTCTCTACCTGGAAGGATTCATCAAAGAACGGATACGAGTCGTGCAGATCCTCCTCCCAGCTGAGCCACGTGCTGCTGAACCATATTCAGAGACTCCTCTGGCAGCAGGTGAACATCACAGCCTGTTAATCTACTGGAACTGGAAGGATGAGGCAGATATTTCCAAGTTACCGTCTGTCTCTGCCCACTTATCATTCCCCACCATCCTTTCTTTCTTTCTCTTATATTAATCTCCTTTCAGAACTAATGGTAGCAGTAAATCCTGTTCTGTCACTCTCCTTCCTTTCCCCCCCTTTCATTCATTCATTCATTCTTTGACTTTCTCTCTTTCTTTCATATTTTATGTTAAATCTGCTTTTCTTTGGATGCAGTAGCGAAGTTGTATTTGTTTTTTTTTTACAGAAGCTTATCAGCTTATCTTAACTTGATGACAAGCAGCAGAAACAGTTGCTGAATAATGACTTTTTGTAAAAATATCAACTCTTTTTTTATTTTTTTGCCCGTGCGTCTTCAGATCTGATGTAGCAGCGAAAACATTTAGCAACTTAAGATGTTAAATATCTCTGTTGTTTTTGGCTACTTTTTTTTTTTTCATTTGTATTATTTTAGAAATGTTCAGTGATTGATTTCCACTTTTTTTTTTCCCACATTGCTGTTTGATGATGTTATATTTATACATTCGTCTTCTATCCGTAATTAAAGTATTAACAAATGTTGTTTTCATGTTCATAAAAAAGGAAGAAGATGTTAAAGCTTTTACTTATTGACTTGCATTAATGTTGAGACACATTTAAAAGAAACAAAAAAACGTGTGTGTGTGTGTGTGTGTGTGTGTGCGCTCATGTCTCTCCAGTGGCATTTACATTTCAGTGGCATTTACATTTAGTAACTTGGTATTGTTCATGCTGTAAAATGAAGTGCATGACAGCTTTTGTTGAACCTTTATACACTTACAATGTAACTCAAGAGCACCCCCCCCCCCTACACACACACACACACACACACACACACACACACACACTTCTTCCCTACTTGTTCTCATAGCAATTCAGAGCTCAGGTGATCTCAATATATGAAACCATGGACTGGAAAAACCGGTTCTGCAGGATGAAACAAAAGATTGACATCTAAATAGCAGCCAGGGAGAAGGTGTGACAAAATATATGTTTCTTCAATTGTGCCTGAAAAACATTTGCAAGATGATTTATAAGCTGATAGAATCCCTCTGGTATTCCCTCTATGACTATAAACTGATGTTTTTATGATATATTAATCATAATCATGATGAAATCGAATGTTTTACATTAATAGCAATAAATGCGGTGTCCGCACACACGCTAAGGAAAGAAAAAACAGTCGGTTTTGAGGTGAAATCTTCGTTTGAATATGGAATTGAAAGTGACAGGAGGCGAAATAATGATCGGGTTTATTCTATGAAACCTCTGCGTGATTTCGCTCGAGTTGAGCTGAAACATGAAGCAGCGGAGCCTCTGTAGACGAAACTTTATCCGCAGCGAAGCGCAGCGCGCGTTCGTCCCATCGTCAAACCACAGCGAATGGAAGAAAACCGACTTCCGGTATATTATTTTCAAAATAATACTCATCTCTGACCGGGCAAAGTTTTGCCGCAGCCCTATGGTGACACCTCAGAATTTTATTATGAATCACTACTTTTATGATTTTCACTTTATCCATTTCTCCACGTTTTTTTTTCCCCTCCAGATCAAATATCATACACCGTGCGTTTCATCTACTAAGCGCCACACATGATAAACAACGTTAATCGGGGCTTTTCTGCGATTTTCACCCACGATCTCACTCCTGTTACGTTACATTTGCCGTCAACAATTGCGATGGTTTTGGCTGCACTCGCAGCACTGTGTACTCTGTGTCCACGCTATAAATCAACTCAACTTGTGAGACTCGTGACCAATGTATTTACTTTGGAACAATATACCCGAGGAGCGGTCAGTATCCGCAATGAATCACATACTGTAGGGTAGAAATCTACCATTTATAAGGGCCTTCAGAACACAAAGCGGCTAATCTGTGTGAGTTGGAACAACCGGGCCTAAGTTGTTTCTCACCCTGCACTCATGCAGATAAATTCATCCTTTCCCCTCTATCTGGTGGCAGAGGGACACACCTTCCGCTGTGACTCACCATCTGTGCGTTCACTTCCCCATCACCGCATGGTCCCGCAGCTTCCTCATTCTTCCATCATTCGTCGGTCGCGTCGCTCTCAGCAGCATCATCGCCGCCAGCGTCTGGATTCCACGGAAAGATTTGCCGCGGCCGGCCGTTTTAACATGAAGTACAGCTAAATTTGATTATCTGAAATGAACAATGTTGAACAACGCCTTGGCGTTGCAGTAATGCCATTTCACCGAAAACCTAAAAGTTACAGATGTCTCCCATATCAGTCAGATCAAGATAACTCCGACTTATTAATAGACATCTACAACGTCATTTTGATGAGTCATAACACCAGGAATAGATAACTCCAGAAATATATATCTACAACAACGTGTCTCCTCGTTGATACTTAATTAAAGGTATCTGAAAAGAGAAAAGCAAACATGTTTAATTGTGGTGAATTAAAGATATCTTTAACTGGAATAATTAGTCAGAATCAAATTGTAGATATCTTACACTGGAATACCTACTCTTTGTGATTCGGTTAGTCAGATCTCTGTGATGACAAACCCCATACACATGAATGGCAAAAGTCAGTCAGTTATTTTCTATACCTGCTTATTCCTCATTAGGGTCACAGGGGTCTGCTGGAGCCAATCCCAGCGCGTTACGGCGAGAGGCAGGGATACACCCCAGATGGTCGCCAGCCAATCGTGGGGCACACACACCATTCACTCACACACTCACACCTACGGGCAATTTAGAGTCTCCAATTAACCTCAGCATGTTTTTGGACTGTGGGAGGAAGCCGGAGTACCCGGTGAAAACCCACGCAGACACGGGGAGAACATGCAAACTCCACACAGAAAGGTCCCAGACCCAGGACCAAGGAGGTCTTGAACTTGTGACCTTCTTGTGAGGCAACAGCGCTAACCCCTGCGCCACCATGTCGCCCAATGGCAAAAGTGACAGAATTAAAATCAATTTTGATCCCCTTGTTTCATTTGTATTTTCTTTTTCATCCGAGTTCTTGAATGATTTTACACTTCCTGTAACCGATAATAATAAACCCCGCTAAACAACATTAATAATTTAAATACAATGGTATTCACATTTTAACCATTTATTTCCTAGGCACGCTTTTTATATAGGGTGACGGAAGTAGTGTGGCTGACGACACGGTTCACACCGAGCTGATGAATCCGTGATGAGTGGGCAGTGATGGTGAGGTGGGTGGTTGGTGTGGGGTCATCGACACTAGAGATGAGCAAGAATCACATTTAAAAAGACAGCGAACAAATACGGTGGTGAAAAGTCTAACTAACTAAAAGAAAGAAGGACATAAATTATTATTATTATTAAAGTCCTGTTAACAGCCTGCCTTCTCACACACTCACTCAGGAAAAATCCTTCCCCCTCCCCTCCCTACCATAACGCCCACTCCAGAGTGAGTGTCCCAGCACTATCACAGCACTGTAGTGAAAGATTTGAATTTGCTGCTTGTTCTAAAGAAATGTGCAAACTATGTGGAATATAGTGTCCAGAAGTTACTGTTTGAGACATTCTCTTCTGCATTCATCATGCGTACTCAACACAGCAGCCTTTGCTGCATTCCAGTCCCGGGATGGGAAGCTGCTCCTGAAGATTAAGCAATACCTGATCTTTGGTAGATTCCGCTAAGCCACGCGTCATCCCAGTACTCCCGCTTTGCTCTGCTTATATTTGACCTTACAGGCACCTGTATCTGTTTTTTTCTGTATGAATCTCTCAACCTCTTCCTCTTGATTTTGGCGCCAGAAATTGCCGCCACGCCCCTCGGAGAGCGGGCGCTCCAGGAGGAGGCGGCTACATGAATCCAGGCTGTTAAGTCCGGTTTATACTTCTGTGTATGTAGCTACGCCGTTGACGTGACACAGGCTTGGAGCGTTCGAAGTTCTGACGAATACAGGCTTCCTCTTATCTGCTTCCTTTTGCCAAGCAAAAAGTGTTCAGCCAGGTTTCAGAAACGCTACAGATTAGAAGCAGACCACAACAGAATGGGTGGGTGCTTGTTTCACAGTGTGTGTGTGTGTGTGCGTGTTAGCAAGGACACCAGATAAATATTTACACACAAGTGATAAAACTGTGATTTCATAATAGGACCCCTTTAAAAGCACATCAAAGCTTCAAATAAAATCCAGGAAAAGTGTAAATATGAGACCTTTAATTTTTTTCCCATCTTAAGTTATTTAGTTATTAAGCCTAAAAAGGAGCATCTGTGTGTCTGTGGCTTGTGAATCTTTGTCACTGTTTGTCAGATCAACCTCAGCTTTCAGATCGTCTTGCACATTTTTTTTGACCGATATTCAAAACACGATTGTTATCATTAAAAGTTAAAATCCCATATACTCACATATAGCACAATCCTGCAGCAGCACTTTTGTTACAGGGTAAAGCTCCGTAATCACGACTCCTCCTCGCGTTGCTTCCCGGCGCTTTCGCTACAATTCAAATCTCCTTTTTCCCTGTTCCTTCCTGCACTGATCATGCAGTAAATATAACGAAAGTACACGGGGAAAAAGTATGAAAAAGAGCACGGGATAAGTAAATAGGAAAGTGAGATTATTATCTGTTTTTTCTTGACCTACAGTACAGGCCAAAAGTTTGGACACACCTCATTCAATGCATTTTTATGACTATTTACATTGTATAATCTCACTGAAGGCATCAAAACTATGGCCTGTATTGTCAGTCATCTTCTATACCTGCTTATTCCTCATTAGGGTCACGGGGGTCAGCTGGAGCCTATCCCAGCGCGTTACAGGCGAGAGGCAGGGATACACCCCAGATGGTCACCAGCCAATCGTGGGGCACACACACCATTCACTCACACACTCACACCTACGGGCAATTTAGAGTCTCCAATTAACCTCAGCATGTTTTTGCACTGTGGGAGGAAGCCGGAGTACCAGGTGAAAACCCACACAGAAAGGCCCCAGACCCAGTTCCAAGGAGGTCTTGAACCTGCAACCTTCTTGCTGTGAGCGCTAACCCCTGCGCCACCATGTCGCCGTGGCCTGTAATTGTATCAACACATTTTAATAACTGATATGTAGATTGAGATCCCCGCTCTCAGCATAAATCTGACTCACTGTGTGGGTGTGGATGCCTACGCTGGACGCCCTCCATGTTACAGTAATCCCGCCTATTTCTTAAGTTTCGCCATGCTGTCCTCATCTGCTTTTAGCACTTCACTTCACATAAATGCTCATTATATATATATATATTTGTCAAATAACTTTTATTTCAAATAACCGTGCTTTTATTTTATAAGCCGAGCAGCGTGACTTCCGGCGCTGCTGCGGCGGTTTGCCGCTCTCTTGCCGCAGCGGCGCCCTGAGCGCATTCCTCCTACAGAGCGCAGCTCACAGGCTGCACATTCCTCTGTAGGCGCGGTGGTGGACTTTCCCGAGCTGCAGGTTGTTTCGCGTCTGGCTGAAACAGAACGAGCGTCTAGACTGCGTGTCGGTGGGATAAATGGCGCCGTTCGTGCGCTCGTAACTGCGGGGGAAAACAAAAGGGACCGGTGGCGATTCACTGAGCGATGGACCGAGAAAAGCTGTTAGAGCGCGTACCTGCTCGCTTCTGACGGACCGATTGGAGGTAAAAGCGCTTCACTGTTCTGACTGTGACTTAAAAGTCTTTTCTGGGGTAAACGCGTATTGACGCAGCATTCACGAGCTATTAAACCCTTAAATTATTAATAAGTGAAAGCTGTCAGGCGTCATACTGATGAATATTGAACGTATTAAAGTCTAAAGTTTATAAAGCGCCTGACCTGTGATCTTGTTGTCCGCTAAGCGTGAAGACAGATTTCCGGGGTGGATCAGGTGGGTTAGAATAAACCCTGAGCATCATGTATGTTCATGCTTAACGTTTATTTTAATTAACAGGGGACAATAAATCATGAATGATTCGGGTCCAACATGTAAATGTGAAGAACTTATATGTTTAATGTTGATTTTATGTATTTTTCTTAGTTTTTTTTTTTATTTAAATGAATGATTTTTTGTGTTTGGTGTTGATTTTATGTATTTTTTTTAGTTTATTTCAATGAATTTTTTTTGTTTGGGGTTGATTTTACGTATTTTTTTGGAGTTTTTTTTTATTTTAATTGATAATTTTTCATGTTAGTTGTTGATTTTATTTATTTTTTTTTATTTTTATGTGTTCTGTCTTGTTTTATGTGTTGATGATTTTTGTTACTTGTTTTGTGTTAAATGTATTTTTTTTCTGTCTTATGCTATTTATTATTATTTTTTTACGTTTTGTATTGATTTCCTGTTTATTGTGCCTTGTGTTGTTTGTATGACTGTTTGTTTCCTGTTTTTGTGTGTCTTGTGTGTATGTGTGTGTTTTTAATTATTTTCATGTGTTAAAGGATTCTCCTTTTCCATGCTTTGTGAGGACTCTGGAAAGAGTCCCCTGTTGTTTTCTGCATCAGCTAAAGTGGAATCCTTATCAAATGAAATCAAATAACCACTACTACTGCAGATTATCACGCCGTGTTTGCTTGTCCAGAAAACCACCTTTAGCCAGCGCTGAGATGTGACAGCAGTAACGTCAAAACCTATCCGGAGGGGTGAAGGACTTTCTCGTCTGTCTCCGTCGTCTCGGCGCGGCTGATCGTTCGTCTCCAGTCTCGTTCCAGCAGTCTGTGGCCATGGCGGGCTGCTGGCAGTTCTGCCGCCGCACAACCTGTTTCTGCTGCCTGTCCGAGGACGAGCAGAGGAGCATCGCCGTGGACAAGGAGATCAAGAGGATCCTCAAGCAGCAGAAGAAGAAGGAGAAGAAGGAGATTAAAGTCCTCCTGCTGGGTCAGTGACGGCACACAGAGCAACACGCCTCGCTAACATAACCCTGCACCTCTGATTCAGCAAATAACACAGAATACGCTCACAATAGCAAACACAACTTTGAAGGAACACCCTGCGCGAGAATTAAAACCGCCTGGCCTGTTTGGCAGCATGGAGCCGAGCGTTAAAACTATGTCAAGCATGCGTCGCAGCGTTAGAATGTAAATAATGGTACAGATCGTCGACGTATACCTGAAACCCACGGAGACCGGAGCCGACAAGTCTGCTTCACAGCTGGTTTGAATGGTTTCGACCCGATCAGCAGCCGGGGTTCTGCTTCTTCTGATGCTTCACTTTTCATGATGTCAGATATTCCCTGAGTTAGCGTGTAGTAGAGTTAATTCTGCATCACAGGTTCATATCATGCTCAAATTAGGTTTTACAACTCTGAAAACACTCCTGTACTTCTTTTCTTTCCCAGTTTTGACTGAATTTGATTATTTGGTATCGTTAACCTTAAGTCTATGACTGTCGTTTTATATTTTTAACCCATTTAAGCCCAGATTTTTTTTCCAAAGATTTGAGTTGAGTCCTAAAAAAATCATGTTATGTATCTTTTTTTCCATTTTGTACTATTTTCTTTGCAGAAAATAGCTTGTTAATGGCTATTATAGTTGCCGCTTGCACATGTATAAAATGGTAGTCATAGACTTGAAGGCTCATAGGCCTAAACGGGTTAAAGAAATAGAAATGCATGAAACCGCTCGATGTTATATCCTGGTAATTATCAGTGCACGTGCGACGTATTCACTTGAATAACACGTTATATAAGGTTGTTTTTTTAGTGTTAGACTAGAGAAAAATCTTTCAAACAGTCGTTGCGGAGGAACTAATTGCTCGTTATTGATTAAACGTCCAAACAAAAGTCCAAAACACAAAGAGATTTGCAATTCAATAAAACACGGAGAAGTAGCAAATCCTCACATTCTGAACGGTTTCAAATATCAAAAATGTCGATTTAGTTCCCGTTGTTTGATTAACCAACTGTCAACAATGGCCGCGACGCCTTCAAAAGTAACCCACTCTGATGAAATCAGAAACAGAGCCCGCTTTGCACATTTAATGAGTATCTGTAGTTCATGTCTGTTACCGGCTGGAAAACACGCTGAGAAACGTCTAGATCTTCGGGGCTTACCACCTCTGCTGAGCAATTTCCTGCAGGGGAAAACCTCCTCCGACACGAACAGTAAACAACAATGATATCGGAGGTCCTCGATCTGGCTGTGTAGAGTTACAGAAAATGAATGTTTGTGTATGGGAACAGAAGCGTGAAATAAAACACCTTCTGCGTTTTGAGAAAGGGGCGATAAGCCACTACGGGAAAGACAGCGTGTTTTTAAGAGTTTTAGTTTCCTGACTGAAAGAGGCACTTATAAAAGGGGACTTGAGGCGGCGTGTCCAGCTTCAAATCAAGCTTTACTTTCACGCCGCCTCTGACCCTTTTGAATTAGACTTTAATCTTTGAGGCCCGGAGACGAACAGCGGAGAGAACGCGTCCGGTTTATCAGCATCCGCGCGCTTCTGTTGTGGTTTTGGGGCTTTTCTTTACCTGCAGAAGTAGCTGCAAAATGCTGCTGTAATAGCTCACTGTTGAAATCCGGCCTCTTAAAAGCTACCCTTCACTCGTGACTAATCACTCGGCGGCGGCCTGAAACGTTTGAGACGCTCAGTGACTGCTGAACAAACACATTCACGGTTTCAATACATCTCACCTACACGATTTCAATATGGAAAACCCGGAGGAAACAAACACAGATACAGGAAGAACATGAATAAACAAAAGCCCAAGCCGACATAAAAAAAACAGGTTCCCATCAAGGGCCGGTGCAAACCTCTTTTCTGTGGTATGATAGAAAGTAAGTAAACTAATACAGTAGCGTTCTAACGCGACAAACCAGATTAATCCGGGGTTTTATCATATTTTTATTGCTACATGGCAAACAATTTACCAGTAGGTGCAGTAGATTCTCAGAAAAACCAACAAGACCCAGCATTCGTGATATACGCGCTATAAGGCTGTGCATTTGGGTAATTAATTGAAAGTGGTGTGTTCAAAAAAACAGCAGCGTCTGCCGTGGACTTTACAAACTCAATCCTATGAATCAATAAACTAATATTTACTTGTTTGACCACTTTTTGATGTCACCCCACAAGTTCTCGATTGGATTAAGGTCCGGCGATTGGGCTGGCCGCTACATAGCATTGATTTTATTGGTGTGAAACCGAGATTCTGCTCGTTTACTGGTGTGTTTGGGATCGCTGTCTTGTTGAAACTCACATTTCAAGGGCATTTCCTGTTCAGCATAAGGCAACGCAACCTCTTCCAAGTATTCTGATATATGCAAACCGATCCACGATCCCTGGTATGCGATAAATTGGCCCGACACCATAGAAGAAGAAACTCAGTTTTACCGAGTTTTACTCTCACCGGGCCACAAAATGTTCCTCCATTTCCCTTTAGGCCAGTTGATGTGTTCTTCGGCATATTGTAACCTCTTCAGCACATTTTTTTTCAACAGAGGGACTTTGTGGAGGCTTCTTGTAAATGGATTAGCTTCACGCAGCCATTCTATTTATCCTTCAATCCATTCTGATGGTTGTCTTCCATTTTCGAGGCATAGGAGATCATTTTAGGTGAACAGCCTATCATTTTCTGCGTCTCTTTATAAGTTTCCCCCTCTCCAATCAACTTTTTAATCAAAGTACGCCGTTCTTCTGAACAATGTCTTGAACGACCGATATTCCTCAGGCTTTCAAAGAGAAATGCATGTTCAACAAGTGCTGGCTTCATCCTTAAACAGGGGCCACCTGATTCACACCTGTTTTTTCACATAATTGATGACCTCACTGATTGAACGCCACACTGCTATTTCTTTGAACACACCCCTTTCAACTAATTGCCCAATTGCACAGCCTTAAGAGCGTGCATATCACGAATGCTGGGTCTTGTTGGTTTTCTACTGCATCTACTGGTAAATTGTTTGCCATGTAGCAATAAAAATATATAATTAAAAACCTAGATTAATCCAGTTAGTCACATTGGACTGCTATTATTTTGAAAGCTACTGTATTGGTGTCTCAGGAACTGGAGAGAGCGGGAAAACCACCTTCATCCGACAGATGAGGATCATCCACGGTCGAGGTTTCTCAGAGGATGAGAGGAGAGCCTTCAGTAAATGCATCTTCCAGAACATCTTCACAGCCATGAAGGCCATGACGGGAGCCATGAGCACGCTCAGAATCCCCTACGCCAACCCGGAGAACGAGGTAGACGCACGTATCGACCATTTCCCAGTCACGCATGAATACGCACAGACATAAAAACACAGACGACACACAGGTGTGCGGGCATCACTGGAATTGTGGGATAATGCCCATATTATAACACGCCCGCATAGAAACACACAGCATGCTGTAGTCTCTACATATAAGTTTGCAGTATCAGCACACAAGCTGAAACCTTGAGAAAGATAAATGTTTGAGGTCTAAATAGACAGAAAATACACAACTACGCGCCCAATAGTCTGTGAATAAATAGCCTTTTGTATATTTTGCTGTCATTTTAATTATCACGTCACTTCCTTAGAGCCCCCTAGTGTTGCCAGAGGTGCCATGGTAACCTGAGCCATCCTAAAGTCTAAAAACTATTTAAAAAAAATATTAGACCAAAGTCAAAACTTATACTATTGAAACGTTTTTTTTATGCAACACCAGAGCTGCTTTAGTCTCTGTTCACCATTGTCTGTTATGTTATTGGGGCAAAGGAACGAAGCCCCATAGTGTTTGTATGTATTCTTCTTTTTCTGCAATGGGAGTCTATGGCAGCCCATAGAACCATCTGGTAAAAAGTTGTGAAATTTGGTACACTGATTTATGACAGTTCCCTTATTAATGTCACCAAGTTTCATGCTGCGCCCTCAAATTCACTCGCGCCACCAACTGGTCAAAGTTGGAGGTACATGGATGTAACTTTTGAACCGTGTATCCGATTTTCAAAAACGATCAAAAAGATCAAAAACACGTTTTCACACGTCCAATCAACGTCAAACTTGACCCACATCCTCTTCAGACCAAGAGTCATAAAGGTATTACTTTTTGTCTCTGGAGATAAAATCGTCCTCCCCCGGCTGATTGAAATTTGCAGCGAAGCCGCCAAACAGGAAGTGAGTTCATATCTCAGCAATGCTTTCATATATCAAAACCAAACTTAGTACATGTACTTCAGACCCCATCGGGAGGATGTTTAACAAATCTGGTGACTTTTGACCTCTTGTGTGTTCTCTTATTAGCAAAAATGTGTTTTGGCTCAGATCTGATGATGTGTTTGGGTTAGAAGCAAAATTCCTATGCTACCGTGGGTCGTCATGTTGATGGTCCTTGTCCAATTTTAAGGTCAGCAAAAGTTTTGGATTATACCATAATCAGCATCTACATATCCACTGACTATATATTTTGGCTGATTGCCACCAAACTTGACACGGAGGATGTTTAGAGCATGCCTGACACACATAACAATGTGATTTTATTGTCTGTCAAAGCTTTCAGCCGTCAGAGTCAATCGAATTTAATGGCGAAGCCGCCAGGCAGTGGCCTCATATCTCATCCAAAATTTGGTTTATCAACATGAAACTACTTGTGGGTGCTAATGGTCACCTCTCTGGTCTAACATCATTCTGTTGCCACAGCAACTTGGGCCTTATTGACTGCTTGGCCCTTCATCGCTGCTTTCAGCTATATTCGTTATTGTCATTGTCGTCACTACTGCTTTGCATTGTGGGATATACACTACCGTTCAAAAGAAATTACATTATTATTTGAAAGAAAAGCACTGATTTTTTCAATAAGGATGACTTTCAACTAATCAGAAATACACTCTATATACTGCTAATGTGGTAAATGACTATTCTAGCCACAAATATCTGGTTTTCAGTGCAATATCTACATCGGCGTATAGAGGCCCATTTCCAGCAACTATCACTCCAGTGTTCTAATGGTACAATGTGTTTGCTCATTGCGTCAGAAGGCTGATGGATGATTAGAAAACCCTTTTGCAATCATGTTAGCACAGCTGAAAACAGTTTAGCTGGTTAGAGAAGCTACAAAACTGTCCTTTGAGCAGGTTGAGTATCTGGAGCACAGTATCACACAGTATGGAAAATTTCGGATGCAGTCCTAGTGTTTGGTTTTCAGTGTTTTCAGGGTTCTCCTCACACTCAGTGTCTTTCGCTGTCCTCCAGATCTATGCCAAATGGCTGCAGGAAGTAAACACAGTGCAGATCACCCAGCTGGAACGAGGCTACATCGACGCAATGCGCCGCCTCTGGGCAGACTCGGGCCTCCGGGTCTGCTACAGCCGCCGCTGCGAGTACCAGCTCCTGGATTCCACAGAGTAGTGAGTATCTGTGTTGGTCTGTAGGTCAACACAATCTCTAAGCACAACCACACCCTGCCTCAGGGTTGGATATCTGAAGAAAACCCATGAAACACTGTCACAGCACGTTCCCAACAATGATATCACAATGCAGGAATCTATGAACAGTCATCCGATATCCATCGTAATATCGGTAAAAAGAACACAAGAAAAGCACAGAGCAAGCAGAACTCACACCCTACTGCAGACTTGTGAACTTTAGAGAGAAATGATCAATTTGCAACTCTCTGTGGTTTCAAATCGTCAATCAATTTGTTTGTGATGCTCACAGCCCAAAAAAAACAAATATTTCAAGCATCAGGAAAAGGAAATCATCATCTTAAAGCATCATCAGATTTCCAAAGTAACCAAATTATTATTTCATTAGAAATTTGTTCCAGGTAAACACATTCATTTATCATTGTATCCCTTTTATACATACTTTGTATTTGGGAATTGCAGCCACTAGAGGGAGCTAGTTGTTTACAGACCGCACAGTATCCATCATTTCATGTTGAAACCACCAGTTGATCAAAGAGATCTTTTGGTGACATAACCAACTGTCCTGTGAGCAAACATCAATCCCCTTTTAATCTGATCCCCCCCCCAAAAAAAACACAAGAAGTCAAAGTGCAGAACAGCGCGCTGTAACCTTCAGACCGGCTGCATGTAATCAACATGAAAAGATCTACCTCACACTCAAAGTATCGGATGTGTCCCAGAATAAAGCCTCGGCTCAGCCTGCCTCTGTTTTTTTTTTTTTTTTGCTGTTCTGTTCTGTTCTGTGTTTACCCAGCAGCTCAATCATGGCGGTGTGTGCATGATAAGAGACAGGCAGTCAACATTAGCTAATGACATCTTGTATCAACACCAGCCATAAAGCTGTCATCTGTACACAGGCTGATATGGAGTCACTCAATTCCCTTCTTGTATTTTTAATCACAGCTTGTGTTTTTTCAGTTTTTTATCATGGCTAATTCACCGTATATCTTGTGTCCCTTTAGTTTGTTTGACACGGATGTGACGCGAACGCGGGCAATATATGTTTTACTAGAAGCCTCCTGTTCCCGTTTCCTGGGCCAGCGCGGTTATAAAACTTTCTCCGTCCCTTTTTTTTTTTTTCTTTTTCAGCTACATGAGTAACCTGGAGCGCATCTCTGCACCGGACTACATCCCCACAGAACAGGACGTGCTGCGGGTTCGATTCCCCACGACGGGCATCCACGACTACGCCTTCACCATCAAGAACATCACGCTAAGGTGGCCGAGCCGGTTCTAAGGTTACCGACGTGTCAACCGTAATGCCGACACTATTCATCACCCGGTAGAAAAACAAAACAAAACCAAAAAAAAAAAAAAAAAAAAAACACTATTGACTCTTGTAGGAGGCTTTGTGTGCTCACGCCTGCGTGGACGTAATAGGATCACATTTCCGATTGCCTCTGTACAATGCTCCTGCCGGGAAGTGAGATTCACTGTGTGTGTTTTATGCCGAACATGTGTTGGCATTGTCTCTCTCAGCCACCTGTGGGGATCAGACAGAGCAAAACACACAATGACCAAAGTTCACTTAATAGGAACATTGTGTTCCCAAATAAAAAAAGCCAAAAAAAAAAAAAGAAGTGTAGCTTGTAGGATTAAAACAACTGAAACCGAGGAGAGGGTTTGTTTAAAGTATTATTCTATTTCTCAGGAAATAACACTTCTATAAAACGCATATATTTCAATCTCATTAATATCACAGTCAGTACTATTAAGAGCTTTTTTTTTTTCTTTAAGTGACCTGCATGTCAAAATGTGTTTTCTTCCCATGTCTCATTAAAAAAAGAAATAGCAGCTGTGTGAGAGCCACGCGAGGCCGTTCGTAATCGTTTGGATAAGTGACAATCGCTCTATGTGTCGTCTCCAAAGTGTGCGACGGCGTTCGGTTTTAATTAGAAGGTGTTTCCATCTTAGCTAAGCAGGAATTATCCTCCTGGCATCGTCTCACCGGGTTGTTCTCGCTCCCAAACACATTTACCACTGAACGTCACCATGTTACACTGCAATACTCAAATCTAAACAGGTGAAAATAGCTTGTTTTCAGCACAGTTAGTCTAAATTTGAGTAGAATTTTCAGATAAGCAGATAAATTATATTATTTCAAGTTTAACTAACGACTAAAATCAAGAAAACAACTTAGAATAAGCTAAAAGCTTAAAAGAAGATATTTCCACCTGATGAGATTTCAGTTTTTGCAGGTTAATCGTATTTAATTTCAATCCCGGTCAGAAACCTAGAGTCTAAACAAAGACAAATTGTGTAAGATGCTCTGATTTCCATACTCCCGCATTTCCATTGTGGTCCTCAAGGATACAAACGACACAACAAAGACATCAAATCATGACACCAGAGAAGATCGGATAATGGCACATCCTGTGTGTGTTCCGATCTGCCCTCATAAAACAAATCCGGCTACAAGATATCGAAAAACAACTTTGAATCAAGGAGGGTTATTCCCACTCATCGATTGCTCAGTCGTTGCTGAGGTGCAACGAGTGACTTTAAAATTCTTAGTTTTAATAAGAAGTGTAAATTACAGACTTTTCACCGTTCCTCTAACGTTTCCTTTCCCGGACAGGATTGTGGACGTGGGCGGTCAGAAGTCGGAGCGTCGGAAGTGGATTCACTGTTTCGAAAACGTCACCTCCCTCATCTTCCTGGCGTCGCTCAGCGAGTATGACCAGGTCCTGGAGGAGAGAGAGACTATTGTAAGAGTGCTCGATATCTGTCCTCCTCATTCCGTTTAGGAGGAAACTGGGTCATTGTTTCATATATATATATATATATATATATATATATATATATATATATATATATATATATATATATATATATATATATATATATATATATATATATATATGGTATAGAGTAACAGTAATCAGTCCTAGCTGGATGAGAATTAACAGGATTATTGTCTGATAGCAGCATGTTAGTGAACCCACATTTACACTAATGTTCCATGAAAAGTCACACCATGAGTTGTAAAATGAATAGAAAATGATATTACATGAGCCTTCTGATGCAGTGAACACACACATTGTACCATTAGAACACTGGAGTGATAGTTGCTGGAAATGGGCCTCTATATATCTATGTGGATATTACACCAAAAACCAGAATTTTCAGCTAGAATAAAAAAAAACAGTCCTTTTCTCTAAAAAAATATGAAGTGACCCCAAACTTTTGAACGGTGGTGTATGGATAATTTAATCTATACGGTCGTCTTGTGTTTGTTATTTCATCCGTCGACCAGCAGGTCTCACTCTTACACAAGAAAACCCCTCCTGCTCTCTGCATCTCCCCGGCTGCTCCAGGCCTCTTGTTTCCTTCTGTCAGTTCCTCCCTCCCATCCACTCCCTAAGCCGTTTATCTCTCCCAGCCAATTTGATGTCTGCCAACACATTCATTAACCTCCACAGTGGAGGTACCCTCCCCACCACCACCACCCCAATAAACTCCCTCTCCGCTCTTAAAAGGATTGCCTCCTTTCGCTTCGGCCCCCCTCTCGTCATCTCTCCTTCCCGCTCCGTTTCCCTCTGACTTCCATCCTCATTCTCTCGATAACATGTAGTTTGCGTCGACGCGGAAACCTCTCCATGTTCGCTAAGAGCTTGCTGCGTGGTTATCTTTCTTTCTCAGAACCGTATGCAGGAGAGCCTGGCTCTGTTCTACACCACCATCCATTCCCCCTGGTTCCTCAACACCTCCGTCATCCTCTTCCTCAACAAGACTGACATCCTGGCTGACAAGGTCAAAACCTCTGACCTGCAGAGATACTTCCCAGGCTTCACGGGTAAGATTCGGAATGAACGGCGTCATTTGCTCTTTCTGCAGACCGTCTGTCTGAAACAGGCTGTTTTAGCTCCTATTTTAAGTTTTGCTTTTGAGTTTGCTCAACTCTGAATTCAGATTTTTGTCAACTCAACAGTAAGTCCTATTAACTTATACTTTTACACTGTAATAACATTTACACATCGTCATGACGACGCATGGATTTTTGATAATGTCGAACTATCCTTTCAACACAATACCAACCAGTCAGAAGATAACTTCTTCCTATTTCAATGGGATTTGCCCCAGACAAGCTAATGTTAGCGGCTAACTCCCACAGCCCTGCTAGCATCAGTCAGCCGCTAACGGCTAAGGATTGAAAACCTATTTAAACGTTGAAAATGGGTAAGTCGCTTTCTCCATTACAACACAACTCAAAAAATTTAAATAAAGGTTATTTAAAACAAACCTCAACAGACTCCAGCTCGAAAACCAAAGCGAAAAATGCCAACTCATTGGCTTTCCTGCATTTCACAACAAAGAAACACAAGAGTTAGCAGCAGTACTGTCCCTTATATTGAACCATAATGTAAGGATTTAAGTTTTTAAAAACTCAGCAAACAATGCACAGTTAAAGAGGTCATAGCGGTCTTCTACATTTTATAGACTTACCTATGAATTATTGTGATCACATAAACCATGCACTAGTGTAGGTATGTGTGGGTACACAAAATAAAAAGACTTTTAGCTTCGTGAGGGTAGATGATCAGAGTGGATTCTGGTTTTAAATGCCTGTGGGAACACTGACACAATAAACCAGGATTCAGTAAACAAAATGATTCAAAGCTTTAGTGCGGCTCAAAGCTGTGGGTTTTTACATTCCGAACAAGAAATTACAACAATATTTCAGTGCGACGCCCGGTTGACATCGACAACCACGATTGCACCTAGTTGTCTGCAGGTGTGTTTCTCATCGCAGTGACGGAGTCACGGCAGAGACCGAAAAGGCCATGATGCTGTTTTTCCTCCGGCCAATTTGCTTTGGGCAAGAAGCGACCTCATCACGTCCTACCGCACCCGGACTGGTGGAAATAAATGGAGGATTTAAAAAATATATATATATTGTTCTGATTTCAGCCAGAGTGCATTTCCTGACTCTGAGCCATGGATCTATTAGGTTCGCCCTCCATCACTGTCCTGGTTCTCTCTCTCTCTCTCGCTACACACACACACACACACATCACCTCTAGGTACTTTGTGTGCTTAATGATGCAGCCTGTAGCTCTGCTGGTGTGAAAGGCTGTGGAGCGTTGCCCTAACAGTCCCCACACCCCCCACCCTCCTCTTCCAAAACCACCCACTCTCCTTCTGTTACCCATGGCAACCATGTTCTGCAAACCCTGCACCCCTCCAACCCCTCAACACCACCACCACCACCACCAAAACCCCCAGGTGTACACGTGCGAGCTCTGCAGTGAGCGTCTCGATGTGTTTTACCGTCAGCATTAGCAGGGTAAAATAATGGCTCACACAGGGTCAAACTCCTCGATGTCAATTTAACCTTAACAGTGACTCTGAGTGGCTCGTACCGCCGGCTGCTGTTTGCCGCCGCAGTAATGTCGCCATGTTCCCTCGCCGCTTTTCTTCCCAGCTACGAAATTGAAAGAAGCGGTCTGGCTTGGATCGCACTTTAAAGTCCGGTCGGTCAGCAAAACGAATAGGAATAATCAACCGAAGACGCAAATCAAAATCTTTGACTGTTAGTCTAAATACAAAAGCAAATAAAAGACTTCACCGTGGCTTATCGGGTACAGGTGATGCATATTGTGCTCAATGTTTTTGATGTTATATGAATTGAACAATTACCTGAATGATCCATGGATATTCAAGTTAATAATGGAAATAATTTTTCCTCGAAGGCCTTCGCTTGATTGTCTTGCCTTTCAGATAAACTTTAAAGGGACCTTTTCTATTATTTTTTTTTTGCCCCATTCAGTTTGCTGCTGTTTATGCAACAAAATCACATCATCAATTAAAAAGCAGAACTTTACTCTCAGGTGATAAGATTGTTTACCAATGATTTTTCCGACATGTACTTCAGGAAAATCTGATTTGCTGCTTCCTATTATGAGTTTTCTCCACGTTGCAGCTAAAACCCAAAAATTTGTCTCATGTGACTATCACGCGTGATTATTAAAGAAAGAGAAACGCAGTTATCCTGAACGCTGACTGTAATTCGCTCAAATTTAATCGAATTAGAAATACATTTTTTTCTTCTAATCTAATCTAAATGCGAGTTGCATTTCCTGATGGCTTCCCTTCTAGTGTACGTCATTCTCTTTCTCTGGTAGTTATTTCATTCTGCTTCTCGTTTTGGCCAACAGGTAAGAGGCAGGACCCGGAGGACGCCAAGAACTACATCTGCAGGATGTACGAGCAGCAGGCCGTCAACCACAACAACAAGGAGCAGCGGAAGACCCTCTACCCGCACTTCACCTGCGCCACCGACACGGACAACATCCGCCGGGTCTTCAGCGACGTCAAGGACTCGGTGCTGCTCAAGTCTCTCAGGGACTACGGAATCCTCTGAACTCTGACTCGGTGAAAGGAAAACGGGAGAGGAAAAAAAAACAAAAAACGCCAGACGAAGGGTGGAGGTGCTTCACGCTTCTTTTTCCACTTCACAATCCGAATCACGAAGAGGAGAGGGGAGAAAAAAAAAAACAAAAAAAAAACGGCGCAGCTCTCCTTTCACCTCCAGTGATTAGGAGACGTAACAGAACCGTGCTCCCCCCTGACCCGGGGAGCGGGGGAAGAGTTATCGCGCTAATTTCTCTCGAGCATCCCTCCCCCGTTTAGATTTTTTTTTTTTTTTTTTTTTCCCTTTTGTAAGATGAAGTATTTTGGGCATGCGGTGACCGAGCCGATCCATAATTGAAGCAGGAGCTGAGAAGCTATCAAGTGCCTGGTTGCCATTAACGGAGTAATGACTTTTACAAGTGGAGTCGGGTCACCAGTCACCAGATTTAAAAAATGCTGCAATTAAACGCAGCAGATGCATTCAGGTGTCATACATCGTCACAAAACTGCGCCATGGACGGCAACATATGTATAAGTTCCATACCACTGCACAGAATTAGGGGGGTTTTCTCTTTGTGATTAACGTCAACGCGGCGTCTTCGATCGTGTCAGAACACTCCTGTTAGCGTGGCAACATCGCCATCGATTACAGTTATCTCACGCCGGCCATACCTGTTACATATCATCTGTGTCCGACACGTCTGTGTTAATCGTTGTACGCAGAGAGACTGTAGACGCTGCCACACATCGTCATAACGGCACGGCCGCGTGATGACGTCGTGGAGATTCGCCGACCGTCTTTCACGGTTCCTGGGAGAGCTCACACCCAGTTGGGTTATTTTTACGGCGCATGTGGGATAAATACAGACTGCTAAAACAGAGCAGAAAACAACAGAGATGAATCTTTTTTTTTGTGATTTTCATTTATCGGTTAAACACACAAAAACACAATTTAACTGCACCATAAAGCAGCTTAACATTGGTGAATTGGCGATTAGGGTTCGCCATTCCTCTATTCAACAATCGGAATCCTTACTTACTCCCCGGGTGCTTTTTTTTTTGTTTCTCTGCAAGCTCATCAGACAGAATATCTGAACCATTAACAACCCAGCCTATTCGCTCACATTGTATGTGAAAAGGGTTCCCTCATTGTGACGAATCCACAGAAAACCATCGCCCAACGCTGCAATTTCTCTCATCCGTACGGACACAGCCCATTGCTGTGGTTGTGGGTAACTTTAAAGTTTCCTTTCAATCTCACAACTGTCGTCAAGGTTGTTTCCAGATGTTAATGGCAGCTGTTTTGAGAGCGAAAGCTCTGAATGAACCTACTGTAGCCTACTGTACCTGCCCAGCACGTACAGGCAGCTTTAAGTGTCTAATGTTCAGTGTATCAGACATACAATTGGTCATAGCTTCAGATATTTTGGGATTTTAATCAATTTTCATAAAATATAAAGCCAACTCCACATTTAATAATAATTAAATGAACTTCCTCAGAAGTGCGGATCAGATGATTCTGTACCGGTATCGTCGTCCGCCGCTAATACTTCTGTCAGCTCAACACACAATTAATACGCTCCTTTAAAATCAATACCATTACTTTGAGCACACATCACAGTCGGGTGGTTTAAAAGGTCACAAATGAAGGTCTTGTTTGTGCTGTGAGAGAACAGCTCGATTCACAGTGCGAGTTCAATCAACAGTGTTGGGAACGGGGGGATGGATCCAACGGGCGATCTGCTGGGAAAAGGGTAAATAATATTAACACGAGGTGGCAGTGTGAACTCAATCTGTGCGCGTGTCCTATTTATATCAAGTGTGTGGAGAGGCTCATTTTTTGTAATATTGATCTAAGTGTGAGTTCTAACCCACCCCCCCACCCCCCCCGCTTATACGCCATTGAGTGTTGAGTGTGTGTGTGTGTGTCTGTGGAGTGGAAAATCATATGAAATTCATTAAAAGAACTGACCCTGATGGGGAGCTAACATTAGCTCATGGTTTCAGCTGCTGTTTTAATCGTATATGAAGCGTTTGGATCTCTACACTGCTCCTTTCACTCAGATGTGGTAGCTAAACTGTACTACTGTAACAATCTTATATCTTCAAACTCAAATGTATATTTTACTGTACATTTACAAGCCTATATATATATATATTTTTTTTTTTTTCTAAAGACTACTATACTTTGCCTGTATTTTTAATGTTTACCATCCGTGGCATTTTCAGCATATGGGAGAGCTCCTCGTGTTCAGCGACAGTAAATTATTTGCTGTGGACCTGGGTGGAGGATATTTTTTTTTTTTTTCTAGTCAATATTAAACTTTTGAATACACACACTCCTGTTTGCTTTTCTATTGTGGCAGATATGAATCTCTCCTGACTGATGTGCTTTCCCTTCGCCGCACTGCGAGGCTTTGTCGCGAAGACAAACACGCTCTGGCGGGCTGCAATCACTCACTCACCGTGACCCGCAGGTGGAAATACGACACTACAGGATTTGCATTGATATGGACGCTCTTGTTGATCGATTCATCCAGCCGCACAAACGCATCTGTGCTGCGCCTATCCCCAGGAAATGGATCGCTAATAATATTCCAAACTGCATTAATTAAAAAAAGTATAATAACCTGCAGAAGTTACATAAGAGCATTGAACAGTCTGATAAAGTTGGGTCCTTGGTGGGATCAACATTTCGAAGATCATTCTGCTCAACTGTGTCCATTCCGGTACCAGTGATACTACAAGCTAATACTAAAAGCCTAGGTTCTTAAAGTAGGGTCTGGGGAGCAGTACACCCATAGGCAGACACTATCTGCTCTATAAATAGCTAATAGTCCTACCAGCAGCTTCCATAACTGATCCTGACTCAGCTGGCTCATTCTCAGTCTGCTCATCATCCTCTTTGTCTTTGCTTCCCTCTGGAAAAAAAAGAAAAAGAAAAATTAAATCATCTTACATGAAGCTCAAAATAACCTATTCTGATTTGGTTTCACTGCACGGCTTGAGCTGGATCTATTTTTCTAAGCCTTCCTGACATATTACCGGGGTATACCGAATATATATTTTAATTGCACTAATTGACTCATGTTTCTGTATTTATTATTGCAATGTTATTTGTGAATGTAACAACTAAACAAAGCTGTAAATGACATTATTTCTCAGTGTATTCATTGAGTAAAAAAATCAGTCAATAAAAGCTGAGCTGCTGGTGAAATCATTGCAGCATGTATGATATTTTTTAGCCCTATAATGCTGTGTGCCTAATATTCCGTTAGTCCACTTAATAGATTAAAAACGAAAATAGAATAATGAATAGAAGGAAAATCGGCATCCTTCTCCCATAGATTCTTTAGGGGGGGGGGGTCGTATTCCACACTCTGACAGCAGAGTGGTGTCAAGCCCCCTTTGGGGCTTTGAATGACCCTAATGACGCCATTGGCAGGAAGTACAACCACTCTGATGCATTGTCATTATGTTCCATGCCATCTGTGCTACTGAAACTGTTCCAATCTGTTGCGTCCATGGGGATGAAAAACCCAAATCAAATTCTGATGTATACATTAAAATACAAGGACTGAATGCTTCACAGATAACCTCCCACTTCCTGTTGTGCTGGCCAGACTATTCATCCTGTTTGGCCACTTATTGTAGCTCTGGCCCAGGCCCTGGTGAAGCACCACCATCCCTTGATGCTGAAATACCGTCGGGGCCAACTAAACCTTACAAGTGCGGCAGTCACAGACGCTCAGTGGCGTCTCTGCCCCTGAACTACCCCTGTGTTTTAAGCTCCCAGAGAACATAACAGACTTGCAGCAGCAGGAATCTAACTGAGTGTTTTGCAGAAATCCAGAAGAGAACAAAGACATTCTGCAGAATGGTATTAGTTATTGTTGCCATAGGGCTGTCAGGCAGCTGATGGTTCCAAAAGTAGCCAGAGATGCTGTTCTTGCTTTGGGACACTGTTATTAACATAATAATCATAAGACCACAGCATGTATCCAGCATCATTTTCACTGATATGTCCTAGAAGATGTAGCACAGTTCTCCTGCCGGCTCCCCTCCCAGCACAACCCACAAACAACAGTGGGCCCACGACAGGGCCCTGCAGACGTCCGACACCTTTTTGTAGACCGCCTCCAAGCAACTGGAGCTAGTTTTGGCCTCTTCTTTCCAAAGCCCTCATTGATTTTTTTTCTATGCCGCATGCATTTCCATATGAGCACCTGTGTCACCAAGTGGCACACTTAGAGAATGAATCTGTAAACACAGGTGTCGCATTCATGACCGAGGGAAGAAAAAAGCCCCTGTGTTCTGTGAGCAGGTTCGGTAAGCCGAGCTGATGTAGATGTGACAGTCGAAGCTGTGAGCGGTGTGTGTGTGTGTGTGTGTGTGGGGGGGGGGGGGGGGGAATCTGGGATTTGACACAGTCAGATGTTGAATCTGTCTTCTTCCACCAACTTTCTGGCAGAAGCAAACAGTCGCCTCCGTTTGTGAGTGACAAATTGCTTCCCACCCCCCCCCACCCAAAAAAAAAAAAAAAAAAATCCGGCCACGCTTTTCTTGCAGGGATTTGCGCTGTGGTAAAAGCTTCACTGACACAAAAAGTACACACCGTGACAACGTAATCACATTTACATATTATACATATAGACAGACAGTGAAGCATGTCTGACAGACACACGCATGCATGCAGGTAGTGGCTGTCAGAGCGCTGAACCGCGGGAGCGTTAAGTGTGATTCCGTGGCCCTGGTGACTGTCAGTTTCATCCGACCAACTTGACATTCTCTAGTGCGTGTGTGTGTGTGAGAGAGAGAGAGAGAAAGGGAGAGAGAGTAGCAGGGTTGTCTCTGGCTACACTTGTGCGTGTGCACCTGTCTGTACATGAGTCTGTGTGGCGCGTGAATACGTGTGAGTCTCCCAGACAGCGACAGGTCTATGCGCGGCGGCGGCGGCTCCTTCTGTCTCTGTCTCACAGCTCCGGCAGCAGAGAAGCTGCTTTGTTACGGCAGCCTCATCACTCCCACTCCTGGAGCCCCTTCCACCTTTCAGCCAACATCACTGCAGTTAATTAGCCATGAAAACTAATTTCCTCTAACATCCAAAAATACAGCAGGAAGAGACACGGAGAACATTTGTAAAATTCCACCCTGCAATGCCTATAATAATAGATAGGCTGGCCACCCGTCCTGTATGTGTGATGTATATTTACTGTAAAGCTTGCTTACATGATTTAAAAAAGTGGTTGTCACCCAGCTAAGTATAAATTCTGTAAAATTTCTTCACGTTTAATAATCCCTCTCCTCCTCTCCTACAACTACTAATACTACACTATCTGTAACATACAATCTGGCCCTTTTGGGTTATAATCCGTCTTTAGGGAAGCCGAAATGCAGCCTCACCTCTGACATGTGAAAGGACACGTGCGTCCAACGTTGCACCTGTGGCTGCCGTTGGTTGTGACTTAAAAATGCTGGAAAGCAGCCATTTCTAAGTATTTTTGTCTCCTTTTGTTAAAAGGCAGCCTTCCTGCAGGATGTCTTATAACTGTGCTAAATCTCAGATATCTGCCAAAAATACAAGCAGAAGTTAATTCAAAACTAACTGTCAATTCAAGATTTATTAGTTAATTACAGCTGCTGCACAGAAATGGCCGGAGCTGGGCAATTTTAGGCAAATTGCGGCAAATCGAGGCAGTTTTAAGCAAATTGAGGCAATTTTGTAAATGTCAAAGTTGACATTACACAGTGCATGTTGCCCTGGCTGAGGGGTGAATTCACAACTTCTGGAAACCTGGAAAATGACTATCTCAGTGAGATGATATGCGACGGGGCGCTTCAAAAACGGACTGATCTAGTCACCAGGGGACAGGACATCAGCTGTTCATGCATGGAAAAGGAAATTTCTAACCGCGTGGTCATTAAAATATTGATTTAGCAAAAATATATGGGCTTATCGTACATAGACTCAATAATTTGTACTAGCGTTAAATGTTCAGTCATTTCAGTGGCGGCTGCAAAGCAGTAGCATGTTGATTTGTTATGAATTTTCAAAGTTTTGAACTTTAGCCGCTTGCCACCATCACGATTATTGGCTCACATTTGCAGCTGAGCAAATCTGGCATGGGACTAGGCCTTTGTGCAAAGTTTGGTGATTTTCATGTTTGTGCATGGTAACTAGTTTTTCCTGGGGACTAGAATAACAAACAGGAAAACTAGAGGGCCCTGGCAGCTTAGCTGCTCGGCCCCTAATTATAGCTGCAGAGAATTATCGAAATTAAACACCTGTTTGTGATTTGTTTACTCTGAATTATTAAAGTGCAAAACTGTGATGTATTTTCCACCCAAAGCCTCCAAAGTCAACATTTCTAAACAGGTCAAGCTGACATCCATGTACAGGCTTTTATTAGTCACCAGTCCCTGTGCATCTCAAGGTTTCCAAGTTATTACTTTTGTGATATTTGTAATTCATGGCTCATAAGAGCTCATCGTGCTACTGATCAACACATAGCTGCTTTTTTTTCTTATCACAGCCCATGTGTGCTAGCATCTCACAGCGATGATGCTCGTAAACAGGTTTGTACCTGCAAAATCTGGAGTATCTCTCTAACAGCTGTGGAGTGAGCGTATAAAAGTCACTTGAAGGATTTTTTTTTTTTTAGCCTTACATCGTTTTCCAGCACCGTGTTCTTTGTTCAGTTCACTCGGAGACAGCCCCCTTGATGGACTCGGATCATCGGCATAAACTGGAAAAATGAGCTCCAATTTGGGATAGATCCAATTTTGCAAGGCTGACATTTAAAATGATTGCTTTCTCCGGGATGGTCTCTCTCTCTCTCTCTGTCTGTCTCTCAAAAAAAAAAAAAAAAATGGTCTGTGCTGATAAAGATGAGATTTGACAACAGGTGGGAAGCCCGGCATTAGTACCCTTTCTCTGATAATGAGGGATTTATATGTAAATCTCAGTTAGAACACCGTCACTGCTGCCGTTCTGATAAAAAACTCCCGATCTCGGCCCTTGAGCCTACGCAAGCTGGCTCGGCTCACCTCGGGGTGATCGGTCCGGCAGCTTGTGTGATCTCCTGCGTGGAAGCAGGCCTGTGATGAGGAGGCTCTCTGGGTTAGCCGGCGAGCTTTTTGAAAACCAATTTGTCCGCGTGGTTTGTTGCTATGGACTGCCCGTTGGCGATAAGAGCTGGTCAAAGCGTTCCATTTGCGCCGGCGTTCCTCAAAGCGGACACGCACCTGCTGTGCACTTACCGAACACGCGCTCCACATACACAGATACAAACACAGATTCTCCAGCAGCTGCAATCACGACAATAACCCGTCAAGATTAGTGTGTAAAAATAGCCGCGATAATGTAACCACCTGTGCAACAATGCCCTGCAGCCAAAGTGTAGCGTAGAACGCTCACAGAGGTAGAGACTGAACAGCGCGGTGATTGTCGAGGCTGCAGTTTTGTGATGTTGAATTGGATTGCGTTATTGTATATTTGGAGATGCTGCCGTTATTGTTTACCTCTGCCTTTTTTTTTTTTTTTTACCCCGAGATGAGAGACATATTTTACAACAGCGTCTTTTCAACAATGCTGCATATGGGCACATAGGGAAAAAAGGTGTGGGGGGGGGCCTTATCACCACAAGAAACGAATCAATTTGCAAATATGAATCACTGCTCCGTTTCCTTCAACGGCTCCAGCATTCGCGGCGGCAGCTGGCCCTTTGTAGCAGCCCTCTCTCTCTCTCTCGGCGCGAGCCGTTTCACGCGCGCCGCTCGACGCGGTCGGGGCAAGAGTGGAGAGATCTGAGAGCTGTGCATCTATAAATCCTCCACGATCTTAGGGTTTAAACTTAGGCTGCTAGTCAACGACCTAGATTGTCTGCCAGAAATTTAAAAAGAAAAGTAAGCAAAAAGAAAAGCATCTCTATTTTTTTTTTTTTTTTTTGCAGTTACTTTTAACTTTGGGCGACATGGTGGAGCAGGGGTTAGCGCTGTTGCCTCACTGCAAGAAGGTCGCAGGTTCAAGACCTCCTTGGTCCTGGGTCTGGGACCTTTCTGTGTGGAGTTTGCATGTTCTCCCCGTGTCTGTGTGGGTTTTCACCAGGTACTCCGGCTTCCTCCCACAGTCCAAAAACATGCTGAGGTTAATTGGAGACTCTAAATTGCCCGTAGCTGTGAGTGTGTAAGTGAATGGTGTGTGTGCTCCACGATTGGCTGGCGACCATCTGGGGTGTATCCCTGCCTCTCGCCGTAACGTGCTGGGATTAGCTCCAGCAGACCCCTGTGACCCTAATGAGGAATAAGCAGGTATAGAAAATGACTGACTGACTTTTAACTTTTGTTCCCATGTCGTATCACAGGTTTGAACCGAAGGTGCTTGGCTCGGTTGGTCAACGGTCAATACATAGGATGTAATACGCAAAGATAAGAGCGAGTGGCAGCGTGCGAACGCGTTGCTCCGTAATGAGTCAGAATTGCTGCTTATTTCTACCGGGGAGATAAACGTTAATGAAACGTCAATGGGACCGATTTTGATTTGCTTTCAGGTGCGAAAGCGGACCAGACTGGAGTCTGTATGCTAATTAGTAAACATTTAAGTGCCTGGTGGGAACCAAATAATTAAACTAGTGGTGTGAAAGCACTCAGAAATGAATGTGGCTGTTTGATGTCATTGTTGGAGATCGCATCACACATGCAGCTACTGAAAAATGATGGTTTCGATATACTGCCATGTTTTCTACCCCCCCTTATTTCTTATTTCTCTCCAATATTCTTCTCAACTTTAACTCTGTTAGTGAGAAGATGTCCTCTGGTCCTTGTTATGACGAAGAACAGCAGTCGGGTCAAGACCCTGGCGAGGACGACAAGCACGCAGACACAGGGGAGCTGCCCTCAGACAGTTTGTGCAGAAATTCTTCCGTTTGGCAAAAAAATCAGCTGCCTTAGCTGGATGTGCAGGTCTGGGGCTGGCGTGGTTCTACATGCTCTATGGTTGTGATATATTCTTCATCATCTTGAACTGAACGTTGGACATTTCCTGCAGTAAGCAGCCTATTGCATGCTCCCTCAACTCCTGCGACATCCGTGGCACGGTTTTGCGTGATAAAACCGCACATTTAGTCACTTTTAGTGGCCAAACCAAGGCCGCACCTGTGTAATAATCTTGCCGTTTAATCAGTGTCTTGATCGGCCACAGCTGGCAGCCGGGTTCTACTTTTCTGTTGTTGGAACCATGTTTCCTGTAGTTTATAAATAAGAGGATTAACGGGGAAAGAAATATATCTCTCCCGTTCTCCGCTCGGCAGCACCTGGGCTGGACTGCCTAATGAGGTTTTAAGAAACCGATGTAGTGCTTTTTAGCTTATTAATGTGGAAGAGCGAGCAACACAAAATGTACCCAATTAAAATGAAGATGAATTGCAGCAGTGGGTACCCTGTTGTGGGTCTACTTGTGTATGTCTCTAAATCTCTGCAATACAGACAGGTCATTAAGGAACTAAAGGCTGGTCCCGCTGCGCCGCAGTCTCAACACACCACATCCCTCTCAGATCTCTCTGTAGTCTGCACCAGAACCGCAAAGCTGTCGCGGGGTGTGTAGGAAGAGGATTCTCTGATGAACCAAACACATCGGGGGAGAGTTCATTACATAGCGTGCATAATTTAACGTATCATGTATCTTTAAGGATATGCTGCGTCATGACAGTTTCCCGAATCCTTTCTGGGAGTTTTCCTTTTTTTATCTTGGCTTTCATAAGCCCAAAGGAGATGGAGTTTATTCACTCACCAGGGAGGAATGAACGTGTGCAAAACAGAACACCGAATCCTAATAGCTATGATGTTTCAAGTCTGAGGCTGAAATTTGTAGAATAATCTGAAAATTTCTTATTTCCTGGAAAGTCAAATGTAATTTGGTACTAATGCAAGTGAAGACTGTGGACAGCAGCTTTTAACATACATAAAATAAAGTTTACAATAATAAGAAGAATACTGAAAGGATTTTTTAAAAACTTTAATTAAACCACCACCAGAGGAATTTGCACTAAACATTCCTATTTCATACTATGGCCATGATGCACGTCTCTAGGGAACCTAAAACAACCCTTCTAATTTCAAAACTGTCACCGACCTTTGGGTGGTGAAAAATGAAGAAGTCATGTGACTTTGATCACATTACATCACAGCTTTTATTAATTCAGAGTTTTATTGTTTTTCATGCTGTTTTGAGACAAAGCGAGGTGAGGCAGGAGCGACTGTGAATGAAGTTAATGACCGCTCTGACCAGCTGCTGCAGTGACACTATGAGGCAGGGCGGGGCTGTATGATCTGCACTTTAACTAATCAACCGGAAACTCTGGGATCGAGTAAATGGCCGACTGATCAATCAGGCAATTTCTGTCTTCGAGTTTACAAAGGCGATGTATAGGCGGCCTAATGTCACCAATGAAACCCATTTAGTTGAACCCTGCACATCTACCCATCTGTCTCTAAAAGCAAGGACCGTCTGTGTGTCTGTGCCTTGTGTAACAACCTCAGCTTTTGAATATATAGCTTTCACATGGTGTAAATCATTTTCTGTGGAATTTATCAGATTGATATTCAGTCAGTCAGTCATTTTCTATACCCGTTTATTCCTCATTAGGGTCACGGGGGTCTGCTGGAGCCGATCCCGGTGCATTACAGGCGAGAGGCAGGGACACACCCCATTCACTGGATTGATATTCGAAACATCGTTATTATCATTAATAGCTTAAATCCCATAGACTTACATATAACAGTGCTATCTTACAGCAGCTACAGTGTAAAACTCCATATCACATCCTCATGTTGCTTCCCAGCGCTTTCGTTACGAGTCAAAGCTTCGTTGTCCCGTTTCTTCCTGCACCGATCATGCAAGAAAAGTATTGCAACACCTCTCAAAGACCATGAGTTAAGACGTTACACAGGTCACTGCGGGCCATAGCTGTCTTACTCCGAGATGCGTTCACAGACCCTCAGGAAATCCCAGCACTATCACCCAACAAAATGGAATCTGGGCCTGAAATTATTTATTTGTAAACACATATAACAGTAACATCAGATTTATCATACAGTAAGTCTTGTTTTACTTGGCCTTTCAATATGTAGATTAATGTCTGCACTTTCAACATGAATTGCAGCCGTTTTCTTACAATAACTGCATTTGCAGCCTTTTCTTACCCAATGCACAACTTATCTGTTGGCTAATCTGATCAAAAATCTACTTAAGCTTCCACTTTTCCATAGGAGTACATCACAATCCACTTAATATTAGGGGAAAAAAGCTTAATTTTGCCATCTCAATGTGTTTTTCTCTAGCTAGATCCTGTTTATTGTCTTGACGATCCCATTAATCTGACAGATGACACTGCAGTGCTTTTGGTGTTATTTCTCACTATTATCACTGGGAAGTCTGATGTGATAATAACTGATATTGAAGTGATTTGATCGTCCTTGATCAGTCAACAATCGTTCCAAGCGGATTACACGCGTCTGGTGTCATTTCCATTTAAAACACTTGCTCTCTCAGGCTGCCGCGACGTGTCTGTTTGTCACAAACTTTTGTGTCGCTTTCTCTTTTTCATTCCTGCCGCTGCGTGGTGCCACTCTGATCACTTCATCTAATGGAACATAAATCAAAAAGAAGATAGAGACTGACAATCATCTGCTTTTATCTCCCTTGGGGCCTAATGTTACAGCATGACTCACATAGAACGCCGCTGTCCCCGCTTTATAGAGTATCTAAAATCTCCCTCACCTTCTCCTCCTCCCAGGCAAAATACTTGACGGCAAAGTTTCTAAAAAAAAAAATAAATAAAAAAAAAAAAGTTCTCTTTTCCAGTCGGCCAGATGCTCAGTGAGCTATGCACTTACCCCATTATCATCCCTGACCGCTGACACCAAATCAAATGGAAAAGTACACACACATATATTTGCAGCCGGGGGAGACTGGCGAGATATGAGATCCACATCAGGTCAGTAGCTTGGCGTTTCTAACTGGAGAGTTTTCGTCTCAGTGACCCCCCTTCTCCCCGAGGGAATACATTGCCTGGTCTGGTTTAGGGAAGCAGTTCAGTCTGTAAAATGCTTTAAAAGCCTCCAGTTGTAGCGTCTGAAGGGAGTAACCCGGTTTGCCTGGAATGATGGCGGTGTGTTTGTGTGCAAAAAGGAGTGCACATATCTAAAATCTTGCCTAGGGCTCCGATGGGGTCGGCTCTGTGCGCCAAGCTTTCAGTTATTTATGATGACAGTAGCATCATCGGTCTTAGTTTTCTTTTTAATTTTTGAAACAATGCTTTGATTTTACACAAATGCAGACAAAGGCAGGGCTTCTCACTTCCGGCTTATGGTTTTGTATTATAAAACGAGATCTGCCGCTGGTAGATTCGTATCCGCTAACATAGAAAAACCTCGCTGTGCCTGTAAAACTGCAGACCGTGCCCTCGATTGCCGCATTTAGCGCCTCACGCTGCCGTAAAAAAAGACCGAGGCTAAAACCTCCTCAGCAGTTGATGACCCAAGAACATGGCAGTGAAGGAGCAGCAGTGTAATCTTTGTGTAATCTGAAGCTTCAGTCCAAAACTCGAGTCAGGCCTGCCGTGCCTAGTTACAGTTGCTAAGCAGAGATTGAAAGAATTGCCGTTCTGGGGGAGGGGTTTGGTCGATTATAATGCAATCACTTACGAGCTGCAGTGGTTAGTCATTAACTGATTCACGGAAAATTCGGGCTTAACTATTTCGGTTTATCAAATTAATGTTTTAGTTACTTTTTGTACGAATTTCTCTGATTCCAGCTTCTTAAATGTGAATAATTGCCACTTTATTTACTCTTAAACTTACTGTATTTGTACTATGGACTGTTGGTCTGGACAAAAGACTATTTTTGGACATTTTATATACCAAATGATTATCGAGAATATAGTTGCAGTCCTACTTTTTAATGTCCATCAGAAAGTGTTACTTTCTTTTAAAAAGCTGCAGCGGGGTTCAAGCATTTCTCAAATCGTGCTGTAATGAAAAAATAAAAACATGCAACACTTACCACTTACTTAAAAAATAGCCGGCAGCTGACCTGTTTTACTCTTGTATCCGGGCCAAAGGCCTGCACATTTGTTCTTGTGCAGTATAGAACACTTACGTGAATGCATTCATGCTATTTGTGTGTGTGACACGTGTGTATGCTGTCGGGGAGGAGTGAAATCTCTCCGTGTGAGTGCCACGCAGGCTCCCTAAGTAATTATGGCACTCAGTAGTGCATGTAGAAAATGCAGATAACACAGGCTCTCTGAGAGAACTCTTCAACAATGACTTTGCCTTGTCTGTCCAGGACAATTACAAGCCCGAGAAGAACGTGACACTTCTCGAGTGAACCACTTTAATCTAAAATAACCACTTCTGTCTCCTCGGAGGCCCATATTGTAAGTTGCCGCCTCATTTACATAAAATAAGATCTAATCAGTTTTAAGGGGGAATATGCAGAAGTCTTAAGAGCTGCTGATTTGCGCTTTTTTTTTTTTTTTACTTTTCCTGAAAATCTTACCACTCTTCATAAGTCTTTAATTCCAATCTTTGGTTCTCTTAGAGGAGCTTTTAAATGTACAAAAACTTGCATGTCCTGCTTTTAATTTCCTGTTAACGATTGTCTGCCAACTCTCAAGGGGAGAAAGAGCATTTGGCTTTGAAAGTATGAATAAACCTGCCAGATTTTAAGGTTTTTTGGAAAATATGCTTATTTGCTTGAGGTCGGTCATTTCGCTGAATTAACTCTACTCTGGTTTAAAAGCGACATTAGAATAAAGAAATAGACTTGATACCAAAAAAATGAAACAAGAATAGGTGCGTTCACACCAAAGGACGAGATATGTTTGTATATTGTTGTTTATATATTGTGATTGCCGCAGTTAACACGCAAAACTGGCTTTTGGTGGGAAGGAAGAATAGCAAATAGCCTTGGATGAATTGCAAATGTGACAGGAAAAAGCAGGAGTGGCTGGAAACCGACACGCTTTGACAAACACAAATGTAAACCGAGCTTAAATACACAGACTACTAACTAAACACAAGGGAGTGAAGCAAAGAACGTGTGAAACTCAAGAAGTTACCGTGGGAAAACGCGGGAAATAAAAGTAACATAAAATATAGAGAAGCCGGAAGATTAAAACAGGAACTGGAAACGTTTCTCTATTTCTTCAATTGCATTGAACTTCTTCTAATTTGTAATTGCGCTGTGCATCTTTTAGACTATTTATCAAAAGAAATGATGCTCTGTGCTCAACTTTTAAACAAACACGCATCTTGAAATACTGTTTAAAATATCAAGTTGCGTCAGTGCACATAAAAGACGAGGAGTTTGACCGACAACGGTGCGCGAGGACGAATCGGGAAGAAGAAGCGATTGTCCAACTGAAGGAAGGCTCACACGTAAAATAATTAAATATTGATTGGTATTTCTTTAAATATGCATAGTTAAAAGTAGCCAAACTACTGAGCGCCCACAGTTTCGTTTTTCCTCCCATTTATCACCCCTGATTAATTGCCGCTAGTATTAACGAGGGCTTCGGCCATCTGCGAGACTCACAGAAATACCGGATATGAATCCTCGGATATTTGGCAGGCCAAAATGTCAGCGTGGACCTTTAGAGAGTACAAAAAGGCCACAGAAGTGAGCGTGCAATGAATTAATCAGTAAGTCAGTTACTCGTCGACTGCGTATTACATCCGCGAGGCCGACTCGCTACTCCCGAAGCTTTCTCGGAGTCGGCGGGAGATCTATGTTGCCAACCGCAGGGAAATAATGACAATTACAAAGACAGATGGCACGCGTGTGATCGCCAGCGTTGCTACCGCCTGGGAGCCAGAGAGAGGCTGGATATCACAAACCGCGGATTCCCGGGTAACAACCCTCCTGAGCACCGCATTATTGCGCTGTGCCAAGGCATAATACCGGCCTCCTTGTGTAGCAGAAATTAAAGACAATGACTCAAGTCTCTGTAAAGTACACTGTGAGAATAATGTATGCAGGATCCAATATTTGTGCCTTTAGCTGTAAAGAATGCTGCTGTTCTTAAGGGTTTGTCCCTTTCATCTGTCTCTTTGAGCCCATACAAACCTTTTTTTTAATGGTGTAACTAGTCACTTGAAGTGATTACAAAAGTCTATTATATATACTGTTGTAGACCGGAGAACCTTAAATAACAGTAAATGTGATACGTGATGAGATTTTACTATTGTAAATAATCAAAAGCTAAATTGATGACATTTTTTCAATGTGTGAATACCTGCGATAAAAAGGTATAAAAGTACAGAAGTTAATAAAATGAAAGGGTGTATTTTGCGTTTGTGTGTATTTTACAGCATGAAAAAGCAGTGCGTCCTCGTGTATGTAAATATTTGATCACCCAGGGGATCACAGCTCATGCTAAAGGCGAAAACCTCCCTGTGAATACTGTAGTTACAGGAGAGCGGACACGAAATCACCGGTCACCTGGTCTTTCTGGCCCCCCCGAGGGCGGGCGCCTAATCTAACCGCCTCGGCCTTCGGAATAATAAATTGCGCCCACGTACAGCCTTTGTTCTTGTTCTTTGTCGGGGTCGGCGGCTGTAGGAGGAAGCGGGAAAGGCGTCACGGAATAATGGAGCTCTCGACCGGTGCGACTTTCGGAGCGGGAGTACGGCCGTGCTGAATGACGCGTCGTTACAGCGATTTCATAACGTCGTCTTAACGGGGCATTTCTCTTTCTGCCATCTTTCTCTGCTTTGTCCTTTCTGCCTTCCGTATGTTGGTTTGTCTTTAAGAGCCTGTCCTCAGTTTTAAATCTGCCTTCGTCTCTTTCTCATTTTCCTGTGTGCTTCCTTTATCCTCTCCGCCACGGAGGAAGAGATAGATCAGAGACAGATATGAGGTAGAACGATCAATGTGTTTCTTGGTGCAGATGACTCAGACAAACCTTTTTTTTTTTTTGACAGAATGACAGAATCTGCACTAGTTATGCAGCGGATATGTGAGAAAAAGGGTCAGTCAGAGGCTGGAATATTTGCACTGAGTTGGGTGCACACACACACACACACACACACACTGAGAGATGACTCAAAGCAGCACCAGGTTACACAAACACCTCTGCATCCACTGAGTATCAGTAAGGTAAAGAGCCTCTGATGTTATGATTCAATATTCCAACCACAACAAAACCATTATGACATGAAGATGACAAATCTGAACGTGTATTTTTGTGTTCGAAGGACATTCAATGCAAACTATTGGCCGCAAATGTTAGTATATGAATTGCTGGCAGTATGCAGAAGTCTTAAGAAGACCTGATTCCTGTTGAAACTTAGTTTTTAGACCTGATTACCTCAACTCAAGACCTCCTTGCTGCAACCATGGCTCCACTATGCCACCTCCTTGACAACTATATAGGAGCCATACAGACATAAAAATGATATATATATATATATATATATATATATATTAAAAAATCCAATTTGAAGGCTCATTATCATTCCCATTATAGTGAATGATGGCTCAGTTTCTTTGTAAAAAAATATAACGCTTTCCTTTTATTACAGTCAATGATAGAAAGCAAACAGCAAAGCATCATGGTTTTATATTGGCAGAAAACATATTCTGCTAACGTTAGCACCTACATATGTAAGACAAATCTCAAACATACGAGATGGACCAAAACTTTTAAAGGAGGTTTGATTTTTGGCTTGAGGGAAAATTAGTTAAGTGCTATTTCATTCTAGTCATTAATCAGTAATTTGCGTGTAGTTATTTATTTATGGGGTATTTGACTTTGAAAGCAGCCAGCCCCATTTATTTAGACATAAATGAACATAAATGGCTGCACTAGTTTTCATTGTAAACTTAGACTCTGAACCTGATATCATTTCATTAAATAAAACATCGATATCTATAATCTCTAGATTGACTTTCCAGTTAGAGCCAGAAAAGCCTGAGGAGGAGTGGGTGTCTTAGTTACTGGATGGTATAATAAGACTAAAAACAGTGATTCTGGTTATATGATGGGACATTTAGGTCATCTGCAGGGTCAAGTTTATGCCATAGAAAAGAGGTTTACTCAGTTCTCCTAAAGGGAGATATGCTGTTTATCTACAGGAATAATATTTAATGCTCTAACGCCATTAAAAATTAGCTTTTATTGAAAATTAAAAGAAAATGAATTTGGGATTAAGGCATAAATTTAGAATCTAGAAGTCAGAGGTCCTTGGTCGCCCAGTCCAGAGCAGGTGTTCCTCCTCTTGGTGTCCCAGCACCCATCCATGCCACGCTGCACCCTCCAGATGTGCCGTGCTGATCCTTTCAACTCCGTTCCCGCTGAGGCGCTGACGGCAGCGTCGTCCTGACATATAAACCTGCTTATGATTGATGTAATTTTTACATCAGCCTGTCTGGCAGCCTGTCTGACAGCCCGTCACAGCGATGCTCTACAGATCCGTGTGATGTGAGACAGCCCAGGCTGCTGCGCTCTTTCTGGTGGTCTGAAATCTTTCTTTTTTTTTTTTTTACAAATACCAGCACAGGAGCAGGAAGGACTGCAAGAGCAGATGGAGCGAGCACAAACAAGTTAAGAGTCAGAGCGATGACTCATTGGGATTTCACTTTAAAAAAAAAAAAAGGGAGGGGAAATATGAAATATTTAGCTTTGTGCTAATTGTATTTCTGTTTCTGTCCAGGCATTTTTTTAGAGAATGTATAATTCCCTAAAAAATTCTCAGTGACATTAATGCTAGCTGGCTAATAATGAAATTCCCAATTGATGCCAGCAATTTACTGGCATTTTCCAACGTGGCATGGCCGCTTTTTTTTTTTTCATTGTGCACAGACGATATTCACATAAATCAGTCCATTGTCTGCAGCTCACGCTGTGTACAACTGTGTTTTTTTTAGGAATGAAAATCAATTATCAGCCTGTTAAAGCCATAGTTGTATTTCTTGCACTGCTGTTGTGTTGTAATGCATCTAAAGTGCACATTGATTTGAAGAGTCCGCACAGTTACCTCCCAACTGTGATGGAAATTTATCAAAAAAGCACCGGATCCTGTCGTTGGCTCCCTGCGTTTCTCTCACCTGTTCTCTATCCCGTGATTATTTTCTGTGTGTATTTGAGTTCAGTGTTTGTCGAGTCGTCAGCGTGCCTCTTCCCGACAGTCCTGTTTTACCCGTGTGTTTGCCTGCCGTTCCGGTATCGCTTTATTCTGCATTTTGATCCTGTCTGAAGGCTGTCTCTGCATATCTGGGTCCACCTGCAGCCCGATTCCACTATCTCCCTGTAAAATTGTCTTGTATAATTCAACTCATATCAGTCGTTTCCCTCTTTAAAATAATATATGATAATAAAAGTAAAAAAAACTGAGGACCACTCTGAGTAACATCAGATATGCACGCTTTATTTTTTTTTTTTTTTTGCAGAGTAGACCTTTTTTTTTTACTCGAAAAAGAAAAAAACACACCCAATTTTTGTTCTTCAATTTGCACATACTCCAACAGCCATTCCATCTCAAAAGTACTGCATTTCTCTTTTACTTTGGCTTGGTGAGTAGGGATGGGAATTGATACGATTTTTACAATTCGATTCTAATTTCGGGAAAAAAAGGAGTTTGATTTGGATAAAGTTTGTTTACTTGGAAGTCACGACCTTACAAACTCAACAGCAAGCTCAAAAGCGACCCCAAAGCCTAGATACTCTGTTAACTGTAGCAATATGTAACTGTGAAAATACACAAGAACGTGGAACATTCTACTAACACATTTTTCCTAATAGATATAAAAAAATTCTCCTTTTTAAGAGGATATATGAGCTGACTACGCACTCAAAAATAACTATAAAGAAAGATAAATAGTGTCAAATACAATGGAACAGTGCATAGTGCAATCAGAAAAATAAGCATGTCTTCTTTTTCAGGAAGGATACGTAACCGTAGAGGTGATAGCTCGGCTACTGCAGCTGCTGCTGGGTTGAGATGTATCACTCTGAAGCGTCAAAAACACAACACTCCATTAACGTTATTCCATGTTTGTGAATATTTGTCGTGTTCCCTCCCGACGCTGTTATGTCCATGACTGCAAGTCGTCTGCATGTTGCCATCCTTTTTTCATAAAGTGAAGCCAAACCTTTTGAATCTGATGGGGGCCATTGTTGTTGTTTAGGACGTGGTAAACCGGCGTATCGTCATCACGTAATTAGTCGTGCTCGCTGGAATCCAGCGTCCGTAACTTGCGTAAGTTACGTGACGTAGATTCGTGCTGATTGGAATTGATAAGAAAATCGTTAGATAAACTCGTGGAATTGCAACACACGGAACCGGTTCTCTACAGGAACCGGTTCTCGATTCCCATCCGTATTGGTGAGTGGATGTGTCGCTGCCTGTTCGTTTCTATTAGCATCTCTTAACTCCGCCGCACTGTTGTTTACTGACCTGCTAACCTAACCTGCTAGCTAAACTGCATGCCGCATATAGGCAGGGCACAGACGCAAGCACTGTCAATGCCATGATTGGCTACGTAAGTGAACCGTATCGTATCATTGGCTGGACACCTGTCACTCACTGAATGAGAAACAAAAAAAACAATATTATTGGGCGAATTAATTACATCAGATTAGGTCTAATATTAGATATTAATTAATACGTTTATGTTGATTTTTTTTTTTGGATAGATTTTCTTGTGCGCTGAGAATGTGTGGGCAGTGCGCGATTGCGCATGCGCGCAGCTTAGTGGGAACATTGATCCCTGCTCTTTACAGGAACCAAAAACATTTGATTTGATTCACTGATTAAGTCCTCTCTTTGCAGTAGGGTGAAGGCCAGCTTCTGAGGGTATAATTACAGCGATAGATGAATATAAGGGTATAATTACTTTTAAAGAGAATGTTCACTGGAGCTGAACCCCACGAAAATGTTTCTGAATTAAGGGGTTGTGAAAGAGGGGCCGGTGTGCATCAGCGTAGGTGCAGAGCTGGGTCGGTCCATTTGCATATTGTACGCTAATGGATGTTTGATTAGATGAGGCGGATGAGCCTGACTTTTCTTTCAGTGTGGGAGCTGCGGTGATGTCGCTGCCAGAATGTGGAGAAGCTATGACAGATGAGTACATACACCAACATGTGATCACGACACAAACACAGACCGAAAAACAGGTTCACTTAAACGGTCCTACACTACCGTTCAAAAGTTTGGGGTCACAAATTTCCCTATTTTTGAAAGAAAAGCATTTTTTTAAATGAAGATAACTTTGAACTAATCAGTAATACACTCTATACATTGCTAAGGTGGTAAATGACTATTCTAGCTGCAGATGTCTGGTTTTTGGTGCAATATCTACATAAGTGTATAGAGGCCCATTTCCAGCAACTATCAGTCCAGTGTTCTAATGGTACAATGTGTTTGCTCATTGTGTCAGAAGGTTAATGGATGATTAGAAAACCCTTGTGCAATCATGTTAGCATAAAACAGTTTAGCTGGTTAGAGAAGCTGTAAAACTGACCTTCCTTTGACGAAAGCAAAGTTTGAAGAATAATTTTCTACTCATTTTACAACTTATGGTGGGAAATAAAAGTGTGACTTTTCATGGAAAACACAAAATTGTGTGGGTGACCGTAAACCTTTGAACGGTAGTGTATATGTAATATTTCTGGATTATTCTGATGCCAAGTTGACATTGTTTGATGTGTGACAACATGTCGTCAACATGACATAGCAGACTTTACTGTCAAACTTTAAAAACTATTGAGCTTAACATTTAGGGCACAATCATAATGGTACTGTGACAACTAATGTCTAAATCAGTGGTTCTTAGCCTGGGTTCGATCCAAACCTAGGGGTTCGATGAGTCGATCTCGGGTAGATTATTCTCTGCCTTAATCAAAAGCAAATACGAGACGATGAATAAATGGTTCAAAACAAGTTTGTAACAAGTTCATTTTATTCCCTCGTCGCTGCCATGCTTGTGAGTCTACAGTGTTTGGGTGCGCCCGCTAACTTAACCGTGTAGAGCAGGGATTCCCAAAGTGTGGTGTGGGGTGCGCGAGCGGCCACTCGGGGGTGTGCAAGCTAAAAAAAACGTGATGGCGGTCTGGAGTGTTTTTTATAAAGTTTTTTCAAAGTGGGATTTTCTGACACTTGTAAACATAGACACAGCATATGAAGTCGCTGTTGATGATGTTTGTTTGTTATTTATCAGTAACACACGACTGATAAATATGGGATAAAGATGGGGGTGTGCAGCTAAAAAAGTTTGTGAACCGCTGGTGTAGAGCGTTGCAACGGGTTAGTTCCGCTTTTGACGCTCACGTGTAAAAAAAATATAATAATAATTAAAACAATTTTAATAAAAAAAACATTGTCCAGAACTGCACATTAGAATTAATCGATTTAATCGATACATCGCGCAGGCCTAGCAGGACACACTTGAATTATCGTGTGAATTCGTGATGACACGCCCCCTGCTTGCAGCCATCACTGGCTGCAGATTTCATGCTGCACTGCTTGGCCTACTTTGCTGTGAAAATGACATGAGAGTGGCACTTGCCATGGTGAAGCCACACATATCTGAACTGGTCTCTCATTTTGTGTACCAGTAAAAAACATATCTATGTCTTCAATTTGCAAAAAAATGTTATTTTTCACTAAAGAGGGGTTCGGTGAATGCGCATATGAAACTGGTGGGGTTCGGTACCTCCAACAAGGTTAAAGGGGTGTTCCCACTGGACAAAAATTTGCGCGACAGCGCGACGAGATTACATGTCAAGTCAATGGGAAGGCGCGATTTTTCGCGGCGCGACGCGATGAACGGAAAGTGGCGAAAAATCACGCTTCGCGAAATTCACCTGTCGCGTCAAGTTGAAGATATTGAACTTTTCAGCCGAATTCGCAGGATGACGTAGCGCGACAACCAATCAGCGTTGAGATTCACTCCACATCTCCATGGCAATTCACTTATCGCCAGTCGTTTACTTTTCAACGGACTTCAACGGAGCGGAGCTCCAGTAGGAGCTCACTCACACACACACGGATGATGAGAGAAAACAAAAACAGACGGGGACGCAATGACGCAATCTGGCGAATTTTCGCAAAACAGCGCGACAAATTTTAATTTTTCCCGAAAAATCGCATCCATCGTGCGAAAAAATCGCATCAATTGAGTCCAGTGTGAACACCCCTTAAGAACCACTGGTCTAAATTAAGCATATATGACATTTTAATGTCAATGTAAGATACAGTAAGGTCTGCTACATCATATTTAAGACAGTTTATTTGCCTTGGTTCTTGGTTCAACAAAGTCATCTTTGCATCAAAAGTGACACTTGTCATAAGCATTCATTAATGTTAATGACAGCTGTCATGTCATGATTATGACGGTCTTATGAACCCCCATTCAAGTAAAGTGTTTCCATATATTTAGTACAAGTATATACCTGCGTTATTAACTACATTAACATCATCTTTGGTTTAAAATTAATTCTTTTATTTTTTGTTATTTCACCTTTATTTAACCAGGCGTGTTGCTTGAGATCAAATGATCTCTTTTTGGAGCAAGGCCTGACCAATCTGGCGGTGTTAAAAACAAACAGCGACTTGACTACAAGCGAACAAAAATGAGCATATTTCCCCAAACTCTTCCTTCGTGCAGCTTTAGAAGCACAGCGAGGAGAAAAGTGGCATCGCTGAGTAATTCTCGGTGATGGACGTGCTAATCCGAGCTAAACCCGGCGAGGGTGAGGCATTAAGAGACACGCAGATAAAGATAGACAGTGATGGAGAAAAGAGAGGGCGATGTGGGGAGGAACACGGAGATTTCCGACGAGGAGGGAGTTGACGGGGCTGGGATGGGAATTTAAATGCACTCTCGACCTTTCAAAACAAGACATTATGGAGCACTTAACCGTGCCAAGTAACATCGTAATAACATTTTCCAGGCGACTCGGGGGTGACCTGCAAGGATGTGCCCGTTGCCTGGTTGTGCATTTGTGTGTCTGTGTGTAAACTTGTTACATTATACATGACGTCCATATTAGCAAATAGCGCCGGCCACCGATGTTTTGCCATAAAACAGGGAATATAAATGGGTTTTTAATCACTCCTGTCTTGGAAATAAAAGCTTTATGTACCTGAAACGTACCTGCATGGTAAAACATTGCTCATCTCACTTTAACAGGAATGAAAGAAAATCGCAATTATCTACTAATTTAGCAAAGCAGAGGTGTCAAACACGCGGCCCCTGGACCGGAACCAGGCCTGCTAAAGGGTTCAGTCCGGCCACTGGATCACTGTACGGAAGAAATGGACTAGTTCCTATTAGTTCACAGAAATGTGAAGTCTGGGAGCATCCTTCAGGGCTCAAGGATTTTTTGTTTAAAAAAAATTAGAAATTGTCCAATGAGTGAATGTTTTGATGCAACGGTAGACGGACTGAATATGGAATAACTGAGATATCACATTGTTGAAGTTGCACTTTTTCCCCTGACATCATCTCTCCTCTTTTGTAGGTTGAAGGTTAATTAGTATATAATGTAATTTTTTTCAAATAAAAGGAGAGGCCCATTTAAGATCAAATTGCGCTGTATGTGGCCCATTAAATGAATGCAATCTTAAGTGAAACAGTCTATGCTATGATGTTTTTTAATATGAGAATTTGTGTAATTACAAAAGCAAAAAACATGCGATCCTATCGGGCTTCCTTCGTCTAATGGAAATCAAAAAGCCACTTTGAAGCCTGATAAAAGAAGCCTCCAGGAGACCAGGAAGCCTTAAGCATGAACATTAACTCATGCGAGGGGAATTGATGATAACCCCCCATGTGTGAACGCGGCTTGACGTCAATCAATTCTGAAGTTTCACTTCCCGTCACAGAGTATTCCGCCCCAGAGAGACCAGTTCACTGCATGTTCTAATATTCGATCGGATGTCGGAATCTAAACATGGAACTATGATTACCTCGGCCGGCGGGCCCGAGTCACGCTGTAGACACGCATGCCATCAGTGCATCTTGACCTGAACACGGAGTTCCAGCGCGTCTTTGTGCCTTTGAAGAACTGTGAGGAAAAACAAGCTGTTATCAAGCTGCTGCCTAACACGGCCTCGTCTTACGCAGGCGGCAGAACGGCCTGCTCCGAGATAAACGGGCCCTCACCTGTACGTACGCTGCAGATGGACACGACTGACCAAAAAGCAGCAACGCTGGAACAATCACTTTTCTAGCAACATACATTTAATGCACATTTTGAAGTATTAGTGTTAGAAAGGATTTGAAAAAAAAATCCTCAATGGCACTAAATATATTTTTATGCTCACTTAAAGCGGGAAATGTGAGCGGAAACGTTCTGTTTTGATAAATAAATTAGGATCTTGCAAAGTCGCATGACTGATCAGCCATTTCGTCCCAGATATTCCCATGAAATGCATTTCTCTGCTTTTGTCTTCGGGCAGCCTGAATCATCCTGAAATAACAACTACAACATGCCAAATTGAGACAAAAAAAAGAAATCCTCAAGCTTTTTAAAGTTCCAGATTTCAAAGATAGCTTGTTTTTTTTCCGCCAGTTCGCAACTGCTGCTTCTTCTAGAGCCCCATGCGACGCAGCCTATTATCCTGTTATACTTCTGGATGAAATGAGTGTAATCGCTACAAACCAGTTGATGGAAAAGTGCAGAATTTGCATTTTATATTTTTTTTTGCAACATTTAAAAATTTTGCTTAAAATCCCCTTGACAGTTTGATGGAAACACAGCTAATGGCACATTTTATGTATCCCGATAAATTATGACACAATGGCTCCCATGGTTTTTGCTGCCACCCGATCTCTAGAGTTGCGGGTTTTCCGCGGTCATCTCGTCTGAGGAGCTGAATCCCTCTGCAGCGAAGAGTGAAATCTCAGCCTAAAGCGCTGTGCAAATGAACCACGGCATATAGAGGCAGGCACGGAAAAGAACAAAGAGATTGACTGAATGACTCTTCAGGGTGAAAATTCACACAAATCATGTAATCCCTAAAAGCCAGGGGCCAGAGGCCGAGGATTTACATATTTTATAGCAGCAGAGCATCAGATAGGCTGCTCTGTTTCCTGTCCTACTCCCTATCAGCACCATAACAAACCTCTGAGGGCCAATTAAGGCGGCTATCATGGCAGTGATTGGATCTGTGAGCTTTTATGTGACAAGAACAAGTACATATTAGGATACATACAAGTGTAAAATTGAATTTCCGGTGCTATTACTGTACCAGATTTAAGTGAATTCGTATTACAGGGTTATAAACGGTTCTGTGAGACTGAAAGAGCTTCTGTTTGGATTCCAAAATGTCCTCATTTCACTCCGTTTTCATATCAATTATCTCCAGGAACCTGAGGGGGAGTGGGGTGGGATTTAGGGAGTCCTTCTCTACCGAATTTGCAATTTAGGCAAAGCAGCTGATTCCGTCGCTTGATGAGCTTTTTTTCTACCATCAACTCAAAGCAATCGCTCCAGCTGTCAGTGTCTGATAAAGTTGTAGATCAATGAAAGAAGCTGCAGGGAGTTTTCAGACAAAGAAGCTTTCACTTTTCAAATCTTCAAAAGTTGCTCCTCACCCACCGCCCGGCATCTCCATCTGTCAGGAAACGGCAATCCGTGATTTTATTGATCCTCTAATTGTCAATAAAACAAATTGTTTTGTTTTTTACAGGGACTTTTATACTGCAATAAAAAGCCACTCTGTGTTTGAATATACCACCATATTAATTAGGAGACACAGTTGAGTGCCCAGTCACAGCGGAATATGGGGTCGCTGTTATTTGCTTGTCTCCATGAAGCGGTTGTTGCTGGAAGCTTGGTGAAGTGGTGGGCCGCAGGCCGAGCACTGGCTCCCATTGGGCACGGCCACTTTCATTCTCACCACTTTAGATAAAAGAAGAAAGCTGCTTCTGGCTCTCAGGCAAGTTAGATTTCTATAAAACTAGATGGGCTGAATCTTATTGCTTCCTGCAATCCTGGTGGTCAGGAGGAGTTAAAGACCTTGTGCAAATTTACTACAATGTCTACAAGTGAATCCAAAAACACACAATCACCTGTACAGAATGCTAGAACACTAGGCAATCAAATGTGGAAAAGTGGAAAATATACTATAGTATTATTAGTTTTTTCCAAATGAGATGTTAATTCCTTTTTGTGGATAAGCTGGAAAATCCTAAAAATATCTTTTTTTTTTTTTTTTTTTTATTTCCGTGCATTGGAAACGCTGCGTTTTATATCCTCAATCAAATCAAAATGTGAAGAAAAATTATTAGGCTGTTCAAAGAAATAGCAGTGTCTGTTTTTTTTCTTTACAAACTCAAATATTTACTGTATAAACTGGAAAAACTTCAGGATTCATTATTCCTGTGAATCACTAAAGTAATATTTAGTCACATCTGTGTTGCATGGACTCGACCAACCCATGAATGGGTATTTCAACCTCACAATTCCTCTTAATTTCTTGTTTTTTTTTAAAGTTTGAATGGGATGGAAAGGTCCGGGGATTGGATTGGCCACTCCAGAATTTTAATTTGTTGGTCTGGAACCAAGAGGCTGGAGTGGCTCATTAATATATACAGCAGTTTCCATCCAATTCAGGAACATTCGTAGATACGAACAACGGCTGACTGATGTCCATAAATGTTGGTTTTGCGGTAGCAAGTTCAGATTTTAAACCACGCCCCTACATTCAACTATTTTCCCTTTCTGCCGCAACCGATCCATTTTATTATATACCGTATAATCATGTTTATATGTTGTTTTTATTTCCTGTAATTGTCTCTGGTCTTAGGGAATAGTACATCCTTATAAATAAGTAGTACTAATGGAATTTAAATGATCTCATTTAGCAATTACAGATTGAAATTTAATATGTAACGACTTACAAACATCTCAGTTTATGAAGCCTCTCAGAACCTATTGTTTTCATAACCGTCTGAATTAACCCATTTAAGCCCAGATTTCTTTTTCAAAGATTTCATGTATATAATTAAATCAGTTGAGACGCAAACAATAATGGTATGTATCTAGTTTTCCCATTTTGTACTCCTTTCTTTGCAGAAAATTGCATTTTAATGGCTATTATAGCTGCCGATTGCACAAACCTGCCCATAAACGCTTAAATTTGTCCCGTGTACAATATTATTTTGGGGGGGATTAAAAAGCTGTATGAGTAACATTTATATTTTTTCATTTTAAGTAAAAAATGAAAGTCAAAGATTCAAAGGCTCATAGGCTTCAATGGGTTAATATAAGACAACTTGACAAGCTTGACTGAGGAGATAACTATATATATATATATATATATAATATATATATATATATATATATATATATATATATACACAACAATATTGAAATGATTAAAAAATTACATTTACTCATTTCTTGATCTTCTCTGAACTAACACCTTGATGGCTGCATGGATGCAGAAGAATTACGATCCTTTTATAATTTTAACGGCTAATATTACATAATATTTCATGCTAAAAACTTCAGGTTTTGTCACTGCTCAATTTCAAAATAATCTCACCAAACACCGACACTTCTCGCGGTCTAATCCTCACCATCTGCTGCTGCCATAAACCACAATGACATCAGGCTTTTAGAGATAACGAGGTTTTCTCCCTGCTCTCCTTCATCATCGGAGGTGTAATTAGACAGGTAATGGAGAGAGGAGCAGCTCGGGGGCCCATCCCTCTTCATTTAAAAAGAGTCATAACAATGCAAATACTGACCCTTTGTTGACTCAGATGCCTGCAAAGACGGTTATTGTTTTGCTTTTTACTTTTGAAGTAGGAGAGAGATGGTGAACCCAGGCTCGATCGGCTGAGACGCAGTTCCTAAATCACAGGAGGGGGGTGAAGTTATGAGTCGCCATGGATTCATGAAATGAGAATGAAGAATAAGTGAGCGCTGAAGCGTTAGGCCTTCCTCCCCCCCGCCCACTGCTGCCCACCTCCTCTCCCTCACCCAGTGTCCGCCTTTCTCCGTCTAGTCTCTCTCTCTTTCTCTGCCTCTACTTCTCCCTCTTCTCATTTTCCTCCTACCTCTGTGTTCCTTCCTCCCCCCTCCCCCACCTGTCTCTGTCAGCCTCACTCATTCTTCCTCTTATCAGACAGCCGGTGAAGCATGGGGGGGGGGGAAGCTGTCTGCAGCGAAGACAACAGCAGGGGAGCGCAGCGCTGTGAAATGCAGGGAGACGAAGACTTATGAGAGGCTGATATTAGACTTAAGGTCTTAAGGATGGACATCACAGGCTGAGCATGAGCTGCCGGGTGCTGATAAAGTGACGTTTCCTCGTTGAGTTTCCGCCGATCAAAGCCAGTGCCAACGAATCGATGAAGTCATACTCAATTGGAAGGAATCGATGTATCAATGTCAGCGTGCGGGTGATTTCGTGTTAAAGATGGGTCTAATTTCCCTAATACAGCACGGCCGGTGGATCAATATGGCCCGGAGTGAGATTAAGTACGCGGAGACATTAAAAACACATTAAATGAACCCAGTGCAAATGGCCGATCAACACGGATCAGTATGTTAATTTGTGCTTGGGAGACAATATCACCAACCTCATTAATAGAACAGAATAGAATAGGAAGCCTTTATTGTCATTATACGAGGTACAATGAGATTTAAAGCTTCACCATTAAAGTGCAAACAAAATATATACAATACCAAGGCAGACTGAGAGCAAACAGGTACACAGGTTGGGAGTAAAGTGATTCAAGTGACTAGCAGCAAGTGATTTAGGTAGCGATGGCATTTACACCTACTTTCAGTAGCAGGCATCTAAAAACAGACTTGATATGATATTTCAAATGACAGGTTACAGATAGATATGATATAACAATTAAGTATGAACACCACACTACTGTTTAAAAAAAAAAAATCTCTCACAAAAGGGTTCAAACATGTCTATGGCTCATCAACTCAACAAGTTTCTCTGTACAATGAAATTCTTACTTGCTGTCCACATGAATGCCATATCAATGCGAAGAGTAATAAGGTATTAAAGTTAAGATACAATAGAATAAAAGAACACACAAGTAACAAATAATCTACATGTAAACTGTAAGTAGGCAGATTATGTGCAGATATTTACAAGTAATATGAAAGGAATGAATGGTTCGAATAGCGCAAAAAGTCAGGAATAAGGGTAAAATATATAAAATATAAAATAAATAATGGTAAAATATATTTGAGTATATATATATGCACAACCACATCACTAATGAAACTAACTAGACAAGCGCTGTATTACTTAACACATTACCATGGCAACACTGAGCATGATGTCATTTCAACACAATATAAATACCCTCCAGCCATGACCCATTGAAGAGATAGGCGATATGTGTGTGTGTGTGTGTGCGTGCGTGTGTGTGTGTGAACAGACTAGAGGTGAAATTAAAGAGTGCACTGGGAGAATAGATGGAGTGATATAGAGCCAAAAAAAAGGAAGGGTACGGTTGAGGAAGCAGGGAGATATTGCTCCCAGTGGGAGGAAAGAGGCGAGTTAAAGGACGGACGGACTGAGAAATCTTAGACCTGGAGAGAGATGATTATTAAATACTAATGAAAAAAAAAAAATCTGCCAGCAGGCTTTCATTTTATCTGCTGGCATTTCATTTAACAAGTGATGAAGAAATATTGATGCACTCGGGGCATTTGTTTTATCACATAAGCTGTGATGTTTTACAGCGGTTTTAAAGCACATTGGGGCTCCTGAATAAACGCACGTTTCCTACCTTTATAAACCACTTCCTGTATGAGCTGGAACAGGCAGAGTCCCCGAGGACAAGACTACATCAGCGTAGCGCCCTGTAACCATTATAAAAACTACAGGATTACCGTATATATATCCACTTAGAAATGACAAATGCTTACATAACAATTAGAGTTTTGCAACAGAAATCGCACTTTAGTGATTTTGTTTCACAAATAGCAATAACATGTACAGTACAGGCCAAAAGTTTGGACACACCTTCTCATTCAATGTGTTTTCTTTATTTTCATGACCGTTGTAGATTCTCACTGAAGTCATCAAAACTATGAATGAACACATGTTTATGGTGCTTTATACCTACCAACAAAATAGGTGAAATAACATAAAACGTGTTTTATATTCTAGTTTCTTCAAAATAGCCACCCTTTACTCTGAAAGTATAAAACGTGTTTTCAGTTATTTCACCTTTTTTTGTTAAGTACATAACTCCACATGTGTTCGTTCATAGTTTTGACGCCTTCAGTGAGAATCTACAATGAAAATAGTTATGAAAATAAAGAAAAACACATTTAATGAGAAGGTGTGTCCAAATATTTTGGCCCGTATTGTATGTTTTTCAGGAAAAAGTCTATTCATAAAATTCACCCTATGCGTTCAGTCTGTGTGCTTTCAGAAAAATTAAACCAGTCTTAAGTTAGCCATAATGCAAAACGAACATTTCCTACTGCTAAAGCATTTAACCGGTGAAACACAGTGAGTTTAGCGGTTATCATTATCATTCAGTCATTTTTTAAAAACATTTTTCTTTTCTTTTTTTATCACATCAGTTTGAAATACTGCAGGGAGAGATGGAACAAGAGGGAGCCGCCACGGTGAGCCGTTAGATGAGGAGCCTCCGACATCTCGGAGCCCTGCTGGTTGCAGACTCACGCTGCGTGCAGCATAACATGAGATCACAGCGCTAATTATCGTCTGACTTCTTCAATCGACCGACGAAAGTTTGCTTTTTTTCGTGGCTCCCCGGAATTCTCAGACCCGTACGTATTTGCCGCGTCACCGGTAACAAGCGGCTTATGCTGCTCAAAGCGTCGCTTGCAATTTAAAGAAACCTCAAAGTAGCGGATCCTGACATTTGTGGTTTCCAATGTGTCCGTATGTGAAGTGTCTGCACACCAGCTTCATGCTATTAACCATGTGTTAAACACACTTTTCCTGTGGTGGTCGTGATCTTTTATTCCGGCAAGTGTTTTAAATGCCGTAGAGCAGGTTTTAGAACCAGCACTATTAGAACTAACATTATCTTTTGGGAGAGTGAAAATCCAAATAACCTGTACAGCTTGCACAAGTAAGTGCTTGCAGACCTGTATTGTTTTATTCATTTTATCAGGATTCCAATTAGATAGCACCATGACATCAGCTAACAGGACATATCTTGCTTATTTTGTCATATTTATCTAGAACCAGTCTATACATGTCATGTATTTTCCTGTTAATTATAATTATATTATATATTTTTTCATTCTTCACCTTAAATGGATCTTAATTGTCTGGTGTTCTTTTGGGGTTCTTAATTTCCTTAATATTTTCTTTAAAACTTTAAGATGCATTTTTGTATGAAAGGTGCTATACAAATAAAGTTTATTATTCATTTCTATTATTTATTATTATCTCTGTTGAATTAGAAGTGGAAACAAGCGGTTTTGTGTCCACAGCTTGGTGTGTGTATGTGTGTGTGTGCATACATAGTAAAAAAAAGGAAGGGTGCCTGGCCCACATTGTTCTGATAACTGAACTGAATTACTTCTCTCACGTCCCCAAAATGATTTCTCCGGGGTCGGGTTAAGGGGTTTTAACACCTCTTCACCACAGTGTTGCGTCCTATTGTTAAAGCGAGCCGGCTGCACCGATTCCACTTAGATCCTCGCTGCCCTGCTCCATCAGAGATCACGCTGGGGTTCTATCCCGGCTAATGTCTACATGAACTGCACGAGAAGGAGTTCACCCTGTGGCCGCCTGGGAACTGATGCACCTACAAAAATGCTGGTGAGGTGAACAAGAGGTCAAAATGGATATCCATCCCCATAAACAACCGCCCAGAAAGTTTATCAGGCTGACAAAGACATTCACAAACTTCCTCACTTGGTACATTTCATGGAGAATCTAAAGCCCTTATCTCTTTGGCACATAGTCATTATCTCATTATCTTGGAAATGGAATATTTGCAAAAATGACAAACAGGGAAAGACGCCGCCTTAAAAAATAGACAAGGGTGATTCAGAACCTGTGAGCATGATTTCTTGACAACTCTATTGATATTGCACGCTGGTCTGTTATTTGTCCTTGGTCCTGAGAGTATTTGCTTTAGCACTCTAGCTGTAGATATTACAGTACGTCAAACATGACAGGGAGGTCACATATAAGATATTGAATGAGACCTTTATCCTTTAGACACCAGGCTGCCAGTCACAGACAATAAACTAAATCCGATGTACTGTATGTTGTGTGTACTCTTTACTAGAATTGATCTGTATTTTTACCTGAGAGCCAGGTCTCATTGGCCAAAGGACTGAACAAAATTAAAGATATTTACAATATATTCAACACAAAAAAATATATAAAAGATCTACAATAGGAGGCATTTGCAAAAAAAAATGAGATTCCAAGCTAAGGTCCGGTGCTGAATTTATAATATGTCAGTCAAAATACATCAAATATGTAGGCTACATCCCTTTTTATTGATATGAAATGAATATTTTCAACCCTTTTCATGTGGGTTTTAGGGAGTATTGCTTTCGACTGCACGTTTGACTTTGAAATTTATTGATAAAACAAAGAACCCTGGAAATAGAAAAAAACTAACACTCCATATCTGAAAGGCATCCGAACTGTCAGGTCACAGAAAACCGGAGATAATTTCATTAAACAAAGGCAGTTCTCACTCCGTGTTCCCAGCACGGAGCTCGGTATTAAAGTAACCCGAGGAAACGCACGTGCTTGCAGCCACTTGAGCTATACTTTTAGGCTTAACTGCTTCAGTCACAATGCAATGTTTCCTCAGTTTTGCACTAAAAGAGAACAATTGGGGAATAAAATGCTACGGACAAATTGATTAGGTTTAATTAACACTTAAGGCAGCAGCAGAAAGTACGGGCTCGCTGATCCACGGCGGGGTCTCATCTGACTATTTCCTCTAATATACTCTAATTTTGAAGACTTTAATTAGCTTCTGGAGGATGTCACAAAGTGTGACCTTTCAAGAATGGTTATAGCACACCATGAAACCTGAAGATCTGCTTTAAAAAAAAAAAACAGAAAAGGGAAAAAATTGAACCACAGAGAAGCGCGGCTCATTAGTTGTGTTACTCAACTGTTTTTTTTTTTTTCTCATCGTTATCAGTGGCGCTTATATATGTAAATGTGGAAGGTACACATTGGCTTAAAAGCTGCTGCTGTGTGTGCTAAAGCAACAGATTTATTAAGCCAGGTTGCAAAAGGAATCTATACTGGCTTTTGTCTGCTTTTTTTTTTAGCCGCAGATGGCCCTCAGCTCTGCAGAGGGAAAGCAAACCAAATCTAAAGCTAATCCTCTCATCGCTCTCCTAAATCTGAAGTTGGAGACCGTGTGATCAGATGAGGCCAGAGAGGAGAAGATGGGGGAGGAAAAGGGAGGAGGCGACCGATTGAAAAGGGGATTAAAAAGTTGAGAAATTTATTTCTTAATCTTACATGGTGCATCTAGAATGCAGTACACGACATCTGATTCTCGAACAGGACCATAAGCTATTGTGGCTCTTTATGCACGCGAGAAGGCTAAAAATTGCCTCATCGAGTGCATTCTGGGAATCCGATGAATCCGGTTTGTGGACGCTGACACCAAAAAAACAAACAAACACCAAACCGGGTCCTTCACATGGCGTCGAGGGAGTAATTGGGTTTCAACAACTCATCTCTCCCTGCTCCCTTTCTCTTTCATGTTAATTTCATGCCGCCTGGCTCGATGAGGGCTCACGACAGACGAACTGTGACCGTCGCCGGAGCCTAGAATAAATATGCAAACCCGAAAATAGAAAGCTCCCGCTAATTCGCGCGAAAATTAACTGGACAGAATTGGCGGGGGGGAAACACCTCGGACGATTCGCCGCTCCATCACGGGGCTCCGGATGGAAACTGAAACGGTGTGGCGAAATACATGAAGCGTGGCGTCGGGATATTGTAATCAAAAGGGGAGAAATTAGACACAGCAAGCCGAGAACATCACTGTCATCGCCATCACGCCCAATCCCCAAATGCACCTGGAGGTCTGATTCCTATCTGTGCATCTCTCACAGCTCTGTGACCAATCAATACGTTTAAGCCCCTCAGCCCTCGGCCCAGTGTGAATGAATGAATACGCTCAGAGCACGAGGGCTGCTTATTTTCCTCTTGAAATGAAAAGCGAAATTGGCTGGAAGTAGACGGCTGGATTTGTGTGTGCATCGGTCTGTCAGGACCCACAACTGCAGGAGGCTGCGTCAGTGCTGAAACTAAACAAAGAAAAGTTCTGAAATTGGTGTTTGGTGGGTTATTTCTCTGTTGTAACAATGCTTTTGAATGCTATAACATTTATTGCCAAAAAGCATTGTTACAACAGAACAATAATCTACCAAACACAAATTTCTGAAATTTTTGTTCGATGTTTATATACAGAATGCTATGTTACCAGTCTGGACTTTTACCTCCAAAGATGGGACTTATAAGAAGAGGATGTCCTCTGCTCATTCTTTCTTAGTACCAAGCTGCCACTCCGCCATAGCGGTTCAAGCTAACGCATTGTAACAATTCTATATGTAAGCTGTGTATAAGTGGACTGTGCTCATAAAACAAAATGCCGAATGCGAATGATATAACATTTATTTCCAAAAGGGGGCAATTTTTGTTCAATGTTTATATACAGAATGCTATGTTAGCGATGTTGTTAGCACTGTTAGCAAACAGGGGTTCCCCAGTCTGGGATTTTACCTCCAAACGGTGGGTCAAATAAGAAGAGAATGTCCTCTGCTCATTCTTTCTTAGTACCAAGCTGCTACTCCACCACAGCAGCTCTTATATTTATTCCCCACTCGGTTCAAGCTAACACGAGCGATGCTGTTAATAATGCTGTAATGATGGGCTTAGCCATCTGTCACTCAGAAAACAGTCAACCAATCAGAAGAGAGAATAATGAGACAGGTCAAAAACAACATCTGCTTTCTGGCACACAGAGCGCCGGAAAAATATATTGGGTTAATTTTTTTATTTAATTTTTTTTTAACTGGTGTATGAAACTTCCAATAATTTTTATGTTAACCTAAGTGAATTTCCAAGAATAGTCCACAATATTGAAGTTATTTATTTAGAGAATAATTTATAAATAAATGTAGTCTAGTGAAAAATACGATTTTCTCACTTTGAAAGTGTTGTCACCTCCACCACACAATGACACTCTAATATGTTCAGTTGTTTTTACAATCAAATTAGATTTTTTTTTTAATTTTTAAGTTTCAAATTTTAATTTGATTGTAAACAATGAAATAGGGCGACATGGTGGTGCAGGGGTTAGCGCTGTTGCCTCACAGCAAGAAGGTCACAGGTTCAAGACCGCCTTGCGCCCTGGGTCTGGGACCTTTCTGTGTGGAGTTTGCATGTTCTCCCCATGTCTGCGTGGGTTTTCACCGGGTACTCCGGCTTCCTCCCACGGTCCAAAAACATGCTGAGATTAATTGGCGACTCTAAATTGCCCATAGGTGTGAGTGTGTGAGTGAATGGTGTGTGTGCCCCACGATTGGCTGGCGACCATCTGGGGTGTATCCCTGCCTCTCGCCGTAACGTGCTGGGATAGGCTCCAGCAGACCCCTGCGACCCTAATGAGGAATAAGCAGGTATAGAAAATGACTGACTGACAATGAAATATGATATTTTGAGCCAAATGTAAAAGGAGCATGTGAAGCTCATAGTTTGTTGTTTGAGACGTGCTAACATCTCAACTGAAGTTACGAGTTCACATTAAGAATATAAATAATTATCAGTTATGAAGTTTGTGTTTAAGATGTTTATTTTCTTTTAAAAGTGATGCATAGGGTTTGATAATCTGTCTATAGCACATCACATCTAATTGATTATTAGGTTACATATGGTTTTCTTACAATTACAAATATTTATTTGATGTATATTAAAACACTAGTAGCTTGACGTTAAGTGAAAGCTATAAGGCACAGTCAAGCTTTGTATCTCACAGTTAGAAGTGAGAGTTGCTTATATGTTATATTTTGTGATTTCCACATCATGGAAATGGTCAGATATTCAGTTACTGTTGTGTCCTGAGTGTTTTGTATTTCTCTAGGGTACACGGATATTAAATTTTAAACTAAAAAAAAAGTTCTTTCAATTGAATATTTCAATTCAATTTACCATTTCAATTGAAATGGGAACCGATCATCTTTGTGGAAAATTAGAGAGTAGAGGGTAGGAAAAGAAAGGGAAGGGGAAAGGTAAACCAGTGCAGTGGTGACCATCCCTGCTCCTAGAGAGCTGCCACCTGGCATATTTAAACATGCAGGGCAGCAACCCTCCTAGACAACGAATGATCAACACTAGGTTAGAGGAAAGGGACAGGATAGGGGTAGAGTTAAGGACTAGACCAGGAGTGCCAAATCTTGCTCCCGGAGAATTACTGTTCTGAATTTTCTAGGAATCTCCACACTAAGTAACTCTCCAGGAGCAAAATAGAGCACCCCTGGCCTATGTGTCCGGCCATCCGATGCGTTTAGCACCGGAATGGCCGACACAAAGCTTTTCCCACAGCAGAGAAGAAGCGGCAGATGCCGCTTCTCCTTTTTGGTGGTAAGGTCAGGTGGGCTTTGATAAAATCTACTGTGTAATCCTCAAATTCTTCCTCACCTGAAACAATTGCCAGAGCCACCATGTTTGCAGAAGTAGAGTATTTACAGAGATCTTTAAATATGGCCTTCTCCAAGGTGTCAAATGTTTTTGGTGTCAAGTTAAGGTTGACATCCTCAATATCAAGCCATATTAGCTCGATGACACGCTTCATGAAGTTGTCTCTCTTTGCTGTATAGGCCTTAGAGTGGATGTACTTCTGAAAGACCCGAGACATCAGCTTCGCAACAAGATGTTCGACCAACTTTCTGTTCCTATCTTCCCTTCTCATCTCCTTATCTTTCCTTGTTGCTTCTGCTGCAACCCGCTGATCATCTGCTGCAGACCATGGTAGCTTCCTTTGAGTGAACAGCTCAGTGTCCAAAATGGCGAGAGCCACTTTTTTACTGTGGCTGCCCAGCTGCTCTGTAAGCCACCAGTTCATGAGGGTGAGAAACATGCTCACCCTGTTGCCTACATCTGCGTACATCGCCGTATTTTGCCTTGGAACAGTCTTTTTCTGTCGTAGCTGTGGTGGAATGACGTGATCATAGAAGGCGTTAATAAGCACTGTGAATTCCAGTGAGCTCCCACTGGAAACTCGCACACAAACACCTTTGTTATCGTCCTCTGTCACGATCAGATCATCAATACTAGACATCAGGCTCTTCAATGTGCTAGTGCTCTCAACTTTTGATAGAAGGTGGTATTTTGTCCTAAGCTGATTCACTATGCGATAGCCCCATGTTTTGGCAAAACACTTTGCAATGAATGCCTTGATTTGGGTCGTCAGTTTGACGCCCGTATGTTTTACCGGGGTCTTTTTAGTTGAAGGCTCGTCTGAAATTAGGATACTCTCCTCAATGAGTGAGTGAATATCCTCCAAGGTCTCTGACTGCTGCCGTTCGTATCTAGCATCGTCCACTTTATCTAAATACGGCTCTGAAATGTCATGAACTGCATTTATAAAAATGTCTTCGACAGCTTTAAACTCTGCGCTGCCTCGTGATGGTGTTCTCTCAGGAATCTCTTCCTTCTCAGTGTCCTCTGGCAACTTCGAACTGCACCTGCTCTTTCTATCATCTCCACCAAAAGCGCCAATACCCAAATCTGACAAAATCTCGCTCTGTGTGAGCGGACTTGATGCGCGTGGGCTAGATCTTGGTGTGCGTGGTCGAGGCGCACAGACATTTTTCACCTTTGATGAGATGTTTTTGAACATTTTGCCAACATGACGAATCATGACATTGAGTCTGCTGTGGGGGGTGGCACGCCTGTTTAAGAACGGCTTGCCTTCATCGGAGTCAGAGGAGTTAACGCTGGCAGTCACCTCTTTTGAGATGTGGTTTGCCAACTCGTCACAGAGGACGTGAGCCTCCTCAACATCTAGTTCCTCAGCGAAACTCTGACTAAGAGTTCGGCCCACAATGGTGGTAACATCCTCCTCTGTGAGTTGGATTTTAGCCTGTAGACGTGTCACAATTGCATTTGAAATGCATGTGATCAGCTCCTGTATTAGCTCCACCAACAGGACTTTTGTGGTGTCATCAGGCGTACCCAAGGTCAAGAGCCTAAACTGCTCAGCTGTAATTCCGTCCAGGAAGGTTTTGATCACTGGGCGAACGTCGCCAACTGTTGCTCCTGTCATCTCCATCTATGGTTCCTTTAGTGTACACAAGGTTATTGCTGTTGCTAAAGAAATCTTCAGATGAGTTATCACTTGATGCAAAAAATGATCGCAGTCAAGTGAACTGATAATCAGTAGACGCTTTCGTCAAACTCCTAAACTCACAATGAGAAGTGTGTGCAGGTGGGACTTATATAAACTTGGTTTCTTTGAAGTCTCAAGATCAAAGGAAATATTGATGATGTCATAGAGATGATGTCACAGGTCCTCAGTAACCAAGTCCTTAGCAACCAGGTCCTTAGCAACCAAATTCTTCGATTGCATTATCTCTGTCACATCACCACATTCCACAGCAGACTTGTTTTAAAATGAGTCTTAACTATACATTCTACACATAGTGATAGAAATGTGCTAATGTCTGCTATGCTATGTGCTATCTATTCTATTTTGTGTACTTAACTCTTTATTTTTATTATTGTTGTTTGCCTTTCTGTTGTATGTTGTGTTCATGCTTGTATATTTTTTGACAAAAAATTATAAAGTTGGACAAAAAAAGAAAAGATAACTGATAAACAAAATCAATAAACCTATATAACTCAAAGAAAAGAAATGTGCTATTATGAAAGATACAGGGTCTCTATTAGCTGTCAAAACAAAAGTACACAACATATTACAAGAAACAATCAAATGAAACATCTATCTATGGATAAGCCCTGCCTTCTCTATAAATTATATTTCATCTATGGTTCAGTTTTATGATTATTTTAAATGTGAATATAATTTCTCATCTTTTCTTCTTCTATATATATTCTCTCCATCGTGACTGTGGAATATCCATGATATAGATTTAACACAAGAAATAAATACACGCGTCACAGGCAGAGATGATACAATCAAATTACTGGTCCACGTTGTTGAGGACCAGTGAACTCATGACCTCTGTCTGTGATTAATCATTAGTTTTTCAAAATAAAATCCAAGCAAAAATTAAAAAAAAGACTCTTTTACTCACTATTATGAATAAAAAAAAAAAAAGAAAATAGATAAAATCATATAAACATAAGTGCACAGTGTGAACACACTTATGTACTTAAAATATTAAATTTAAGTGCAGAAGTATGTGATTTGGGACACAGAGTCAGTGTTATTCTATTCATTTTTATGTTTTAAGCCCATTTAGACTTTTGATAGTGAAAAAAACACCACCACAAAGTAATTTTGATTAAAAGAATCGCAAAAAAGGGAAATTCTGGTGGGACTGGTATGTGCCTATGTATACTTACTATGTCTGTGCATAACTTGAATTTGACTTTTATTTTTAATGAATTTTCAAAAATTTGTCTCATTAGCCATACAGTGCAAATTGGCTCTGATTCCAGCATGGGACTATTTTAAAATGGTACAGCATTATGTAGCACAAGAGTGCAGTGGAGTTGTCCGACAACAATTTTATTTTTATTTTTAGTGAAATAAAGTCAGCCGATTTAGCCATACTTTAATATTGGTTGTCATTTCAACGTATTTTAAAATGTTACAGTCAATTGACATTTTAATCATGCACAGAGGTATTGAGGGACATGTAGAACAAGAATGCAGTGGAGCTTGCTAAAAAATCATTTTAAATATTTTTTTAATTTTTTAAATCTGTTTCATTGGCAATAGTGTGTACTGTATTTTCCGAACTATAAGTCGCTCTGGAGTACAAGTCGCACCAGCCATAAAATGCATAATAAAGAAGGTAAAGACATATCGTCACCCTCTTAAAATAATTGCCTAAGTCATTTTTTTACAAAAATGATTTTTTTGCCTAAATCATCTCCTCATGATGCTGGCCACCTCTGGTAAAATTGCCTACATCCTCAGTTAAACAGATCATACCATTCTACCCCTTTAGTATAATTGCCTAAGTCAAGAGTGTGACTTGGGCAGTTTTATTTTGCCTAAGTCACAAGACAATGTGACTTAGGCAATTTTACAAGCTTTTCAAGATTGTGGCTGATTCAAGAAGAAGAAAGTTCTACACAGATGCTGAAGTTATTTCCATGATTCAGGGCTCCTCCCATATTGGTAGGTGAAGATATTTACTATAATATACACAAGGCCATAAATATTACATAATATTTCATCTTTTTATTCAGACTTTTTAGTTAAAATTTCAGTTCAGGAAAACGCTAAAGCAAAAAAGCACAAAAAGTGGAAAGGCTCCAGAATCTATGACTTTTACAAGTGATAAACTTTCTGGTACCTCTTTTATGTCTTATTAAACAATATTTGAACAAACAGTATTGATTTTTGTCTAATATTATCCACAGTACATCATATAATTAAGAAAGATTTCAATAATGTATTGTAATCTGCAATTAAGAAAAAAATCACAAAGGAAACTCTTTACTTCTGTGCTTTTAAAAAATGAAAATTTCAGTTAAATATAATATGAGTAATCATAACATTATTTGACTGGTATTATAGTATGCCCGTCCTGCTGTGTCTAGAGGCAACTTGAAAACCATTTCGGGAATCCTAGATGTAGCTTAATACAATTGACAACAAGGCAATTCGTGTTTCTCAGAATGATCACACATTTTTGAAGGGTTTAAATATTTTTTTTTTCCATTTTGGTAGGAGATGCACTTGACAATAATGACACCACTCTGTCCTCATCTACTGAGGATGACAATGAGACTGTCATTAAAGAGATGATGCAGCATGTTGATAATGATGCAGCATCAGCTCCCATGGATAATATTAAAGATGCCAAGCATCTACACTCTAAATCTGGACCTAAGAGTGGCAAGCAGACAAAGGTTGAACCTGTTGTCAAGGATTTCATTAAGAACTGGTTGAGGGACCTGCCCAGTGTTGATTCACACTACTGTAGAAGCACAGCTACCTACAAAGACAAGAAGTTCCTTTACCCAGGCACAACCATCTCTCAACTACATCGTGACTATCAACAGGCAGCTGCAACTGCTGGAGTGAGGGCTGTTGGAGTCCAATATTTCACAGCTGTGTTCCATGAAGAGAACTTTTCCATATTTATTCCACGAAAAGATCAGTGTGATATTTGTGTTTCATTCAAACATGGGAATATCAGTAAGGCTGTATATGACGCACATGTCACCAAGAAGGATGAAGCGAGGCAAGAGAAATCCCGGGACAAGGATTCTGCTAATGAAGAGAAGTCTGTTTGGACAATGGACTTACAAGCTGTGCTACTGTGTCCAAAAACCCAAGCCAGCAGCCTGTATTACAGAACAAAACTGCAGGTCCATAACTTTACTATTTTCAACTTGAGATCAAAGGAAGGCTACTGCTACGTTTGGAATGAATCAGAAGGTGACCTGTGTAGTGAGGTATTTGCACATCTTCAGTATCGTCATTTTGAAGGTGTGATCAAAGACCATCCAGAACTCAAGGAGATCATAGTGTGGAGCGACGGTTGCCGTTATCAGAATCGCAATGCATGTGTGGCAAATGCATACTCTGAGCTTGCAAAGAAATATGGGGTACTAATAACACAGAAATACCTTGTTGCAGGTCATACACAAATGGAGTGTGACAGCATGCATAGTACTATTGAACGCAAAAATCTATCCCCAAGAGACTATGTCGTCATACTCCAGACTGCAAGAATCAGACCATCACCTTACCATGTAAAAGTGCTCAAGCACGATGAGTTCCTGAAACTGAATGGATCTTACTTCAATAGCATCAGACCAGGCAAAAAAGCTGGAGACCCAACTGTGCATGACTTGTGAGCTCTTCAGTTTAGCAGTGAAGGCAAGGTCCATTTCAAAATGTCCTTCTCAGAAGCCTCTGTGTGGGAAGAACTGCCACAAAGGGTACAGGTGCCAAATGGGCCAATGGCATGGATAAGATTGTTTCCATGTGCTCTGCCAATCAAGGAGAGAAAGTTCCAGGACCTCCAGTCAATGAAACCCATCATGCCTGCCGAGTGTCATCACTTCTTTGACAATTTGCCACACTAATAGGCATCAGTCAAGAACCCAGAAAAGAAGAGTTGGAAGGAGAAATGAAGAAATGCACATGCCTCCTCAGCATTATGTTTAGTTAGTTTGTTAGTTATGCTTTATTTCTGACAGAGTTGAAGTTTTAAAATTGCCTAAGTCACAAAGGCATGTTAGAAAATTTGCTTAAGTCATTTAATTCTCTCATGTTCCATGTTTGACTGACCTTGTTGTTTGTATGTCAGTAGGCATCTGTTGTTATAACTGTTTTGATTAAAATTGTTAGTAAATACCATATATTCAACAAATGGTTCAGTTTTTTGTGTTTCCTGAAAAATCAGAAAAAATGACTTAGGCGATTATTTTAAGAAGGCGTCGATATATATATCTTCTTATTTGACCCCCAAACGGCGGGTCAAATAAGAAGAGAATGTCCTCTGCTCATTCTTTCTAATTCTTTCCAAGAATAGTTCATAATATTGAAGCTAGTTTTTTCTTTTCAGTTGATGTTAAATATTCAAGTTATTTATTTAGAGAATAATTTATAAATAAATGTAGTCTAGTGAAAAATATGATTTTCTCACTTTGAAAGTGTTGTTGTCACCTCCACCACACAATGACACTCTAATATGTTCAGTTGTTGTTTACAATCAAATTAATTTGATTTTTTTTTGAGGGAATTTTTAAGTTTCAAATTTTAATTTGATTGTAAACAATAAAATATCATGATATTTTGAGCCAAATGTAAAAGGAGCATGTGAAGCTCATAGTTTGTTGTTTGAGACGTGCTAACATCTCAACTGAAGTTATGAGACACTGTAAGTTCACATTAAGAATATAAATAATTATCAGTTATGAAGGTTGTGTTTAAGATGTTTATTTCCTTTTAAAAGTGATGCATAGGGTTTGATAATCTGTCTATAGCACATCACATCTAATTGGTTATTAGGTTACATATGGTTTTCTTACAATTACCATTACAAATATGTATTTGATGTATATTAAAACACTAGTAGCTTGACATTAAGTGAAAGCTATAAGGCACAGTCAAGCTTTGTATCTCACAGTTAGAAGTGAGAGTTGCTTATATGTTATATTTTGTGATTTCCACATCATGGAAATGGTCAGATATTCAGTTACTGTTGTGTCCTGAGAGTTTTGTATTTCTCTAGGGTACACGGATATTAAATTTTAAACTAAAAAAAAAGTTCTTTCAATTGAATATTTCAATTCAATTTACCATTTCAATTGAAATGGGAACCGATCATCTTTGTGGAAAATTAGAGAGTAGAGGGTAGGAAAAGAAAGGGAAGGGGAAAGGTAAACCAGTGGAGTGGTGACCATCCCTGGTCCTAGAGAGCTGCCACCCGGCATATTTAAACATGCAGGGCAGCAACCCTCCTAGACAACGAATGATCAACACTAGGTTAGAGGAAAGGGACAGGATAGGGGTAGAGTTAAGGACTAGACCAGGAGTGCCAAATCCTGCTCCTGGAGAATTACTGTTCTGAATTTTCTAGGAATCTCCACACTAAGTAACTCTCCAGGAGCAAAATAGAGCACCCCTGGCCTATGTGTCCGGCCATCCGATGCGTTTAGCACCGGAATGGCCGACACAAAGCTTTTCCCACAGCAGAGAAGAAGCGGCAGATGCCGCTTCTCCTTTTTGGTGGTGAGGTCAGGTGGGCTATGATAAAATCTACTGTGTAATCCTCAAATTCTTCCTCACCTGAAACAATTGCCAGAGCCACCATGTTTGCAGAAGTAGAGTATTTACAGAGATCTTTAAATATGGCCTTCTCCAAGGTGTCAAATGTTTTTGGTGTCAAGTTATGGTTGACATCCTCAATATCAAGCCATATTAGCTCGATGACACGCTTCATGAAGTTGTCTCTCTTTGCTGTATAGGCCTTAGAGTGGATGTACTTCTGAAAGACCCGAGACATCAGCTTCACAACAAGATGTTCGACCAACTTTCTGTTCCTATCTTTCCTTCTCATCTCCTCATCTTGTCTTGTTGCTTCTGCTGCAATCCGCTGATCATCTGCTGCAGACCATGGTAGCTTCCTTTGAGTGAACAGCTCAGTGTCCAAAATGGCGAGAGCCACTTTTTTACTGTGGCTGCCCAGCTGCTCTGTAAGCCACCAGTTCATGAGGGTGAGAAACATGCTCACCCTGTTGCCTACATCTGCGTACATCGCCGTATTTTGCCTTGGAACAGTCTTTTTCTGTCGTAGCTGTGGTGGAATGACGTGATCATAGAAGGCGTTAATAAGCACTGTGAATTCCAGTGAGCTCCCACTGGAAACTCGCACACAAACACCTTTGTTATCGTCCTCTGTCACGATCAGATCATCAATGCTAGACATCAGGCTCTTCAATGTGCTAGTGCTCTCAACTTTTGATAGAAGGTGGTATTTTGTCCTAAGCTGATTCACTATGCGATAGCCCCATGTTTTGGCAAAACACTTTGCAATGAATGCCTTGATTTGGGTCGTCAGTTTGACGCCCGTATGTTTTACCGGGGTCTTTTTAGTTGAAGGCTCGTCTGAAATTAGGATACTCTCCTCAATGAGTGAGTGAATATCCTCCAAGGTCTCTGACTGCTGCCGTTCGTATCTAGCATCGTCCACTTTATCTAAATACGGCTCTGAAATGTCCTGAACTGCATTTATAAAAATGTCTTCGACAGCTTTAAACTCTGCGCTGCCTCGTGATGGTGTTCTCTCAGGAATCTCTTCCTTCTCAGTGTCCTCTGGCAACTTCGAACTGCACCTGCTCTTTCTATCATCTCCACCAAAAGCGCCAATACCCAAATCTGACAAAATCTCGCTCTGTGTGAGCGGACTTGATGCGCGTGGGCTAGATCTTGGTGTGCGTGGTCGAGGCGCACAGACATTTTTCACCTTTGATGAGATGTTTTTGAACATTTTGCCAACATGACGAATCATGACATTGAGTCTGCTGTGGGGGGTGGCACGCCTGTTTAAGAACGGCTTGCCTTCATCGGAGTCGGAGGAGTTAACGCTGGCAGTCACCTCTTTTGAGATGTGGTTTGCCAACTCGTCAGAGAGGACGTGAGCCTCCTCAACATCTAGTTCCTCAGCGAAACTCTGACGAAGAGTTCGGCCCACAATGGTGGAAACATCCTCCTCTGTGAGTTGGATTTTAGCCTGTAGACGTGTCACAATTGCATTTGAAATGCATGTGATCAGCTCCTGTATTAGCTCCACCAACAGGACTTTTGTGGTATCATCAGGCGTACCCAAGGTCAAGAGCCTAAACTGCTCAGCTGTAATTCCGTCCAGGAAGGTTTTGATCACTGGGCGAACGTCGCCAACTGTTGCTCCTGTCATCTCCATCTATGGTTCCTTTAGTGTACACAAGGTTATTGCTGTTGCTAAAGAAATCTTCAGATGAGTTATCACTCGATGCAGAAAATAATCGCAGTCAAGTGAACTGATAATCAGTAGACGCTCTCGTCAAACTCCTAAACTCACAATGAGAAGTGTGTGCAGGTGGGACTTATATAAACTTGGTTTCTTTGAAGTCTCAAGATCAAAGGAAATATTGATGATGTCATAGAGATGATGTCACAGGTCCTCAGTAACCAAGTCCTTAGCAACCGGGTCCTTAGCAACCAAGTTCTTCGATTGCATTATCTCTGTCACATCACCACATTCCACAGCAGACTTGTTTTAAAATGATTCTTAACTATACATTCTACACATAGTGATAGAAATGTGCTATTGTCTGCTATGCTATGTGCTATCTATTCTCTTTTGTGTACTTACTCTTTATTTTTATTATTGTTGTTTGCCTTTGTGTTGTATGTTGTGTTCATGCTTGTATATTTTTTGACAAAAAATTATAAAGTTGGACAAAAAAGAAAAGATAACTGATAAACTAAATCAATAAACCTATATATCTCAAAAAAAGAAATGTGCTATTATGAAAGATACAGGGTCTCTATTAGCTGTCAAAACAAAAGTACACAACATATTACAAGAAACAATCAAATGAAACATCTATCTATGGATAAGCCCTGCCTTCTCTATAAATTATATTTCATCTATGGGTCAGTTTTATGATTATTTTAAATGTGAATATAATTTCTCATCTTTTCTTATTCTATATATATTCTCTCCATCGTGACTGTGAAATATTTATACTTGGAATATCTATACATTGTTGAGGACCAGTGAACTCATCACCTCTGTCTGTGACATGGGACTATTTTAAAATGGACCAGCATTATGTAGCACAAGAGTGCAGTGGAGTTGTCCGACAACAATTTCATTTTTATTTTTAGTGAAATAAAGTCAGCTGATTTAGCCATACTTTAATATTGGTTGTCATTTCAACGTATTTTAAAATGTTACAGTCAATTGACATTTTAATCATGCACAGAGGTATCGAGGGACATGTAGAACAAGAATGCAGTGGAGCTTGCTAAAAAATAATTTTAAATATTTTTTTTTTATTTTTTAAATCTGTTTCATTGGCAATAGTGTGTACCGTATTTTCCGGACTATAAGTCGCTCCGGAGTACAAGTCGTACCAGCCATGAAATGCATAATAAAGAAGGAAAAGTATTTGGAGTATAAATCACATTTTGGGGGGAAATTTATTTGATAAAATTCAACACCAAGAACAGATATGTCATTTAGAATTTAAATGACGAACAACTTCAAATAAAAATAGAATAGAGGCAACAACAGGCTGAACGGTATGCTTACGTTACGTAACACAACTGAGAACGTGCCTGTATGTTAACATAACATATTAAGAGTTATTCTGATAACTATAGCATCAATAACATGCTAAGAAGTTTACCTAAACCATCCGTGTCAGTCCAAATATCCGGTAAATAAAATCCAATGAAATCTTCGTCCTCTGTGTCACTTTTCATCAACTCCTCTAACTCCGGAGGTAGAAGACGCGGCGCTTCCTCTTCTACGTTGCTGACGTCAGACGTCATATTTTACTACTTGCAGCTTGTAATCTGAACAATATGATTTTCTTTTCGGTGCCGTATTTGTTAAGACCTTCTCAGTTGTTTTTAAAAGTTACCGCCAATGTTGAAATTATCAACACAAGCCTAGAACGCCCTGTTGCAGTTTAGTGTGAAAATAACATGTGAAATGATATACCGGTAATAATGGTTTAATAATTTCACACGTAAGTTGCTCCAGAGTAAAAGATGGACCCCTGGACAAAGTATGAAAAAAAATGTGATTTATAATCCGGAAAATACAGTATATTTCCTGCAATGTAGCCAGGGACAACTTCTTTCTTAGTACCAAGCTGACTCTCCACCATAGCGGCTCATATATTTACTTCCCACTTGGTTCAAGCTAACGCGTTGTAACAATGATATATGTAACCTGTGTATAAGTGGGCTGTGCCAAAAAGCATTGTTACAACAGAAAAATAATCTACCAAACACAAATTTCTTTTTGTTTAATGTTTATATACAGAATGCTATGTTAGCGATGTTGTTAGCAATCTTTTACCTTCAAACTGTGGGTCAAATAAGAAGAGAATGTCCTCTGCTCATTCTTTCTTAGTACCAAGCTGCTACTCCGCCACAGCAGCTCTTATATTTATTCCCCACTCGGTTCAAGCTAACACGAGCGATGCTGTTAATAATGCTGTAATGATGGGCTTAGCCATCTGTCACTCAGAAAACAGTCAGCCAATCAGAAGAGAGAATAATGAGACAGGTCAAAAACAACATCTGCTTTCTGGCACACAGAGCACTGGAAAAATATATTGGGTTAATTTTTTTATTTTATTTTTTTTAACTGGCCTATGTAACTTCCAATAATTTTCATGTTAACCTAAGTGAATTTCTAAGAATAGTTCATGATATTGAAGCTAGTTTTTTCTTTTCAGTTGAGGTTAAATATTGAAGTTATTTATTTTGAGAATAATTCATAAATAAATGTAGTCTAGTGAAAAATAGGATTTTCCCACTTTGAAAGTGTTGTCACCTCCACCACACAATGACACTCTAATATGTTCAGTTGTTGTTTACAATCAAATTAATTTTATTATTTTTTATAATTTTTAAGTTTCAAATTTTAATTTGATTGTAAACAATGAAATATATTTTGAGCCAAATGTAAAAGGAGCATGTGAAGCTCATAGATTGTTGTTTGAGACGTGCTAACATCTCAACTGAAGTTATGAGACACTATAAGTTCACATTAAGAATATAAATAATTATCAGTTATGAAGGTTGTGTTCAAGGTGTTTATTTCCTTTTAAAAGTGATGCATAGGGTTTGATAATCTGTCTATAGCACATCACATCTAATTGATTATTAGGTTACATATGGTTTTCTTACAATTACCATTACAAATATGTATTTGATGTATATGAAAACACTAGTAGCTTGACATTAAGTGAAAGCTATAAGGCACAGTCAAGCTTTGTATCTCACAGTTAGAAGTGAGAGTTGCTTATATGTTATATTTTGTGATTTCCACATCATGGAAATGGTCAGATATTCAGTTACTGTTGTGTCCTGAGTGTTTTGTATTTCTCTAGGGTACACGGATATTAAATTTTAAACTGAAAAAAAAAGTTCTTTCAATTGAATATTTCAATTCAATTTACCATTTCAATTGAAATGGGAACCGATCATCTTTGTGGAAAATTAGAGAGTAGAGGGTAGGAAAAGAAAGGGAAGGGGAAAGGTAAACCAGTGCAGTGGTGACCATCCCTGCTCCTAGAGAGCTGCCACCCGGCATATTTAAACATGCAGGGCAGCAACCCTCCTAGACAACGAATGATCAACACTAGGTCAGAGGAAAGGGACAGGATAGGGGTAGAGTTAAGGACTAGACCAGGAGTGCCAAATCCTGCTCCTGGAGAATTACTGTTCTGAATTTTCTAGGAATCTCCACACTAAGTAACTCTCCAGGAGCAAAATAGAGCACCCCTGGCCTATGTGTCCGGCCATCCGATGCGTTTAGCACCGGAATGGCCGACACAAAGCTTTTCCCACAGCAGAGAAGAAGCGGCAGATGCCGCTTCTCCTTTTTGGTGGTAAGGTCAGGTGGTCTATGATAAAATCTACTGTGTAATCCTCAAATTCTTCCTCACCTGAAACAATTGCCAGAGCCACCATGTTTGCAGAAGTAGAGTATTTACAGAGATCTTTAAATATGGCCTTCTCCAAGGTGTCAAATGTTTTTGGTGTCAAGTTAAGGTTGACATCCTCAATATCAAGCCATATTAGCTCGATGACACGCTTCATGAAGTTGTCTCTCTTTGCTGTATAGGCCTTAGAGTGGATGTACTTCTGAAAGACCCGAGACATCAGCTTCGCAACAAGATGTTCGACCAACTTTCTGTTCCTATCTTTCCTTCTCATCTCCTCATCTTTCCTTGTTGCTTCTGCTGCAATCCGCTGATCATCTGCTGCAGACCATGGAAGCTTCCTTTGAGTGAACAGCTCAGTGTCCAAAATGGCGAGAGCCACTTTTTTACTGTGGCTGCCCAGCTGCTCTGTAAGCCACCAGTTCATGAGGGTGAGAAACATGCTCACCCTGTTGCCTACATCTGCGTACATCGCCGTATTTTGCCTTGGAACAGTCTTTTTCTGTCGTAGCTGTGGTGGAATGACGTGATCATAGAAGGCGTTAATAAGCACTGTGAATTCCAGTGAGCTCCCACTGGAAACTCGCACACAAACACCTTTGTTATCGTCCTCTGTCACGATCAGATCATCAATGCTAGACATCAGGCTCTTCAATGTGCTAGTGCTCTCAACTTTTGATAGAAGGTGGTATTTTGTCCTAAGCTGATTCACTATGCGATAGCCCCATGTTTTGGCAAAACACTTTGCAATGAATGCCTTGATTTGGGTCGTCAGTTTGACGCCCGTTTGTTTTACCGGGGTCTTTTTAGTTGAAGGCTCGTCTGAAATTAGGATACTCTCCTCAATGAGTGAGTGAATATCCTCCAAGGTCTCTGACTGCTGCTGTTCGTATCTAGCATCGTCCACTTTATCTAAATACGGCTCTGAAATGTCATGAACTGCATTTATAAAAATGTCTTCGACAGCTTTAAACTCTGCGCTGCCTCGTGATGGTGTTCTCTCAGGAATCTCTTCCTTCTCAGTGTCCTCTGGCAACTTCGAACTGCACCTGCTCTTTCTATCATCTCCACCAAAAGCGCCAATACCCAAATCTGACAAAATCTCACTCTGTGTGAGCGGACTTGATGCGCGTGGGCTAGATCTTGGTGTGCGTGGTCGAGGCGCACAGACATTTTTCACCTTTGATGAGATGTTTTTGAACATTTTGCCAACATGACGAATCATGACATTGAGTCTGCTGTGGGGGGTGGCACGCCTGTTTAAGAACGGCTTGCCTTCATCGGAGTCAGACGAGTTAACGCTGGCAGTCACCTCTTTTGAGATGTGGTTTGCCAACTCGTCACAGAGGACGTGAGCCTCCTCAACATCTAGTTCCTCAGCGAAACTCTGACGAAGAGTTCGGCCCACAATGGTGGTAACATCCTCCTCTGTGAGTTGGATTTTAGCCTGTAGACGTGTCACAATTGCATTTGAAATGCATGTGATCAGCTCCTGTATTAGCTCCACCAACAGGACTTTTGTGGTGTCATCAGGCGTACCCAAGGTCAAGAGCCTAAACTGCTCAGCTGTAATTCCGTCCAGGAAGGTTTTGATCACTGGGCGAACGTCGCCAACTGTTGCTCCTGTCATCTCCATCTATGGTTCCTTTAGTGTACACAAGGTTATTGCTGTTGCTAAAGAAATCTTCAGATGAGTTATCACTCGATGCAAAAAATGATCGCAGTCAAGTGAACTGATAATCAGTAGACGTTCTCGTCAAACTCCTAAACTCACAATGAGAAGTGTGTGCAGGTGGGACTTATATAAACTTGGTTTCTTTGAAGTCTCAAGATCAAAGGAAATATTGATGATGTCATAGAGATGATGTCACAGGTCCTCAGTAGCCAAGTCCTTAGCAACCGGGTCCTTAGCAACCAAGTTCTTCGATTGCATTATCTCTGTCACATCACCACATTCCACAGCAGACTTGTTTTAAAATGATTCTTAACTATACATTCTACACATAGTGATAGAAATGTGCTATTGTCTGCTATGCTATGTGCTATCTATTCTATTTTGTGTACTTAACTCTTTATTTTTATTATTGTTGTTTGCCTTTCTGTTGTATGTTGTGTTCATGCTTGTATATTTTTTGACAAAAAATTATAAAGTTGGACAAAAAAGAAAAGATAACTGATAAATTAAATCAATAAACCTATATAACTCAAAAAAAGAAATCTGCTATTATGAAAGATACAGGGTCTCTATTAGCTGTCAAAACAAAAGTACACAACATATTACAAGAAACAATCAAATGAAACATCTATCTATGGATAAGCCCTGCCTTCTCTATAAATTATATTTCATCTATGGTTCAGTTTTATGATTATTTTAAATGTGAATATAATTTCTCATCTTTTCTTCTTCTATATATATTCTCTCCATCGTGACTGTGGAATATCCATGATATAGATTTAACACAAGAAATAAATACACGCGTCACAGGCAGAGATGATACAATCAAATTACTGGTCCACGTTGTTGAGGACCAGTGAACTCATGACCTCTGTCTGTGATTAATCATTAGTTTTTCAAAATAAAATCCAAGCAAAAATTTAAAAAAAGACTCTTTTACTCACTATTATGAATAAAAAAACAACAGAAAATAGATAAAATCATATAAACATAAGTGCACAGTGTGAACACACTTATGTACTTAAAATATTAAATGTAAGTGCAGAAGTATGTGATCTGGGACACAGAGTCAGTGTTATTCTATTCATTTTTATGTTTTAAGCCCATTTAGACTTTTGATAGTGAAAAAAACACCACCACAAAGTAATTTTGATTAAAAGAATCGCAAAAAAGGGAAATTCTGGTGGGACAGGTATGTGCCTATGTATACTTACTATGTAACTAACTTGAATTTGATTTTTATTTTTAATGAATTTTTAAAACTTTGTCTCATTAGCCATACAGTGTGAATTGACTGATTCCAGCATGGGACTATTTTAAAATAGTACAGCATTATGTAGCACAAGAGTGCAGTGGAGTTGTCCAACAACAATTTCATTTTATTTTTAGTGAAATGAAGTCAGCCGATTTAGCCATAATTTAATATTGGTTGTCATTTCAACATTATTTTAAAATGTTACAGTCAATTAACATTTTAATCATGCACAGAGGTATCAAGGGACATGTAGAACAAGAATGCAGTGGAGCTTGCTAAAAAATAATTTTAAATATTTTTTTAATTTTTTAAATCTGTTTCATTGGCAATAGTGTGTACTGTATTTTCCGAACTATAAGTCGCTCTGGAGTACAAGTCGCACCAGCCATAAAATGCATAATAAAGAAGGTAAAGACATATATATATTTTCTTATTTGACCCCCAAACGGCGGGTCAAATAAGAAGAGAATGTCCTCTGCTCATTCTTTCTCATTCTTTCCAAGAATAGTTCATAATATTGAAGCTAGTTTTTTCTTTTCAGTTGATGTTAAATATTCAAGTTATTTATTTAGAGAATAATTTATAAATAAATGTAGTCTAGTGAAAAATATGATTTTCTCACTTTGAAAGTGTTGTTGTCACCTCCACCACACAATGACACTCTAATATGTTCAGTTGTTGTTTACAATCAAATTAATTTGATTTTTTGGGGGGAATTTTTAAGTTTCAAATTTTAATTTGATTGTAAACAATAAAATATCATGATATTTTGAGCCAAATGTAAAAGGAGCATGTGAAGCTCATAGATTGTTGTTTGAGACGTGCTAACATCTCAACTGAAGTTACGAGACACTGAAAGTTCACATTAAGAATATAAATAATTATCAGTTATGAAGGTTGTGTTTAAGATGTTTATTTTCTTTTAAAAGTGATGCATAGGGTTTGATAATCTGTCTATAGCACATCACATCTAATTGATTATTAGGTTACATATGGTTTTCTTACAATTACCATTACAAATATGTATTTGATGTATATGAAAACACTAGTAGCTTGACATTAAGTGAAAGCTATAAGGCACAGTCGAGCTTTGTATCTCACAGTTAGAAGTGAGAGTTGCTTATATGTTATATTTTGTGATTTCCACATCATGGAAATGGTCAGATATTCAGTTACTGTTGTGTCCTGAGTGTTTTGTATTTCTCTAGGGTACACGGATATTAAATTTTAAACTAAAAAAAAAAAGTTCTTTCAATTGAATATTTCAATTCAATTTACCATTTCAATTGAAATGGGAACCGATCATCTTTGTGGAAAATTAGAGAGTAGAGGGTAGGAAAAGAAAGGGAAGGGGAAAGGTAAACCAGTGCAGTGGTGACCATCCCTGCTCCTAGAGAGCTGCCACCCGGCATATTTAAACATGCAGGGCAGCAACCCTCCTAGACAACGAATGATCAACACTAGGTCAGAGGAAAGGGACAGGATAGGGGTAGAGTTAAGGACTAGACCAGGAGTGCCAAATCCTGCTCCTGGAGAATTACTGTTCTGAATTTTCTAGGAATCTCCACACTAAGTAACTCTCCAGGAGCAAAATAGAGCACCCCTGGCCTATGTGTCCGGCCATCCGATGCGTTTAGCACCGGAATGGCCGACACAAAGCTTTTCCCACAGCAGAGAAGAAGCGGCAGATGCCGCTTCTCCTTTTTGGTGGTGAGGTCAGGTGGGCTATGATAAAATCTACTGTGTAATCCTCAAATTCTTCCTCACCTGAAACAATTGCCAGAGCCACCATGTTTGCAGAAGTAGAGTATTTACAGAGATCTTTAAATATGGCCTTCTCCAAGGTGTCAAATGTTTTTGGTGTCAAGTTAAGGTTGACATCCTCAATATCAAGCCATATTAGCTCGATGACACGCTTCATGAAGTTGTCTCTCTTTGCTGTATAGGCCTTAGAGTGGATGTACTTCTGAAAGACCCGAGACATCAGCTTCGCAACAAGATGTTCGACCAACTTTCTGTTCCTATCTTTCCTTCTCATCTCCTCGTCTTTCCTTGTTGCTTCTGCTGCAATCCGCTGATCATCTGCTGCAGACCATGGTAGCTTCCTTTGAGTGAACAGCTCAGTGTCCAAAATGGCGAGAGCCACTTTTTTACTGTGGCTGCCCAGCTGCTCTGTAAGCCACCAGTTCATGAGGGTGAGAAACATACTCACCCTGTTGCCTACATCTGCGTACATCGCCGTATTTTGCCTTGGAACAGTCTTTTTCTGTCGTAGCTGTGGTGGAATGACGTGATCATAGAAGGCGTTAATAAGCACTGTGAATTCCAGTGAGCTCCCACTGGAAACTCGCACACAAGCAACTTTGTTATCGTCCTCTGTCACGATCAGATCATCAATACTAGACATCAGGCTCTTCAATGTGCTAGTGCTCTCAACTTTTGATAGAAGGTGGTATTTTGTCCTAAGCTGATTCACTATGCGATAGCCCCATGTTTTGGCAAAACACTTTGCAATGAATGCCTTGATTTGGGTCGTCAGTTTGACGCCCGTATGTTTTACCGGGGTCTTTTTAGTTGAAGGCTCGTCTGAAATTAGGATACTCTCCTCAATGAGTGAGTGAATATCCTCCAAGGTCTCTGACTGCTGCCGTTCGTATCTAGCATCGTCCACTTTATCTAAATACGGCTCTGAAATGTCATGAACTGCATTTATAAAAATGTCTTCGACAGCTTTAAACTCTGCGCTGCCTCGTGATGGTGTTCTCTCAGGAATATCTTCCTTCTCAGTGTCCTCTGGCAACTTCGAACTGCACCTGCTCTTTCTATCATCTCCACCAAAAGCGCCAATACCCAAATCTGACAAAATCTCGCTCTGTGTGAGCGGACTTGATGCGCGTGGGCTAGATCTTGGTGTGCGTGGTCGAGGCGCACAGACATTTTTCACCTTTGATGAGATGTTTTTGAACATTTTGCCAACATGACGAATCATGACATTGAGTCTGCTGTGGGGGGTGGCACGCCTGTTTAAGAACGGCTTGCCTTCATCGGAGTCAGAGGAGTTAACGCTGGCAGTCACCTCTTTTGAGATGTGGTTTGCCAACTCGTCACAGAGGACGTGAGCCTCCTCAACATCTAGTTCCTCAGCGAAACTCTGACGAAGAGTTCGGCCCACAATGGTGGAAACATCCTCCTCTGTGAGTTGGATTTTAGCCTGTAGACGTGTCACAATTGCATTTGAAATGCATGTGATCAGCTCCTGTATTAGCTCCACCAACAGGACTTTTGTGGTGTCATCAGGCGTACCCAAGGTCAAGAGCCTAAACTGCTCAGCTGTAATTCCGTCCAGGAAGGTTTTGATCACTGGGCGAACGTCGCCAACTGTTACTCCTGTCATCTCCATCTATGGTTCCTTTAGTGTACACAAGGTTATTGCTGTTGCTAAAGAAATCTTCAGATGAGTTATCACTCGATGCAGAAAATAATCGCAGTCAAGTGAACTGATAATCAGTAGACGCTCTCGTCAAACTCCTAAACTCACAATGAGAAGTGTGTGCAGGTGGGACTTATATAAACTTGGTTTCTTTGAAGTCTCAAGATCAAAGGAAATATTGATGATGTCATAGAGATGATGTCACAGGTCCTCAGTAGCCAAGTCCTTAGCAACCGGGTCCTTAGCAACCAAGTTCTTCGATTGCATTATCTCTGTCACATCACCACATTCCACAGCAGACTTGTTTTAAAATGATTCTTAACTATACATTCTACACATAGTGATAGAAATGTGCTATTGTCTGCTATGCTATGTGCTATCTATTCTATTTTGTGTACTTAACTCTTTATTTTTATTATTGTTGTTTGCCTTTGTGTTGTATGTTTATTTCATGCTTGTATATTTTTTGACAAAAAATTATAAAGTTGGACAAAAAAGAAAAGATGAATTAAATCAATAAACCTATATAACTCAAAAAATATATGTGCTATGATGAAAGACACAGGGTCTCTATTAGCTGTCAAAACAAAAGTATACAACATATTACAAGAAACAATCAAATGAAACATCTATGGATAAGCCCTACCTTCTCTATAAATTATATTTCATCTATGGTTCAGTTTTATGATTATTTTAAATGTGAATATAATTTCTCATCTTTTCTTATTCTATATATATTCTCTCCATCGTGACTGTGGAATATCCATGATATAGATTTAACACAAGAAATAAATACATGCATCACAGGCAGAGATGATACAATCAAATTACTGGTCCACGTTGTTGAGGATCAGTGAACTGATCACCTCTGTCTGTGATTAATCATTAGTTTTTCAAAATAAAATCCAAGCAAAAATAAAAAAAAAGACTCTTTTACTATTATGAATAACAAAAAAACAGAAAATAGATAAAATCACATAAACATAAGTGCATAGTGTGAACACACTTATGTACTTAAAATATTAAATGTAAGTGCAGAAGTATGCGATTTGGGACACAGAGTCAGTGTTATTCTATTCATTTTTATGTTTTAAGCCCATTTAGACTTTTGATGGGGAAAAAAACACCACCACAAAGTAAGTTTGATTAAAAAAATCACAAAAAAAGGGAAATTCTGGTGGGACTGGTATGTGCCTATGTATACTTACTATGTCTGTGCATAACTTGAATTTGATTTTTATTTTTAATGAATTTTCAAAAATGTGTCTCATTAGCCATACAGTGTGAATTGGCTCTGATTCCAGCATGGGACTATTTAAAAATAGTACAACATTATGTAGCACAAGAGTGCAGTGGAGTTGTCCGACAACAATTTCATTTTTATTTTTAGTGAAATAAAGTCAGCCGATTTAGCCATAATTTAATATTGGTTGTGATTTCAACATTGTTTTAAAATGTTACAGTCAATTGACATTTCAATCATGCACAGAGGTATCGAGGGACATGTAGAACAAGAATGCAGTGGAGCTTGCTAAAAAATAATTTTAAATATTTTTTTAATTTTTTAAATCTGTTTCATTGGCAATAGTGTGTACTGTATTTTCCGAACTATAAGTCGCTCTGGAGTACAAGTCGCACCAGCCATAAAATGCATAACAAAGAAGGTAAAGACATATATATATCTTCTTATTTGACCCCCAAACGGTGGGTCAAATAAGAAGAGAATGTCCTCTGCTCATTCTTTCTCATTCTTTCCAAGAATAGTTCATAATATTGAAGCTAGTTTTGTCTTTTCAGTTGATGTTAAATATTCAAATTATTTATTTAGAGAATAATTTATAAATAAATGTCGTCTAGTGAAAAATGATTTTCTCACTTTGAAAGTGTTGTTGTCACCTCCACCACACAATGACACTCTAATATGTTCAGTTGTTGTTTACAATCAAATTAATTAGATTTTTTTTGAGGGAATTTTTAAGTTTCAAATTTTAATTTGATTGTAAACAATAAAATATCATGATATTTTGAGCCAAATGTAAAAGGAGCATGTGAAGCTCATAGTTTGTTGTTTGAGACGTGCTAACATCTCAACTGAAGTTATGAGACACTGTAAGTTCACATTAAGAATATAAATAATTATCAGTTATGAAGGTTGTGTTTAAGATGTTTATTTCCTTTTAAAAGTGATGCATAGGGTTTGACAATCTGTCTACAGCACATCACATCTAATTGATTATTAGGTTACATATGGTTTTCTTACAATTACCATTACAAATATGTATTTGATGTATATGAAAACACTAGTAGCTTGACATTAAGTGAAAGCTATAAGGCACAGTCAAGCTTTGTATCTCACAGTTAGAAGTGAGAGTTGCTTATATGTTATATTTTGTGATTTCCACATCATGGAAATGGTCAGATATTCAGTTACTGTTGTGTCCTGAGAGTTTTGTATTTCTCTAGGGTACACAGATATTAAATTTTAAACTAAAAAAAAAGTTCTTTCAATTGAATATTTCAATTCAATTTACCATTTCAATTGAAATGGGAACCGATCATCTTTGTGGAAAATTAGAGAGTAGAGGTTAGGAAAAGAAAGGGAAGGGGAAAGGTAAACCAGTGCAGTGATGACCATCCCTGCTCCTAGAGAGCTGCCACCCAGCATATTTAAACATGCAGGGCAGCAACCCTCCTAGACAACGAATGATCAACACTAGGTCAGAGGAAAGGGACAGGATAGGGGTAGAGTTAAGGACTAGACCAGGAGTGCCAAATCTTGCTCCTGGAGAATTACTGTTCTGAATTTTCTAGGAATCTCCACACTAAGTAACTCTCCAGGAGCAAAATAGAGCACCCCTGGCCTATGTGTCCGGCCATCCGATGCGTTTAGCACCGGAATGGCCGACACAAAGCTTTTCCCACAGCAGAGAAGAAGCGGCAGATGCCGCTTCTCCTTTTTGGTGGTGAGGTCAGGTGGGCTATGATAAAATCTACCGTGTAATCCTCAAATTCTTCCTCACCTGAAACAATTGCCAGAGCCACCATGTTTGCAGAAGTAGAGTATTTACAGAGATCTTTAAATATGGCCTTCTCCAAGGTGTCAAATGTTTTTGGTGTCAAGTTAAGGTTGACATCCTCAATATCAAGCCATATTAGCTCGATGACACGCTTCATGAAGTTGTCTCTCTTTGCTGTATAGGCCTTAGAGTGGATGTACTTCTGAAAGACCCGAGACATCAGCTTCACAACAAGATGTTCGACCAACTTTCTGTTCCTATCTTTCCTTCTCATCTCCTCATCTTTCTTTGTTGCTTCTGCTGCAATCCGCTGATCATCTGCTGCAGACCATGGTAGCTTCCTTTGAGTGAACAGCTCAGTGTCCAAAATGGCGAGAGCCACTTTTTTACTGTGGCTGCCCAGCTGCTCTGTAAGCCACCAGTTCATGAGGGTGAGAAACATGCTCACCCTGTTGCCTACATCTGCGTACATCGCCGTATTTTGCCTTGGAACAGTCTTTTTCTGTCGTAGCTGTGGTGGAATGACGTGATCATAGAAGGCGTTAATAAGCACTGTGAATTCCAGTGAGCTCCCACTGGAAACTCGCACACAAACACCTTTGTTATCGTCCTCTGTCACAATCAGATCATCAATGCTAGACATCAGGCTCTTCAATGTGCTAGTGCTCTCAACTTTTGATAGAAGGTGGTATTTTGTCCTAAGCTGATTCACTATGCGATAACCCCATGTTTTGGCAAAACACTTTGCAATGAATGCCTTGATTTGGGTCGTCAGTTTGACGCCTGTATGTTTTACCGGGGTCTTTTTGGTTGAAGGCTCGTCTGAAATTAGGATACTCTCCTCAATGAGTGAGTGAATATCCTCCAAGGTCTCTGACTGCTGCCGTTCGTATCTAGCATCGTCCACTTTATCTAAATACGGCTCTGAAATGTCATGAACTGCATTTATAAAAATGTCTTCGACAGCTTTAAACTCTGCGCTGCCTCGTGATGGTGTTCTCTCAGGAATCTCTTCCTTCTCAGTGTCCTCTGGCAACTTCGAACTGCACCTGCTCTTTCTATCATCTCCACCAAAAGCGCCAATACCCAAATCTGACAAAATCTCGCTCTGTGTGAGCGGACTTGATGCGCGCGGGCTAGATCTTGGTGTGCGTGGTCGAGGCGCACAGACATTTTTCACCTTTGATGAGATGTTTTTGAACATTTTGCCAACATGACGAATCATGATATTGAGTCTGCTGTGGGGGGTGGCACGCCTGTTTAAGAACGGCTTGCCTTCATCGGAGTCAGAGGAGTTAACGCTGGCAGTCACCTCTTTTGAGATGTGGTTTGCCAACTCGTCACAGAGGACGTGAGCCTCCTCAACATCTAGTTCCTCAGCGAAACTCTGACGAAGAGTTCGGCCCACAATGGTGGTAACATCCTCCTCTGTGAGTTGGATTTTAGCCTGTAGACGTGTCACAATTGCATTTGAAATGCATGTGATCAGCTCCTGTATTAGCTCCACCAACAGGACTTTTGTGGTGTCATCAGGCGTACCCAAGGTCAAGAGCCTAAACTGCTCAGCTGTAATTCCGTCCAGGAAGGTTTTGATCACTGGGCGAACGTCGCCAACTGTTGCTCCTGTCATCTCCATCTATGGTTCCTTTAGTGTACACAAGGTTATTGCTGTTGCTAAAGAAATCTTCAGATGAGTTATCACTCGATGCAGAAAATAATCGCAGTCAAGTGAACTGATAATCAGTAGACGCTCTCGTCAAACTCCTAAACTCACAATGAGAAGTGTGTGCAGGTGGGACTTATATAAACTTGGTTTCTTTGAAGTCTCAAGATCAAAGGAAATATTGATGATGTCATAGAGATGATGTCACAGGTCCTCAGTAACCAAGTCCTTAGCAACCAGGTCCTTAGCAACCAAGTTCTTCGATTGCATTATCTCTGTCACATCACCACATTCCACAGCAGACTTGTTTTAAAATGATTCTTAACTATACATTCTACACATAGTGATAGAAATGTGCTATTGTCTGCTATGCTATGTGCTATCTATTCTATTTTGTGTACTTACTCTTTATTTTTATTATTGTTGTTTGCCTTTGTGTTGTATGTTGTGTTCATGCTTGTATATTTTTTGACAAAAAATTATAAAGTTGGACAAAAAAGAAAAGATAACTGATAAACTAAATCAACAAACCTATATAACTCAAAAAAAGAAATGTGCTATTATGAAAGATACAGGGTCTCTATTAGCTGTCAAAACAAAAGTACACAACATATTACAAGAAACAAGCAAATCAAACATCTATCTATGGATAAGCCCTGCCTTCTCTATAAATTATATTTCATCTATGGTTCAGTTTTATGATTTTTTTTAAAATATGAATATAATTTCTCATCTTTTCTTATTCTATATATATTCTCTCCATCATGACTGTGGAATATCCATGATATAGATTTAACACAAGAAATAAATACAACCATCACAGGCAGAGATGATACAATCAAATTACTGGTCCACGTTTTTGAGGACCAGTGAACTCATCACCTCTGTCTGTGACTAATCATTAGTTTTTCAAAATAAAATCAAAGCAAAAATAATAAAAAAAACAACTCTTTTACTCACTATTATGAATAACAAAAACAGAAAATAGATAAAATCATATAAACATAAGTGCATAGTGTGAACACACTTATGTACTTAAAATATTAAATGTAAGTGCAGAAGTATGTGATTTGGGACACAGAGTCAGTGTTATTCTATTCATTTTTATATTTTACGCCCATTTAGACATTTGATAGTGAAAAAAACACCACCACAAAGTAATTTTGATTAAAAAAATCACAAAAAAGGGAAATTCTGGTGGGACTGGTATGTGCCTATGTATACTTACTATGTCTGTGCATAACTTGAATTTGATTTTTATTTTTAATGAATTTTTAAAATTTTGTCTCATTAGCCATACAGTGTGAATTGACTGATTCCAGCATGGGACTATTTTAAAATGGTACAACATTATGTAGCACAAGAGTGCAGTGGAGTTGTCCGACAACAATTTAATTTTTAATTTTAGTGAAATAAAGTCAGCTGATTTAGCCATACTTTAATATTGGTTGTGATTTCAACATTGTTTTAAAATGTTACAGTCAATTGACATTTTAATCATGCACAGAGGTATCGAGGGACATGTAGAACAAGAATGCAGTGGAGCTTGCTAAAAAATAATTTTAAATATTTTTCTTTTATTTTTAAAATCTGTTTCATTGGCAATAGTGTGTACCGTATTTTCCGGACTATAAGTCGCTCTGGAGTACAAGTCGCACCAGCCATAAAATGCATAATAAAGATAGAAAAGACATATATAAGTTGCACTGGAGTATAAATCTCATTTTGTGCGGACATTTATTTGATAAAATCCAACACCAAGAACAGATATGTCAGTTAGAATTCAAATGACAAACAATTTCAAATAAAAATAGAATAGAGGCAACAACAGGCTGAACGGTATGCTTACGTTATGTAACACAACTGAGAACGTGCCTGGTATGTTAACATAACATATTAAGAGTTATTCTGATAACTATAGCATCAATAACATGCTAAGAAGTTTACCTAAACCATCCGTGTCAGTCCAAATATCCGCTAACTAAAATCCAATGAAATCTTCATCCTATGTGTCACTTTTCATCAACTCCTCTAACTCCGTAGGTAGAAGATACGGCGCTTCCTCTTCTACGTCGCAGACGTCCTATTTTACTACTTGCAGGTTGTAATCTGCAGAATATGATTTTCTTTTCGGTGCCGTTCTTGTTAAGACCTTCTCAGTTGTTTTTAAAAGTTACCGCCAATGTTGAAATTATCAACACAAGCCTAGAACGCCCTGTTGCAGTTTAGTGTGAAAATAACATGTGAAATGATATACCGGTAATAATGTGTTAATAATTTCACACATAAGTCGCTCCAGAGTATAAGACGCACCCCCGGCCAAAGTATGAAAAAAAAACGTGACTTATAATCTGGAAAATACGGTAAATTTCCTGCAATGTAGCCAGGGACAACTTCTTTCTTAGTACCAAGCTGACTCTCCACCATAGCAGCTCATATATTTACTCCCCACTTGGTTCAAGCTAAAGCGTTGTAACAATGATATATGTAACCTGTGTATAAGTGGGCTGTGCCAAAAAAGCATTGTTACAACAGAGAAATAATCTACCAAACACAAATTTCTTTTTGTTTAATGTTTATATACAGAATGCTATGTTAGCGATGTTGTTAGCAATCTTTTACCTTCAAACTGTGGGTCAAATAAGAAGAGAATGTCCTCTGCTCATTCTTTCTTAGTACCAAGCTGCTACTCCGCCACAGCAGCTCTTATATTTATTCCCCACTCGGTTCAAGCTAACACGAGCGATGCTGTTAATAATGCTGTAATGATGGGCTTAGCCATCTGTCACTCAGAAAACAGTCAGCCAATCAGAAGAGAGAATAATGAGACAGGTCAAAAACAACATCTGCTTTCTGGCACACAGAGCACTGGAAAAATATATTGGGTTAATTTTTTTATTTTATTTTTTTTAACTGGCCTATGTAACTTCCAATAATTTTCATGTTAACCTAAGTGAATTTCTAAGAATAGTTCATGATATTGAAGCTAGTTTTTTCTTTTCAGTTGAGGTTAAATATTGAAGTTATTTATTTTGAGAATAATTCATAAATAAATGTAGTCTAGTGAAAAATATGATTTTCCCACTTTGAAAGTGTTGTTGTCACCTCCACCACACAATGACACTCTAATATGTTCAGTTGTTGTTTACAATCAAATTAATTTTATTATTTTTTATAATTTTTAAGTTTCAAATTTTAATTTGATTGTAAACAATGAAATATATTTTGAGCCAAATGTAAAAGGAGCATGTGAAGCTCATAGATTGTTGTTTGAGACGTGCTAACATCTCAACTGAAGTTACGAGACACTGTAAGTTCACATTAAGAATATAAATAATTATCAGTTATGAAGGTTGTGTTTAAGATGTTTATTTTCTTTTAAAAGTGATGCATAGGGTTTGACAATCTGTCTATAGCACATCACATCTAATTGATTATTTGGTTACATATGGTTTTCTTACAATTACCATTACAAATATTTATTTGATGTATATGAAAACACTAGTTGCTTGACATTAAGTGAAAGCTATAAGGCACAGTCAAGCTTTGTATCTCACAGTTAGAAGTGAGAGTTGCTTATATGTTATATTTTGTGATTTCCACATCATGGAAATGGTCAGATATTCAGTTACTGTTGTGTCCTGAGTGTTTTGTATTTCTCTAGGGTACACGGATATTAAATTTTAAACTAAAAAAAAAAGTTCTTTCAATTGAATATTTCAATTCAATTTACCATTTCAATTGAAATGGGAACCGATCATCTTTGTGGAAAATTAGAGAGTAGAGGGTAGGAAAAGAAAGGGAAGGGGAAAGGTAAACCAGTGCAGTGGTGACCATCCCTGCTCCTAGAGAGCTGCCACCCGGCATATTTAAACATGCAGGGCAGCAACCCTCCTAGACAACGAATGATCAACACTAGGTCAGAGGAAAGGGACAGGATAGGGGTAGAGTTAAGGACTAGACCAGGAGTGCCAAATCTTGCTCCTGGAGAATTACTGTTCTGGATTTTCTAGGAATCTCCACACTAAGTAACTCTCCAGGAGCAAAATAGAGCACCCCTGGCCTATGTGTCCGGCCATCCGATGCGTTTAGCACCGGAATGGCTGACACAAAGCTTTTCCCACAGCAGAGAAGAAGCGGCAGATGCCGCTTCTCCTTTTTGGTGGTGAGGTCAGGTGGGCTATGATAAAATCTACCATGTAATCCTCAAATTCTTCCTCACCTGAAACAATTGCCAGAGCCACCATGTTTGCAGAAGTAGAGTATTTACAGAGATCTTTAAATATGGCCTTCTCCAAGGTGTCAAATGTTTTTGGTGTCAAGTTATGGTTGACATCCTCAATATCAAGCCATATTAGCTCGATGACACGCTTCATGAAGTTGTCTCTCTTTGCTGTATAGGCCTTAGAGTGGATGTACTTCTGAAAGACCCGAGACATCAGCTTCGCAACAAGATGTTCGACCAACTTTCTGTTCCTATCTTTCCTTCTCATCTCCTCATCTTTCCTTGTTGCTTCTGCTGCAACCCGCTGATCATCTGCTGCAGACCATGGTAGCTTCCTTTGAGTGAACAGCTCAGTGTCCAAAATGGCGAGAGCCACTTGTTTACTGTGGCTGCCCAGCTGCTCTGTAAGCCACCAGTTCATGAGGGTGAGAAACATGCTCACCCTGTTGCCTACATCTGCGTACATCGCCGTATTTTGCCTTGGAACAGTCTTTTTCTGTCGTAGCTGTGGTGGAATGACGTGATCATAGAAGGCGTTAATAAGCACTGTGAATTCCAGTGAGCTCCCACTGGAAACTCGCACACAAACACCTTTGTTATCGTCCTCTGTCACGATCAGATCATCAATGCTAGACATCAGGCTCTTCAATGTGCTAGTGCTCTCAACTTTTGATAGAAGGTGGTATTTTGTCCTAAGCTGATTCACTATGCGATAGCCCCATGTTTTGGCAAAACACTTTGCAATGAATGCCTTGATTTGGGTCGTCAGTTTGACGCCCGTTTGTTTTACCGGGGTCTTTTTAGTTGAAGGCTCGTCTGAAATTAGGATACTCTCCTCAATGAGTGAGTGAATATCCTCCAAGGTCTCTGACTGCTGCCGTTCGTATCTAGCATCGTCCACTTTATCTAAATACGGCTCTGAAATGTCATGAACTGCATTTATAAAAATGTCTTCGACAGCTTTAAACTCTGCGCTGCCTCGTGATGGTGTTCTCTCAGGAATCTCTTCCTTCTCAGTGTCCTCTGGCAACTTCGAACTGCACCTGCTCTTTCTATCATCTCCACCAAAAGCGCCAATACCCAAATCTGACAAAATCTCGCTCTGTGTGAGCGGACTTGATGCGCGTGGGCTAGATCTTGGTGTGCGTGGTCGAGGCGCACAGACATTTTTCACCTTTGATGAGATGTTTTTGAACATTTTGCCAACATGACGAATCATGACATTGAGTCTGCTGTGGGGGGTGGCACGCCTGTTTAAGAACGGCTTGCCTTCATCGGAGTCAGAGGAGTTAACGCTGGCAGTCACCTCTTTTGAGATGTGGTTTGCCAACTCGTCAGAGAGGACGTGAGCCTCCTCAACATCTAGTTCCTCAGCGAAACTCTGACGAAGAGTTCGGCCCACAATGGTGGAAACATCCTCCTCTGTGAGTTGGATTTTAGCCTGTAGACGTGTCACAATTGCATTTGAAATGCATGTGATCAGCTCCTGTATTAGCTCCACCAACAGGACTTTTGTGGTGTCATCAGGCGTACCCAAGGTCAAGAGCCTAAACTGCTCAGCTGTAATTCCGTCCAGGAAGGTTTTGATCACTGGGCGAACGTCGCCAACTGTTGCTCCTGTCATCTCCATCTATGGTTCCTTTAGTGTACACAAGGTTATTGCTGTTGCTAAAGAAATCTTCAGATGAGTTATCACTCGATGCAGAAAATAATCGCAGTCAAGTGAACTGATAATCAGTAGACGCTCTCGTCAAACTCCTAAACTCACAATGAGAAGTGTGTGCAGGTGGGACTTATATAAACTTGGTTTCTTTGAAGTCTCAAGATCAAAGGAAATATTGATGATGTCATAGAGATGATGTCACAGGTCCTCAGTAACCAAGTCCTTAGCAACCGGGTCCTTAGCAACCAAGTTCTTCGATTGCATTATCTCTGTCACATCACCACATTCCACAGCAGACTTGTTTTAAAATGATTCTTAACTATACATTCTACACATAGTGATAGAAATGTGCTATTGTCTGCTATGCTATGTGCTATCTATTCCATTTTGTGTACTTACTCTTTATTTTTATTATTGTTGTTTGCCTTTGTGTTGTATGTTGTGTTCATGCTTGTATATTTTTTGACAAAAAATTATAAAGTTGGACAAAAAAAGAAAAGATAACTGATAAACTAAATCAATAAACCTATATATCTCAAAAAAAGAAATGTGCTATTATGAAAGATACAGGGTCTCTATTAGCTGTCAAAACAAAAGTACACAACATATTACAAGAAACAATCAAATGAAACATCTATCTATGGATAAGCCCTGCCTTCTCTATAAATTATATTTCATCTATGGGTCAGTTTTATGATTATTTTAAATGTGAATATAATTTCTCATCTTTTCTTATTCTATATATATTCTCTCCATCGTGACTGTGAAATATTTATACTTGGAATATCTATACATTGTTGAGGACCAGTGAACTCATCACCTCTGTCTGTGACATGGGACTATTTTAAAATAGTACAGCATTATGTAGCACAAGAGTGCAGTGGAGTTGTCCGACAACAATTTCATCTTTATTTTTAGTGAAATAAAGTCAGCTGATTTAGCCATACTTTAATATTGGTTGTCATTTCAACGTATTTTAAAATGTTAGTCAATTGACATTTTAATCATGCACAGAGGTATCGAGGGACATGTAGAACAAGAATGCAGTGGAGCTTGCTAAAAAATAATTTTAAATATTTTTTTTTTATTTTTAAAATCTGTTTCATTGGCATTAGTGTGTACCGTATTTTCCGGACTATAAGTCGCTCCGGAGTACAAGTCGCACCAGCCATTAAATGCATAATAAAGAAGGAAAAGTATTTGGAGTATAAATCACATTTTGGGGGGAAATTTATTTGATAAAATCCAACACCAAGAACAGATATGTCATTTAGAATTTAAATGACGAACAACTTAAAATAAAAATAGAATAGAGGCAACAACAGGCTGAACGGTGCTTACGTTACGTAACACAACTGAGAACGTGCCTGGTATGTTAACATAACATATTAAGAGTTATTCTGATAACTATAGCATCAATAACATGCTAAGAAGTTTACCTAAACCATCCGTGTCAGTCCAAATATCCGGTAAATAAAATCCAATGAAATCTTCGTCCTCTGTGTCACTTTTCATCAACTCCTCTAACTCTGTAGGTAGAAGACGCGGCGCTTCCTCTTCTACGTTGCAGACGTCAGACGTCATATTTTACTACTTGCAGGTTGTAATCTGAACAATATGATTTTCTTTTCGGTGCTGTTTTTGTTAAGACCTTCTCAGTTGTTTTTAAAAGTTACCGCCAATGTTGAAATTATCAACACAAGCCTAGAACGCCCTGTTGCAGTTTAGTGTGAAAATAACATGTGAAATGATATACCGGTAATAATGTGTTCATACACAAGTTGCTCCAGAGTATAAGACGCACCCCCGGCCAAAGTATGAAAAAAAACGTGACTTATAATCTGGAAAATACGGTATATTTCCTGCAATGTAGGCAGGGACAACTTCTTTCTTAGTACCAAGCTGACTCTCCACCATAGCAGCTCATATATTTACTCCCCACTTGGTTCAAGCTAACGCGTTGTAACAATGATATATGTAATCTGTGTATAAGTGGGCTGTGCCAAAAAGCATTGTTACAACAGAGAAATAATCTACCAAAAACAATTTCTTTTTGTTTAATGTTTATATACAGAATGCTATGTTAGCAATGTTGTTAGCACTCTTTTACCTCCAAACGGTGGGTCAAATAAGAAGAGAATGTCCTCTGCTCATTCTTTCTTAGTACCAAGCTGCTCCTCCGCCACAGCAGGTCTTATATTTATTCCCCGCTCGGTTCAAGCTAACACGATGCTGCTAATAATGCTGTAATGATGGGCTTAGCCATCTGTCACTCAGAAAACAGTCAGCCAATCAGAAGAGAGAATAATGAGACAGGTCAAAAACAACATCTGCTTTCTGGCACACAGCACTGGAAAAATATATTGGGTTAATTTTTTTATTTAATTTTTTTTTAACTGGTGTATGAAACTTCCAATAATTTTTATGTTAACCTAAGTGAATTTCTAAGAATAGTCCATAATATTGAAGTTATTTATTTAGAGAATAATTTATAAATAAATGTAGTCTAGTGAAAAATATGATTTTCTCACTTTGAAAGTGTTGTTGTCACCTCCACCACACAATGGCACTCTAATATGTTCAGTTGTTTTTACAATCAAATTAATTTTATTATTTTTTTTTTAATTTTTAAGTTTCAAATTTTAATTTGATTGTAAACAATGAAATATGATATTTTTAGCCAAATATAAAAGGAGCATGTGAAGCTCATAGATTGTTGTTTGAGACGTGCTAACATCTCAACTGAAGTTACAAGACACTGTAAGTTCACATTAAGAATATAAATAATTATCAGTTATGAAGGTTGTGTTTAAGATGTTTATTTCCTTTTAAAAGTGATGCATAGGGTTTGATAATCTGTCTATAGCACATCACATCTGATTGATTTTTAGGTTACATATGGTTTTCTTACAATTACCATTACAAATATGTATTTGATGTATATGAAAACACTAGTAGCTTGACGTTAAGTGAAAGCTATAAGGCACAGTCAAGCTTTGTATCTCACAGTTAGAAGTGAGAGTTGCTTATATGTTATATTTTGTGATTTCCACATCATGGAAATGGTCAGATATTCAGTTACTGTTGTGTCCTGAGTGTTTTATATTTCCCCAGGGTACACGGATATCAAATTTTAAACTAAAAAAAAAAAAAAGTTCTTTCAATTGAATATTTCAATTCAATTTACCATTTCAATTGAAATGGGAACCGATCATCTTTGTGGAAAATTAGAGAGTAGAAGGTAGGAAAAGAAAGGGAAGGGGAAAGGTAAACCAATGCAGTGGTGACCATCCCTGCTCCTAGAGAGCTGCCACCCAGCATATTTAAACATGCAGGGCAGCAACCCTCCTGGACAACGAATGATCAACACTAGTTTAGAGGAAAGGGACAGGATAGGGGTAGAGTTAAGGACTAGACCAGGAGTGCCAAATCCTGCTCCTGGAGAATTACTGTTCTGAATTTTCTAGGAATCTCCACACTAAGTAACTCTCCAGGAGCAAAATAGAGCACCCCTGGCCTATGTGTCCGGCCATCCGATGCGTTTAGCACCGGAATGGCCGACACAAAGCTTTTCCCACAGCAGAGAAGAAGCGGCAGATGCCGCTTCTCCTTTTTGGTGGTGAGGTCAGGTGGGCTATGATAAAATCTACTGTGTAATCCTCAAATTCTTCCTCACCTGAAACAATTGCCAGAGCCACCATGTTTGCAGAAGTAGAGTATTTACAGAGATCTTTAAATATGGCCTTCTCCAAGGTGTCAAATGTTTTTGGTGTCAAGTTAAGGTTGACATCCTCAATATCAAGCCATATTAGCTCGATGACACGCTTCATGAAGTTGTCTCTCTTTGCTGTATAGGCCTTAGAGTGGATGTACTTCTGAAAGACCCGAGACATCAGCTTCACAACAAGATGTTCGACCAACTTTCTGTTCCTATCTTTCCTTCTCATCTCCTCATCTTTCCTTGTTGCTTCTGCTGCAACCCGCTGATCATCTGCTGCAGACCATGGAAGCTTCCTTTGAGTGAACAGCTCAGTGTCCAAAATGGCGAGAGCCACTTTTTTACTGTGGCTGCCCAGCTGCTCTGTAAGCCACCAGTTCATGAGGGTGAGAAACATGCTCACCCTGTTGCCTACATCTGCGTACATCGCCGTATTTTGCCTTGGAACAGTCTTTTTCTGTCGTAGCTGTGGTGGAATGACGTGATCATAGAAGGCGTTAATAAGCACTGTGAATTCCAGTGAGCTCCCACTGGAAACTCGCACACAAACACCTTTGTTATCGTCCTCTGTCACGATCAGATCATCAATGCTAGACATCAGGCTCTTCAATGTGCTAGTGCTCTCAACTTTTGATAGAAGGTGGTATTTTGTCCTAAGCTGATTCACTATGCGATAGCCCCATGTTTTGGCAAAACACTTTGCAATGAATGCCTTGATTTGGGTCGTCAGTTTGATGCCCGTATGTTTTACCGGGGTCTTTTTAGTTGAAGGCTCATCTGAAATTAGGATACTCTCCTCAATGAGTGAGTGAATATCCTCCAAGGTCTCTGACTGCTGCCGTTCGTATCTAGCATCGTCCACTTTATCTAAATACGGCTCTGAAATGTCATGAACTGCATTTATAAAAATGTCCTCGACAGCTTTAAACTCTGCGCTGCCTCGTGATGGTGTTCTCTCAGGAATCTCTTCCTTCTCAATGTCCTCTGGCAACTTCGAACTGCACCTGCTCTTTCTATCATCTCCACCAAAAGCGCCAATACCCAAATCTGACAAAATCTCGCTCTGTGTGAGCGGACTTGATGCGCGTGGGCTAGATCTTGGTGTGCGTGGTCGAGGCGCACAGACATTTTTCACCTTTGATGAGATGTTTTTGAACATTTTGCCAACATGACGAATCATGACATTGAGTCTGCTGTGGGGGGTGGCACGCCTGTTTAAGAACGGCTTGCCTTCATCGGAGTCAGAGGAGTTAACGCTGGCAGTCACCTCTTTTGAGATGTGGTTTGCCAACTCGTCACAGAGGACGTGAGCCTCCTCAACATCTAGTTCCTCAGCGAAACTCTGACGAAGAGTTCGGCCCACAATGGTGGAAACATCCTCCTCTGTGAGTTGGATTTTAGCCTGTAGACGTGTCACAATTGCATTTGAAATGCATGTGATCAGCTCCTGTATTAGCTCCACCAACAGGACTTTTGTGGTGTCATCAGGCGTACCCAAGGTCAAGAGCCTAAACTGCTCAGCTGTAATTCCGTCCAGGAAGGTTTTGATCACTGGGCGAACGTCGCCAACTGTTACTCCTGTCATCTCCATCTATGGTTCCTTTAGTGTACACAAGGTTATTGCTGTTGCTAAAGAAATCTTCAGATGAGTTATCACTCGATGCAAAAAATGATCGCAGTCAAGTGAACTGATAATCAGTAGACGCTCTCGTCAAACTCCTAAACTCACAATGAGAAGTGTGTGCAGGTGGGACTTATATAAACTTGGTTTCTTTGAAGTCTCAAGATCAAAGGAAATATTGATGATGTCATAGAGATGATGTCACAGGTCCTCAGTAGCCAAGTCCTTAGCAACCGGGTCCTTAGCAACCAAGTTCTTCGATTGCATTATCTCTGTCACATCACCACATTCCACAGCAGACTTGTTTTAAAATGACTCTTAACTATACATTCTACACATAGTGATAGAAATGTGCTATTGTCTGCTATGCTATGTGCTATCTATTCTATTTTGTGTACTTAACTCTTTATTTTTATTATTGTTGTTTGCCTTTGTGTTGTATGTTTATTTCATGCTTGTATATTTTTTGACAAAAAATTATAAAGTTGGACAAAAAAGAAAAGATAAATGATGAATTAAATCAATAAACCTATATAACTCAAAAAATATATGTGCTATGATGAAAGACACAGGGTCTCTATTAGCTGTCAAAACAAAAGTATACAACTTATTACAAGAAACAATCAAATGAAACATCTATGGATAAGCCCTACCTTCTCTATAAATTATATTTCATCTATGGTTCAGTTTTATGATTATTTTAAATGTGAATATAATTTCTCATCTTTTCTTATTCTATATATATTCTCTCCATCGTGACTGTGGAATATCCATGATATAGATTTAACACAAGAAATAAATACACGCGTCACAGGCAGAGATGATACAATCAAATTACTGGTCCACATTGTTGAGGATCAGTGAACTGATCACCTCTGTCTGTGATTAATCATTAGTTTTTCAAAATAAAATCCAAGCAAAAATAAAAAAAGACTCTTTTACTATTATGAATAACAAAAAACAGAAAATAGATAAAATCATATAAACATAAGTGCATAGTGTGAACACACTTATGTACTTAAAATATTAAATGTAAGTGCAGAAGTATGTGATTTGGGACACAGAGTCAGTGTTATTCTATTCATTTTTATGTTTTAAGCCCATTTAGACTTTTGATGGGGAAAAAAACACCACCACAGAGTAATTTTGATTAAAAAAATCACAAAAATGGGAAATTCTGGTGGGACTGGTATGTGCCTATGTATACTTACTATGTCTGTGCATAACCTGAAATTGATTTTTATTTTTAATGAATTTTCAAAACTTTGTCTCATTAGCCATACAGTGTGAATTGGCTCCGATTCCAGCATGGGACTATTTTAAAATAATACAGCATTATGTAGCACAAGAGTGCAGTGGAGTTGTCTGACAACAATTTCATTTTATTTTTAGTGAAATAAAGTCAGCCAATTTAGCCATAATTTAATATTGGTTGTCATTTCAACATTATTTTAAAATGTTACAGTCAATTGACATTTTAATCATGCACAGAGGTATCGAGGGACATGTAGAACAAGAATGCAGTGGAGCTTGCTAAAAAATAATTTTAGATATATTTTTTATTTTTTAAATCTGTTTCATTGGCAATAGTGTGTACTGTATTTTCCGAACTATAAGTCACTCTGGAGTACAAGTCGCACCAGCCATAAAATGCATAATAAAGAAGGTAAAGACATATATATATCTTCTTATTTGACCCCCAAACGGTGGGTCAAATAAGAAGAGAATGTCCTCTGCTCATTCTTTCTCATTCTTTCCAAGAATAGTTCATAATATTGAAGATAGTTTTTTTCTTTTCAGTTGATGTTAAATATTCAAATTATTTATTTAGAGAATAATTTATAAATAAATGTCGTCTAGTGAAAAATATGATTTTCTCACTTTGAAAGTGTTGTTGTCACCTCCACTAATATGTTCAGTTGTTGTTTACAATCAAATTAATTTGATTTTTTTGAGGGAATTTTTAAGTTTCAAATTTTAATTTGATTGTAAACAATGAAATATGATATTTTGAGCCAAATGTAAAAGGAGCATGTGAAGCTCATAGTTTGTTGTTTGAGACGTGCTAACATCTCAACTGAAGTTACGAGACACTGAAAGTTCACATTAAGAATATAAATAATTATCAGTTATGTTTAAGATGTTTATTTCCTTTTAAAAGTGATGCATAGGGTTTGACAATCTGTCTATAGCACATCACATCTAATTGATTATTAGGTTACATATGGTTTTCTTACAATTACCATTACAAATATGTATTTGATGTATATGAAAACACTAGTAGCTTGACGTTAAGTGAAAGCTATAAGGCACAGTCAAGCTTTGTATATCACAGTTAGAAGTGAGAGTTGCTTATATGTTATATTTTGTGATTTCCACATCATGGAAATGGTCAGATATTCAGTTACTGTTGTGTCCTGAGTGTTTTGTATTTCTCTAGGGTACACGGATATTAAATTTTAAACTAAAAAAAAAAAGTTCTTTCAATTGAATATTTCAATTCAATTTACCATTTCAATTGAAATGGGAACCGATCATCTTTGTGGAAAATTAGAGAGTAGAGGGTAGGAAAAGAAAGGGAAGGGGAAAGGTAAACCAGTGCAGTGGTGACCATCCCTGGTCCTAGAGAGCTGCCACCCGGCATATTTAAACATGCAGGGCAGCAACCCTCCTAGACAACGAATGATCAACACTAGGTTAGAGGAAAGGGACAGGATAGGGGTAGAGTTAAGGACTAGACCAGGAGTGCCAAATCCTGCTCCTGGAGAATTACTGTTCTGAATTTTCTAGGAATCTCCACACTAAGTAACTCTCCAGGAGCAAAATAGAGCACCCCTGGCCTATGTGTCCGGCCATCCGATGCGTTTAGCACCGGAATGGCCGACACAAAGCTTTTCCCACAGCAGAGAAGAAGCGGCAGATGCCGCTTCTCCTTTTTGGTGGTAAGGTCAGGTGGTCTATGATAAAATCTACTGTGTAATCCTCAAATTCTTCCTCACCTGAAACAATTGCCAGAGCCACCATGTTTGCAGAAGTAGAGTATTTACAGAGATCTTTAAATATGGCCTTCTCCAAGGTGTCAAATGTTTTTGGTGTCAAGTTATGGTTGACATCCTCAATATCAAGCCATATTAGCTCGATGACACGCTTCATGAAGTTGTCTCTCTTTGCTGTATAGGCCTTAGAGTGGATGTACTTCTGAAAGACCCGAGACATCAGCTTCGCAACAAGATGTTCGACCAACTTTCTGTTCCTATCTTTCCTTCTCATCTCCTCGTCTTTTCTTGTTGCTTCTGCTGCAACCCGCTGATCATCTGCTGCAGACCATGGAAGCTTCCTTTGAGTGAACAGCTCAGTGTCCAAAATGGCGAGAGCCACTTTTTTACTGTGGCTGCCCAGCTGCTCTGTAAGCCACCAGTTCATGAGGGTGAGAAACATGCTCACCCTGTTGCCTACATCTGCGTACATCGCCGTATTTTGCTTTGGAACAGTCTTTTTCTGTCGTAGCTGTGGTGGAATGACGTGATCATAGAAGGCGTTAATAAGCACTGTGAATTCCAGTGAGCTCCCACTGGAAACTCGCACACAAACACCTTTGTTATCGTCCTCTGTCACGATCAGATCATCAATGCTAGACATCAGGCTCTTCAATGTGCTAGTGCTCTCAACTTTTGATAGAAGGTGGTATTTTGTCCTAAGCTGATTCACTATGCGATAGCCCCATGTTTTGGCAAAACACTTTGCAATGAATGCCTTGATTTGGGTCGTCAGTTTGACGCCCGTATGTTTTACCGGGGTCTTTTTAGTTGAAGGCTCATCTGAAATTAGGATACTCTCCTCAATGAGTGAGTGAATATCCTCCAAGGTCTCTGACTGCTGCCGTTCGTATCTAGCATCGTCCACTTTATCTAAATACGGCTCTGAAATGTCATGAACTGCATTTATAAAAATGTCCTCGACAGCTTTAAACTCTGCGCTGCCTCGTGATGGTGTTCTCTCAGGAATCTCTTCCTTCTCAGTGTCCTCTGGCAACTTCGAACTGCACCTGCTCTTTCTATCATCTCCACCAAAAGCGCCAATACCCAAATCTGACAAAATCTCGCTCTGTGTGAGCGGACTTGATGCGCGTGGGCTAGATCTTGGTGTGCGTGGTCGAGGCGCACAGACATTTTTCACCTTTGATGAGATGTTTTTGAACATTTTGCCAACATGACGAATCATGACATTGAGTCTGCTGTGGGGGGTGGCACGCCTGTTTAAGAACGGCTTGCCTTCATCGGAGTCAGAGGAGTTAACGCTGGCAGTCACCTCTTTTGAGATGTGGTTTGCCAACTCGTCACAGAGGACGTGAGCCTCCTCAACATCTAGTTCCTCAGCGAAACTCTGACGAAGAGTTCGGCCCACAATGGTGGAAACATCCTCCTCTGTGAGTTGGATTTTAGCCTGTAGACGTGTCACAATTGCATTTGAAATGCATGTGATCAGCTCCTGTATTAGCTCCACCAACAGGACTTTTGTGGTGTCATCAGGCGTACCCAAGGTCAAGAGCCTAAACTGCTCAGCTGTAATTCCGTCCAGGAAGGTTTTGATCACTGGGCGAACGTCGCCAACTGTTACTCCTGTCATCTCCATCTATGGTTCCTTTAGTGTACACAAGGTTATTGCTGTTGCTAAAGAAATCTTCAGATGAGTTATCACTCGATGCAGAAAATAATCGCAGTCAAGTGAACTGATAATCAGTAGACGCTCTCGTCAAACTCCTAAACTCACAATGAGAAGTGTGTGCAGGTGGGACTTATATAAACTTGGTTTCTTTGAAGTCTCAAGATCAAAGGAAATATTGATGATGTCATAGAGATGATGTCACAGGTCCTCAGTAGCCAAGTCCTTAGCAACCGGGTCCTTAGCAACCAAGTTCTTCGATTGCATTATCTCTGTCACATCACCACATTCCACAGCAGACTTGTTTTAAAATGATTCTTAACTATACATTCTACACATAGTGATAGAAATGTGCTATTGTCTGCTATGCTATGTGCTATCTATTCTATTTTGTGTACTTAACTCTTTATTTTTATTATTGTTGTTTGCCTTTGTGTTGTATGTTTATTTCATGCTTGTATATTTTTTGACAAAAAATTATAAAGTTGGACAAAAAAGAAAAGATGAATTAAATCAATAAACCTATATAACTCAAAAAATATATGTGCTATGATGAAAGACACAGGGTCTCTATTAGCTGTCAAAACAAAAGTATACAACATATTACAAGAAACAATCAAATGAAACATCTATGGATAAGCCCTACCTTCTCTATAAATTATATTTCATCTATGGTTCAGTTTTATGATTATTTTAAATGTGAATATAATTTCTCATCTTTTCTTATTCTATATATATTCTCTCCATCGTGACTGTGGAATATCCATGATATAGATTTAACACAAGAAATAAATACATGCATCACAGGCAGAGATGATACAATCAAATTACTGGTCCACGTTGTTGAGGATCAGTGAACTGATCACCTCTGTCTGTGATTAATCATTAGTTTTTCAAAATAAAATCCAAGCAAAAATAAAAAAAAAGACTCTTTTACTATTATGAATAACAAAAAAACAGAAAATAGATAAAATCACATAAACATAAGTGCATAGTGTGAACACACTTATGTACTTAAAATATTAAATGTAAGTGCAGAAGTATGCGATTTGGGACACAGAGTCAGTGTTATTCTATTCATTTTTATGTTTTAAGCCCATTTAGACTTTTGATGGGGAAAAAAACACCACCACAAAGTAAGTTTGATTAAAAAAATCACAAAAAAAGGGAAATTCTGGTGGGACTGGTATGTGCCTATGTATACTTACTATGTCTGTGCATAACTTGAATTTGATTTTTATTTTTAATGAATTTTCAAAAATGTGTCTCATTAGCCATACAGTGTGAATTGGCTCTGATTCCAGCATGGGACTATTTAAAAATAGTACAACATTATGTAGCACAAGAGTGCAGTGGAGTTGTCCGACAACAATTTCATTTTTATTTTTAGTGAAATAAAGTCAGCCGATTTAGCCATAATTTAATATTGGTTGTGATTTCAACATTGTTTTAAAATGTTACAGTCAATTGACATTTCAATCATGCACAGAGGTATCGAGGGACATGTAGAACAAGAATGCAGTGGAGCTTGCTAAAAAATAATTTTAAATATATTTTTTTTATTTTTTAAATCTGTTTCATTGGCAATAGTGTGTACTGTATTTTCCGGACTATAAGTCGCTCCGGAGTACAAGTCGCACCAGCCATAAAATGCATAATAAAGAAGGAAAAGTATTTGGAGTATAAATCACATTTTGGGGGGAAATTTATTTGATAAAATCCAACACCAAGAACAGATATGTCATTTAGAATTTAAATGACAAACAATTTAAAATAAAAATATAATAGAGGCAACAACAGGCTGAACGGTGCTTACGTTATGTAACACAACTGAGAACGTGCCTGTATGTTAACATAACATATTAAGAGTTATTCTGATAACTATAGCATCAATAACATGCTAAGAAGTTTACCTAAACCATCCACCAGCAGCGATGCTGCTAATAATGCTGTAATGATGGGCTTAGCCATCTGTCACTCAGAAAACAGTCAACCAATCAGAAGAGAGAATAATGAGACAGGTCAAAAACAACATCTGCTTTCTGGCACACAGAGCGCCGGAAAAATATATTGGGTTAATTTTTTTATTTTATTTTTTTTTAACTGGTGTATGAAACTTCCAATAATTTTTATGTTAACCTAAGTGAATTTCCAAGAATAGTTCATAATATTGAAGTTATTTATTTAGAGAATAATTTATAAATAAATGTAGTCTAGTGAAAAATATGATTTTCTCACTTTGAAAGTGTTGTTGTCACCTCCACCACACAATGACACTCTAATATGTTCAGTTGTTTTTACAATCAAATTAATTAGATTTTTTTTTTTTAATTTTTAAGTTTCAAATTTTAATTTGATTGTAAACAATAAAATATCATGACATTTTGAGCCAAATGTAAAAGGAGCATGTGAAGCTCATAGATTGTTGTTTGAGACGTGCTAACATCTCAACTGAAGTTATAAGACACTGTAAGTTCACATTAAGAATATAAATAATTATCAGCTATGAAGGTTGTGTTTAAGATGTTTATTTCCTTTTAAAAGTGATGCATAGGGTTTGATAATCTGTCTATAGCACATCACATCTGATTGATTATTAGGTTACATATGGTTTTCTTACAATTACCATTACAAATATGTATTTGATGTATATGAAAACACTAGTAGCTTGACGTTAAGTGAAAGCTATAAGGCACAGTCAAGCTTTGTATCTCACAGTTAGAAGTGAGAGTTGCTTATATGTTATATTTTGTGATTTCCACATCATGGAAATGGTCAGATATTCAGTTACTGTTGTGTCCTGAGTGTTTTGTATTTCTCTAGGGTACACGGATATTAAATTTTAAACTAAAAAAAAAAAGTTCTTTCAATTGAATATTTCAATTCAATTTACCATTTCAATTGAAATGGGAACCGATCATCTTTGTGGAAAATTAGAGAGTAGAGGGTAGGAAAAGAAAGGGAAGGGGAAAGGTAAACCAGTGCAGTGGTGACCATCCCTGGTCCTAGAGAGCTGCCACCCGGCATATTTAAACATGCAGGGCAGCAACCCTCCTAGACAACGAATGATCAACACTAGGTCAGAGGAAAGGGACAGGATAGGGGTAGAGTTAAGGACTAGACCAGGAGTGCCAAATCCTGCTCCTGGAGAATTACTGTTCTGAATTTTCTAGGAATCTCCACACTAAGTAACTCTCCAGGAGCAAAATAGAGCACCCCTGGCCTATGTGTCCGGCCATCCGATGCGTTTAGCACCGGAATGGCCGACACAAAGCTTTTCCCACAGCAGAGAAGAAGCGGCAGATGCCGCTTCTCCTTTTTGGTGGTAAGGTCAGGTGGTCTATGATAAAATCTACTGTGTAATCCTCAAATTCTTCCTCACCTGAAACAATTGCCAGAGCCACCATGTTTGCAGAAGTAGAGTATTTACAGAGATCTTTAAATATGGCCTTCTCCAAGGTGTCAAATGTTTTTGGTGTCAAGTTAAGGTTGACATCCTCAATATCAAGCCATATTAGCTCGATGACACGCTTCATGAAGTTGTCTCTCTTTGCTGTATAGGCCTTAGAGTGGATGTACTTCTGAAAGACCCGAGACATCAGCTTCGCAACAAGATGTTCGACCAACTTTCTGTTCCTATCTTTCCTTCTCATCTCCTCGTCTTTCCTTGTTGCTTCTGCTGCAATCCGCTGATCATCTGCTGCAGACCATGGTAGCTTCCTTTGAGTGAACAGCTCAGTGTCCAAAATGGCGAGAGCCACTTTTTTACTGTGGCTGCCCAGCTGCTCTGTAAGCCACCAGTTCATGAGGGTGAGAAACATGCTCACCCTGTTGCCTACATCTGCGTACATCGCCGTATTTTGCCTTGGAACAGTCTTTTTCTGTCGTAGCTGTGGTGGAATGACGTGATCATAGAAGGCGTTAATAAGCACTGTGAATTCCAGTGAGCTCCCACTGGAAACTCGCACACAAACACCTTTGTTATCGTCCTCTGTCACAATCAGATCATCAATGCTAGACATCAGGCTCTTCAATGTGCTAGTGCTCTCAACTTTTGATAGAAGGTGGTATTTTGTCCTAAGCTGATTCACTATGCGATAGCCCCATGTTTTGGCAAAACACTTTGCAATGAATGCCTTGATTTGGGTCGTCAGTTTGACGCCCGTATGTTTTACCGGGGTCTTTTTAGTTGAAGGCTCGTCTGAAATTAGGATGCTCTCCTCAATGAGTGAGTGAATATCCTCCAAGGTCTCTGACTGCTGCCGTTCGTATCTAGCATCGTCCACTTTATCTAAATACGGCTCTGAAATGTCATGAACTGCATTAATAAAAATGTCCTCGACAGCTTTAAACTCTGCGCTGCCTCGTGATGGTGTTCTCTCAGGAATCTCTTCCTTCTCAGTGTCCTCTGGCAACTTCGAACTGCACCTGCTCTTTCTATCATCTCCACCAAAAGCGCCAATACCCAAATCTGACAAAATCTCGCTCTGTGTGAGCGGACTTGATGCGCGTGGGCTAGATCTTGGTGTGCGTGGTCGAGGCGCACAGACATTTTTCACCTTTGATGAGATGTTTTTGAACATTTTGCCAACATGACGAATCATGACATTGAGTCTGCTGTGGGGGGTGGCACGCCTGTTTAAGAACGGCTTGCCTTCATCGGAGTCAGAGGAGTTAACGCTGGCAGTCACCTCTTTTGAGATGTGGTTTGCCAACTCGTCACAGAGGACGTGAGCCTCCTCAACATCTAGTTCCTCAGCGAAACTCTGACTAAGAGTTCGGCCCACAATGGTGGTAACATCCTCCTCTGTGAGTTGGATTTTAGCCTGTAGACGTGTCACAATTGCATTTGAAATGCATGTGATCAGCTCCTGTATTAGCTCCACCAACAGGACTTTTGTGGTGTCATCAGGCGTACCCAAGGTCAAGAGCCTAAACTGCTCAGCTGTAATTCCGTCCAGGAAGGTTTTGATCACTGGGCGAACGTCGCCAACTGTTGCTCCTGTCATCTCCATCTATGGTTCCTTTAGTGTACACAAGGTTATTGCTGTTGCTAAAGAAATCTTCAGATGAGTTATCACTCGATGCAGAAAATAATCGCAGTCAAGTGAACTGATAATCAGTAGACGCTCTCGTCAAACTCCTAAACTCACAATGAGAAGTGTGTGCAGGTGGGACTTATATAAACTTGGTTTCTTTGAAGTCTCAAGATCAAAGGAAATATTGATGATGTCATAGAGATGATGTCACAGGTCCTCAGTAGCCAAGTCCTTAGCAACCGGGTCCTTAGCAACCAAGTTCTTCGATTGCATTATCTGTCACATCACCATATTCCACAGCAGACCTTATGACAACAACATTAGTTGACCTACTGCTTCTTTTAGACTCTTAACTATACATTCTACACATAGTGATAGAAATGTGCTATTGTCTGCTATGCTATGTGCTATCTATTCTATTTTGTGTACTTACTCTATTTTTATTATGGTTGTTTGCCTTTGTGTTGTATGTTGTGTTCATGCTTGTATATTTTTTGACAAAAAATAAAGTTGGACAAAAAAGAAAAGATAACTGATAAACTAAATCAATAAACCTATATAACTCAAAAAAAGAAATGTGTTATTATGAAAGATACAGGGTCTCTATTAGCTGTCAAAACAAAAGTATACAACATATTACAAGAAACAATCAAATCAAACATCTATCTATGGATAAGCCCTGCCTCATCTATAAATTATATTTCATCTATGGTTCAGTTTTATGATTATTTTAAATGTGAATATAATTTCTCATCTTTTCTTATTCTATATATATTCTCTCCATCGTGACTGTGGAATATCCATGATATAGATTTAACCCAAGAAATAAATACAGTTTAGCTTTTTATCGTTTTTTTGACGAATAAAAGTCCATATGGAATACGAGTATTTTGGTAATTAACGGGTTATAGTTGAAGGTGTCTTGTCAACAGTTTTACACCATTTTGTTTTCATATGCATCACAGCTCAATGGTCTAATAAGTGCTTTACTGCTTATTTAAACACTATTCACAACAGTTTCTGTTATCAAAGATAGTTATAAGAATCTAAAGTAAACCAAGTCACAGGCTGTCATCCATCGAGTATTAGAGCAGATTCGTGATCGGTGAGTAATATATTTATATAATGTCCACCAGCTGTTTCTCAGTAATTAGGCAATATTCCACCAGGACTCTGTCTGTCACCTGTTTGAGCAGCTTGTGTCGCTCCGTTCAGAGCCGGCAGCTCATAAAAATCCATAAAAATTACACACATACCTTGGGTCTCATTAATTTGCGTAAGTTCCATCCTGAGACGAAAGCGCACAGGCAATCTTACCAGATCAGTCCCCGAATGAACTGCGGCAAGATTGCCTGCAGGTGCACATGTGGATCCATCCACTGCACGACAAAACCCAACCACACATGGTCAATGCAAATCTATAAGAAGGTTGACAATGGAATTATCAAGCAAGGGAACTATTAGCATCGAGGAGCACGACTGCACATGTGAAGCATGCTTCAGAGGGAGCTGTCAGAGGGAAGTGTCAATGTCACCCCTGTATCATGCACCACTTCTCATGTAAGGTGGCATACTATTGAGAAACTGTCATGCTAAAAAATATAACAACTAGACATATAACCGCTGACTGACTGTTGGACCACATCATGTAAATGTCACTATCTAAAATGCAATTGGTACTTTATAATTCACTATAATTATTTGTACCCATTTAGTGTAAGATGATTCCAGGAAAACTTTTTATATTTAAAGCTTGTAGTGCAGAACTTTTACATATAAATGAATGTCTGATCCATTCAAGCAGTCGCCAAACAAGTTCCCACAATGCTGATTAAGCCTGTCACCAGCGAGTAATTTGCTCTGTGCGTCACAGTAAATGGAGTTTTTTTTTTTTTTTTTTAATCTTGGTCTGTGGAGACATTCCCTGCTGGCTAATATTCTTACGATGGAACTAATTATTTTGGGGGTGGGGGGGGGGGGGGGTTATTCTTTAATTTATTTACACTGAAAACAAATATTTGCTCTTCCTCAAGCCCGAGTCTTGACTTCTTATTATTGAAAACTGATATTTATATCTCATGTTGAAATTAAATACAATAAAGTTCACCCAATTGGATGGTTGATAATAGTTCATGTGATTTCACCTCGAGTTTATGAGAGGTGTGGGGGGAAAAAATGCAAATGTATGTCAGCATTAAGAACCTTCTGTTGAAGTTACAGTACACTTCAGATCCAGATGATTTAATCAGAAAGGAAATACCATCTGTCTACAGACGTGCAAGTGTCTCTTTACTTTGATAATCACCTTATCTTCATGTAGCAACTCAGGAGATTTAACTAGGGGGAGACTTGCATAACAGCTATTTAATGGTCAGTGTTTTTTTTCCCTTTCGTCTCTACATCACAGTGGCTGAGACAAACAAATGCCAACAATCAATACAAACACTTTATTTCTGTCCCTGTAAGTGTTTACCACCGCGTCTGCTTCATTTAGAAGCATAAACGTCATGTCTGTGCTTTTGCGGGTCTGTGTGCATGAATATGCCATGGAGTGTTTCAGTATACAGATATCCTGAAGGGTCTCTTCACTACTTCTCCCTTCATTAGAGTCTTTGTTGTGGTAATCACGCTCCGCGCGTCCCTGTTTCGTATTATCATCACTGGCCCTCATTTAGCCACAACACCTCATCACGCGTCCACATCCGCGCAGGAAGTGCCGGCTTTTTAAACATCACAGTCAAAGGCCAAATCCTGGTGCAAATTACGAGTCTTTATATATAGCATTTCTGTCATTTTTCTAGATTACGGTTGTGTTTTACTTGTAGATGACTCTCATTTTAGAGCCGATTTTTTTTTTTATTTTAATTCCCTGATCATGTTTCTTTGTTTTAAAATATTTCCGGTTTAGCGTGACAGTTTGTGATTATAACAGAGGTTGATGTACCTCTCAAAATGTGGAGTAAATTGTGAAACAGTGTCACTTTAGAAACAGGTTTCACATTCCACGCTGATGAGTATGGATATAATACAGTGTAAACTGTTTTCATGGTAGACATGTTGACATGAAACAGTAGGAAAACACAGGTGATACTCAGCACAATGATACTAATTAAGGCCCTGTTCCATTAAGTGTAGCCGTGTCTTTTCATGCACAATAGCAGCAGCTGACACTGTTTGGCCTGAATGGAACCTTAATTAGTATCATCGGTAACAGCTGTGTTTGCCATATTTCATGTCTTTTACAACTAAGAATGATATTGTGTAGTTATTCAGGAATTTTTGCATGAATGTCTGCCAAAACACAAAAACGTCTTTGAACCCAACTGATCTGCCAGCTATCAGGATTATTCAATGAACAAAGCATGCTGACAGAGGAACAAACGATCCCGATCAAAAGAAACCAACATACCAATAGCGTTTCTGAAGGAGTCAACCCATCGACGCCCACCGATTCATCGTCTGCTACAGCCGTGCAACGCTGCTTCTCTGAATCAGCGCAGAGGTGAATGACTGGATGACCTGGAAGGTCAAATCCCCACACGTGACCTGGAAGGTGAATTCTGAGCTGTGCCGAGAGGTGCTGCCCCCACCTGAGACACTTCCTCATTTTTTTTTTTCTGTCACTGAACTCCTCTTGTCGTCATAGTTACTTTTATCGTGTTCTAACATAAATATGTTTGGAACTTAGGTTATATGTAACATATCAGCTGAAAAGACTCCAAAGATGGCGACTAATGGAGACTTAATGCTACCTGCAATGCTTGGTTTAGCTGCAGATGGAGTGAAATCTGCCCCGAATCCAATCAGGATGAAGCTGAAAATGTCACCCTAACGATATTGTAGTAGACTTTTAACTTGTAGTTACTGATACACTGCAAAATGATCAGTTTTTTCTGATTTTACTACTTATAGGTATGTGTTGTGGCAAATGGAGCATTTTTGTTTGAGTCTATAAACTACTGACAACATTTCCCCCAAATTCCAAATAAAAATATCATCATTTAGAGCATTTATTTGCAGAAAGAATACAAAAAAATTATACAATGTTTTCAGACCTCAAACAATGCGAAGAAACAAGATCAAATTTATTTTAAAACAACATAATACTAATGTTTACACTTAAGAAGAGTTCAGAAATCAATATTTGGTGCAATAACCTTTATTTTTAATCACAGCTTTCATGCGTCTCTGCATGTTCTTGGGTGGCTTTATTCCACTCCTGGTTCCTCTTTAAACAGAATGAGGTGTGCACGTGTTGGAATTCAACAAAAGCTGGAATGGAATGGCTGGAATACATGGAGAGATGCTGATTTCAGAAAAAAAAGAAATGCATTGGTCTCTTATTTTTTTTTCCAGATAGATAGATAACAAATTATCAGTGTTGATTTTAGTGCAAACTAAAAAATGTGCAATGTGTGTAGAAAATAAAATAAAGTGTGCAGTCACTGTAAGTTAAGACCTGTGTTTTTTAGCTGTTATTATATAGTGTGGTGACATTTGGCAGGAAAAATTTCCTGTATCAGGAGCAGGAGAATCCTGTTGGAGAAGGTCCACTGTGTGATAGAGAGGGTGACGGTCCGTGATATATAACAGTTTATTCAGCGTCATCTCCGCATCGCTCTCAAAAGACTCCAGCCTAAGAATGAAGTACAGCCTGAGCACAAAATATAGCAGGTCACGAAACATGTGTTCCAGAAGTCTCTTCCGTTCCTCTCTTTAAACAGAGTTCTCTTGTTCACACAGGCTGGTTTTCTTTGTCCTTATCCGTGCAAACATCAACACCTGCGCCGCCACACCCGACCGCAGAGCAGTGTCAACAGATAAATGACACAATCCAAAGAAACAGGGCGATTTGACCGCACACGAACAACGACTATAACTAACAACCGTAACGCTGCTGAATTTTATTTTTGTTTTTTGCAATTTTAAAAAGAGTTATTGTTTTTTCTCTTTTATTTCATATGAAGAAATCTCGCTCAGACTGTCTTCGAACTGAAACAATAATCTGCAAGGTCGAGCAATTTTCATTTAACCTTTATTTTACTAGGAAGTCACACTGAGATTAAAAACTCATTTCCCAGTGAGACGTGAGGCAGGGTATCTACAGTAAATACAGTCGAGTACAGTTTGTATCACAGGTACATCCGCTCGCAAACATTTAGACAAACACAGAAGTTCAACACGAATGTTAATTCAAGGTGCACAAATTAAAGAGCAACAAAGGCCTGCTTTGACTTCTGCCAGTGGAAGATAATTATATTAAATATGCTGTATGCAAAATATATCCACGAATGTGTTTCTAATTTCCTTCTGCATTTTTACTAGTGTGATTGGCTCCTATATTATTCATGTTGATAATAAACCAAAACATCCATCTCTTAGAATACTGCTAAATTCAAACTAATCCACAGTAAAAATAGATTTAAAAAGTTGATTTTCTCCCCAAAAATGTCAATCTTTAGTCTTTTTTTTAAAATTTAATAACGAAGAAGTTGCCTTGTGTCTCCTTGCAGTTTGCAAATAACAGCTCCACTTTGTCTGGAACATAAACTGTCTTAATAAGCACCCTCCAGAGTTTCCATGAAAACATTCTCCACAGGAGCTTTCGTGTCAATTTAAAACCCTTCTGAACTTGCTCATTAAACGAGGTGACAGGCAGAATCGGGGGCAGCAATCTGACATTTCCTACCTCACAACACTTGTAATTAACCCTAATCCGACTGGGGTACCCGCAGAAATGCTTTATGTCATATTAGGCGCTTTTATTCTGTCGTTCAAATTATTTCACGACTTCGGTGTCAATTAATTTGCGCTTGATGACGTCACGTCATTGTTTTCTGCTTCTGTCTTGGTAAGTGCTTTTTGAAAAATGCCAATTTCTCCTGTGCAGTTTTAATAGACGGGAGTATTTATTGAAGTCGCATTTGCGATGGAGCTTCATTTAAAGTATCCAGTGAGGAGGGGGTTCACTGTCGGTTTATTATAAAAGAGACAAATAGATGCAGCAGACAGATTTATTCATGTGCCTCAGTCGATGAACCAAATACAAAAATCTAAATTACATTATTCAACCTTTATTTTATAATTTATTTTATTCTAAGGTCTCTATCTGCTTTGATATTGAAAGACAAATACAATTTTTAAAAAAGTGCTGAAGTTCGAATTATTGAAATTATTTTATATCAGGGTCAAAAAGAGCATAGAAATATAAAACAAATGTATTTAATGTAAATAAATGAAAAGAATTATATTTGGGCTGCAATTTGTATAAAAGAAAAGCTCATTTTAATTTTAAAAAAAATGCTGTAATTATTACTGTAAATTTCCTGAAGTCCCAATATGTTTTTTTCCAGACTTTAATTACATAAACAATAATGATTTGTGGAGAAATAAGTTCATATTTGTGATATGACAGTTGTTTCTATGAGTAGTTTATTTGTAGAGTCCCCATTGACTCCAGCCAGTAATCCTCATACAGTATGTGTGTTGTTATGGTTAATTAGGCAATAATGGAAATATATATATAAGACAAATAAATTGCTTATACATAGTCATTTTCTATACCTGCTTATTCCTCATTAGGGTCACATGGTCTGCTGGAGCCTATCCCAGTGCGTTACAGGTGAGAGGCAGGGATACACCCCAGATGGTCGCCAGCCAATCATGGGGCACACACACCATTCACTCACACACTCACACCTATGGGCAATTTAGAGTCTCCAATTAACCTCAGCATGTTTTTGGACTGTGGGAGGAAGCCGGAGTACCCGGTGAAAACCCACGCAGACACAGGGAGAACATGCAAACTCCACACAGAAAGGTCCCAGACCCAGGACCAAGGAGGAGAAAGTAAGAATGTCTGAGTTTAAGGCAGTGATAAACTCTGACATGTGCCTGTTGTCACTAAACCCTGGAAACTGGATCTGAGTGACGCCCTGCTCTGATCCATCTACCAGATCATTAGAAATAATGAGGAATAATTTATCAGAGCAGGGTGATCAACAGTTACCTTCATGCTGGGTTATTTCAGAGGAACATTGCATCCTCAGGTACTTGTTGTCTCTGGACTTTGAGTAATTGAGAGCTTTTATACGTGTTGAAAGGTGGAAATTGGTTGAGCCCCGTGATTAATGAAAGGACCAGCGAGACTGGGAGATAAATAAATCAGAAAAAAAATGTAATTCACCTGAAAGACATGCATTTTTAGTTCTGACAACCATTTTTTATAACAGTTACCCAAGTAAAGGAAATTAGGCATCTGAAATCAACTCCAAGAGTTGAAAAACAAGACAATCATCAGGGGTTACAGGATATTTATTCTGATCTAAACAGTTGAGTTCAACCTATATCATCTAACTCCAATGTGAAAATGAGGTGGCCGAGTAAATATTTCATCAGGAATAGGAGTGCAGCTTTGAGGGCTTATCTAAAGCAGGTATATAGATTGTCTTGAAATCACGGGATTACAGGTCTGTCAATAAAGGACTGAGAGCACTGCAGCCACAGTCAGTAGCAAATTGAGTGTCCACTCGTCAATATTCTGGCATGAAAATAACATACAGTACACAGTTATGCTGCAGCTTATGATGTAACGTGACATGATTAGTAATAAGCAAAGCTAAAGTCTATAGTGAGGAATATAGTGAGTCTATAGTGGAAACTTTTGGGACTCAGAATGCAGTTTATTCAGTTCAGAAGTGCTAATTAATGTTGTTGCATGTAGCAAGATGCTATATGATGCTAAGAGAGAAGTATCAGAACAGCACAGATTCTGATCTGAGAGCGGTGTTGGGATGTGTGTGAATGTGGAAGCAGCAAAATGCTCTCAGAGCAGCTAATTAATGTTGCACGCAGATAAGTTGCTGTCTAAATGGCTGTCTGCCTGTTTGGCTGCAATGGGACACCTTTATTTTCTAAATATACTCATTCTAGTCATTACTAGAAATTCCATAACAGCTTGATACATACTTACATGAATACATTATTTCAACATTTTCTCTGGGTTTCAGTTTTTTTTATTTGGTGAGAAATTCCTGGTCTAAACACACACATGTCAATATTAAGTCATAGCCATAGCGATGTAGAATTTGAGAATAAAAGTATATAAAGGTCTAAAATGTCATATGTGAGTGTTCCTCCTGATTTCAGATTGTTATAAAAAAGGAGAAAAGAACAAATTTGATCAAACAACTTTTTGGTTCTTAGTCAAATCGATAGTACACCACCTCAGAAGATTTCAGGACAATTTTAATGTAGAATTTCAAAAATAAAAGCCCATCTGAATTATAATATATGAGCTGTGGGCTTGTGGGATTGTTATTAAAAACAAATTTCCCTGTTTCCACATGACTTTTTCAGTTCAGTTTGAAAGTTACCATTGGCATCATCAATATTCACGAGAATCATGAATAAAGCAGATGGGGGTTCAGCCAGAAATAAGCAGGCATAAAAAAAAAAAAACAACTCCTGGGATGCAGCCAAGCCTCCATTTTGCAGGCGAGTCCCCTCCCCCCTGTGCTGCATAAACTATTCTTACAGGTTACATTTGCACTGTTTCCCTGTCTGTCACCTGACACCTTTGTATTTATGGACGCAGCATGTTGATAAAGGGCTGGGGTACCGTGCTGAATCACACGGCGGTCCTGCTCTTTCCCTACGTCTCTAATTAAGATCCTGGTACTAATGTTAATTCACAGGTGTCTACTGCCTGCCAGTCACCATGGCAACCTCAAGGTATGCTGTCTAATCCCTAACACACACACACGCACACACTTTTTTTTTTTCTCCTCCTCTTATCAGGACTGATTAATCTGGACAACAAACAATACTCGCTGCGGCGTGGGCAACCTGCCGCTGATTTCTCCTGAACAGGAAATTGAGGCTTTCTGCAAAAAAGTCAGATCTTAAAGTGCATTCTGAATCATAGACAAACCATAAACTCCTGTTTATGAAAGAGCGCTATAGCCCCTAACCTCCCTGCATATTCGCTCACATAAAGAGAAGATCGCCATAAATGGGAGTGATACTCATTACAGCAGCCTTCTATTGGACAAACAGATCTATTCTTGTCAGATCAATGGAATAAAAGGTTGATTAATTACACATCTACAGTTCATCTCATCACACCAGTTACCCTTTCATCACTCGCAAATCTGCGGTCTTTATTATTTTTCCCTACCAGCTCTAAACACAGCTCTAGAATGCCTGTTGCACTAAAGTATGCATCTAAATCAGAGGTGCCAGACTCATTAGGAAGCGGGACAGATTTGTCCAAACGAGACCTCATGGGGAATTGGCCGTTCATTTTTGGCTAAAGTTAATTTGACCCAACACGCGGATACTCTCCGAATGATTTTAAATTGCTCAAGTGTTGTTGTTTACCGCAACTCTAAATCTCGTTAGGTTTCACATATAGAAATTAAACTAGTCCTGACCATCAGTGGAACCAAGAACCTTCTCGCTGTGCTGCATCAACGCTAACCGCTGGGCCACATTCTAGCCTAGTTTTCACAAGTCTCTTTGGGAGAAATGGAGCGTGAGTCCCTTTTTCCTTTTTATTCACACTATAATAATTTAATAGTTTATAACCGTCTTCTTCCATTAATCCACTTGATTAAACCCTGATTTTCTATTCTGGTGTGCAGATGGACAGTTCGCCTCTAGATAAAGGTTAAATAAAATCCTCCTACCAGCACCTCTAAAGCTCACTAATTAACACGTTATATCTTAACTGTTTAATCTGTACAAAAAAAAAAAAAACAGGAAAATGACACCGGATGTTTCCTGGAGACTTGGTCATGAGGCGGCAGGTTGCCAGGCAGCCCGTCGAGACTCCAGGAAACGACTGCGGCGAGTTAGGAAATACTCTGGCGCTTAACAACCTGCTGTTTTTACAGTTCAGCCATTGAACTAATTAATCATACGAGATGCAACGGGTTCATCAATGAATCTTGGATTTTGTTACCTATAGAGCCAAATTAAAAGGTACAAATCTAAATCTTAAAAATTTGAATAGGAATTATAAAAAAAAATGGCTGCGCAAAGAAGCACAAATTACAAGGTCCATAGCATCTTATGAGATGAAGGTTTTTAAATGTACTTATTAATTTACACTACTCTGCTGTACTCTATAATGATGATGATATTAAAATGTATATCTGATTTTTTCATTTTATTATATTTAAAGTCCTTTTAGCACAGCACTAGCAAACAAAAGTAAGAATTATTATCAAGCATTTTTAATTAATGAACAAACCATGAGACACTGAATCGGAGAAAGAAAGAATTATAGAGTCATAAAACACTTCAATAAACCCAATGGACATCAGCATTAACTGAAAAGAAGTCGCACACTTATCACATAACTCACATATTTAAGATAAAAGGGAACAAAATACAAATAACAGGTTATTACAATATCTTAGCCTGAATACCTCTGTTTGGTCTGCACAGCAGCCTTTTCTTTTTTTTCCCCTCCTATCAAATATACAATCGCACAAAGAGCCTCTTTCATCTTCACTTCACGGGGAAACGCACACAGCTTGTGGTCAAGAAAAGACAAGAAGTGTCAATCAGTAAATCTTTAGGCTCGGCGATGCTTTCACTTGCGAAGCGGCGACGGGGGAGAGAGAGGAGCGGGTTTAAAGAAAGGCGAGCAGCGGGAGGCTGAGAACGAGAGTTCCAGAGACCAAACGAGTGCATTTGTTGATAAGAACATCGTGGCAGGATGTTGTCATTCTGCGGGAAGAGATGAATAATTTGCCGCTTTGTGAGAGAACAAACAGTACAGCGCTTCCCTTAATATCATCCTAATGGCCCCGGCCTTGTCTACAGGGTGTTGATGACTAGTTAATGAAACCACTTTCATTTCCTTTCATCCAATTGATTGTTTTTTCATTGGAAACAGAAAGTTGTCGCAATTTTATTTTCTTCATAAAAAAAAAAAAAAAAAAAAAAAATCAATGGTGGCATAGAGGTGGCGCTTGGCTAAGGACGGACCCGGAAAGACGAAATACATCCAATGGTTTCCGTCGCCGCGGATCTGTTTGTTGAATAAAAGGTGGGAAATCAACAATGATGATGGATTGTTCCGCTGATTAATCTCTGTCACTTGATATTTCAATGGCTGTTTTCCCAAATGATGCAGAGCAAGTCAACATGAATAATGAAATTAGTAGCCGCCTCTCGTGATCTTTATATTTATTCCGTTATTTATTTTCACAGAGCAGGTGCCAACCTTTTTGAACTGTTGACACAATGAATACTGATTTACATCAAATGTGTATTTACAGAGTGATATGACAGTCATATTTTCCATATATCATTAGATCTGTTCCCCTTTAACCCTAAAACAAGTGGATGCAAAAATAGGTTTAATTTAATGTTATCTCTCTCTCTCTCTCTCTCTCTCTAATAGAGACATATATATACATATATATACATATATATACACACATATATTAAGGTATAAACATAGCCCAGATGATAAGATACGGTATATGTTGAATTTGATGAAGATAAATTATACATACTTGTATTTTTTTTTTGCTATTTACAAATCTGGTACTGCAGTAATTATTAACACGCCTTCCAGTTTAAACCAGAACTTTGACTAATGAACATTGACCAAATTTCTACCCCTGATCTGGCAACACATCTCGAAAGCTGCTAATTAACACCACAAACACAGTTTGAAACTGTGTTCCTTCATCATAATGTTTGGACTAATGTCCTCATTAACTTTAGGAATGTTATATCCATTGAAAATAAATGTGTCTAATATATGATTACTTTCCGCCAAGGAAGCGGGTTCTTTCTCCATCACTGGCGGCCATGATGTTTTCTGATCAGGCTGCTATAATAATGAAAGATAGTCTGCTTATCTACATGCTAATACTGGACAAGACTTTTGATGAATGCCAACAGGATTTGTGAAAACCTCCCAGCACAAGACGTTACAGGAGGGCCTGTTTAAGTTTGTTAGAAAGCTGGCAGCTGATCACACACACACACACACACGCACTTCAACTTAAAATAGTCTTTTCTGCAACAATGACCAGCTGATGTTTCTCAAAAAAAAAAAAAAAGTACATACCTTGATTTGCCACTCACCTGTGGCGAATCCCAGACGCGTTGCTATGGGAACACTGACAGGGTAGGCTCGGCAGCGTGGTTAGCTCCGGTTTCCAGCCTCGACGTAGTTTAGAGCAGAAGCGTCTCCTGTGATCACAGCTGTCGAGCCTCGGCGCTGGCGGCGGAGGGTCGGCCATCTTGCTGGTTAGGGCCGCTCGGAGCTGACACTGACGGGGTCGCCGAGGGCCGGGCCAACAAAGAAGCAGCCGCAGATCATTAATGGCGCCGGCTGCCAGGTGATAAATACAGAATGAACGCTTCTCGCCGATACGCTGCCTTTGTCAGGGCCCGGCAGCAGCTGCGCCTCTGTGGACCGGATTTAACACCGGGGTCAGTCTCACTTTCCTCATTGTGGTGAAAAGGGAATTAATTAACATGTGATTTTAACTGACCATTCATTAAGACCGTTTCCCTCTTAATGTCGCCGGGCCTACGGAGCTTTGAGTCCGAGCCAGTGGGTTCTCCACCTCTTTCTTTTTTGAGAGTTCAGTTAATGAAATGACAGTGGCTTGTTAAATGTATGAACTATAAGTTAGTTATCCAATTAACATTACTTATAAGGCAATGAAAACACTGGAAAAGTGTTTTTAATTAATCTAATTGACGTGGTTACATTTTCAAACATGCTCCCCCGAAGACACTTGTCATGTCATTACAGAGAAAACTAGTTATCTTTATTTATTGGCTTTTTGCCTTCAAGTTGTCAAATTCATTTTTTTTTTACCAAAACCTTTTACTTTAACCATTGTGTTGTCTGATCATAACACTCCTGTTTTATAAAAGCGAATTGTTGCAATTTTTACAGAGACAAATGATTTTTTTTCCCGTTAACAACTTGTTGGATTCGTAGTATGGGGACCATGAATGTACAAAATCTGATGGTAATTCATCTGTCATTTTATACATAAAAACAAAAAATACAAAAAAAATCTTATTCATCGAGACAGAAACTGTTGATGTTTCGATTTGTCAGAGCAGGTAAAGCGCAGATGTAACTAATGACATTAATAATGATGCTGTGTTAAGTTTTAGCATTTTGTTGCACGTGTCAAGATGGTCTCGGTCCAAAAATATTTGGATTTCTATAGTTTCTAGTCAAACATCTGTATGCTCACACCACACCTCTGGCAGCAGGATACTGATTTATGATTGGATACACGTATTGCAAACAGAGCTGACCACGTTTTATTCTTTTGTTTGAACGTTAATGCTCAAAGGAAGAACACAGCATGCTACAATTATACTAGATGGCAATTTAAACAGCAATATTCAACCCCCCCCCCCTTCTAGAGACACACACACACATGCACGTCTCATTCCTTCACTCAGAGAACACTCTGCTCTGTAGTTGCCATAGTAATCCCGAAGCCAATAACACCCCTAAACCTTTCCTCCCTGAAGTCAAGGAAGCCAGGGATAAAAATTACACCAATCAAATTTGCCCTCCAGAGTATCGGTTTTCATTGCCGCAGCCACGTCACACCCAGGACCTGCACCCATTCCCAGACCCCCATCCTCCATCCACCCTACTCAAGACAAGACAGCATTATAAATCAATTTACAAGCTGTGCGAGACATCCGGCAGAGGATGGAAATGAGCAATGGCACATGAAGGATATTGGAAAACATCTCCTTGCCGCCACAGCGAGCCGGTGTAGGCAGTAGCTGCATCTCATGTGCAGCTGGCACAGGGAACCTAATAGTGTTTTCGTATTTGTGCGTGTGATGAGTCGGTGGGGGTGAGGAGAAAGGAAGGGGATTCGTAATTTGCGCCGAGTGTGAGATCCTCTGCAGATAAAATGTGATGAATAATAAATAGTGGAAATGTTCGGTCATAGAAGGAAAACTTGTTTATGGTAACTCGATTGTTCAGAGAGGTGGTGACAACAAAAAAAAAAAGCGCTTTTACTTTAACGTTCACGTTTCGTCTCCCAGGTTAACGCCAGGTTTGTATTTCGGCATCACTTTTTTGCAGCCATAGAATTTTCTGCATGTTAATTTTGTCTGTTCTATTCTGACTTTTCCTCTGGCGCCAAATACTTGCAACACCACTTTCTGTTTGATGCTAATCAACACATGTTAACATGCTAACGTATTAAACTTAGATGGTGAACAAGGCCAACATTATACCTGCTAAACATCAGAGTGATAGCATTGTCATGTTAACATGCTAGCATTAGCACTTAGCTAATATTATCATTGTAGCCTCAGATTCACAAGCATAGATGATAAAGTCTTGTTTTTATCACAGAAGAACAAGCTCTAAACACATTTGTGTTTGTGGCCACCTGACAAATATAACTAAACACTTGGTTCTTTAGCTGCTAAGTTCTTTATTGCTGGGCAGCATAGGTTAAGGTGTTTTTCTTGAAATGTGACAATGAAAACCTAGAACTATTTTGATAAATCTTTTTATTCAGTCATTTTTAAGAAAACATGTTCTCATTTTGATTGAGTTGTGTGTGAATAAACCAAACCATCTATGATTCAAGTCGAGACAAAACAAGACAAGAACGTCAGATGGCCGCCATTTTTCGCTATCTAGCTAATAGATTTTTTTTAATTAAAAGCTATATTTAAGGAAAAAATAATAATACATCCACAGAGTTTGACAAAGACTTTATGTTTATACATACCAGCCAATAGCGACGGGGGCATTGCAAGTTGCCGGATACGGTCTCTATGCTCAGCATAGCAAGGCTACTGGGTAGAAATGGTTGACTCTGCAGCAGCTTCAAAGCCCTGGTGATCGATGCGTTATGAGCCACAGGAGAAGAGAAAAAAGGATTTACATGGCATCAAAATGCAAATGGCGACATTTCTCCTGGATCGGTAAGTTAACCCATTAAAGCCCACTGCCAACTATATTTGCGAAAGTCTATGACTGTCATTTTCAACAAAAAAATCTATGTTACTTAAAAGCTAACTTAGCTTGCTAACTTAGCTCAACTGTCAGTCAAACTCCACTTGAACTATGTAACTTGACACAGTTAGCATCCAACCTGGGAACCCGACTGCTAGATTGTTTTTTGTGTGTGTGTGTGTGTGTGTTGCAACACCGATTTTGAGACACTAGATGTCATTATTCTGATCATTTTAAATATTCCACTTTTAGCAAATGAGAAAATAATGAACACAATGTTCGATAATAAAGATAATCACTAGTTTATTAAACAGTAGCTGCTGCAGTTTTGCAGGAGCAGCGTTCATGAGCGTACTCTAAAGCTAAGTAGAACTGCAGGGTTGGATAAAACCTCTGTGTGGATTTATCTTCCGCATTAGCCGTCGTCGATATAACAATATAAATTAGCGCGGCTTTAAAGAGGTTTCTAAAAAGTGAAATAAAGATGCACATAAACGGAGGAAATGCAACATGGTCAGCAGTTATTACTGGTTTATCTCTGATGGGTAACAGCTCCCGTCTCTTTACCGCCTCCCACGCACTTCCTCTCCAAACAGGCAGCACCAAGACTGACTCCTCCCTGAGGCTAATGGTGATGGTGCAGTATGTTTAACCTGCCAATTAAAGACAGCAGGCAGAGAAGAGATACTCATTGTGGCTGCTTGTGTATGCTATTAATATTAATTTAAGGCAGAAGAGGGACATGGGTTGAGAAGGATAGGAGGCCTGACATTGGATATGAGATTTCAGGTGGGAGGATATCATTACCAAGACTTGGGGTTAGTCCGGGAGACTGAGAGTGTCACACTACTGTGGTGAATCAACCAATTACAAAGACAGAAAGGACAGCAGCAGAGTAGCTAGTGTAGAGATGAGGTGATGCTCTCTTGACTGAAAATGTTGCGAGTTTACTCAAAGCTGTAAGGGCGAACATCCTCTCATAGACATTTCACTCTACTCTTCCTGATGTGCAGGTAACATGAATGTATCGCTGCTGACCAGACTGTGAAGATGCTGGAAACATCAGGCTTGTCCTGGAATCAAAGTAAGTACATTGGAGGACAATTTTAGTAGAAATAATAATAAACAAAGACCGAATTCATAAGAATACTGTACATTTGAAAAGCATACATAAGGTTCAATTAGTGACCCATAATCGTTTTTATTCATAAATACCTTGTCGGTGATTAATCCTTAATGTTTAGAAAGAAAAAGCACCGCAATCAGAGCCATCGGAGGGATTCTGATCACCGTTTTCAAATTTTGCAATTTCATAAAATTTCATAAATACATAAAGTTGTTCCAAGTGACCCTTCGCTGACTTCTCAAAAGGTTACGTGACCCTTTCTTTAAACAGATAGCCTACAGTGATTGGAGGAAACGGGTTGGACTTAAACTCGAATGGCCCTATTGAGTTTTAAAACGGTCGCCCTTATAATTGCCGGTTAACCACAGCTACACTTGTCACTTTCACGCCCGATGCCTGTGTTTAAACAGCAAATGCACTTGTACTCACGCACCTGTGGGTATGTTGCAGCCGTTTTTTTTGGCAGATTCTGCATCTTGGTGGCAGTTTAAAGCCGTGCATTAAGATTGAATAAAAGTAAGTCAAAGCACAAACATAGCGTCTTAATGCTAGCTAAAGGACCTACTAGCATGTGGTGACAGGCGGGTGCACATCACTTTCCTTGTTACACACAGGGCAGAGATGTGCCCAGGAAACTAAAAACAAAGAGTATTATTGTGTATGTATATGAAATGTCTGAATAAAACCAACTTGTAGTGATTCGCAGATCACAGTCATGTCTGCGTATTAGTTTATACCTTAATCCTCCACAGCAGCGTAATTTCATTGATTATTGAAATCTCCAGACATGTCGATGTGATCGGTCAGGACTTCATTGGAATTCATGTTCTCCCGCATCCAAAACATCAGCTTTTATACGAACGGTCCGTAGACGCCGATTAATCGCAAATCAATAACGACACAAGCAGCGATGCAGTGTTACTTTTCCTTTAATTAAAGTGTTTCACATCCATTAATACAGTAAGTAAACAGAGAACATCGGTAAAAGCCACAGCTGTCAGTTGTTGTAGCGTCACCTGCACAGGTCAGAAACACAACACCTACAGCAACAGCACGTGTAAAGCAGCTCCTATTGTTTAATCAAAGCCTGGAGAGGGATTAAAGATTTCAGTGTCAAGTATCGGACCGGCGCTTTACAGTTTCATCTTTCAGAGAGAACCTGTCAAGACAGGAAGACTAGAGAGACACTTCAGTGTGTATATATATATATATATATATATATATATATATATATATATATATATACACACAGTATATTAAAAAATCGTAAGATCGTCAACAAAAACCCCGCACAAACACAAATATACACAGGAATCAACGCTTTCCTCAACTTATTTTAAACATTTCAGTCAAACCATCTCTGCCCTGTTTACCTTATTAAACTGTGACTGGGTTCAGGCACCTGAGTGAAATGTCTTGACGACCTTTCATTAGACTGCTATGAAATTTGGAAGAGTCCTTCATGGTCCACAGAGGATGAATCCTGGCGACTTCCATCAACTGAACTGGTAAAAACGTGTTCAACACGTCATTTACGATGTCAGAACACCTTAAAAAGCACAGTTAAACGTTCTCCTTTAATTTCAATGACAATTACATTTACGCCATATTATGCTCATTTCTAACTGGCTGTAGCTTTGCGCTTAATACAGAAATCGCATTGCATTTAATATCTTTCTATTCTGGCAGAACATGTGACCAATTTTCCATCAGCTGCAACATGCTAACACAAAAGGTTCCTCCAGCACCGATGTTTTTTGCCGCGCTAGGGATCAAAATTTATCTTTTACTTCGCAACCATTGAAGCTCAGTGTGCTAGCATTGCTGTTGCGAAAAACAGGGCAGAGCATTTATGTTGAAAACCAACTCTTATGATATGTGTATTAGGATCTTTTTTTTTCCCCCTTTTCTTTTTTGAAGTAGCCTTATTAGTATACTACCTTTAACCAAAACACACAAAGTATAATATACATCTGTTAGAAATATATGAGGAAAGCTTCTAGCTGGTCTCAAAATCTGCCACAAGAGCAACAGAAAGTGCACAAACTTCAATAAAAGTCCTCTTCAGGGCGACAAAATGAGACTTTATGCTGCTTCGTTCTCTAATACGTTTCCTTCCGTTTTTTTCTGAAACGTTCGGGAAAAGTGAGAGTCTTGAATCCAAGATATTTTCTGTGGAATTTCAATTAAGCTCATGGCGAAGCTTAAGCAACACAAAGGAGGTCATTGGACAATTCAAGTCAAGAGTAAGACGCATTAAACTTACTCTGGATTATTTCCTTCACTTAGTGTTTTATCTCTTAAAAAAAAAACGCTTGGGATCACATACGACGAGGCCGCAGTTTGACTGAAGTGACCGAAGTGGTCAGACAAGCCGTCTATTGTTTTTCACCCTGCTTTTCAATTCTGTTAAAAGAGAAATCACATGAGAGCAGTCAAATCAAGTAGTTATCAAAAAATAAATATCATCCAGCTGGACGATATCTGCAGAACACATCGACCATGTCTCAGCGGTATCATTATCAACATTACCGTTTGCTGCAAATCCTCATCAAGAATCAAGGCGATCCACGAGTTGCACGACAAGAATCTACCGATAAATGAGCACATGACACGTTACGAAGTCATGCTACTGTAGAAGACACCTCGGAGGGGGTTCGGTAACAACGGGGTCGAGTACAATTCAGGACGTTTTGAGTAGAAAAACGCGATAACTACATGAGCAGGCACTGGATGTTTGCACACAAAGCCGAGTATGCAACAGGGATCACGAGAGATCACCGACTTCACAGCATAACAAAGTCAACCAGCGGTGTCACTGTATATAAAAGTATATCGAGCATATCGACGGCGGCGCTACAAGTGAGCTACGATCACTGGGGTGAGAAGTAATTCCTCGCAGAATTAAATTGAAGCTTCGGGGCGACGTGTAAGAATCCTCAGTAATTTGCATCAGTCCCATGTCTCCGACTCCTTGTTCCTTTCGCAGTCACTCTCCTCCGCGGCGCACTCGAGGCTGCAATCACATGCAATTTTCTTCTAATTCCTCAGACGGACAGCAGAATACACAGAGAGGAGAGGAGGAGGAGGAGGGCTGTTCGTTTTGTGTCGCAACATGTAATATTGTTTTCCTTGCAGCTTCATTTTCCTTATTTCTGCCCCGGGCGATTAATGCTTGCTTGCCGCTGCATGTTTTTTGTTTGTTTTTTTGCTAACAATTGTAGAAACTAGTACATATATAGTTGTGTACAGTACAAACTCAACACACACACACACGCATTAACTCGTTTTAAACCATCCATAGCCATTATACAAAACACTACGTGTTAATACATAGAAAAACGAACCAGTTTGGACCAAATTTCATGCTGATAATCAAAACACACACTCATTTCTCTCTCAGTCACACATAGTAAGGCTTTTAGGTTTTCGTTAAAACGTAGAAGATGCCAGTATCCCCCTCGACGTGTTCATGCCATGCAACGGACTCTCTGCACTTCTTCTCTGATACGAGACATTTATTACATGTACATGCACACAAGTATTTGTCCACCGCCAATACTGCGAGTATAAGGCAACAGCCCGGTTGCATAAATTGACTGTTTTTAATTACCGTTTCAGAATTACATATTTAGTTAAGATTATGCAGCAAAAAGAGTGAGACTTTTAATAACTTTGAAACTAGAGGATAATCAATAATTCACTATAACTATAGGGAAAAAAAATATGAACTTGACATGAAGCGTTTCGGTGACTGAACGTGTTTTAGAGCGTTTTCAGGGGCGATAATTGAGATTTTCGGAGGTCCGGGCCGATCCTGAGGGAATTGAGTGAAGCGGAGTGGAAAGAAATGTTCAGATCTTCCCTGCGCCCTGTGTGACTGACAGCAAAGTTGTAACTGCTTCTGTATTCATGGCGCAGAGATGTGGAGAATCGAATACTTTGGCCGCAGCCTGTTGCCTAGTTGCACAAGATTTAATCAAGGTGCCCACACTCGTGTGAGCCGTACGTGACAGTACGGGGTCAAAAGTTTGGACGCACTTCATTCAAGTGGATTTTCTCATATATCCAACATCTGTGCGCTGGGTGTCACGCAGTCACTATGCAGCTGGTGGCCATTAACGAGCACTGCACCCACTAACCTCTGCCTCAGCCCTGAAAAACAAGTAAAGAAACCCGCTTGCCTTTAATAAAACGATCAGTCCTCTTTCAGGAGTTTTCTATGAATAAGTGTTGCAAAAGAATCAATAAAAATCTAACTCGATTTTCACTGTAACTGCTTCACTTGAGGTTAATTTGTATCGGAAACATGTATATTCTTACTCTGAATGTGTTTAAAGAAAAAGAAAACCTCTGCTCCGGAGTGATATCTTTATGAGAGAGTCCCCGGGAGGTCGCTGATTGACAGGTAGCCGTGGTAACGCACCATTAATGTGCCAAAAACAGCTGTTAAGAAGAAGACCGACTTGTTCATTCGCACAAGAAAAGTGCAGAGGGGAAACCTCGAGTATTAAACTAGACAGAGAGATTTTTACACTATTTATTTAGATGATTTAATTTGTGTTACTGGAGTTCGATTCACTAATATATAAGAACAATAGATTAAGGCATTCACAGGGCTTTAGTCTTGCATTATCTTCTGCATTATAATTCTATTTGTTGCATGTAAATGTGGCTATTGTGCATGCTCCGTCCCTCGCCCTCCCCCTGCAGGAGGTGGGCCGTGACAACTGGGATCAAAGGGCCATTTGCACATCAGATCATGTAGTGCAAAGCACTTCAAAGCACAGGTCGATTCATAAAAGCATCTTTGTGCTGGACGGATGGTGCGGCGTCCAATCCCGCCCCCCCCGCGCCGCTGTGGGTTTATGTTGCACATTACAATATTGAAACCACGGCACAGCAAACACATGCATCGCAGGCAGGGACACAGACAGGCTGATGCACAGGTGTTGTCCGACCTTTTGAACCAGACCTCACAGAGGAAGTTGAGTGGGAGACAGGTTCAGAAACAACAAAAAAAAAAACACCCTTTCATCTGTGAAAAATTATCTGCTGCTGTCGAGCCTGGCTTTTTTTTTGTTTTTTAATGAGCATTCGTTATACTGGGAGATGAAACCGGACCGATCGACTGCCATGAATTCCTAATCTGTCCATGTACAACAAAGGATTTAATTTTTTTTTTTGATCTCCCAATCACTCTTTAGGAATCTGTTTGGCTTCTTGGTGACCTTATTCCTTCATCTATAAAAAAAAAAAAAAGAAGATCATGTAGAAACCAGTGCAAACATCTACTTGAAGTTTTAATCAGTGTCCTTGTTTTGTTTTTTTGCCTCCTGTGGCCTCCGGGGTAATCGCGGCTCTCAGAGCCCCGAGAGTAGCTTTGTTAGCGGCACCTCTCGCTCCCCCAGCAGCGTGTCCCTCTTGAGGCTGGTGCCTTTGTTCACCACCTTGAACTTCACCGACATGTTCTTCACCTGCACCGAGCTTATCGAGTCGAAGAAGAAGTCCTCGTTGAAGACGGGGTTGCGGCTGTTCTTGATGATGTTGCTCCTCTGCTTCTGCAGCTTTCCCGGGGTCAGGTACACCGACACGCAGCAGTTGATGCTCTTGATGTCGAAGTGCTTGTCGTAGAGGCTCTCCGCCGCCAGCACCCGGATGAGCAGGCGCGAGGTGCCGGCGTCGTAGTTGGCGCTGATCCTCACCGTGCCGCCCTTGTGCAGGTTGATGGTATGCTCCCGCTGCAGGCCGTGGTCCGACGCCGCGGCGCCGCCGTGCAGGGACGGGACGTGGAGGCGCCGCTGGATGTTGGGGCTGGGCTCGGCCGAGCTGCACTCGTCGGTGGACAGGGAGCTGTGGCGGGCGAACGTCCGCTTGGCCTTCACCACCTTGGCCTGCGTCTCGTGGGTGAAGATCTTAAGCAGGGAGGCCGAGCGGGAGAGCAGAGGCGAGGAGAAGGGCGACGACTCGGCCGAGGAGCAGGTGTCGCTCTCCCCGCCGCTGAAGTACCGGTACGGATTCATGTGAGAGGTGTTGAAGTCGGCCGGGTTCAGGTGGTTTCCCCCTTCGCCGCTTTTCGCCGGGCTCTTCCTCTGCGTGTTCGGGGAGGTGATGGGGCTGGTCAGCTCGCAGTGGAACAGCGACTCTTTGCGGCGGGTGTGGGGGCTTTCCTTCAAGGTCGCGAAGCCGTACGAGGTCTGGGTCTTGGGGACGTAAGGTAGGGACATGGCGGTCTGCGACTGGGGGTCGGCGTTGGTGTCTCCGGCCACGACGTCGTCGGCGCTCTCTATCTGAATGATGTGGCGGTTGGCCGCCCTCAGCAGGTTCTTGGTGTCGCCCGTGAGCTTGGCCACCAGCCGCGGGCTCCTGGGGCTGCTGATCTTCTTCCCGCCGCCGATGGTTTGCTCCGAAGTGGAAGGCTGGAGTCCCTCTTTGGGTTTCACATTGGGGACCTCGGGCTCCGGGGGGCAGCTGACCAGCTTGGGCGGAATGAAAAAGTCCGGGATCTTGTCGGGGGTGAGGACGTTGCTGTAGGTCGGCGCGGCTCCTTTCTTGCCGCCGTTCTCGCCCTGTCGGAGCACCCCGGTCTCCACCGACCCGCGGATCTTATCCAGAAACCACATGGTCCCACGAGAGAGTAGCTGGGTGCGTGGGTGCGTGGAGTCGGTGCAGTCAGGTGCGTCTGCAATTAATAACACACAAGGGGGAGGGGGTGGGTGAACGATCAGGGGGATGGGTAGTCCACAGGGACACGAGTGACAAAAATAACATAACAACTCTGTGTTGTACAGGAGCTGTCTAAGAAACCTCTCAGGAATTTAAAGGATTAAATAAATAAAGCAGAATACTGAAAAGGCAGAAAACGCCACTGAATCTGAGCTCCACTTTTAGTTGAAGTTATGTTGCAGAAGCTCACATAAAACATATCCTGCAGCTTTAAAAGAGCTTCGTTTGAAGAAGGGAAGAAAATCCACTGTAGACAGTTTAAGAAAACATCGATTAACATTGTCTTGCAGCAATGAAAATTATACAAAATCAACTAGAATTCAACTATAACGCAATAGACAAAAGAAAAGAAGCAGAGTCAATTTATTTGAAGCAGCAGAGTGTTTTTCATTGATTGAAGTATCCTACAGTCAATGGGATAAGATCAAAGCTGGAGCTGCTACTATTTATAATTCCTTACAAAGGAAAAAAAAAACTCATCCTATTAATCCATTATATATTAATATGCTTTTTTCTGCGTTTTAGTCTTAAATCTAAGACAAATCCATGCCTGATACTGGTATTTCTCTGTTAAAGATTTAAAAAAAGAAGTGATAAGAGATAAGAGATTATCTTTCTGTAAGCTGAGAAAAAAAATATTGCATAAAAGTTACAAATGAAATATCAGTTTCAACAGGTTTCCTCCGGTGGCGCCACCATGCACCGCGCTCTCCAAAACGCTTGCAAATTAAACGTCGCCATAAACTAATTGCTTCTCCCCGCGAATCAAGAAAACCAGATACTTACTTACTGTGGTACAGTGGTCACACTCCACTCCTGTTCCTCCTCTCGCTCCCTCAGTAACAGGTAGGAATCCTCCGCTCGGGGTAAAAGCCGTGCGCTCCGCGGCGCTGCTCTGCGCCCTCAGACTGTCTCCGTCCGGAGCGCCTGTCGCGCGTTTTATAGCCGGCACAGAGCTCCCGCTGACCAATAAGATCAAACTGTGCGCTTCCGCGCTCCCCCAGCAGAACCAGATGGAGACGCGGTGGTTATGTTATCAAAGAGAGGAATCTTACAAGTGAGTTTAACGCGTTTTATCCAGGATTTTCAGTCATTGTTGAACAACTGGTTTGCTCTAAGTACAAGCTACTTCTTTTTAGATTGAAGACAGGACATCACTTTGTTTTAAAATTGTTTTTTATACATCTTGATCATGCAGCTTGACTCTCTCTCAACTCATATTGAACTTTTAACCAGACAGAACACATTTGGCTGTTCATCGACTCTTATTTTGTCTCTTTTCCACTACCGCACACACACAGCGGATCATTATGCTGCATATAATAAGACCTGAGCCTATTTGACCAGGAAAAGAACATGAGCAGACAATGCCTTGTGGAGCACGTGCACCTGTGTGCTGTGTGTTGTCTAAATCAAATTACAGCGGGGGTTTTTTTCCTCCCTCTCCCTCTCTCTCTATCTGTCTGTCCTCGGGTTTAAACCGACTGATCGGTTTCCCTGGAAACTTTGCTATGGCAACAAATATATTTGTCTGTCTGAAATAGGAAGGGCCACTGACTCCATTGATCTGCAGGACAAAAAAAAGTGCTTTTATTTGTCCAGATTGCTGGGTTTTGACTCATGTGCGGCCACTTCATCAGAGATCAGTCGCACAGAGCCGCCGACGCCGCGCTGACTTTGTCAACAAGCCACCGGAGCTGATCCAGGAGGAATTCAGAAATGCAGATTTACAGGTTCCCACCGCCGCTCACACGTCAGCTTCAGGGAGTGATGATGAACAAACACCGACTGTGAAGAGCCCGCGGATGAGGGGTCAGTTCGACCCGTCTCCGCCTGACCCAGATGGATAATGAGAGGAGCTTGTTGCGGATGCAGTTGCCCCTCTATTAAAGATAACTGGGAGCTCCTAGAACAAAACAAGTAGAGCCCTTAATATCAAACCTCAATACCATCACTGTGGGCATCAATTCAAATTTGAAGTTTTTCATTGCGTTTCATTTAATAAAAGTTTAAATGCACCTTTTTTTTTTCTGAAATCCGCATCTCTACATGTATTCCAGCCATTCCGTTCCAGCGTCTGTTCAATTCCAACAAGTGCACATCTCATTCTGCTTAAAGAGGAACCAGGAGTGGAATAAAGTCACCAAGAACAATGGTAAAGACTAGTGGAGAGCATGCTGAGATGCGTGAAACTCTTCTCAAGTCTAAACATTAGTATTAAGTTGTTTTAAATGAATTTGATCTTGTTTCTTTGCATTGTTTGAGGTCTGAAACATTGTTATTTTCTGCAAATAAACGCTCTGAACGATATTTCTATTCGGAATTTGGGGGGAACGTTGTCAATAGTTCATAGACTCAAACAAAAATGTTCCTTTTGCCCAAACACATACCGATAACTGGTAAAATCAGAAAAACTGATGATTTTGCAGTGGTCTCTTATTTTCAGAGGAAACCTTAACAGGCTGCTTTTAACCAGGGGCATTACTAGAGGTTGACCAGGTCTGGGCCTAAATTCAATTTTTAAGACAAAGTGGAGTCCTGCGGGGCAGCTGAGGATTCTCAAGCCGATGGGACCGGTTTTAATAGCTGCTCTTACATTTCCTTTCTGTTTTGAGGTTATTATTCTACTGCTGTAATGTGTCGGACAAAAAAAAAATGAACCAAATCTGCCTGACGACAGCGGATTGAATTGAAATTCCTGTTTATTTGTAACCATTTAGGGAATATCGGATGACCTGACCATCTCGCTTTCCTCCAAATTGCGTTACCAACTCCCCAAGTATCCTATATCCTTTAAGTCATGTCATCTACGCCTACGTGACAGAATCATGTATCACGTTAACGTGTTCTTCCGGCAAAAAAGACGTCAGAATGCACCAGCAGCAGATATCACAGATATGTGGTTGTCGGTTCTGCAGGGTTCTATGTCCTCACATCCACACTCAGGCAGCAGGAGTCAGGAATTAAACTGATTACATTTCCTGCTACATTATAGATTTTGTTTTCCCCCTATCAGAAAGAATCGACGATAGTCTAAAAACAATCCCAGCTAAAGCCCCGGGAGCCTGATGCGGACGACGCCGCAGCCTTTAAAACTCCCGAAATGAGCTGATCTGCTTCATCTGGACTGTGTGAGTGTGGTTTGATTACATTTCATTGACAGTGACCCGGCGACATCAACAAACAGCACCACGACCGTCACAAGCAGGGCCGGTTTCACCCGTTTATTTTATCAGGGGGGCCCCCGTGGGGTGGTGTTCATTTTTTATTTATTTTTTTTTTTTTATTTACTATATTTATCGCTTCCACAAAGACACCAGGCCATATACAGAACCTTAACCAAAACAGCTCAAATAGCCCCTAAAATATTCATAATGAGTATTATAAATCAATATTATATATCGATTTATACATTTTGCAGAAACCACCTCGTTTATTAGGGAACCACAACCCAGTGTGCTGTCGTTTCCAAAATCCATCACCTCGACAGACACCTTTAAATTAAAATCAAAAAAGGAAGACTGACACTGTTCGACAGCTTCCTTTACAAAATAATGAGATCGATACACGAGGGGTCTGAGGATCCTTGGCGTGAGACGAGGGCGACCTGAGAAAAGGTTAATGTGTCTGTTTTGCTCTCATTAAACGGGGCGAACCCTACGTCTCTGTCCATAAAAGGTGAGGAACACTCGAAAGCGGCGTGTCGCACACTCCCAAAAAAAAAAAAGTGCGGGAGAACAAGTGCGCCTCCTTATTGAATAACACAGATCTGATTCGCTGCCGCCGTGCCTGCTTGCTCTGCCTGCAAAGAGACAGATGTAGCCGCACATCGGCCACGGCGGAGGAGTCGATACGGAGTGTTATGCGCCATCTCCCCCGCTGACGTCTGATTGACTTCCTGGAAGAACAGGAAGGAGGAATCGGGGGCCAGTACGCAGAAACTAGGCCGCCGGACGGAACGGGAGCTATACAAAAGCTCAACGGGAGGCCTGGTGTAGCTCCAGGTTTGTGTGGGTGTCTGCGTTGACTCTTTAACACTTATGGACGTTCATCATGGCCAAGCAGGAAAAAAGAAATGAGGTCTGACATGTCATCGTGTCCATTTTTCCCCCCACTCGCTTGCATTGTTGCCATCAATCTTCCTCCTTCCTGCCAACCCAGTACCCCACCTTCCGCACAACTTCTGTTGCCTTGGAGACGACATCGCGTGGATCAATCCTTCCCCGACTGTACTCTCCTTTTCTCAGCTCGCGTTTCTTCACCTCTTTGGTCTGCTGGGGTTCACCCGGGTCCGTTGGTTCTGGCTGTCCGGCTGTCTCCCATGGGCTCTGACTCACTAGCTTCTGGTTATCGGAGGCCTGAGATCGCGTCGGCCAGAGGAAGGGACGGAGCGACACATGGACCTCACATGGTGCCAAGACTGGGGTTGTAACATCTGGCTCTCTTCCAGTAGTTCCAGGGTTATCCTTGCAGTCAAACTCGGAACCAGAGAGAGAGAGAGAGAGAAAGGGGCGATTCTGCAAATGCCAGGACCATTTGAATGTCTTGCTTTTCTCGGTCCGCTGAACTGGCATTTGGATTGGACGCACGCAGGGCAAAAGGTCAGACCTGTCGCCGGGAAGCAAATTTGATGGACTCTGCGGCAGGGATGGTATATCTCTGCGGGGAGGCGGGAAGGAGCTGCTGGAGGGGGTTGGGGGGGGGGCTAATGGGATGGCCTAGGAGCTTAAAGGGGGAGTGTGGGTAAAAAGGATGCGAAACAAAAACACAGCATCGATCAGAGAAAGGTAAACGCTGCTCCGAGACGCCGGCGTATATTGATTTACATTTTTTGTCAGGTGAGACTTGGATTGGATTGATGATTTTCATTTTCGAGCGGCAGATCAGAAGAGGCCATAGGTGGGCCGACTTCAGCAGGAAGAGGTGAGAATGTGGAGATAATAAAACGTATAACTCATGTGCGGGAGCGGCATACAAAGCCGCAGCATGTGATGATATACCAGCACACTGTTCACAGTATAGGCCATGAGAAAGGTAGAAATGACCAGAAGCTATTCTGCCACTTTGATATGACAGAGTTAAATAAATGGTCTGTATATGTGAGAGAATGGCAGCAACCCTGAACGAAAACAAAAGCAGGAGGGAAAAAAAAAAAAAAAGAGTTTCATCCCGTGAGGTTGATCACAGAATCACTGAGCAACAAATAAGAGCAAAGCACACTTTCTCTCATTTTCAACTCATCTTATATTCTATTATCTGTGCGGTGAACTGGGCTTCTACAGACCGCTGACTAATAGCTCACATTTAACCAAAGGCAAGCTTACGTTGCCCCCTGGAGGCATGAAACGGGAGTGTCGGGAAATCCTTATTATGCAAAAAGAAACTCTCCGGTGTTTCTGCTCAAACACAAACTGTGAAATAAGCCTAGATCTACACATTCTGCTGTGGTCTGGCCTTCTTTGTAGTGTTGCTGAAACCCGCCAGCACAAGACGTTGTGATGTCACAACAGGAGACAAGGATTTCCAGAGTGATTGTGTGAGAAGGTACTGTATTGCTGCTACAGGTCTAACTACGCTGGGTACGGAAAGTATTCAGAGCCTGTTGTAAAAAAAAAAAAAAAAGAGTGAAAAATTGAATACTTTCTGTACCCCGTTGTATGTTTTTGGACCATAAGAATGCTATTTTTTTTTTAAATAGACCAAGATAATAAAATTACAAACTGTGCCAACCATCCTGGTTATATCGTACACACCACAACACATCAAAGCAAAAAAGAACCCCCTGAAAAAAATGTTTCTGTCAAGAATTCACTAAATCATACATCAAACAGAGAGGTATAATTCACCTATTTAATCAAGTTGGAGAAAACTCTGATTTGTCTTTCTCTAAGAAATCCGTGTTACTCCGTTTTCATACAGGATCCCATTCATTTCTGAAGCCTCTGTAAGACATAGTGAAAATGGCTAATAAGCAGGATCCGCCAAAAACAGCTGTGTTCCTGCCTGCATCAGCAACAAAACATCCTTTCTGTTTCTACTAAAGCTGCACAGACGTGACAGGGAATATTTCATCCAGGCAGGCGGCTTGGAAATCTAATGTCGACGGCGCATTTGGGTTTCACTGTTGTTTTCTGTTAGAGTAAAGTTTCTTTCTGTAATATGCAGCCCACAAAGGAGAAAATATACCAAAGTTCTGTGGTGAATCTCTTAGTTAAGGACATTTACATCAGGACTCAATATGCGAAGACCTGGTATGAAATGGTGAAGAAAATGTGATAGTGCCCTATTAAACCCCCCCCCAAAATCATGATGTGCACTTTCAATTTAGAGGATTTAGTAAAGTGACCTAGTTGATGTTCCAATGGGGGAGCAGATCAATCTGTATAGGGCCTTTCCGGTAAAAGTTAAAAAAAAAAGGGGTTCTCTTCCTTAATTATAACACAATGTGCAAAATTAGATGCACATTTTAATGAAAAAACATCACTAACAAAGTGTTTTATGCTTATAAAACACTTGCTTTATCCTGTATGTCACCTTTTAAAACAAGCTATGGTGAATATGGAATATTTAAATGCTATTTCTATATCATCACTTCCCTGTTCCATGCGTCCTCTACCTGTCTGGAGTTCTGGGTGGGATGTGAATTCCGCTGTGGCCTCATTGTAGTGACCTGCAAAGGAAAATAAGACATTTAGAGTTACTACAGGATGTGTTATGACAAGATAAATAAGACGCTATATACATATGGTTTGCTTTTTATGGAATGTTATGTTAATAACCTACATAGCTAGGGGATGTTTGAAATCTGGGTGGATTTATATATTAACCACTAGATGGAGCCAAATGATTTATGCAATTTATCTCAAATCGTTAACGCTGTAATTTGCTCACAATTATTTCCGTTTTATTATATATTTTGATGCAATTTATTTCCTAGATGACCTTCTCTGTATGACTGCAATGTCCCCTAAACGTCTCAAGGTCTGATTCAAGGAGCTTTTAATTCAAACGTTTTTATATAATGTTGGACAATGATGAATAAAAATAACGAATAACAATTGTTATATTCTGGAACATTTATCTGTCAGGTGAATGTAATAGTACAATATTTTTCCTTGAGGTAGAAGTAAATAAGTAGTGTACAGTTGCATATTTTCAAAGTGATTTGCAAGTTTTTGTAGTTTATTTGGGGTTAAAGAAGTTATAATAGCAGCTGAAGCAGGCATAGAGGCAGATGCTGGAGAGATAGCAGTCAATACAACTGAATATGATATAAAGAACATAAACTGTTTATGAACAAACGGCAGTAAATCTTCCTCAAAACCAACATATCAAGTGCATCTTCAGTGAGATCAAACCTATGAGCCTCGCTGTTGACTTGCACAGAAGATAAAAATCACAGGTCTGACAGTCTATAAGAATAATGTATTATACTACTAAACACTGCTCTGAGTGTTTAACTCTCTCGATTGACACTTAGGATACCTCCTCTGGGAAATATATTAATGTTTTGAGTTAGGCTTGTTAAAACATCTTCATGTATATGTGCTTGAGGATTTAAAATTTAAATAAAAAAAAAAAAAAGATGGGCAAGTTTAGGGATGCAAACAAACACTGGTGCTTTTGAAGAAAAATGCCGCTAAAATATACAAAAACAACAATGCACATATCAGCAAACAGCTGGCACTTACCTGTAGAGGAGTTGCTGAGTTTTAATGATCAGATAACACCCGAGGTTTGTCTCCTCCTCTGCCATTCCTTCTAAAAGTTTTGTTATGAACAAGCCAAGGGGAAAAAAAAGAGAATACGTCTATTTAGAAAGACATTTCTTAGAGATAAAAACATGGGAACCATCAGGAAATCCTTTAAAGCAGAGGTGTGAAAACTCATTTTAGTTCCTGGGCCACATACAGTCCAGTCCCCCTGATTCCAATAAAAATCAACCCACATCTAATAAAGATCTTTATTTCAGATTTTAAATAGATTTACAAACCATAAGAAAAAAAGAAAATATAAACAAGAAAAAAAAAAAAAACATCAAGTGATCGTCAAAATATCCACATGTGCATATCAAGGTAGAGATTGTAAACAGTCCTTTGAAGCCAAAAAGTGAGACTCCCTGGGGTCAGGTTCACTCAGTTGGAAAAGGATGTTTGTTTGTTGGTTGGTTTGTTGGTTGGTTGTTGTTTTATTTCTTTCCTGAGGTGCTTGTTGTTGTATTTTTGAAATTAACTGCTGGGAGGTTTTTTTGTCCCCCCCCCCACCACCGATCAGAGCTCAGAGAACTGGAGGAGGGGGGAGGGGGGCGAGCAGGGAGGATAGAAATAACAGTAGTTTGACAAAAAAAAAAAAAAAAAAAAATGAAGTCCCATTCACCCAAAACATGGAAACACTGGGGGGGGGAAGGAGGATCATTCATAAGCTGTGTAATTCTAAACAATCGTTGAATATTCAGGGATATGTCAGGTTGGTTCTGTACAACTGGGTTTCGTTTTTAATATTCGTGTGAGCCGGTGGTACATTTAGTTGTTCTTCCATAAACAATCCTGTTTTTTTTTTTTTTAAACAATCAGGTCAATATTCTTAGCACTTAATACGTATAAGATAGAAAGCATTGCAGCTCACACCACAATTTGGAAATAAAAAGGTTACATCAAAACAGTAAAAGAAAAAAAAAAAAAACAACCCTCAGCCCATTCATAATGTAACAGTTTTAGATAAAAATCAAGGGGAGGACCTTTGTTCTTGGATATGATCCCGGATCCTTATAGCAGATCTAAAACCACAAACACGTCATAACAGCATGCTAGTGAAGAACCACATTCTCCTGTTCATGCTCGAAGATCAACCTCATGCCTTCTCCCGTTTCTTTGCGCTCCTTCTCCACCCCTCTCGCCGGGTTAAATGAGCACATCTTATAAACCATCAGTGAGAAATATTCACACACACATACACACAAACAGAAACATGGTTACACAGCCTTGACGTTGAGAGTTTTTAAACCAGAAATATCAGAAATACTGTTGGGTGGTGGTAACGTGTCTTTGTCCTGGCAGAGAACCAGAGAGGAAAAACCAAACCCCGCCCATCAGTTGACAGAAAAAAAAAAAAAAAAATTCATTGGGCAACGTTTTTTCCATTCTTGTGCATCACTCACGCTGCTACCTGATCTCCTCTGACTCTGAGGTGACAGGGTTCATTGATTCAGGTGAGTCAAGATGGCTGCGGCCTAGTGGGAGGAAAAAGGAAAGGGGAAAAAAGTCCAGTACCCACAGTTGCCACTAGGGGTTTTTTCCCCACTGAAGGCTGGTGTACAATCTTCTTTCTCCTGCTCTGTGCTACTCTGGCTACAAACCACTGACGAGTATGAACAAAAAAAAAAAAAAACGGACACAACTGCGCACGTCTTTCTGAACCGAGGACACGGTCGGTCCGATGCCGCGGACGCAGATTTGCAGCGGAGATCTGTCAGGTCAGTCTCGCTCGATACGTTTCGGCCGCTGTTTCAAAGGCTCAGCTTTGCTGCCGCGTGTTTAAAGCACTGCATATGAAGTAGATCGAAGCATTGACTGCATAGGTTTTTAAATACAGTACACTGGATTTTATGAGCAGCAGCCGCAGCGTTTTTTTTTTTTTGTTGTTTTACACTTAACGTGCCTGGGCCACTGGTAGCACGTGCTCGTACGGCCTGAAGGCTGCGTGGTGGTCGGTAGAGGACGTTTGTGGGATTCTCGTCTAGATTCCATTCTTCAGTTCAGCTGTTCGATCTTACCTTTCTCACTCACACTCACACACAGAGACACACACACACACCAAATGAATCTGACATTTGCTGCTATAAATAAAAGTTGTTCAGTCAGGAGGGCGCTGTTCGCACAGTATCTCCCCACCTGAGACCTTTCCAGCCTGAACGCCCCCCTCCCCCCATTCCTGTCATTCAGGTTCGGTGAGAAAAAGGGAGCGAGGGAAGGCACGAGGGAGTGAACGGCTTTTTGAAACGGAGAACTTCCCTGTGTGGAGCAGCATAAGCCCTGTGGCGAAAAGAAAAGGTCAGAGGTGAAGCGTGGGCTTCAAACCAGAGGTCACGCACGCACGGCTCAGAGACGGAAGTGACTCAACGAAATTGCACTGTACGATTTTTTCCCCTAAATTAGCTTCCTCTGCTCGTTTCTGATCTGATGCGTTTCTCCTTATGATGGTGACGTCAAAAAAAAAGGCGAGACTGATCCGTGGCCAAACGTGACAAAGAAACCTGGTCGCCAGACGGTGAGGCCTTTGAGATGAAACGGTACAGTCAAAACTCAATCTGTTCATGTGTGTAACCTCTACTCATAAATGACAAAATAAAAGAAAAAAACAAAACAAAAACAACAACTCTGTAGCTTTCTTTTCTTGGATGCATCTGGTTTTAGTGACTGCACGTGTGAACGGAGGCGCGCCTGTGCTAAGTGAGGATGACGGGATTCAGGATCGGAGACGGGGGAGAGAGAAGTAAAAGTTCAGTCCGTGATAGAAGAGGAGTCGAGGGAAGTGGTCGGGGGCGGCGGGGGGGGGGGGGGCGTCACGGGGAGGCGAGGTCAGGAGTCCTCCGTGCCCGAGTCGTCATCGTCATAGCAACAGTCCTCGTCGTCATCCTCGTCGTCGTCTTCTAGGTCCTCGTCGTCGTAGTAGTCGTCGTATAACAGGTTGGAGCCGTCGTCTGTGGGCGGGACCTGGGTGCGGACGCAGTATTCGTCCAACGTGACGGGGACTTTGACACCGTCCCGCTCTGCGTCGGCTTTGGTAGCGAGAACCTGCTTCCTGAAAAGGAAAGACGAGAGCGGAAGAGAATTTAGGACAATTTCACAGCACTAGTCTGATGATTTAGTCCACACCATGCAGTGAAGTGTTTACTAATTAGCATATCCATCGTGGTCCACTTTCACACCTGAAAACAAACCAAAATTGGTCCAATTGACGGCTCATTGACGTTTATCTTCTTCTATGGGGAGACATGGATTACAGCCTCTGTATTTGCCATTTTTGGCAAAATATCCAATTTATAAATGAGTCACGGCTGCGTCAGGAGACCAACAGAAGACGCATAAGATATTTTCACCAATGAATGAGGTTGTATGGGATGAACATGTATTAGTATCCTCTTGTTTGGACCAGAGTTATCACCAGAGGAACTGCATCAATCTTTGTCTTTGATGCAGAGTCAAACGGACTAAGACCACCTCTTTTTGGAAGTCTCGGTCCACTCAGTTTTAACCCAACCGAGCACCTTTGGTCGAATGGACCATTTGGTGAAAGCACCAACTGCTGTAGGTGTGAAACAACCCTTAAAACGACATTAGAGTCAGATGAGGCTTTAATACTGGGACTCTGTGTACTGTTGTGTAACACTAACGAGTTCCTATCCTGTGTGTGTGTGTGTTCCTCCTGGTACCTGATGATCTCGATGTACTCTCTGTCCTTGCCCTTGCTGTCCCTCCACTTACGGTACATGACGGACGCGTCCACGTTAGCCGGGGAAAAGGTGTTGGGCTCGTTGAGCAGCGAGATCACGCTGAGCAGGATGGTCCTGGGAGAAAAGTGGAGAGGGATTAAAATAGAGGAAAGGTGAAACAAATACGGGAGGAGGAAAAGGAAACAGAGGAATTGGGGTGGGGTGAGGGGGTGGTAAGACAAGACACAAGACATTGAGAACACAAGACAAAGGTGTATGGAGATGGAGAGACGGGAAGGTTAGGGTTAGACAACTAATCTGCTGAACCCCTGAACATCCAGCTGTCTCTGCCGTTGTCTCAACTCCACGATATGAACAGATATTAGACTTTACATAATCAGATTTTACATATCACTATCTGAAAACAGATCTTGACAAAAATGTTGGACTGTTGTTTTTGTTGTCCAGCTCGGGAGCTATGGAGTCCACATGGTTGTAAACACACTTCTATTTTAAATAACACAGCGGTATGAATCATGTCTGGAACATCTCAAACAACTGTTTAGCTTTATATTATGTATATGAGAACATCCAATACCTGCAGATTATAAGCACCGGTGCTACCAGATCTTACGTAACCAGAAGCTGGTAACAAATGGAAATGTTGTGTCTGGTAACGCGTCAGTTCAACCATCACAGCCGCTCAGTCTGTTTACATGCAGACTTTAGTCGAGTTATGCTGAAAATCTGATTTTTGCTAAATAACTGACAGGGTCTGCCCCTTGTAAAAAACTGAATATAAACAACTTAATAAGCTTAATAAATTCTCAGGTAGAGCTGGGCCGGGGCTGTTTTTACTGAGAATATAAGTTCCTGTCTCTCTCTCTTCTGAATTAATCTGAGTTGCTGGTTGCGCTGTGTGAAAATACATTAAATCTGCGTTAATGCCATTTTTTTCCCCCTCTTTGCTCCATTTTATCTCATCTCTATTGTTGTGCGCCCAGCTGCAGTCAGACTAAGGCATATATATGGCTTAGATAATCCAATTCCTATCAAGTTATATAGGCGTGTTAATTCGACTCTGAGAAGTCCAACTCGGTCAGAATCCAATCTGCCTAAAGTGTAAACATGCGTTTAAAAAATCCGATCATAGTCAGATTAACACAATAATCCGAGTGAGATGTAAATGTACTGACTGAAAACATTTCAAGGACGATAACTAACAAACAAGGTCTGGCTGGAAGCTATCAATCTGAATCCTGCTACGAAGGTCCGACATAGACATAAAAAAAATGTTGCTGCGGTTGAGATAACGGCTAGAAGTCTAGTAAAGCTACAAGCTGCAGTAAAGGTGGTGTGTTACTGTACGCTAAGCCTACAGTAGCCGTGCTGTTCCTGTTTCAGCCTCAGTGACTTGGGGAACATCACGTACCTGACGTTCTGTGTGGGGTTCCACCGCTCTGACGGCAGCTCCCCGCTCTGTGGGTCATCCACCGGCGGGTGCAGGATAGAGATGCACACATCCCCGTTCTAGCGGACACAAAAAAACGTACAGCGGCATGTTTATATCGCATTTGATACTTCAAATAGAGTCAAGTCAAATATCAGGACCTGGACACACAGGCTTTATTGACTAAATATCTGAATGCTTTCTCTGTTTTATTATCTAACCTTGTATCCGGGGAATTTCACCACCGGATGACCCCGTGAAGTAACACAAGCTCTGTGGAGTTATGTTTTGTCTCAGCATTTGTAAAGGTCTTTACCTCATAAATGTTGGGGTGCCACATTTTGGTGAGGAAGCGGAAAGCAGGTGGAGAGTAAGGGTAGTCGACGGGGAACTTGATCCGAGCCTGAGGACGAGAGATGATACGTGATGTATTAGCAACATGAAAGGCAGCCACCACTACTCCACCGTTAGCGTTTGGGAAAACCTTTTCCAATAAAGGAACGAATCCTTTATATAAAAACGGCCCCATGAAACAGAAATTCGTCTTTTGTGACTTATTTCTCCAATGGGAAATTATTTGAGGTTTTAAGAGTTACGAGAGGATTTTAAATGAAATCCTCGCATTTGATTGCAGAGCTTAACATTTAGCTCCAAAAAATATTTCTCAACAAAAGTTCAATGGATGAACTTCTGTATACGCCCCTGAATGCAGGATGAGTCATCAAACATTTGAAACTGTTTAACAAGAAAAAAAAAACAAAAAACAGGGATTTTAATAAATTTTGATGAGAAAAAAGCTTGAATGAATTGCTTTACATATATTTGCTTTAAATGTATACCAAGAGATGGATGAACAATTAACACAGGGACACGAGATTAAAACTGAGTGTCCCTTTTTAACAGAAAAACCTACAGTGTGTGCTGATTTGGCGCCACACATACGTATGCTAACACTATCCCGCTGATGGATGCAGACACGCTCAGTCTCCTGGGGGTGAATCCAGAACGCCAGTCTGTACAATGCCACAGAAGCAATACACACACACACACACACAGCTGCTGAGGAGAGAGGGGCTTCATACTGAAAGCTTTTCTCAGCGAAGACCTATGTTTGCAGAGCCGGCGGCGACGAGCGGCTTCTGAATGAACTCCCCCACAAAAAAAAAAAAACAAACGTGGTGATCGGCTTCAAAAGTGATTGAAAGAAACCTAAAAATAGTAGCTGTGGAGTCATGGCAAAACCCTAGTGAAGTGGCTAGGCATGGAGGAGCTAATGACAGTGTAATGTAATACAGTGTGCACGGAGGGAGGAGGGAGGGAGGGAGGCTCGCAGTGCGCTCAGCTGCCGAGTGTAACGCAGCTCAGAGAAGCAGCGGTGGGTGAGGGGGCTGGTTGGTGCTATAAAGACATTGTGGGGGTTTGTCCTCTCCAGCTGTCACTGCAGCCCAAGACAATTCACTACTCATACCCGTGTTCTGCTATTATATGAGACCACACCCACTGTATGAAGACAGCGAGGAGTGTGTGTGCATGTGTAGGACCCCTCCTCCTATTCCATAAGGCGTGCTATGGGAGGGATGAGATGCACACCGATTACACACACACATGCATGAAACATTATGCAGACTTCCCAACATATTATACATACAATTGTATGTATATATGTATGTATGCACATTTGCCGATTGGGTATGGTCAGCTGGTCTATGCCACAGTGAAGGAGGGGAGGTGGTGGGAGGAGGATGGGGAGCTCTTTTTATTTGAAATGAAGGGGGTTGTGCTCAATATTGAACTTGTGCTCCTCCATTAAAGGCCCCAGCTACAATAGTCCATGTTTTTTTACTGGATATTTTCATACAACAAATATCTCAGACTACACAAAGAGGACCTGGATAAATACCTGTGAACCATGCCAGGCCAGTCGTGGCCAATGAGCAACATTTAAAATGCCTGCGTGAAAGGAGGTTTTTGAGCATGTGCAGGCAACGCTTTTGTCTGCTGGAGGAGATCACGACTTGCACTTCATGCGGTGATGTTGAATTCAGCTGTAAAGCTGCAAAAATATCAAGAGCACAGATAAAAACTCTGTAAGCATTGTCGAACAGCGCTTTGAGGTCATGAATCTGAAAAAGTTCCAGATTGGCGTCACTTCACGAATCTACTCGATCTGATATTTTCCCAATCTCTTCACTTGTCTATCCGGTTTGACAAAGGCTGAGGCTGAACTCGATAGAAAAGTGTTCTCTCTATCTAAAAATCTAGATTTGTGTAGTTGGGGTCTTATTGCAAGCACCGAAGCCTTTAACCCTGAACCAAACATCAATACTCAGAACCAAACTTTGGACAAAGGACCAGTAATAGTCAACGCAATCTGCCATTTTATCATGTTTAGGCAAAATATATCTGCTCTTGCCGTACAAACCGGAGCAGAGAGGAAACACTGACACAGTCCTGAGAGAATGTCACTTGTAGGGGGGGGAAAAAAAAAAACCTAAATCCCTGGGTCCGTCGGACCCTGCCAGAAAGCTGGCGGCCCTTCAGAGTGCAGGGTTCAAGCCAACATTGTACACATTACAGGCTGGCAGCAGCACAGCCCATAGCAGCCAGGAGGAGGAAGAGGAGGAAGAGGGCCAGGCAGCCACACTGACGTCTTGGTTCGTCTCAAAGAACAATTGATTAAGCATCACGATCATATCTGTGCACTGGCTGGGAACTGGACAAATAAAAATTCTGCATGTGTCATTAGGACACCTCCATCACGTGCAACTTCATTCTAAGATGAGCAGACAGACGATGTGATCCATTATCTCCACCAAGGAGGTAATGTTTTTAGCCGGAGTTTATCTGCCTGTTTGTTAGCAAAACTCCTCAAAAAGTAATGGCCGGATTTTTGTTAAATTTTCAGCGAATGTTGGGAACGGTCCAATGAACAGATGATTAAGTTTCGCTGACGATCTGGAAGAAATCCTGGTTTTTAGATCACTTTGAATTTTTTGTTGTTTGGCAACATTGCGGTGAATAGACGTTCGAACAGGCACCACTGTTTGAGGTGGTGGTAGCTTCTTCTTTCTTGCACCCGTAAAGCTTGTTTTCTGATTCCTCTTGCCTAAAGAAGAGTCCGGCGGAGGAGCTAACCGTGCCATCTATTGCAGCTAGCATTGACGCTAATGGGCGTATTTGTTTCCCATAATGTTTCGCGAAAACCTTTTAACCAATCAGAGGCTGATCCAGATGGAAATAACTCTCCTTTTTAGGGAGTCACTAGTTCTTTGAGCCATCTTGTACCGCTCAAACCTTTATTATGAAGAAGAAACCTCTTTACGTTCATATGAAAAAAATTTAAATCGATTGATGGAATGTTTTTTGCTGTCCGTCAGTTAAATAGCTTCATTTATCACTATCCTAGGAGAATGGAGGCAACAAGTACAACAGGAAGATGGGGATATGCATTAAAGGACAAGCATTGATCTTTATGAGAAGGTAAGAGCATGGATTCACTATTACAGCCAGCGGCTTTAGAACCATTTTCCCTGTAACATAATCCCACAAACTTTATGCAAACAAAAGCAATTCACACAAAACCCATATAGGCCTTCACAGACGAGCTGCATTGTCGGCTCGTTCACTCCGCGGCAGCTAATATCAGTTTTCTGCTTCTTTTATGAACTTCCAGGGATCATTTGCATTTGAATGTGTTCTCACTTTCTCTACCCTCTCTCTCTGTGCACTGGCTGCCTCCACAACCGGTATCTACTGGAAGGAAGGACGTGTTGCTTCAAACGAGATCTCTGCCCATCAATGAAGCAGCCCTGAGTACATGTTGTTGCAACATGCTACCGCTGGCTTGCATGCCATGCCTCGTAATTGGATTGAGCGCAGAATTAACAGCATCCGGGCCGTCAAAAGGTGATTTACTCTGAATGGCTCATTTAAGTGGAGGACATGAGGACATTTCCTGCCGAGCACGCAAAAAAAAATTAAAGATAAGAAGTATACGGTAAACCAGAATCGAAATCCAAATCGTTCTTGGATTGTGACCTATAAAGAAAAAAAAAAAAACTGCCTTGAAGAGAAGGACAGAGGAAGCAGGAAGGAGGGAGGACTGTCAGAGAGAGGGAGAGGACTTTGCCTGTGGAGAATGACAGGCGAAGTAAACCAGGTCAATGCAAAGACCCTGAACAGAACAAATCATTCTGTTCTCCCAGTGCACCTCCTTACCTTCACACACACACGAACATCCTGCACCCACCCACACTACAACACTGAATGATGAGGAAAAGGGTCCTTGGGTGGTGCAAATTCCACAGCCTAACACACACACACACACACACAGGTCCCAGAGATTATCATGTTCATACCCAACAGGCCCCTGTCTCATTAATGCAGCTCTCCACACACGAGGAGGAGGAAGTGGAGGAGATCAAAAAGCTGAAGTTTTGTTACGAACTCAAAATTTCAAACAAATAGCTCACATGGCTTTGTTTCAGGGAAATGTGATTACCACACGGGCCCAGGAAGAAGAAACAGGACGCCTGTACGGGGGCTAAGGGGGCCTCACTCTCACCTCTGCTCGCAGCGGGCTCCCTTTCAAGGGGGCACCGCTCTGCCTTCCCTTCATCTGGCTGTTTCTGTATTCCCTCTCTTTTTCCTCTGCCCTGCTCTCTGTTTTTTCTCTGTGCGACACCGCACAGCCAGAGGAGGGGAAACATGACTCCGCCGGGGCAGCCAAGCCCTCCGCCGCCGGGCTGGGTCCTCTCGCCCGTTACCCTCCCCTCCTCCGCCGCGAGGCGAGGCTAACATGGAGCCTGTACGACTGAGGCAGCACGAACACGAGGAATGAGGAAGGCAGGCTCAGGCACAGTCAGCTGCTCAGCACAACTGTCAACTGATTCTCCAAAAAAAAAAAGGGGGGGGAGACGAATGTAAAGACAGACAGAACTGGGCCTTCACCAAAGGGAAACACACCTTTCCTCATGTGTTCTGTGTAAAAATGGAGTGACTGTAGCACCCTATTTCACCTCCTCACGCATGATATAGTTTGTGCTGTACATCACCACGAGAAACCTCTCTGTGAAACAAGCATATGACCTTGTATTTGTAGATATAGAACATATTCAGTGTCTTTTTTTCTGCTGTTCCGACACAAAACAGATCTAGTTGAGGTCAAATCAGAGTTGACAGCCTGTGCGGTCACAGAAAACGCAATGTCATAGTTCTCAAGTGGAGATTATGGAGCTACACAAGTCTTTAGGGCAAGTCTTGTTTTATTAACTCCAGAAACAAACCAAAAAGGACTTCTGTGTTATATGGTACTCTGCTATAAAAAAAAGGTTTTAAACCAGAGAAAGTAATGCTTGACCCAAAGAATGCTAGAACGTTACCTGGGCCCCTAACAAAGAGGCCACCTAACCGTGATTAGTATTGGCCTGTTGCTGACTGAGTTGATTTTAATTAGGTCTTTATAGATTATGTGCTGTGACTCACCAACTTTTCAAATATTCTTACTTTTTATCATTTATATGTGGATATATTGTAAGTATCAGGGGGAAATTATGTACAAGCGCGCCTGTCGAGAATTGCAAGATTGCCAAAAGTCAGGCCAGTATACAGTTGTGATTGTGGAATGACGTTAATGAAGATGAAAATGGTTTCATGTCACTTCATCTGCTCAGAGAATAAAGGAGAGCTAGTATGTGTGTAAATTTGATTCTCTTCCAGGCTCTAAAGAAGTTAAATTTAGATTAATAGACAATGTATTAAACAGTTTTTTTTTATTAACTTAACTAGTAAAATATCAATCTTAGGTTCCATTCACACATACAATTAGAGAACATGTCTCAGAGAGTGTTTAAGCTGCAAATACTTCAATAGATTCTATGATCCTTTCACAGCATCTACAGCAATCAAGCCTTTACTGAGGCGAAGCTGAGCAATTAAAACTTTGAACAGGAAACCAACAAGATCACACGCTGCCATGTTATTAAGAAATCAACGTTTGATCATTGACTTAAATTTGATCATCTTAAACTCATCTACAGCTGCTGGTATCTCTCGCTCTCTTTTTTCTGGCTCTGTAACACCTGGTGCTTTTAGAACCCAAACATTAGTTTCCTGGTTGATCTTTTAGTCTATGAAACGTTTGAGGGGAAAAAATGCAAAAACTGTGACTCGTCTTCAATTTGCTTTTTTCTCCCTCATATATACATATATACTATTGTAATTTTAGATGTCAATTAATCAATTTGTTCTATACAAACAGACATTAAATAATATTTAAGAATAATAAATGTCAAAATAATACAATTTGATGTTTTTTGATTATGCTGATGTCCTATATCTTAGCATTTAACCAAAACCTACCTATGCCCCTCAGTACTGTATATTATGTCTTTATAGATTTGTTCTTGGTTGCTCGTTTCATACCCATCACTGCCACCCGTCATTTAATTGGCCCAGACTCAATATAAGAAGACATAATCACTGATTACGGTTTATTTTTAAATGTATAGCTGGAGATTCCATATTCCTCAATACATCAGTTAAGGTGCCCTTCTCAATACTTCTCTATTCTTATAGTGAACAAAACAATTGACACTTTTCGTATTTTGGTCAGGAGTAGATGACAAACCTGACAGCATTTCAAATAATTCCAATTGTACTTCTACATGATCTGTCCATTTTAAGTCTATAATTAACCCTGACTATACAGCTCTGGAAAAAAAAATAAGAGACCATTGCATTTGTTACTGAAATCAGCATCTCTACATGTATTCCAGCCATTCCATTCCCGTGTCTGTTGAATTCTAACACATGAACACATCATTTTGCTTTAAATGGTACCAGGAGTGGAATAAAGTCACCCAAGAACAATGTGACTTGTGGAGAGCATGCCAAGACAAGCTGTGATTAAAAATAAGGGTTATTGCACCGAATGTTGATTTCTGAACTCCAGTATTATCATTACTTTAGTAACATTAGTATTTTCTTTTAAAATTAAACTGATCTTGTTAGCTATAAGTAACATAGCTATAAGTAGTAAAATCATAAAATAATTTTGCAGGCAATTTTTCCAGAGCTGTATATTAATTATATTATAGTCAGTCTCTTTTGGATGTTCAAACTGAAGAAACAACATGTAAAGTGAGTGTCAGATCAAGCAGCACATGCTCCTAGTGAACTGTAGGTAACCCGCCTGCTCTGCTTCATACACGCCGTCCCCAGACCCTGACTGGCCCCCCCACCAGACCACCAGACCCTCAGAGCCCGTGGGGATAGTTCACATGACAGAGCTGAAGACGTACACACAAAAGCACCTAAAGCTACGGAGCGGCCGGTGTCAGTCAATGCTCATTTGTCTGCATGCGTAACGTTTACTTGGTGGATCTCAGACGAGTTACCCAACGCTGTTTGAATGACAGATCGATATGTCACAATCCACCGAGCCTCGGTCATATTAGAACAGTCAGCATGACTCATTGTGAGCAACGCACAAAATAAACACCTGACTCAGCCAGGTTCCATGGGACGTCGTCACCTGCCCCGTTCGTTTCTGATTAACGTGCGGCTACGGTGTCCTGGCTGGATGTTTCTTTATGGGGAAACCCGGTCAGGAACGGGTGTGTTTGTTTTTTTTGTATTTTTCCTTCTTGTTTTTTTTTAAGGAATACGGCAAACTGGTCGGATGGAAACCTAGCACAGAACAATGAGTCACAGCCATGTGGTGGATTTCACAGCCAGGCTGTGCATTCCTGTCCCGACAAAGGAATCCTGTACACAGCACCCCACACAGACACGCCGCGGCCTCGCCGGTAGCCCGGTTCTGGCCCTCCTGCTTGTGTTTAGAGGCTCGAAGAAAAATAAAAATTAAAAGACCAAGGGGTGAAACCAACAGGCTTCTAAAATACTGGAATTACAGAGCACCGTAGGGCTTAAGTGATGGTTTACAATCCACTGGAAAACAGTGGGAGCCGTCACTTATACATTACAATTGAGCCATTATATGGAAGCAACTATGGCTAATGCAGGACTTAGCATAATGAGCCCACAACACGTCTTTGTGAAGAGACCATATACGTATGCAGTGTTTTATTTGCATCATGGGCTACCATAAAGAAACGCATAAATCTTATTTTAAGGCCCTGACCTATATTATTCTTTCCCCTCAGTAGGATGACACTACTGTACCATTTTAATAGAAACTCATTATCTTTTGTTTGATATACAAGATAATAATCTAGGGCACGTTTGAAGGAGACCAACCAATGGTTTATTTGACTTTACCGGAACAAGTAATAAATCAAAGTGCTTTATGGGATAAAATAACCATGTTGAAACTCCAGCAAGGAACGAGCCTCATCGGCACTGTGCAACATCTGAATTTGATTTTTCACACACTTGTTTAGGTTTGACTCAACGGTAGATTCTCTGCTATGGCAACACGTGCAAGCTGTTCTTTATTGTCAGAGCAGGGTGTGGAGCTCAAAGTAGAACTTTAAAATGAGTCCAGGTATCTTTAAGCTGAACAAAACCTACAGAAATCAGAGGTCAAGGGTCAGAGCAAATGATATTTACAGGATAACAATGTTGCCACTCAGCACTGACCTAGAAACTGTGCTGAAAAATGTGTTTAAAAGTCTCCCTCCAATCAAAATTATGTTGTTCTTCTTGTTCCGACAGTTGACTGTTCAGAAAGATGCGCCAGAAACCTGTTTTCAAAGCTTCTCTGTGCACACCGAAAATTATATTTTAAAGGAACAGGGCCTACGAGCATGATTTATGACATCACAGAAAGCCAAACTAATGCACATACTGAGAAGGGACTTTATAGTAAAGTAGGAATCATCTTCTATCCATATCCATAGATTCCTGGACTTTTAATGAGGGAGAAGGACTAGATGTAATTTCATGTACAACAAAACATATCAGACACTCTTCATTATCCAAAGCAGATTATTTTATATTCGTATATACAGGCCTGCAGTGGATCTTTAACCTACATTTTACTCAACATTTCAGTAGTAGATACACAAAAGGCTCATACATATCCGTGAACATATCTTCAATCCGAGGGGGAGGGGTAGAAAACAACTTAAATAGATAAGTAGACAATAAATGTCATAAATGAGATGGGCAATGATTGAGGCCATCAATCAAAAGGAAATATTACAGTGCTTCTTTATGGATCAACTCATTTTGGTTGATTTGAATAACATTCAAACAAAAGTCTCACCAAACCTGAAGCTGTTGATTTATAGTTTGTATCTTGACTGATGGACACAAAGGAAATGATTGAATCAGAAGATGAGCTCAGGTAATCATTGTAACATTAAAGCTTGAGGCGGGAGCTCACATCCTTCCTCTTCTTTCATGTTAATTCAGTGTAACTCACTTCACATGGCGCCCACAACTATATATATATATATATATATATATATATATATATATATATATATATATATATATATATATATATATATATATATATATATATATATATATATATATATATACCTCAATGATCTGCATTTAACCCTTAACACTCCTCCTTCCATACGTGGTTTAAATGATTTTGTCTCATTTGTCATTTTAAATGCATTCTCCTTTGAGATTTATTTCCCTTTATGAACATTTTAAACGTGTGTATATAATTTCAATAAAAGAACGTCACCCTCCATTCGTTTGTGTGTACAAATACTTAAAATGTTTGAAAGTCATGTTGAAAATTTAAATGGCTTCATATCGAAAACTGTTTTTTAAGGACAGCTGGAATATGAAAAACATTTTTTAAAGAGATATTGAAAGAAAACGACCTCACCGGGTTATTTTTGTCCCACGTACGTATCAAAGGGTTAAAGGGAAAAATTAGCCAGAGGCCGAATAAAAGTTCCCATGTGTTGTATGTGGGAGCTCTGGCATGTTTCTGACTGAACTGGGCACATTTAAAGTTGGACAAAGAAGCTCAAAGTGTGTCATCACGGAGAAGAACGGGGGGGACCCGCCAGCTCCGTTAACGCCGTTAACGGGGGACGTAACCGTCCAGGAAGACGGTTCAGTTCCAGAGAACCATAAAGGTTAAAGGGAAGGAATAACCCTGTCAACCTCACGAGTACATGACTGAAATATGGGCTAAGTCGACACTTCTTTACTAGCTAAAGAACAATAGGTCGCCTGCTAGCTACCATTAGCTACTCACCTTAAAATAACCACCCTCGTAGTGTGTGTTCGGGGGTCCGAATATCGCCACTTCCCAGTTGTACATGTCCGACTCGTCCACCAAAGTTATTTTGAAGCCTTCCACCGGCTCGTCTTGGAGACTTTTCATCTCCAGCATTAGTGCTTTTTGGGAACTGGCTACATGATGTCCATGCTGAGCCATATTCCGCAACGATTTGTAGAAAATATATCGGCGAGCCGACCGAGGGCGAAGCTAGCTCGAGTACAAACAATCAGCTCTCGGTGAAAAAAAAAAGAAAAGAAGGAGAAGCGGCGTCTCTGCGCACAGGAACGCGTTAACGTGAGTTTCCGTCCGTGTTCTTCCAAAACAGGATCTGACAACCGCGACTCGGCTGTATTTGGTCAGAGACGGTGCTTCCTCTGTTGTGAACACTCCCGGGAGCCCACTGCGATCTCCGAGACCCGCGCCGTCAACTCGCCGCTGTTATCTAACCGACTTCCGGTTCCGCGCTTTCAAAATAAAGCCTTCATTTAGCCAGTCTGTTGGGTGTTTTTATTCTCCAGAAGTTCAAATGGTTGAAATGTATTTGGATAATACAAATGTGATTTTTACTGGAAAAATCTTTAAATATAAAAACAGTGATAATAAACTTTATTTGTCAAGCGCCTTTGATACAGAAACACACCAATGCGTTTAATGGAATTCTAGAAGTTGTCTACATCTGCAATAACCAAATTTTATGAATACAGCCAGTCACTGTAGTTAATTTAATAGAATAATTGCAGCAGGGAAAGATAATCTGACAGACCTTCTCCAAATTTACTTAAATGTGCTTTTGTCATTTGTTACAAGATTCAGTGACTCAAATTGGTGTGAATTTATTTTAATATTCTGGTTTTATGGATATGAAATTAAAGACAACAATATGTAACATATTATTGTCCTTATATTGAAAATAGTTGGATATGAATTGCATGTGCAAGTTCTACTAAACACTAAAAATTCAATACTAAACTATAAATCAAATAAAAACACGATAGCCCCATAGTATTTGACTCATGTCACCTGTCCAATGTTAATGTATCATGTTAAACTAAAACATATGAATAATATCGTAAAGCTAAATGTTTGATCTGTAAAAAAAAAAAATCGGGTGCTTTTAATTTGAAAAGAAAAGGAAAACTTGTTTTTTATCCCGGGTAGTTTAATGCTAACTACGGCTAGCCTCTGTGTGTTTTCAGTATGTTGGTGTCAAACATAAAATAAAGCCTGACGGAAGACTTTTTGCCTTCAAACACACTAATTATAAATATAACAAAACCGAACTCAACTCAGCTGCTGCTGTGAGTCAGTGAACAGTAAAACAGGTCTCGATTACTTCTGCTCTCGCGCAATGCATTCTGGGAAACGTAGTTTATAGTAACACCTTGCTGTATTAACCAAATAATTATGTCTGGCTAATAAAAATTTCTTTAACAAGCAGCGTTAAAAAATAAATCAAACTAAAAAGACATTATATTAAACATGTCAACATATGATTGAGTTTATTATTGCACACAAAAAGACAACAACAGCCTCTTACAGCCTTTATTTTTTATTTATTTATTTATTTTTAACTTGGGTGGAGTTTCTTTAAAGGGGTTGAAGATAATTTATTTTGTCCCCTTTAGAACATATTACATTTTACAGCTGGAGAATTGAGTATGGAGGAAAAAAAAAAAGAAAGGACCTTCAATAATCAGAGCCATATGGGAGTATATTTCAATGTCACAAGCCAAACTTGGTAAAATAACTCACTCACTAGAACTGAACCATGTTCGGAGCCCCACGCCCTCAGTGTCATGACACCAAATAGAACCCCGTTCCTTCCCCTGTGTTTAATAATTTAAAAACATTCAACGATATTACTGTTTTTAATTATCGAAACTTAGAATAGATAAAAACACAATACCGTCCAAAACAGAGAATGGTCAAGTAAACTTCATTTAAAAAAAAAAAAAGAAAAAAGAAACAAAAAAAAGGAAAAAGGACAAATTGGAATGACAAGTTTTTGTTCAGGTGAGCATATCAATGGAACAGGGGAAAAAAAAAGGTAAATAAAAAAAGTGTACATTCCTAATCATGCAATATACACATTTTAATCAAGTATTATGCACAAGAAAAATGATCAGAACTAGGACAATGTATGATTAAGGGAATTGTTTTGCAGTTTCACTGATATCAGTCATTTTCAGGAATGGGGAATACATACATACTTATTTTCTACTGACATTCCTGAAATACAGCTGATCACATCCGTATTCAGACTACTAATGGAGAGAAGATCTCATGGAATGGCTGACCTGCTGACCTTCAGGCCAAAGACATCATCATCATAGTTGTTATCTACAACAGCAGGCAGATGTGAAGGGGCCATATATATATATATATATATATATATATATATATATATATATATATATATATATATATATATATATATATATATATATATATATATATATATATATATATATATATATATATATATATATATATATATATATATATATATATATATATATATATATATATATATATGAACAGACACACAACAGAGTCAGGTTTTCGAGCTTGCTACTATGAGATCAAGTCCTGCTGGAACGGGTAGGGGTAGTGACTTGAGACATGAATGAAACTGAAACATTGAATACCTCCGAAAAACTTGACAAGAGGAGGACATTTCTTTTGAAATGACTGACTTCATGTGTCATATCATGTCGATGCACATAAAAAAAGGTGGCAAGGCAGTTTCTGAAGGGAGAGGAAACACTGGGGTTCGTCTGGACAAACGGCAGCTGAGCCTCAGCCGGGTGCGGCTACTGTAATGCAAACGTCAAAAGTGGCACAGGCGGGTGGAAAGAAAAAAAAAAGGGGGGGGGGGTTTACATGATGACAGAGCGCTGCGTTTTGCTGTTGACGTAGATGCTTCCTTTCAGTAGAAGCCACGTTACCCAATACTGATTGAATGAGAACCACTAAACAGTCCCTCTACAGGTGGATGGACCCGATATGCAAACCAGCTGGTTTAAAACAAATAGAGGACTGTTGGTAGTGTAACGTCGTCCTCCTCCAGCCGGTCATAGTTTGACTTTTATTTTCCAAAATAAAGTGATGTAACCGGAGCAGCTCTCTTTAAGCCAGATTATTCTATCACTAACCAAAAATCTAAATGTGGGCCTTCAGCACCATAGCAGCTTCACAGGAGTAACAGCAGCCTTCTGTGTACTTCCAACAATACAAAACGCCACCTTCGACACAACAGTCTTCCCCTTCTGTGGGTTGAAGGGGAGGCTGAGAAAGGTGTCGATGGCCTGACAGCAAGGTGAAATAAGATGCCTCATGTTACACTGTACATTCTAGTGCCAGGGTTCCTTTCAACCCATTTTACACTCGCCCGTCTTTCCAATTCGTGTTCGATTTCCCGCATGGAGTGATATGTAGCGAGTAGCGGTCAAACTGCCGTTGGATTTGGGAGTGCGTATTTTGGGGGAGACGAGGTCTCTGTGAGACTCGAGGAGCTGGAGTAGATCAGACTGCATGGTGAAGGCTCAGAGCAAAACCATTGACCTACTGTACAAATCACCCGCGGTGCCACACGAAGATTCTCTGTTGATCTAACGCTAGTGGATTCACTCTGAGCCTCGCTAAAAAGGCAAGCAGGGCACCAGTTAAAGACCCATGCCTTATATGTAGCTTTGGTTTCTCTGCACTACTCTCACAGCAGCCCCTCAAGCACCTCCAGGCACCAGGTCAGTGGAGGGTGAGCGGGACCGAGTCCCTATCTTTCCAGCTGGGACCAGAATGAAATAGCCAGTCACATGGTTTCCAGGTCTACGCAGAAGAACAGCAACACACACACACACACACGTTTAGTGAGTGGAACGAAGGGGGACGAGTCAAAGGCGCAGATAGGTTTCAGACAAAGAGAATAAAAGACAAAACAACAAACAAAAACAAACCAAAGACAAAAAAAAAACACATTCAAACAGTAAAAACACAATTCAACCATCAACAGCAAAAGTCCAGTTCTCAACATTACATTACATGACTGTTACAGACTGAATTGGAGGAAAGGTACACAGGAAAGAGCAGAGGATGCAAAGCATCCAGAAACAGGAGCTCAGTACAGAGTCAGGCTGGCTAGTGTTGGGGTTTTTTGGAAGAGAAAAAAAAAAGGGGGGGGAGTAAAAACGAAAGTGCATTGAAGAGAAGACGGAGCAGATACACAGTGAGTCTGTAAAACAACAACAGGCCGTCTGGGAATGACCACAGAGCTCAGAGGTGTAGAGGAACCACAGAGTGCGGGACACTGAAGTAGAAGGTAAAAGGGAAAGAAACCTTTGCGAATCTCAGGACTAATAAATAGGGCGATACTGGAAGTGCCAGCCGCAGTGTTTCGTAACATGATTATGTTGTGTTTCAGCGAGGGGGGGGGATGGGGGGATGGGGTGGGGGTGGCGCAGAGGAGTCGCGGGGGCACCCTGGGGCTGTCGGACACAATCAGCACTGAGAGAAGGTCTGCTTGATCTCATCCAGCACATTCCCAAGCAGCGTCGGCTCGTCACATTTAGCGTCAATGGACACGGTCTGATCAGACTGAGAAGAGAGAGAAGGGAGGGGGAGAGGGGGAGTCAACAGTTACAACCTGAAAATTGACCTGTTTTTAGAAAGAAAAATCACTGCTGCAATGTTAGATAAATCCACTGATGAAGTGAATGTCATGGGTTCACTCACAGTTTTGACCAGCAGACAGACGTGGTGACCCTGGATAGTCCTGCTGTACATGGAGGCACAGGAGTCGATCCTCTCCACAACTGATCAAACGAGACAAAAAAAAAACAAACACACACACACACACACGTGTAAATGTCATGCATACAGAATAGCAATCAGATTATTACTCTTAGCTGCTCTTGTAAACTACATGGTTTACCACATGGGTGCGGGCTTACTGGATCAGCACAATCACATGCTGCGAGTTAAACTCACTCTCACAGAAAATGACTAAGTTATTGGTAATCAGCGGATTGTTGTGTCCTGAATGTGGAACAGTCTGCACATCTGATGGAACTTGAGCAGGGTTGGAAATTAACTGAGCATCTACCAGCCACTTGGCAGATGAACGTTCACAACCACCGGCCACTCAATAGTAAATCATTATTTTCTGTCTGAAATCCACCAGCCACTTTCATATTTCACCAGCGTTCGGCCAGTGCTAATTAAATTTCCCACCCTGCACTTGAGACGTATAAATAGTGTGCAGCCGTGTGTTTATGTACCAGAGAAGTGGTGATGGAAGCAGATCCTGGCCAGTAGGTGGTGAAAGGGCATGTTGACACCCTCCAGTCTGACAGAGCTGCCCTTCAGGTCTCCAGACTCCAGCAGCTTTGCAAACGCATCACTGGCCAAAACAAACAAACAAAAAAACCCCACAAACAAACATATTTTAATTCCTCCTCGACCGAAATGTTACAATGAATAAAGATGACTGAGTAAGGAATAGTCGGATTTTTGTTAATTTTACTGCAGATATTCAAGATCCTCGTAATTCTTTGTTTCTTAATGATCCATTGACTTCTCCTGGAGTTTTGGCACATGAAGTAAAATTTCCAAATTCACACAGGAAATGTAAAGCGAGAATATTCTACAGCGAGCCACTGAAAGTCTTCCTGCTCCCCAGAGGAGGAACCCTTTCTGTTCAAATGATTTACTATGAAATCTCTATATTTGCTAGTGCATTTATAGTCTGAAGGATGGAGACTTAACACACCCACCTGTAACATGGAGTCGTGATTAGGTAAGAGGAGCAGGTAAAGTGCAGTTTGAAGTCCAGTTTCTCATGAGATGAGGAGTCGTCATTCTGTGGGAACACGAAATAAATACAATCAGTAACAATTGATTCTCTTTGCACCTGCAGATCTGTAGGAACATCCCAGTAAAGGGTCAGTTAAAAATCTCTTTGTCCTGCTTAAGTGGACAACTCATCTACACTTTGCCTCTATCCCAAAAACTGGCAAGATGCAGGAATTACCACCCGTTTGAGTGTGTTTTTCTACCTTGACAATGAAGGTGAGGGTTCCCTTCAGTTTCTGTGGCATTACGATGCTCTGCACGGTGAACACGAATCGCGCTTCATTGGACACCCCTGCAACACAAGACAGAAGCTCATGATTAAGTCATCAGGCTCAACCTAACTTAGCAACGACTTGTAGGTTAGATAACTCAATGAAAACTGAAGTATTGCATTACAACTTTAAAAAAAAAAAGCATTTTGCATATAATGACTGACCAGGTGGAAGTTGGAAGGGGACGGTGAGGCCGTCATGTGGACCCGCCCCCTCTGGCCTCTGCAGCTTGGAGTTAAGCGAGTCCAGCACATTGAACTCCATGGATTTGAGGAAGCTGTCGCACTTGTTTTCAAATATAACAGACACCACGACTTGACTGCCATCTTGCAGGTTGCCTTGGATGTCATAAACCTTAGAGGCAGGAAAACGAAATAATGGTTTTAATTTTCGGAGCGATATTTTTATGCCTAGAATAATTGCTCAGGCTCAAGCTGTTCCGACCTCCCTCCTCGCAATTTAAAAATTTAACCATCAGTGAACACAGCAACACCAAAGCACACGATCACTGTTTCCAAGGAACCGGTCTGAGCCCAAGGAGAAAATCACAGGGACAGAATCAGAGAATCATGTAGCACTGCGGTGTTACAGAAAAAACATTCTTCTTTAACAGCAAGGCTCGATCAGTGAAGAGCAACAAGAACACAGAGGAACACGTCTAGGACAGAACTTTAACCAGTACCTCGTCAGCACCTTCCATCATCTTTAAAGAGAGGGAGAAAAATAGGAGAAATCTGCATATGTTTCATTTTTATTTTAAGAGATGTCTTAGATGACTTGCAAATGAATCTAAATAGTCTAAACACTGAAATTACCAGGATGAGTCACATTTGTCTACATAGAGGAAACCACAAAGTTACAGGAAACTTCTCCTTTATAACAAATTTGATCTTATTATCAGTTCTAATGGTTCATTCACCGAGGCTACGTTCAGACTGCAGGGCTTAATGCTCAATTTGGATTTTTGTTGTGAAAGTTTCTGGCCTACCACAGCCAGCACATTTACAACATTAGTTTCAGGGAGGACACGAAGGAAGAAAAGAGCAAAGCTTCTCCCTATTTTGACACAGAAGAGTGACGTTTGTTGCTTGTTGACCTGGCCGTTCAGACTGATATGTATCAGTTTTAGAGATATACAAGTGGCCTTGGTTGCATTTGGGAAAAAAAAATGTACCCGTGTCGTTCAGACTGTCATTAAAAGATCAGAACAGGTCGCATAAGGGCGAAAAAGTATTTGGGTCAGTTCAGGCTGCAGCCTGAATGTAGCCTAACTGTAGAACTGTGAGTTTGTAGTGGCGCAGCAGCACAACACCACAACAGGGTCGATTGTGCCAAACATCACATGTGGTCAATCAGATGATTAGATATGGGAGAGATAAATGTGCATGTTGTGATCTAGTGAGCAAAGCTATTTTAGTGCAAACCGTTGCATCATCCCACTCTATCGCAAAATGAAGGGAAGAATGTAATATCTACGATATCTATGGCGGGAGATCAACCTTCATAGAGGAACATGAACGTGGCTATTGAGTTTAGAAACGAGATTAGTGAATTAAACAAACGAGGGCGAATAGTGGCTCGAGATTAATGTCCCTCCTTCAGCGGCCTCCCAATTGCCATCACTCACCATCTTGATGTAGGAGTTCTCAGCCAGCAGGTCGTAATTGGACATGGGCTGAAAGAAGAGAGGAGCTCAGGTCATTTCAGCCATTCTCTCACTCAGTATGCTAACTAGGCAACAGGAGCTGGTTCCACCTATCTGATGCATAACAAGCAAGGCTCTGTGTGTGTGTGTGTGTGTGTGTGTGTGTCTTTTTCTCTGCAGGAGTCAGTGGGTTTAAACAGAGGGGCTCGGGAGGCACAGATCAGAAAGATGATAAATTACACTGCCTACATGCATTATAACTTATCTGTGGCTTTGAGGTCAGTGGCTTGTTTTTTGGCCAACAGCAATATCAAAATCAAGAAAAAAAAAAAAAAAAAGTACAGAATGTTCTACAAGAGTTGAGAAAAACACTACACTGACCCAGGTCTAAAAAAATATTCTTTTTGGTTTTATCAATGCAGAAAATAAAAACATGCATGCCCTCTGTGTGTACGTAGCATGTTTACATTCATGTTTCAGGGAGCGGTTAGGACTAAGCAACGTGGAAGTGGCAAAACCTGCGATTAATGGAATGGCCACTTGAGGCTGGATCCAAAACAGCTGGGTAATAAAACAATTTTGGTGTCTAGAGATAATTCCCCTGACACTGGCAAAAAAAAATAAAACACACACACAATAAATAATAGAAAAATGCATTCTAACAGAACTAGAATGCATATACCATCCATTATGTTTACAGTCTATGGTTAAGATGCCTGAGATCCCTGACGAACACTGACCGGCAGTGGCTCTTCCTCCTCCACGGTGCCATTCTGCACCGACCCCTCCCCACCGTCGCTGTGATGATGATGGTGATGATGCTTCTTCTTCTTTTTCTTCTCCTTCTCCTCTTTCTCCTTTTTCTGCTTCTTCTTCTTGTGTTTGGAGGACTTCTGATCATCGAGAGGACAAGAAAATTCATCAGAAACTTAAGCAATCAAAATCTTGGAATCTATTGTTTATGTCATTTCTTAATTATTTTCCACTGCACTGTAACTTTGTTCTTGTTTTTTAATTTTTTCCCTTTTTAAATCAACTCTTTAATTACATCTTGCTTGTTTTTTTGTTTTCCATTTCAACTTTGGATTTTTGATATTATATATTTTTTTAAAGTTTTACTTTCGGATTGTTCTTATTTTCCTATTGTATCTTGATGCTTTTAATGTTTTATGCAAAGCACATTGTGGTTGAAATGCGCTATACAAATAAACCTTCCTTGCCTTAATTAAATTAAGGGTAGATCATCAAAAGGAGGCTGCCATTAATTAAGACGCATGAATACTAGCGGAAATATTCCTTTCAGAGGCCACCTACGCACTAGCAGGTTTCTGATGCATCATTTCCACAGACTTGTGAGAGTAAGAGTCGCCACATGCTCTCAGGCCACTGTGACGTGGAATCTCTCGCACCGCGGGCAAAATTTATACTCAGCAATTATCGCATCAGCGGTGACTCACTATCTCCTCCATCTCTGCGTCTTTGGGTTCGTCAGGCTCGGAGTCTGCCGCCGTGCCAGAGGCCGCCTTGGCCACGGGGGCTGCTTCTGCTGCTGCTACTGTTGCTGCTTCCTGTTCACACACACACGCCACCACATAAAGGCATTAGCAGGGAACTCCCATAACATGCAGCGCATACGGTCGGGTTTGTCAGTTCTGTGTCAATAGAAGTGGAGTTAGTGTGTTGACTCAGTCGTTCGTAGATAAAGGTTTGATTGATCGGCTGCAACCTACTGAGCTCTGACATCACGAGCAAAGAAAAAAAAATCTATTTTCTAAACCAATAGTGTCAAATCTAGCCAGACATGTGAGCTCGGCCAAAAATAACTTTGTCTGGGAAGCTAATAAATGTTTTGTCTGTAGGTTTCTGCGCATGAATTTGCACTTTACCAACCGGCCAAGCTTGACATTGAAGAAATCCCAATTTACAGGATCTCAGCAACAGCTTATTTACAGTAAAACTGTAGGTCAAATTCTGATTGCTAGCGTGACAATCAATATAGAACTAAACAGCTCTTCCACAAAGACATGTTGAGGCATGTCTTCAAGACGTCAGAAGACCTTTTCCCTTTGGGGCAGACAGCTCACATGATTGAAAACTGAATTCCTTCAAACCAGAGTTAAAAAGATGCCGGACCTGTATATCTACATATATGTACAGATAGGATGGTGCAAAACAATGTCTGTGACTTTTAAACACGACAATAGTTTGACATATTAGGGAATTCTTATTTGTTTTTTTTGCAAAGAGATAGATGAGAACAGTGATGTTACTTTCATGTGTGTTATATCTGTAGTTAGCTTAGTGTAAAACACTGGGAACAGCTCGACTACCAGCACCTCTCAAAAACACATGTTGTGCAAGTGTAAAAACTACAAATCACATGTTCCTGGTGCTTGGGTACTACAATATCTCAATCAATCAAGGAAGTGGGTTTTGTTCAAAAATCGAACGGGACGCTATTTCAGAAATAGCATTTTACTTTGTAATTATTATTAAAAAATAAATGAATGATATTTTATTCAGTTAATCGTGAGGTAGAGCGTGCTACATTCAATGTCTGTCTGTTAATTAGCCGTTTTACTCTTCACTGCTTTTGCTGGTGCACTGAAACTTTTTCTCAATGTCAATCAACTAAATAGCAGGAAATCTTTTGCATCGCCCACGAAACACAATGTGGACACTTAAAAAAAACATTGGAAATAGTAGGTAAAATGTCCACAGGGTACACTGTAAAAACTAAAATCTTAACAGGTAAAAAATATCTCCTTTTTGGTAAATTCAGTCCAGTATTTAGTAGAATTATCTTATTCCAATGGCAGATAATTCAGCTTATTTCAAGTTTTTTTTTTTCTAAAGTCAATTTACTTATTTTCTTTACAGAAAATGTTATTCTTGTTTTCTTAAACTAAATTAAATAAATCTTAATTGACCCAAATCAGGAAAAAAACAAAACATGAAATAAGCTAATTATCTGCCAGTGGAATAAAATAATTCTACTCAATGTCGGGCTAAGATATTTTCACCTGTTAAGAGTTCAGTTTTTGCAGTGTACCTTTAACTCAACACTCCTCCTGTACCTTTCACACTACAAAGAACAAAGTGACACAAAGACAAGAACAATCCAACATGTGACCATGAAGGAAGCGGTGGGAGAACACATGTGTTTATGTGGTGACAACAGGAACACAAGGAATTGACTCCACGCCAGATTCCAGTGGAAACTCAGATGACCTCCGCTAGCTTGTCACCAGCAGCAAACACGACGACAACAACGTCCACTGTCACCTCAAGACCGACATGACACCCGGTGAGCAAAATAAAAAGCCGAGGTGAATCACTGGCACTGTGAGACGAATACACGCATACTGTGTACATACAATACATGCTGGGAAACGAGAGGAAGGCTGGAGAATGGAGGAGGAAAGTGTTGTGTGACCTGTGAAAAACAGGAAGCCGTGTCAAAAAGGAGAGGGGTGGAAAATGAGAGAGAGCATAAAAACAATTATAGAGGGAGAACATATGAAGTTAAATCAAGAGGTAATGAACAGGAATGAGGAAAACTGAAGAGATGAGGGCGAGGAGGGGGAGAGAGAGAGAGAGAGAGAGAGAGAGAGAAAGAGAAAGCGGGGTGCGACTCAACCTGGGTGTTAGAGGGCACTGGAGCATTTGAGAGCCAGAAATCCAGATCCGAAACCTAGAAGAGGAAGGGAGGGGAGAGGAGTGCGAGGAGGTGAGAGGGTGAGGGCCAAACAGGTTCCGTATCTTACTACTATTCATGAAAATGGATACAGAGAATACACTGCTCTATTTCATGAATAAATCAAGTATTTGGCAAGAGACTAGGTGGTCAGCTCGGAGGAAAACTGATACTCGATCGCTAAAGCGGACTGAAAGAGCGGCTGGGAAGAAGCAATGGAAGTGCTGAGTCAATGAAAATGATCAAAGATATCCGTTTGCATGCAACCTTTTCAGCAGACTATGCATAATATTCTTAAGATGCTTTTTCATCGTGAATGGTCGATGCTAATTTTATCAGATTTCGGATTCTAAGTTAATCTCGGCTAAAAAATAAAATGCATTGCTAGGTAGGAAGCAGCCTTTCTCCACCCTTTTGTGAGGACATACCTCCGCACTTGTGGAAGTGGGCGGTGCCGCCGCCTCGCTGATTTCTTCTGGTTGGACCACAGGTTCATCTGCTTCACCCCCGAGAAGATCCTCCCCCTTTTCTTCATGTTTGTGTTTTTTCTTCTTCTTCTCCTCTTTGCTTTTCTGTGAGGAGAAAAAAAAAATCAATTCAGCTCTGCATCTGTTCAGACCCCATTAAATGATAAATGCATTTCCACAATTTTAATCCTATGTCCCTGTATTAGTTGTTGACTTATGCATCTTTTGTATATGTAAAATCTATGTAAAATAACTATCATCCTTTTAAATGTTTATTGACTGATCTTGCACTCAGTGGTGGTTAAAAAAAGGTTCTGTTACTTTACTGTTGCAGCTTCTCCTCTAACTCTGGCTGCATCTGTTATCTGCTCTTATATTTCTGCTCTGTGTTCTGATATTTTGTCCCAACAACCCTGTCAAAAATATCCCGACCAGCAGACCTCCAGATGTAATGTTGAGCAGTGAAATGGAGCATTCAGAATAGGAAGTTTTTGCACCTTGGTAATAATCATAAATACCAAAAACCAACATCAAGATTGCACCTGAACACCCACTCGCGTCGTAATTTCCACTGGAAAGCTGGGAGATTTTTATGATACGCGTGCTGACGAGGTGAGAGACTTTGACCTTTCAACATGGCGGACAGCAGCGGCAAGTGTCGTTAATGGTAAGCGTCACATTCTGTTGGTTAGTCAGTCATTTTCTATACCTGCTTATTCCTCATTAGGGTCGCAGGGGTCTGCTAGAGCCTATCCCAGTGCGTTACAGCGAGAGGCAGGGATACACCAGCCAATCGTGGGGCACACACACCATTCACTCACACACTCTGGGCAATTATGGGCAATTTAGAGTCGCCAATTAACCTCAGCATGTTTTTGGACTGTGGGAGGAAGCCGGAGTACCCGGTGAAAACCCACGCAGACACGGGGAGAACATGCAAACTCCACACAGAAAGGTCCCAGACCCAGGACCAAGGAGGTCTTGAACCTGTAACCTTGTTGCTGTGAGGCAACAGCGCTAACCCCTGCCCCACCGTGTCGTAGTTGGTTAGTGTGTAGCCTATATAATGCTGTAGCATACATCATTTTAATAACATCGCCATTTGCACTTGTCATCTTTAAAAAATACTGTTATGGGTCCACCACGTTTTACTTCACTATGACAACAAAAGCACCTGAACATAACACACGAGTCCACCTCAAAGTGGAAAGGATCATCTTTCCCATACCACATGAAGGCAGCATTAAACTTAAGTTCATGTTATGTGCTTGGGTCTGAACCACAGTGACTTGGACCAATCAGTGTCTCACTCAGCCAGTGATAGGCAGACGTTTCATCCAATCACCTGCCAAGTATTTTTTTTCCAAAAGGATCCGTCCTTTCCGAAACATTTTCCAAGTACGATTTCACAGATGGTTCCAAACCATCTGGTGCATCGTGTTAGCCATTACTTCCTACAAATTGAATTGGTTAGGTCATATTTGCGGCACAAGAATACATCCGTGATAATATGCTGGACTTTCAAGGGTTGCATGATACGTGAGAACGGTTGCTAGGGTTTTTGAAGGGAAGGATTACAAAATATGAACGTGAAATTAATAACTCATGCTCTCAAATTGAAAGACCACGCTCTTGAATAAAGATAGCGGGGGAAAAAAAAAAATCCCCTTAACACAAGCAGTGAGTCAGTGTATCACAGCGGTTGACAGCTCCTTGTTGTTCTCTCCCTGCTCAAACGGCTCCATAAATCGGATTTATTCGTTTTTAGAGGTAAACATCAGCAGGACAGAAAGAGGCGAGTGTGGTTTCTGAGGAGAGACGGGAAATCATGAAATGGCATGTTAACCTCACCTTTCTGTCCCTGTCTTTATCCTTCTTCTTCTCCCGCTTTTCTTTGCTGCTTTTCTTCTTGGGCTCCTGTACGGCGCCGCCCTCTGCCTCCCCGTCTTCAGTCGGGCTTTTCGCAGCCTCGGTTGCGCGGTGTGACCTGACCGGCAGCTTCTCGGTGTCCGCGAGAGGCCTGGACAGACAAAAGTACACGGATGGACGTTTTGGAGGAAGCACCCATGAGGTGATAATGGTCCGTCTGGTGTTAGTGCCGTCATCTGCAAAACGTTTTCTAGCTTTTTTTTAATGGTTTTAGTCGGCGATGATCTGTTAGAAAAGGCGAACAAGGGTCATGAGGTACGGCGATCGGACGTATGCAAGCACATACTCTGCACTGGACAGCAGCCATTCAAAGAGTTCAGTTCAGCCATTCCTCTGGCACAGCATGGGTCATAGGACATTCCCAGACAGCTAGAAACTACAGCAATACATTCCTCCATATTGAACTGATAAGAGCTGTGAAGTTTATTTTCCCCAAATCATGGCCATTTAAAGTAGTATCCGCATACACTGCAGCCCCCTGCTGGCTGTTCCCTATTAAGGCACATGCTCTTGCTCTGTGTCAATAAACCAACTGAATAGTATACAACTGGAATATTACTTTTCTAGGTAAATGCTTTGTTTCCATTTTTAAATGAAATAACCAGTTTATCTACTCTGACTTAATTTTGCACTTTTTTCTTTCTTTTCTATTTCTTAAGTTCAAAATGTGCTTTTGTAGGAATCGATATTTGAATATATTGATAATTGATATATTTATGCATTTTGCAATTCAGTCTCAATCATGAGCTATTTAGAATAAATCATTAACGGTCTTATTGTGTGTTAATTAATTCCTGCAGCGTTTGAACCTGAAACCACATTAAACACATTGAACAGTATTAAAACATCAGAGTGTTTTTTAAACAATGAAAGCTCTAGCATTAAATTACCTTGTGTCTTATGGCTTTTCCTGGTTTAAAGGATGCATTACAGTAAAGTATAACTCTCTGAACTTACCACTGTTTTATTAGTTAATAACAATGGATATAATTTGGAATTTTCTTTTACTCAGTCATATCAACATTACTGATGACTATTTATTAAAAAATCTCAATGTGTAAATGCTTTGTGACAGTCAATGTTCCAATAGAGTGCTGCTACAACCCTGGAACCGAGTTGACATTTAACTTCACTGTTGAATTTTGAAGATTTGACACATCTTAAAAACGACTTGTTGCAGACAAGTGGCTAAATGAGGCTACAGAGGTACTAAACATCATCACACCGAATCACAATGTAGTTTGTTTGTAGTCTAATGTTCACTTTTTACTTCTAGTGATAGATGCTTCAAAAACATGGTGTTGCGATGTGAAGATAGTCTTACTGAACAAAATGTGGAAGTATCATAACTTGTGTCTGCCACAGAGCTTATTTTCCACAATAATCAAAAATCCTATGGACAAATCACCAAGGCTTTTTACCACCCAAGGGAATCAGGGTTATGTTAACTTTCAGGTTGACAACAGGTTGACGATCGATAGAGGCATTTGGTAAAATATTTTGAGATATTTGATTTTATCCATATCGTCAAACCATATTTGTGGACCTGGGCCTCTTAGTTCAGCTATTTAGTGATTCGCGCTCAAGATCTCTTTAAGTTTGTTTTTAATTTAACATAGATAATTCTCATTTGTTAATAGAACTGCTTGAAGGGGGCATGCACTTATTATTTCCACTAACGGCATCTTTAAAAGCAGCTAGTGGGATTCTGGAGGCATGGCAGGTCTACTGACCTCAACAGAGGAGGATCTGGGAACTAAGGAACAAAAAATTAATTACAGGACCTAACCCCCAGGATGGGTTTCTTAAAAGCACTTCAAAGCTGATGCCAAAGGGAAAAAAATAAGAGTGCCAAAATGGTTTTAGAAGCCTATTTCAGGAGGACAGGTGATGAAAGATTAAGTTCTGAGAACATCAGCAGCAACCAGCTAAAATTATCTTTTTTTTTAATATAAAATTTTCTTTTTAAAAAGAGACATCTTCTCTTTAGGCAACTTTTCTCTTTAGCCTTCATTAAAGGAAGTCGTACAACAATCCCAGTATGCTGCTGATATTGTCAAGCTTAGAAGTAAAAGAAAAAAAAATGAAGCAGGGTAAGAAAGAGGGCATACCGGATATTATACGAGGTTAAAGGTTACAATTGAATAATATAGAGAATAAAAGAAAAGTGGACACAGCTACGGCAAACTCCAAACCAGGAAAGAAAGGACAGCTATGTTCGTGAGAGGAGCAAACTAGCTAATTGACGAGCAAGAAAAGGAGAGAGAGAAAAGGGAGGAGGCAATCCATGTACAGTCGGAGCCCAGGTCCTGAGGCTGGGGTGCCGAGTACTCACCTGCGCCCAGCCGCTTCCACCAAGCTGCCCAGACAAAGAGGCAGTAATGGGTGTGTGTATGCATAGGAAAGAGGAAGCAGAAAGCAGAACGCCATGAGAGAGAGTGAGAGGAGGGAAAGGGGACAAGTCACATCAGCTGGGACGCTGTGGCGAGGAAGCTTATACGGGAGCAAATTCAAGTGTTTCACAGCTATAACTTTGGGCTGAAAAATCAAAGGTTCAAAATCAATATTGAAATCAAATATCTATGAGCTTCTGTATTATACATCATGTACTACATTTAAGTTTGAACACATTAATCTCTGCCACATGTAGAATGAATCACTCACTTGTCCAGGTCGATGTCCAGGGCTTTGTGAGGGTCGTTGGGGTCTTTGTCATCATCATCGCTGGGTAAGGCATTCTGCAGCAATAACAGAGAATCAATAACTTTATAAATAAATCTGGAACTTGGACACAAAAACAAATGTGAAGAGATCTGTTGAGATATTGACCTAAAAGCTCCTCATCCATGGTGAAGTGGGGTGAAATAATACCTGAAACGCTGACTTTGGGTCTGGCCTCGCCCATTATGATGTTTTTACGATATAGTACTTTGAAAAATGATCTGCAGTGACCATGCTGTATGCTTTATTTTGGAAATCAAACCAGATGTTTTATTTTGTATTTATGCTAAACTTCCTGTCCTGCACAATCTGCTTTGTGCTGAATTGCTGCACCGTTCTGCCGCATCCGGCAAAAATAGGATCTGATCAACAGCTGTTCCAGAGTTGGTGGAACTACAAGCATTGATTATAATAGAAACGGATCTACATGTGGTGGAATTTGAGGGTAACAATGTGGAGAACTGAATATGTATCAATTATCTGTTATTACATGATGTCAATCAATTTAAATCCATTTTTTTGTTTTTTCCAATGTAAAAAAACAAAAACAAATCAACTGTCGTCAAAGTGAGATTACCTCTGGCATCTCCTCTGTAACAATGTCCACCATGTGTGCAGGTGTGATGTCCTCCTCGCTCTCCGGCCCCGAGTCGTTTCTTTTCCCTCGTCCGCTGCGCTTTTCTTTCCTCTTCTTCTTCTCTTTCTTCTCCTTCTTCTTCTTCTCCGCTCTCTCTTTCTGCCGGCGCTCCTCTTCCAGTTTCACGTACTGGTCAGACATAGGCAGACCTGAAGAAAACGGATGAAGGAGAAATAACACGAGTAGTATTAATTAGCCCTGCGATTTACTCACACAGGAATAAAAGCAAGCTTATTTTTATTTTGCTACCATCCTAAGGGTCACAATTGTGAAATGAGTGTTTGGTGGTCATGTTAGAATAAGCGTGTTTCCACCTGGGACTTTGAGAGGCACACTGAGGTCAATCTGCACGACTGGGATGTGCTCCACTCCAGGTGCTTCCTGGTACACCTTCACAGAGGAGATGCTCGTTTAAAACATGAACTTGCAGTGAAAACAATATCATAAGAAAGCATGACTATATTTATCGAAGAGGATATGTTACTTCTAGGCTGATACACTTCAAATAAGCCAGGTTTTAAACAGACTGCATCAAAACAGTGTGTGTACAGTTCTGTGTACATGTCTAAAATACAGCCTTAATGATTACTGGGAACTGAGCAAACCTTCTGAGAGGACGGGGAGGCCTTGATGTAGAACGGGTTGTTGGCTTGCTCTTGCTTTCGGACTTCTCTCCTCTGGGAAAGGGGGAAACAGCATGATTTAATAAATAAAAGGGCACATCCTACTGTCCAAAACATGCCCGTTTGGAAGAGGACACCGCGCTTCCTTGGGTCCTCAGAAATACACCCACAGAGTGTAATGTCCACCGGATGAACAATAGTTGCGGAAATCGACACGGACTGTCCGTATTGTTTATAAGGACAGTCCGTGTAAAAATCTTAAGTCATTCATGAAAGGTTCAGCCAATAAAGTAATTAACATGTAGAGGTTGCCCTAATATTAGAAATCCTTGTTTTGAATTTATATTGAAACTCTGTTGCTGCTTCACATTTATTTACTTCAGGAAATGGCAGAAGTAGCTTAGTCCAACTGTTTGTGGAGGCGGACACACAGAGTTCAGACACAGTGAGGTTTTGGTGACAATTTAACCATCTAAATACATGAAACTCAGAGTACTAGAACATGGAAAATATTATGATCTTGCTGTTTCTGCACAGATGCAGACAACACCTGATTGGCTGTTGTATGTTGGAGCTTTACGTCTGTGCGGCCTCCTTATTCGAGATTTTCTTTTAATGACAATTTCACACCCTGCTCTTCCTTGGATCTCCAGCAATACACCCGCGGAGTGTGAAGTCCACCAGATGAACAGCTGTCTTGGTCTCAGTTGTCGAGAAAAACTGAAGGACACGCGGATGGCCGATAACAACTAAAAACGACTGCAATTTGTTCAGTTCGGGAATGCTACAAACATCGATCAGCGTACCCTTGCCAGCTCCTTCTCATCCACCTCTGTGTGACGGGGGCGGGAGTGTTTGGTCTCCTCCTTGGTAAAAATAGCCTTGGGCTGCTCGTCCTCAGACTCGCTCTCAGATGGAGGCTCGTTGATCCATGCGTCCAAGTCCAGACTACACAGACAGACTCGGTTACACATCAGCCATCAGCACTCGGAAACGGATGAATTAGATTGTGGAGGTGAAATTTAGTTTGACTCAACAGCAGCACCAACTACAACCTGCAAAAGTTACCATTACTTTGAAGGTGTAAACTCACCCTTCAGGAACAGGCACTTTCTTCTGTGCCTTTGGGGCTACAGGGTTGAGTTCTCCAGCAAAAAGCGCATTGACTTCCTCTGCTACTTCTATGTCCTTCTGCTGCAGTTTCTGGATGTACTTCACCAGCTGCAGGATGCAAGAAGCCTGCGGACACAGCAGAAGCAGACAAATGTGTCAATTAGTGGACGTATTCATCAGAATGGCATTCAGCGTGGAAACCTGTGAGGTGTGCGGTGCTAAAACTTGACATCTCTCTTATGGTTTGCTAAGAAAGAGGACCAATTTAGACCCCTCGAACTCGCAGTTCTTCCCGTCTTACCCTCTCCTGCACCTCCAGGTTAGCGCTCTGGACAAACAGCGGCAGCCTGTCGATCATCAGCTGGCTGGTTTCCTGAGCTGTTGTGCTGTCTGTGCTCCCCTCCTGGCTCTTCAGCACGGTGGCAAACAGCTTGGCAGCATTCTGTACGTACACCGCCTGGATGTGGCCCGGTAGAGTGGCCACCTTCGGCCGCAGCATGGCTTCCAGCGTTTGCAGTGGGTTCTCCAGGTGTCTAATAGAAGGCGGGGGGGGTTAGGTTATTCCTATTCTATTTTGGATAAAGTGACAAACATCCAGAGGTGTACATAACTTCTTCTACTCAGATAAGTACCAGGATTACCAGGAGTTTGGAGTTTGGTACTCCACATCACGCCAGTTACATGCGAGTTTCGGAACTGATTGTAACATTTTACTGCTTGTTTTTAAAGCCTTAAAAGCCCAGGCTCCTTCCTATATTTGTGACATGCTGCTAAAATCTTATGAACCTGAGATCTTCCGACAGCCCTCAAGTTGCGAAATGCCCCGAGATCACAGGCAGGCAAACTAAGTAGCTGTCCTCTTTAAATCTCTTCTTAAACCTCACTTGAAATGATCTTTTTTTTTAAACTTATTCTGTTTTCTTATCGTGTGACTCTTGTAGGTTTTTATTCTGTATTCCTGTATTGTGCCATTATGTAATTCAAATAGAAAATGGCACCCTTGACGTGATCTATAAAATCGTATTATAGGTTTGTGACTAGGGTTGGAATGATTGTCATCAGTATCCGCTATTTGCCAACTGAGAGGACGATTGTCGGATTTCTTTTCCTTTTAAAATGCGTGAGCTGCAACAGCTGTGCACTGCTCCCTGGATCAGAATGGCGCTCAGATTGCAGTTAGAGCTTCATATCTTCAACTCTTTTAGAGAAGAACAGCACACCTCCTGTGGTGACATACGTGTTGGTTTACCTTCCCTTGTTTTTGTCACATATGTGTTCTTACAGACCAGTTATGTGCACCATGGCAAATAATAACTGCCACCTTATCGCAGAATTTAAGCACACATCCCAAAAGATATGAACATACTCTGAGAACTCTCCGCAGATCCAGGCGGCAGCGTACAACACTTCACAAATGCCGTTCCGCTGCATGTTGCCAGTCAACAGGTGGGCGTTGTCCAGCAGTGTGGCCATCTGGGCGACAGCGAAGACACGGATGGCTTTGACCCGGATAGCAACGTCCAGCATCTGAGAGGCGATGAGGTGGCCGTGCCTCGTGCCCTCCAATCGGGTCAGCTCCACCAGGATACTGATGTACCTGTCGAGCACATGTGGAAGAGATGCAGCTGGACGTCACATTGCCACGTGGGAATCAAAGCTAAGAAGACATGGACCTGGGACGATGCTGCAGATGGAGTAAAACTGACCATTCAAAGTTGGTGATGTACTGGTAGTTGCTCTGGCTGCAGATGTCGATGATCTTGGTGAGCAGCTCGTCTCTGTACGTGGTTCCCTCTGCTTTGTCCACATGCAGCATCAGCTTCTTTACGATCTCCATCAAGTTCTTCTTGGAAACCTGGGGAGAACAGACATGGCGATATCAAAAAGCAGAAAAATAAGCAGAAAAATGCTAAATGTCCTCACTACGGCACAAAAAAAAAATCATGAGAGCCCAGTTGACTGTGTTATATCTTACAGCACGGTATCCTCAAATAATACATTACCTAATTTAGCATTATTAAGCACCATACACTGGTATGGAAGAACACAACCTGACAGTGTCACACACCTATTGGCCAAATCAATTATTATTCAGTGAAACACGCCAAGCAGCAAGCAAATGCTGGCATACAGTTTTGTGCCCTTCTCCGAGTAGATGATTCTTTCTGAAACCTCATGATCTGTCACTAAAAATATAACTATGCAACATTATTTAACATGAAAATTAACTGATTTTAACTGACATTTTTCCTTCCATACCATTCCATAGAGTAGATCCAAAGCTCTTAGGCGGATGGACTCGTCCTTGTCGTCCAGACACTGGAGGATCAGGTCCTTGTGACTCTGCACGGACTTGGGGTGGGTCTTCAGGATCTTTGACATGGCCAGCAGGCCCAGGTACTTCACTACATAAACACACACACACATTCTCAGCGTACTTTACAAGTGAAACAAATGCACCCATGGCCCTGTACCCTCTCAGGTCGAGATACATTTACATTTATTACCTGACAATATGGTTTTTCGTTAACAATTACATTCACAGGACTGCATTAACACAAGAAGTACAATAACTGGCTATGTAAAACTTTGATAAGAGATCTAAAGATGGTCTAAAGCTTTGCTTATCCATGAAATAATCTAACAAAAACATAAATGACACTAAATACGTTTTGCAAATGTTACAAAAGGAAAGGAACAGAAACAAACATAATGATGGACAGGACACACAAACATACACACGGGACAACACACACGTGGGACACGGTAGTTTTGCTTTATCCTTCCCCGTATCCCTGGCAGCTTTTCATACTCGCCCAAGAAGATCCAGAAACTGCTGAATCACGAGCTGCCGTCGATCATCTGATCCGCCGGAGACAAATGCCTCCCTGGATCGATAAGAGCATGCGGTAGTGACCTCAGGGTGAGGTAAGACTGCAGTGAATACACTGCAGAAGTGATCGGCGACCTCAGTACTGCTGCGGGAGACAATGATGGCCACCGATTTCCAGAAGCTACTGTGGAGTTCAGCGAATTGTCGTGAGGGAAAAAACAACTTTGTTCCATGAAATGTGCAAAGGAGTAAGATGACAAAGAGTTTATAACACTCTTGCCTTTAAATCGATCAGCAGATAACATAATTCATTTTCTCTCTTTAAAATGTAACAGATCAATAATGTAATAAGTGTCCAATAACATAATAGTGCTAAAACAATAATGTAATAACTTTTGGCCGATAGCGTAATAACTTTTTACAGTATCAGCTGGGTTTTATGTTATTGGCCTGGTGAAAATTGTTTTTGTTATGCAAATGTAATAACTGAGGCAAGAATGTAATAAGGTATTACATTATTGGTAAAAAAAAAAAAAAAGTTATTACCTTATCAGTTCGGGACTTTTACTGTGTGATTTGCCTATTACATTTTAAAGAGAGCAAATTTATTACGTTATCTGCTATGCTACAAATTATTTCCTTTAAAAATTTTTGACAACTTTTTAAAATGCAGCAAAGGTGTGCACTTTCATCAACTTAACTCCCCAATGTATTAGAAAGAGTAAAGACCACGACAGCTAACAAGAGGGGCCATGAAAGGATAAACAAAAACTTCAACCACAGGTTCCGTCTGTTCTATTCAGACCAGAGGTCTTCAATCTACTCTACATACACACAACTATCTATATATGGGGGGTATCCAGATAACTCGAATGGCTGAATTCAGCAAAGTCAGCTGCATCTAGCACAGGTTAAACAAGCCAACCTGCCTACACTTGGTGGCAAACTTGCAACCTTCATTTCTCTCAGGCTGAAGCAACAACAGGAAGTTGGTCCTTTTCTTGTGTGGGAAGGTAATAAAGTTCGAGTTATCCAGAGTCAGGGGATCTACGTAATTGTTGTCTAAAAGGGAGGACTGTTCCTGAGTCAGAAACACACAGACAATGAGAAAATGACACACTGCAGGCATTGACAGAGGGCTCACAGTTCTGGTCCGAGTCTTCTATCAGGATTCGCAGTTTCTGCACACAGAGCTGTGGGAGAGAGGAGAGACAAAGCGAGAGAGGGGAGAAGGGAAGAGCTGTTATCATCCCGGTCTGCCTTTCCACACCAGTTTCAGTCTCGCCATACGGACACGCGTCAAGAGAAATTAAACGTGACAAACAAAAGGTGAGGGAAATGGAAGGAAAATGGCTTTTTTCCCCCATGCATGAACAGAAACTTACAAAGACTGAAGGGAAGGAAAGAAAAGAGCTTTATGAGTTTTGCTAGCCTGTTAGTGTGACAGCTGGGGTTGTACATAATGTAGGTTAGGACAGGTAGACTTGTAATAGAAAGAAACTGGTAAACGTGGATAAATTGTGAGCGTGGAAAGGGTTAGAATCAATATCTTACACACGCACACACACAGATAAACGTGCAGATAGAGGAGTCGGCCATCAGAGACTTACCTGGATACTAGCACTGTGGTTCGGCATCCCAGAGGACAAAGAAATCAACACTGCAATGCAGGACAAAGAAGGAATTAGATCTGAAAGTGAACTAGAGATACTGATTATAGAAATGTCAAAGTTAGTCAAGCAGGTTGTGTTTACAAAACGCTGAATTCAGTATGACTGAATAACAACAGAGATATGCTTAAAAATGAATGACTTTATGAGCTTACGCACAGGGAAACAAAGAAATCATGTGCTTTTAAAATGTCTACATGCCTTTTATAAAAGGATTTTCTGCAGTATTCACAGTGGGACTGAAATCCAAACAAAAATTTCACTACAATACCAGACACACTAAACTGACTGATACCACACTACCAGTACTGACCTGCAATTACAGTGTTGACACATTCATACAGCAAAGACATGGCAGAGGTACTGTGAGAGAAGAGAACAGGTTAAGAATCACAGAGAGAGAGAGAGACAGAGATAGATATTAATATTGATATGTTTGTCAAACAAACCACTTTTACCATCTGTGAAAAAGATTGTAAACGAAAAGAGTTCATCTCACCTGTGAATTAGGTTCGTCAGTGGTTCAATCAACTTCTTCCCCAACCGTGGCTCCAGTGGTGTGAGAGCACCGAACTGTGAAACAAAAAGAGAGCGCCGTGATTTTGGATTATTATTAACTGGGGTTACTGGAACTAGTATTGATTGCTCTTTTCTGATGGATTTATTTATAATTTTTGCTATACTGTAAGAGTCAGAAAAACTCAGGTGGCTAGATATCTATATAAAATCTCTTAACAGGCATTCAGATCTAAAACAGCCCTGCATTAATGGAGCTGCATTGGTCAGGATGTTCTGTTGCAGATACAGGTGAGACATGAAATAGGATCCAAGGAACCTGGTTTGAGTAACAGAACAGAGTTTGAAGGCTTGCCCAGATGCCAAAACACTGCATGCAAACTCTGCATTTTTTTTTTTTAAAGACAGAGTGAGTTGGTCGCAATTCTGCCTTTTTAGGCCGATATTTATTTATTTATATGTGGCCTGTTGACCTACCAGCTTGATGATCTTAATGAGAACCCAGTTATTAGTAGAGGATGTCATGAGTTTAAAGAAGAGTGGAGCCAGGGACAGGTAGTTCTTGGGATTCCTCCTGGCCAGCTCGCAGATAACGTTTACTGCAGCTGATTGGACGCCTGAAGAGGAGAAAACGCTTTAGACGGGAACAAACATAATGCACATCACTTCTGATCCTAATACGGAATACTAGCAGCAGTAAAACAAAAAAAACTAGTAAAGAAGTAAAAGTATTTCCTTAAATAAATATGGGCAGCCATTACGTCAGCGTGGTGTCACAACTGCTGAACACACATTATTTTGAAGAGGAGATTTTTTTTTTCAGCTGAAACATCCTTTTGACAATAGTTGAAAGTAAGTAATAAAATTAACCACCAACTCCCCTCCCTACAATGACAGATCAGTAAATATTGCTGCCTGACATAGAGTAAATAAGTGCATAGCCACAGACAGTCCTTGTTGGATGCCAGCAAACCAGACAAATGTACTTTGAGTTGTTTTTTTTTTGTCTGAGTAACAGAAATAGAGCTGCAACTTGCAGAATATTCCCAGACCGTCCGGGCACGCTCACAAATGAGTTTCCCTTAATCTCCTATTCATCTCTGCTGAATAATTCATGAGGTTCAGGTGACAGACGACGCCTGTCCCCAGAAGGAACGGCATAGTCTGCTGTTGAGCTACCTCCAAGGAGAAAAGGCACGTCTGGCCCAAATCGCGAGCCACAGCCGAGACTCATGGCAAAAACTGGAAAACACATTTCTCTTCCTTCCTTTTCAATTTGGGCTGGGTAGAGATAAAACCCTGAACTGGATGTGGTGCCTTTCCTGATACCTGGGTCTGGGTCCTCCAGTTTCTCCTTGAGCCGTGGGAAAGCGGGCCGCAGGGATTCTGGGTACTTCAGAAACACCTTGTACATGATCAACACAGCTTTCTTCCTGATGTAGGGCTTAGTGTGGGACATCTAGGGTGAGAAAACAGCAAAGTCGGCGGAGAGAGTCGTGTTCAGAGTGTTAAAAAAAACGAGGTGGAACTCCTCCGCTTGGGAGGCATGGCACTGTAGTAAAAGCAAAAACACACTTGTTGATATATTCCCCAGGTCTCTCACCAGTGTCATGATGTCATTGGCCAGGTCTCGGGCCAGGTCGGGGGTCACGAAACAAGAGAGGCCGGTGAGGGCGACGCCTGTGTCGTACTGGTTGGGGCTGCTGAGATCCTGGGAGAAAAGATTTATTGAAACGCTTAAATAACCCATGAGTCAGAAAGGGTTGGCTGAGACGGAGAAGACAGCTGGAGATACTCAGACACGGTTCACAGAACAGGAGCATCACTGACCTTTCGGATCTGATTAGTTGTGAGCATGATGACGTCGGTGCTCTCATGAAAGCACTGTGAGGCAGCCAGGTAGCCAATCCTCTGTTAAAAAAAAAAAAAAAAAAAAGCAAACAGAATGAGAATTACTTCTTGTGGTGCATTTTATTTGTGCAAACAAAATCTATATATTTCTTTACAATGCTTTATTACAAAAAGGGGTTAACCTGCAGCAGTTCCACAGTTATTTACTTAGTACAGACAATATTCTGTGACTTTTCAATGGATTGTTTCTGGGCGAGTGGAGAAATGAACTTTGATGCTACAGAAAAGGAAATTCACTTGCTCCCAGGTTCACGTCTTTATGCGTGTTTTAATTGAATTGAAAACACCCAGTTGGCCAGAATATGACGAGGTGGCATCTGCGTTTCCAGGATGAGTCATTATACCTTGTAGGTGAACTTGGAGGAGCTCATGACTTCAACGATGTTGAAAGCGGCCCAGCTGACGTCATAGCCCAGCATCTGAAGCTGTAACACAAGAGAAAGAAGGGCGGTAGAAAGAGGGATGTAGGTGACTAAAAGGAGGGCGGGGCTCTAAGCTGTCCCTGTGGTGTGCAGAGAGGCTAAATGATTCTGAGCTGAAAGCTTCCAAAGTGAGCACAGATGCCAATTGTAACAGGCCATCTAAACCTAAATGTAGACCCTGGTTATAAATAGAAGAGTGCTTTCATTTTAACAGAAATTGTACAGTCTGCTTAACAAGAGCCGGCTGCTGCCTATTTGGCCGTGTGGTGACTAATCTTACACTATAAAAAAAAAAAAATGTACCGTGACCTCTGTACATGTGTAAAAATGTATGAAGTGGTTTCCAAATGGGACAAAACACTGGGCTTTGATTAACCTTGAAGAATAAGAAACGTGAATAAGAAAACAAAGTTTGTGTGTGGTTCCCTGCTACAGTTATTTCCCAGTGTGTGCATGTAAAAACAGACAATAGAACTATTTGAGTATATTAGATTTAACACATCAAATTGACTGCTGAACCTTGCTAGATTTTTTTTTTCAAGAACAATGAATTATGCTCCTTTAGTCGCATATATTTTCCCCTTTAGGGTTTTATTTTGTCTTTGTTAATCTTGGGTGTTGATTATTTAAATTACAACCGTGCTGGTGTCAATTTAAAAGGTTGTGAACCAAAGCATGTTCTAGTCTGTGTGCGTATCTATGTATGTGTTTTGATATATTATGCAGAAGCGATGGGCAGAAAGGGTCGCTGGCGGCTGCAGGGAGATCTTACATAGGTGAGCTTGCACACGGCATTGGCTTTGACAGCGATGTTGTCCTGCTTGAGCTCCTGTTTGATCTCATCGATGCATGTGGAGATGTACTTGGCCTGAGGGCACACAAAGGAGAGGACAAACAACAGACAGATCAGATTAGAGGGGAGTGACATCAAGAGAGAGAGAGGCTGCTGACGAGCACCGGAAACCACCAGCAAAAAATCCTGGTTTTGGTAGTTTCGCAAGTCCCAAGTACAGTTTCAAGTCATTTTTTTTTTTTTTTAAAACAAGCTTTATTGATGTGTTGGTCATTACAAAGTGAAGATACATAAGACAGTAATAAATGAGCAGACATAACAGATATAACAAAGCCAGGGGTTTGGATTGTAGACGAGGACAGACTAGTTCACATAAATGTTATCTAGAGTACTCAGATTAATAGTTTTGATACGTTTTTGGAACAATGGATTGTGTAAATGTATTGTTTGGCCTTATGGATATGGTGTTTGGCAAGTAACAGGATCATATTGATGATATAATATTGTTGTTTTTTTAGCATTTTATAAAAAGAATCTAAACAATACATCTCCAAATAAAAGAGAAAACTCTGAATCAAGGTTTTAGGAAATGAATGTACAGAAGGCATCAGAGAAGGGGGTCAAGTCATGTTGTGCAAGGCTAAAAAAAAAATAAAACTTTCACTCATTGAGTCTTATTACCTCTGGCGTCAGCCAATAATAGTCTTCCACACACATTGCCTATGTGATGTTTGGAGCAGGCTTAAACCACGTACTAGTTCAAACAGCTCAAGTCTAAGAACAAACTGTCCAAGATTAAACTGCATCACTCCAATTACCCAGTTACAGGTTGTTTCACACAGGGCTGACGATAATTAGGCAACTTAACAGCTCTCTCATCCACTAAAGCATTTTAACAAATAAAGAGCCTCACAAATAGGCCTGATTAAACGAGTGTGGGGGGGAAAAAAAAAACAACACAGCTGCTCTTATGGCTGTAACACACAATATTTACAGATATGGTGAGAACAGAAGGTACGTTTCAACAATGGAGCTCCAGCTCAGCGAGACCTATCCAGTGCAATCAGTCAAGCATTGTTGAGGGCAGTAACCTAACCGTGCACAACAAACACATATAGCTCTGTGGAGTGTGAGTCTGACTCCGGTCATGTGTGTGCAGTCATGAGACAGCAGTGACAGGAGGAGGTGGAGAGGGGGAGGACTGAGCTCTGCTGTTGCTCCTGGAGGAACTGTGGCTCGCAGGGCAGGAGGGCAGATAGGCAAAGATTCCACACACTATCACCAGACACGCATTGTGCTTCCCCATCGCGCTCTCCTTCAATGACCAATTCAGAACCAATTGGAATAACTGGAATAGTTGCCGTGAGGCCAACGGTGACTATCTTTAAGCAATGCAAATTGAAATGAAATTGATACTGTGGCTTTCCAGAAGGAAGGAGGAGGAAGTTCAGCAATACACTTCTATCTTTTATAACACATGGCATTTACAGACAGGCCTCTTTTTTTAATCTTCCTGGCGATCTCCTTGAATAACACTTATCCTCGCACGTTTCTTTCCCAATATGCCTAGCTCTTCCAAAGGTGTGGGAGGGAGAGTGAATGAATGAACTGTGCAAATACTCAGTCAGCAGCACACACACGAAAAACAAATAGTGTATGAGAAACTGTGGGCTGGCCAGGAAAGAGTCAGCGCGCACGCAAACGCACACAGTGTATTAATATTTCAGCAAACTGCCCGCTGTTGGCTGGGCAACCACCACAGTATCTTGGCTCGCCAGGTTGAGTTACCGCCGGCGAAACGCTTAGGCCGTAGGCTGAATCAAGAGATCAAGAATTGATGGCATGGAATAAAAATAACCATCCTAGATGTGTATTTTTCAAATCTGAGGAAAAAAAAGAAGACGAATACAGACATAAGATCCAAGCAGAATGTCTGTACGGCCGATCAGGCCTGCTGGCTTTAGCCCCTGCTTTTAAACTGATTTCCTGGTGAGATGGTAAGCAGGACAAATCTGCCACGTTGGCAGAGAAATCACATCCAAGAGCAGCCTGCAGGTTAGACACGCTACCTCGAAATTTCACACTCAACCTACAGCTGGAGACAGGTGTGCACAGCACCGCTGCTCTACGCAACAACCGCCACCACACAGGGATCCTGCATCACAGCCAGCCTAAACTTAGTACCTGAAACGGCACTTTCACAGAACCAGTTTGGCCTAAAACATTGTAATGACAGGTTAATGTAAGAGATGGAAACATGCTGTCTAAAGGCTCATCACACCCTGTTACCACGCAGCTCTAAGGGGCTGTGACAGCGATGACAACACCAGGCTTCCATCACTGATGGGATGTTCCATCATTTCCCAAATTTAACGTCATACCTCATACCCGAGTTAATACGAAACTTGAATAATATGAAATGCTTCCCATTAGAGCTTCTTTATGCCCTGCCCCGTACAGCATGGAACAAGCTTCCAGAGAATATAGTGACTGTTCAAGAGAAGATATTTCATATATTTGCAAAGCTGTGATTATTTGTGAAAGTATTTTCAGTGTTTTGTTTGCTCTAAGTTAACATACGTAAAATACAGGCCTGTCACAATAATTGTCATATCAACTTATCGTACAATATTAGAAAAATAAAAAGTATTGTGATAATGTTATTAATAAATGCATTTCTCTTGGAAAGGGTGTATTTGCATTATTATATTATCATTATATAAGTGGGGAAAAGAAATTGTGGCTGATGCCTCATAGATGATTAGATGATTAATTTATTGGTTTGATACATTTTTTTCATCTGAATTAATTTCCATGCTGATTCTGAAATCAACTTATTGATTAGTTGATGTGTTAGTTATCACAATTATTTATTTGTTATTTATAAAAGCAGTCATTGTGACATGTCCAGTAAGATGTGCCATTTTGATAGCAACAGGGTGGACATATCTGCTCTCACATGTTTATAATGAAGCAGATCAACCTTTAACAGGCATCGTTCACACTTTGTTCTTGTCTATATCATCAGATCATCACAATGTTCATCCAGTGATAAAGTGCCTCTGCTGTCCTCAACAGAGAGACAGAAAAATCACTGGTGGATTAAAGCCCTCCGGAAAGCAACACAGATGACTGTCACAAACACCCACAGTGCATTTGCTCATGTTCTGTACTCAAGTACAATATTGAGACACTTGAACTTGACTTGAGTACATCCAGATGATGCTACTTTATACTTCCACTCCGCTACAGAGGGAAATATTGTACTTTCTATTTCTCTACATTTATTTGACAGCTTTAGTTACCTTTCAAATGACGCTTTTAGTTTTTGACATGGAAATCTACATATTATAGTACTCTATCAATTATATATTAATACATTGTTGCTCTTTTCTTCTTTAAAAAAATGTGTTATGCACTTTATGTGAATGGTAACAAACATGATGCAGTGATATTACTATTAAACCCAAAGTATCGAGATACTTCACAAGACAAACTAAACGTCTATTTAGTATATTATATCTAATATAACATTCTACATGAGTACTTTAATTGTGATACTTTTTATTGATAATTCTTCCCTACTTAATTCATGAGTTTTACTTGACAATATTACCATTTTACTCAAGTAAAGGATCTGGGTGCTACATCCATCACTGGCTCCTACAGTAGAGACAGATAAAGTCAGCAGCAGCAGCAGCAGCAGCCTGATGATGAGGGTGTTCACATTAGCAGAACAGTCTGCTATTCTGCAGCAGAGTAAGTTAATCGCCTGCTGGTGAATTGTGATTATCGGTCTGCTTCCTGTGGAGTGGCTGTCAGCAGCCAGGTTAGCTGTCACTATCACAGCGCTAGCACACATTAAGCCTGCTAGTCGAACCCTGGCAGCTAGCTAGCGTTAGCATCACTCTTCACCGTTAAATAAGCTTCTGAATGACTGCTAGCTTCCCCGTTAGCTCCCGTTAACGTAGCGTTAGCTTTAGCCGGCTAGTCAATCCCGACAACGTTACGTGTCGATATAAAAACACCGAATAGCGTTGACGCCGGTGGTTTTACCTCGTCTTCCTTGTGATTCCTGATGCCACGTACTAAATCCTGGAGGTTTTTGTCGAACATCCGATCGATGCTCCCTTTGACAATCTTCAGAGCCATGTCTGTCTGTGACTTGTACCGCTGCTGCTGTTGCTGCTTCTTCTTTTTCTTCTTCTTCTCCCGCGGGGCCCAGCGCCGTGCAGAGGTCTAGTGGGAGCCGACCGACCCGCTAGACCGTCTCTCATCCACCCGGGTACCGTGAGTGCGGGGGTCCGCCGCCGTTTACCGAGCCCGGGCAGCTGAAGCTCAGGCCAGACTGGGGCGTCCTGTGCTGTGCAGAGACGCTGGCAATGGATCAGTGGAGGAAATGGCTGACAAAATGGCGTCTAAAGTCAGCTGACTGCTTGAGTCTTTTTTTTCCTTTTTTTTTTTTTTGTTGAGATTTCAAGATTTATTGCGATACATTAACAACAGATATAAACATAAGTGTAGAAAAATACAGATATGCGTATAAAGAGTACATCAATAAAATAGGTATAATAAGATAACACACAAGGTCACATGATTTCTAACTTAAATAAAAAAAAATAATTTGGGAGCAGAGATTCATGATTTCACCCTTTTTTTGCTGAGGATGTTGTTTTAATAAGGCCCTTTAGCTCTCTCTGTAGTTTTGTTTTATTTAAAACTTCAAAGATAGGTTTTACCATAGCAATTTTGCATTAATGAATGTAAATCTTTGCAAGAAATAAAAATTAGTTTGATTATAAAATGTTTGTTTTCTGCTTGTGCCAGATTCACATGTAGAGAGCAGTTTTAAATTAAAATTTAAAGGTCTTGTCTCCCAATCACAGCTGTTTATGACAATCTCCATTTAAAAAAAGCCTTAATAATGTATTTTAAATTAGATATTTCTCAATTGTATGTCATTAAACATTCTTCAGGTGCCCAAATGATGTTTTTTTTTCTTGCCATTTCTTTTTTTCTGTTCATCCTGGCCATGAGACAATCCCTTCATAATGCACTTAAAATACAGTAGATAGGGGATAAACTCCAACAATGTATTTAAAGACAAATAAATTCTCAACAAGTTCTCTCCCTATGGCAGAAATCCACTTAACTCATCTTTTAAATGCATGTCTTGCACTAAACAACTGTGTGGACATGCTGTACATTCTGGCCCCATCAATTACACTGAAACCACACTCGGAAGGGGAGTTTTTAATGGCCAGTATGATCGAGAGGAACACAGCGAGGAAAACCTCCTTCAGCCTCCATATGGGCACCTGTATATTGTTTTAAGACAGATTTGAAAAATCAGTAATTTAATGCGATGTTAGAAACGCTCCCACTTTTACACAAGCACAGCAAAAAAGTTTTCCACACCAAGAAATGAGATAGGAACAAAACCATGCTGAGATTTTTATTCAAGTCTCAACTAAGTGATAGAAATGCTTTACCAATTTACATAGCACTAAAAACACCTGGTGTATGCATGACAGGAAAATGTCAAAATAGGCCGCAGCTACATGAGATTTCAATAGCTTTTAAGGGCAGTTATCGATCTGTACAGTTATTCCATTTATTATGCAAGTTACTGAAAGCAGACACTACGGGGAGACGAGAGTGCAAGGTGTGTAACTCCACAGCGATTATTATTTTAGACGAAACTGTAGATGCAAATACCTGCAAACAAGGCTATAAAAAGTAGGTGGACCTTATTTGGAAAAGGCTGTGACTCAATTCATGGCTTTACATTTCAGACTGGATTAACTGGATTGAGACCAGACAATTAAAAAAAAAATACTTAACATAAAAGATTCACAAAATAGTACTTCACCGCTCTCACAATGTCATACACACAGACGGGAGGCCTTTGTGATGTTTTGTAGGCTTTATAAAAAAAGAATAAAATAAAAAAAACAAAAAACAAATGAAGCCAACAGATGGGGCTGCACAAAATCTTCAAAGTGAAAAATTAATGGCGTGGCTCCATTTCCAACCAACTTCCTCACAAGAATCATTAAAGTTTCATCTCATACTACTGCAAACCTAAATTCCTGTTAGAAGTGCTAAAATGTAATCATTCAATATACGTACAAACGGTATGAAAGACCAAAGTCAGAGTTCACGTGGTAGAAAGAACAAAGTAGCCGGGAGCAGGTTTATGGAGTGAGGATCCAGGACGGACCGAGTGTTGTATAAAAGAAACGGTACATTTCAGAAACGAAAGGGATTTGCACAGCGCCACAAACTATCACACTAATAAGCTTTCCTTTTTGCTGTGATAAATAATGGACCGAACGGTTTGAGCAACAGGGCCTTCTGGTTTGATATCTGTATATTACAAAATGTCCAAAACGTCAACATTGGCATAACAGTGTAGCAAATGCTGTGTGTGTGTGTGTGTATTTGTGTGTGTGTGTGTTGGGCCAGGGGCACTGTATGACGTCAAACAAAGAGGCCACCATCTTTAGCACTTGGTCCACTGCAGTGGTTGTTAAGGGTCTTTCAGCTTTCTACAGGAGACGGTTCCATCTCTGCAGAGATGGAGTTGTCTGCTTCTTCATACGTGTGGGTCTGTTGTTCAGCAGGGCTGTCTGGGCTCCGTCTACAGAGGAAGTACACCAAATCATTGCATTTTTATCCAAAATGACAACTGCTCATGTTAAAATCGAGAGGTAAATGTTAAAGGCGGACTGCTTCGGCGGGATGTTCACCTGATCGGGCTTGAAGCAGGATGGTCATTATTCTCCTCTTGGGCAGGTAACTTCGGCTTTTCCTCCTCTTCTACATCGTCTTTTTTCTGTTCCGACTCCCCATTCACAGGAGTCGAAACTAGAAAGAAATACAAGTTTAAAATCTCATTCATCATGTGTATTTGTTTACGTCGACTTAGAATATGAAGACGTTTTTTTAACCTGCGTTTTGCGACTCTTTCTCCTCGTTTTCTGGTTCTTTGTTGTCTGTGTTAGGTTTAGTTGCCACTTCTCCCTTGCCCACAAAGCGAAGTTTTAACTTGTTGTAGACTTGACCAGCTTTTTCCATGACTGCGGTGCTGGCTTTATACCGCCGAATCTATATGGTTCATGACACAAAAATACAGGAGAAGTTGAGAATGGAGATTATTCAATAGAGACACATGCTAATAGTCTGAGTAGAAGACAACACCTGTTATATGGACAAAGACTTTCTGGCAGATGTGCAATACTTCACACTGTTTTAATATACTGTGATAGTTAATAAAATATGGTAAACACATATTTATACTGAGTAATTGATACAAATTAAACTAGACTGTTATCAAAATTGAGCTGTCAAGCAGTGAATGTGACTGTAGCAAATGATATAGTTACAATACAATTATGCAACTATTACAACTAAGGCACCATCACTGCATATATTTATATGGCGGAACAGTCTTAATGCAAGATTTACTTTTAATACAAAATAGAGAAAGTGACACACAGAAGACAATAAAATGCACCTTTTTTAGTGTGGCAATGACTTCTGCGTTCTTATGGAGGATCTGGCTGGTGACGGGCACAGCCTCAAGTTCTGCCAGGGCCTGTAGACACCGCTCTATGTCCTAGAGAACACACAATACGGCAAAAAAATGCACATTTTATTCTTCCATAAAACACAACAGGAGAGGGAAACTACTCGTTTTGAAAATGCCACTTACTGGGTTGTCCACTTTGAGTGCAAATTTAATATCTGTGTGGAGTTTTTGTAGCCTTTCTTCTGGTGAGGGTTCTGCATATAAAACACACAACCCTTAATCATTACATTGCCTTTTATTGAAAAACACAGATGTCCAATAATTGTCAAACTGGTGTGAAACACTGACCCTTTTTCTTTTCCACTTTCTTCTCCGGAGGCCTTTCTGGTTTGCGTTTGGGTTTTTCGGGCTTAGATCTGAGGGAGAGGAAACTCTGTGATCTGTGTTCATTAAATATTTAATGAAGCTCTTCTAATGAGGTTTGCATACTGTCTAGTCTTCTGTTGCCCATTGTGTACTCACCTTGCTCTGGACTTCTCTTCGGACCGCCGGGCCTTCTTCTCTTTTAGCTCTTTCTCCTTTCTTTCCTTCCTCTCCTTCTCTTTCTTTATCCTTGCCTTATTCTGGTTGTCTGGCTTCTTGGGTGGTTTCTTCACCTTTTCATGGGGAATAACAGTGGAAATTAAACCAGTGCATTTAATTATTACATAAACAACTTTCTGCATCTACCGCCGGCTAAATAGGAAACGCTTTGCTGTTGTTTTGCACCTCAGATGGTGATGGAGAGTCAGAGTCAGAGGGTGCAGGGATTGGGGGCGGAGGAGGTTTTTTGGACTTCTTCAGTGGGTGCTCATTCACCCCTTCATCTGAGCTGCTGCTGTCACTGTCGCTCTTTTTTTTCATCTCTTTGTCTTTTTTCTTTTTCTCCTCTTCCTCCTTTTCTCTCTCGCGTAGCCGGCGGAGCTCCTCTGCTTCCTCTTTTTTCCGGCGCTCCTCCAGCTCTCTTCTCCGTTCCTCATCACGTTTCTTCCATTCACTGATGCGGTCCGGTTCACTGTCGCTGTAATAAAAAAAAAAAAAACAGGGTTGTGTTATAACAAGCTTATATTTATAGCTGCGTTTTTCATGCCATATTTAATCTGTGATACGTAAGCAGTAATAACCCTTAAAGCAGCCTGACCTGTCGCTGTCGGAAGATGACGAAGGTGCTCGTTTGGCCGGGGCAGGTTTAGGTTTCCGTGCTCGAGGCTTTGGAGGAGGCTTGTCTGTGGACAGGGGGGAAAAAAAAAAGCTATGAGATAGAAATCAATCCTCTTACATCAAACTATATCATCTCTAAGGTATTGGACAGAACTGTATAAATCGAACAACCTGCTCCTTTCTTGCGCGCCTGGGGACCCTTCCGGGGAGGCGGATCTGAGTCGGAATCGGATTTTGAGCCGGACTGGGATTCTGAGCCGGACAGAGCCGGCCGAGGCTTCTCATCCTCCGAGTCGCTGTCCGCCGCTTTCTTCTCCGACCCTGACCCTGACTCTGAATTGGAGTCCGATGAAGCTTTCTGCGACGCCACAGACAAAAAAAAAAGGGATAGAAGAAGCGTTGGATGAATTAATTACAATTTGCCAACTACACAAATATGTGTATGGTTCAAAAGTGCAAATAGTTCACCTTTTTCTTCCCTCTGCCTGCTGCTTTCTTTCCCCCTTTTCCTCCAGCGGATTTCTTTTCTGGAGTAAAATCCTGTTGGAGAGAACAAATGTCTAACATCTATATGCCGTAAGGTGTCAGAACATCCAACATTGATAGGATGTTGTCTGTGTGTGTGTGTGTGTAATAACCTGGTCACTGTTCTTGCCAGAGTCAGACTCTGAAGGGGTGGGTTCTGATTCTGAAGGGGATCCACTCTCCTGATCTCTGTCACTGGATGAGCGCCGAACTTTTTTTGGAGGAGGGGGCCGCTAAAATAGAAATTACAGCCAAATTAATCAATTATATGAAGAGTTTTAAAAAAAAATCAGACCGCTCAAACATAACCTGGGGCCATGATGATGGGTTCCAGCATGGTTTGTTATGCTTCTGTCTTTGCTATGACAACTGATATAATAAACAACAACAGTATTGAGTAATCCATTTACTTGTCTAGAGTCTTGATTGAGTTTTGAGACTGTTGCATTGCTTTTGTACCATCTATTATGACCAAGAATGCCTTTTACCCATTCAGTACTATAATATTTATTACAGCACACGGGAGTTAATCATTTATTAGTGTCATCATTGAACAAACAAGCCGTTTAGTTGACAATGAAACTAAATGTCTGCAGGATTACCTTAGCAGCCGGTGGCTTTCGCTTCACCCCTCCTCCCCTTCCACGGTCTTCACTCCCAGAGTCTGAGTCGATCTCACTCGCAGAGTCTGCCTTCTGAGGCACCGCGGCGTCCTCATCGTCCTCATCGTCGTCGCTTCCTCCTCCGCCATTGTTGCCCTCGCTATCCGATGAGCTGGGCGGCTGCAGACAAACCATGACGAGAAGATCAAGACGAATTGACCATTGCAATGCGCGGCAGCCTCGGGAAGCCTGTCACCAAACTTTTAAACCCAGCCTCTCCGTCAGAACTGCAGCATATTAAGCCGTCCTTGACATTTCACATTAGAGCATGAAATAAAATTAGGGGACGGAGGGAGAGATGCAACAAAGTTCCATAGCTGCGATTAAATAGTAGATGGTGCGGGGAAGCATAACAAAAACATCTGAAAGGACGCTCCGGTCTGAACTGCAGCATTTTAATCAGATGGCATGACAAGTTCATTTCCATAGTGCCTTTCAACAACCAGGCAATTCAAAGGGAGTCAAATTTTATCTTCTAGCAGAGATTCCCTGTTGCTTATGAGTTGAAAAAATAATATGCATAAAAATTGGCCATTGAGATTATAAACAATGAGCTTGATGATTAGAAAACATGGTTAAAGTAAAAGTTAAAGTAACTTCTGGGTCTACATCAACATCATCTTTTAAGAGTCCAACTATTGTTGAATTACTTGTGCTTGAGAATTTAAGATTTATGATTACAGGGTAACTTACCACAGGTGGGGCACTGTAGGAGGCATGTGGATTGTTCTGGATCTCCCATAAACCTTCATTGAATCCCTTCCTTTTGTTGGGCTTTCCATAGCGTTCTCTGTACTTCTCGTAGGCAAAAAGGTCCTTTGCTGCTAGGAATGCACTATAAAAAAGAGAGATTCAAAAAATGCGAACAGTTCCACTGCGACGCTAACTAAAACCAAACCAGTGACACGTTATCACATAAAGGATCTTCCACAGCGGCCGGAGATTTGAATGGCTGACTGTGCCACCTAGTGATGGATTGATATAACACAGGTGCCATCTTGTCAAACAGATGGCGTCTGTTGCCAGATCAGACATATCAACACAACACGTCTCAAACATAACATACTGTGCAATCAAACTGACAAAAACCCGAGTGGTTAACAGGAAACATTCAGACAAATATAAAGCCTCAGAAAGGAAGCTGGAAGGAGTGGTATGACACGAATATATTTATGTTTTGCCTCACACCACTGCTCCACAAAAGAGGAAATATTTGTAACAAATGAGTCAAAGCCCACATTTAAAAATGGCAACACCCAATCTAAGAATGCATAACTAATGAGCAACTGTGCTACAGACAATAGATTTCAACCAGTATGATTATTCGTTTTACCCTTCATTTATAACGACTCCACAAAGAAGTTAAGCTCAAACTCTCTGTGCACACAAACACAAGTTGCATGTTACAGCAGTACAGTACAGGAATCAGATAGGAAGTAGGAGTAATTTAAAGTTATTCTGATCTATATACATTATAACATTATAGTGGTTGGGTTAAATGACATGAATTGTGGGTTGTAAAAAACAAATTGTTGTGCAGGAATACAGGCTATATGTACATGTTATTTGTGTGAAAATATTAGCTACTGATAAAGCTGTGCACTTACGTTTCATGTGTCCCGAAGAAAAAAATTGGAATTTTATTTGGAGGTGGCTTCACTGCCCCATCAGCCACATCTTCAATCTGTAAACAAACACAACATCCAAGTAAAAAAAAATAACACAAGTGGCGACAGGAAAACAAAACTTCCCTGTAGATCTGATAAATAAGATGCTAAACATACAGTAAGTTACTGTGTAGTTTTGTTGGTGATTTCTGAGCGGGGAAATTAAGCCCTGTAGGTTAAATTCAGCTGATTTAATAGGAATGAAACGTGTGATGCAGGATAGGCTAGTTTGGCGTGAATGGAGACTGTTTCTGACTGAAATATACATTTAAAAAAAACGTCATTTCCAAGATAACGTTAGCTCCTGCCGTAACGATACGTCTGCATGCACATTAGGCCAACAGCATCTCACGCAAAAACAAAAAAAATGATGCTGCTCACACACCGACCGCGGGCCTGTACCGCAGCCTGTCAGCCCCGCAAACACCAAGTTACGTTATGCGTTTAATATTTATCCCTGTTGGACAGCGGGATACACGGAGGAGCTTGTCCAGCGTCCCATGCAGAGCAGCCCACCCCCCTCCGCCTCTACTCGCTTACCCTGGCTGGCCAGTGGGGGTAGCCCTTCATTTTAGCGAAGACCAGGTCTCCAGGCTGGAAGTTGTGCGGCATTGTCCTGCTCCTCTTATCAGCCGGGGTTTAAAGCGTGGTTCCGTCGCGTGGCCTTCGCGTGTCTCCCCGCGTTTTCGCTGTTTTCAGGTCGACACGAAACCTGGAAACGATGAGGTTAGCCTGCAAGCTAACACTATACAGCCGTTACCGCGAGAAGAGACGGTCGCCTTGAAAGCAGCCAGAACCGCGCGGAACACTTCCGGTATAATGTCGTTCCGACTCTTCATAATAAAAAGCTATAAATTATAAAAGCGGGTTTCAAATCGAACGCTAAAGATCGCTTATTATTTTTAAATACATTTCGGACAAAATATACAAAAGTGATTAGGAAAATCGGGGGAAAAACAAGTGTTTATAATTACAATATGATTTAATGGTTCTGTGTCTGATTAGACACTGTGTTGTTTATTGTTTAATAAAGACAGCAATTTTTTCTTTCTTATATGGTAAAAAGTATGACTTATTACGTCTGTTTACCTATGATTCTGTAGTTTATTAGGATTGCTAGAGCGTAGCTACAAATAAAATTAGTTTTTTTTATTTTTAAATAAGGATAAGTTTCGGAAAACGTTCAAAAGTGAATAGGAAAATCAGGAAAAAAAGTATTTCGAATTACAATATGATTTGTGTCTAATTAATCACGAACTGTGGTTGTTTACTATCTAATAATTTAATAATAATAATATTTTTTTTCTTATTTGGTACAAAGTATGACCTATTACATCTGTGTTAGGATCACTAAATAACATAATAATAATTAGGTATAATAGTGACTAATTAGTATATGTTTGGGGTCTAGTAGACAATCTGCAGCTTCTAATTAAAGTGTAATTTAGTGTCTTGGGGTATAACTCTCTTATTTGTGTATTGTGAAATAAAGTGTGACCAAAGGTTTTAAAATTCAAAGTAGAACAGGTAAGTTCTACTGACCTTAGTGATTATTTATTTGTGAATTAAAGCCATCACAAATAATAAACATAAAAAATAGGCTGCATAATATACATTAAATATACATGTGCTTAACAAAAAATAAGCATATACAAATAAGCAAGAATGTATAATAACATATAAATAACATATAATGTGTGCGTTACAGAATGGGGGTATAACAATTGGTTAATTTGCTATCAGTTTGTAAAATACAGGAGTTCAAGGTGTATCCAGAATAAATAAAGATGTATGTGCAGAGCTCTTTCCTTTTAGATTTAGCCTTCTACTCAGGTCTCAACATTAAAAATACTATAAAAACTCAAACTCGATCTACACTGATATAAAATATTTTACTGCAGTACTATGGTTGCACAGTTTAAAGACCATGCATTTTGAAGTTTTCTAGTTTAGGCCTAATAATAATGCACTATAGCAGCTTTCAAGTGTTACTGGCTTTTTAAGAACCTATTTATCAAACAACTTCATTTATTGTGGATTATATAAAACAGGAGGGATAAAGCACAATAACAGATAGCAATGCTACATATAGAAACTCAAACAAAATAATTTTAATGCCTTAAAATGATTTTTAAGGCATTGTTGCTGACCATAGCTTGGTTATTTTTATATTTTTGGCACTTAAAAGTAATCTCTGAAACTCAGTCTTGATCTTGTATATTCTGTGAACATTTTTGGATATTGAACTTGTTTTCAGATAGCTGATATATAAATAAAAGTATATATATATAAAAGTATGAATCTCAGTCCCATACATGTTCAACATTCATAAAGAATGAACATTCATGAAGGAAATATCTGTTTTTCTGTTCCGAAATCACAAACTCCACAATATTCGTAACTTATTTAAAAGCTGCTTTTTTCGATAAACTGAACGCATGCCTTTAAAAAAAGACGTAAATTCTGTAAAGTTACCGACTTTTATTCTACAAAGTAAATCGTGCCTTAACATCAAACCGGAAATACAATCGTGCAATGTTGAGAAAAGCTTCACTGATCCGGATGAAGCGACCTGATTATTTCCACTGGATACGCCAACCGGAGCGGAAGTCCCGCCTTCGCTGCTTCCTCATTGGCTGCTCAGCGGCCAGTTTTACAACCACCCAATGACAGCCTACAATGTGGAAGGCTGCGCTGACCTCCCCCTGTATTCACCTCTAATGCGAAGCCATGTTTCGGTCTTTGAAACGCGTCCAGCAGTTTAACTGCAACCTGCTGACTTTACACAGACTCCGGAGCAACCCGAAACTCCTCGTCTGCACGTCCAGAATGGCGAGCTCTGACTTCAGGCTGGAGCGCGACACCTTCGGTGAGCTCAAGGTCCCCGCCGACAAGTACTACGGCGCCCAGACTGTCAGATCCACCATGAACTTCAAAATCGGGGGGCCGGCGGAGAGAATGCCGATCCAAGTGATCAAGGCCTTCGGGATCCTGAAGAAAGCGGCCGCTCAGGTCAACAAGGACTACGGCCTGGACCCCAAGCTGGCAGATGCGATCTGTCAGGCTGCGGACGAGGTTTCAGCTGGCAAACTGGATGATCATTTCCCTCTGGTGGTGTGGCAGACTGGGTCTGGGACTCAGACCAACATGAACGTCAATGAGGTGATCAGCAACAGAGCCATCGAGATCCTCGGGGGAAAGCTGGGCTCCAAAAACCCCGTCCACCCCAACGACCACGTCAACAAGAGCCAGAGCTCCAACGACACCTTCCCCACGGCCATGCACATTGCAGCGGCCACGGAGGTCCACCATGTCCTGCTGCCCGGCCTGCAGACCCTTCACGACGCCCTGGCCGCCAAGGCCGAAGAGTTCAAAGACATCATCAAGATCGGGCGAACGCACACCCAGGACGCCGTGCCGCTGTCCCTGGGGCAGGAGTTCAGTGGGTACGTCCAGCAGGTCAAGTACAGCATCGAGAGAGTGAAGGCGGCCATGCCCAGGGTGTACGAGCTGGCGGCAGGAGGCACGGCGGTGGGGACGGGGCTCAACACCCGCATCGGTTTCGCCGAGAAAGTGGCCTCCACCGTCTCCTCTCTGACGGGCCTACCCTTCGTGACCGCCGGCAACAAGTTCGAGGCCTTGGCGGCGCACGACGCCTTGGTGGAGCTGAGCGGGGCCTTGAACACGGTGGCCGTCAGCATGATGAAGATCGCCAACGACATCCGCTTCCTGGGGTCGGGACCTCGGTCCGGCTTGGGAGAGCTCATCCTGCCGGAGAACGAACCGGGGAGCAGCATCATGCCGGGCAAGGTCAACCCCACCCAGTGCGAGGCCATGACCATGGTGGCGGCCCAGGTGATGGGGAACAACGTGGCGGTCTCCATCGGCGGCAGCAACGGCCACTTCGAGCTCAACGTGTTCAAGCCCATGATGATCAAGAACGTGCTGAACTCGACGCAGCTCCTCGGAGACGCCGCCGTCTCCTTCACCAACAACTGCGTGGTGGGCATCCAGGCCAACACGGAGAGGATCAACAAGCTCATGAACGAGTCCCTGATGCTGGTCACGGCGCTCAACGAACACATCGGTTACGACAAGGCCGCCACCATCGCCAAGACGGCGCACAAGAAGGGTTCCACCCTGAAGGCCGTGGCCGTGGAGCTGGGCTACCTCACCGAGGAGCAGTTTGACCAGTGGGTGAAGCCGAGTGACATGTTGGGGCCCAAGTGAACGCTGACAGCACCGTGAAAGTCACAAAGCAAAGAAAACGGGGGGGATGGAGGGGTTATCCCCTGAGTTTATCCCAAATTAAAGAAAGCTATTGAACTGTATGAACAAAACATGCTCTGAATCCTGAACATCTCTTAAATAAACATGTTGAGAATCATTTGCAGTTGCATAACGGAGACCTCTTACTGCCTGTATGCGTATTCTGGTATCTTTCTGGTTCTGGTTTCTTTAACTTTTGAACAGGGATGAAGAAAACAGTTTTTCTCCTACAAAGTTCAGACCTGTGCAAAGATATATTTAGTTTTTTAATTTGATTTGCTGTAATGTCTTACACGGGACTTCTGATCACACGCAAACACACACACACACTTGTAACTGCTATTTGACCCAGGTTAGTCCCACATACCTGTCATTCTACATACAACTGTGTTGTACAGATTTATCTATTGATAATTTAAGGGACACGAGAATGGTTTTACCATCGAATCATCTTTTACTGTCGGAGCAGCATTAATGTTTTTGCACACTTAACTCCTTGGTCTTTATTCTCATTCTGTTATTTTGTACATTTAAGACAGTTCGGATGTCCCCAATGTGCCATCCCAGCAGGTTTCATGATGGGCTGTAACATACACGTGTACTGTATTATATGTTCTGGTTTACAGTATGTGTGCCATTTGTGCAGAGTTCCAGTTCAATGAAATGTGTGTTAATTAAAAAGTATCTATATTCTGTTTTCAGACCTTTTCTTCATACTTCATTTACACACACACACTATTAAATTGAAGGAATATTAGCTTATTGAATCTATGGTAAAGATAAGCAAGTAAAACATGTGTTTACTCATTCTTTATTGTATACAGCTGCAATTACAGCAAAACAATTACTGATAATGAAGAAATTTCGATGGCAAATATATAAAAAATAGCAATAACAGATATACATTTAAAAAAAAAAAAGTGACCCGCAAACTTTTTGTACAAGCAGGAAACGTTGAAGTGAAATATTTTCTTCTCCCTTATTTGGTCCAGCTGACCTTGGGAATATCATAATGCTCTGTCAGGGTGTCCAGATGACGATTGAAGTCCTGCGAACAGACAAAAATGACGGAAGGTTTCTTATTATTTAGCAAAATGTCTTGTCAGTTTAGCTGTAGTGTACACATTGATTACAAATGATACACCTTAAACAGTTTACTTGGATATATGAGTTAATATATTGGACAGGATTTACCTCGACTCTGTGTTTGTGTGTCTTTGATGCTTTGTTCAAAATCCTCTCCATTTGCTGTGGGGAAAGAAAAAGAAATAAGTGAACGACTAGAAAATACGTTAGTCACAGTAAAACATGGAAGCATTTCTCCATTCATACCTACACTTCCATACTACAACCTATTTATATTCAAATTCTGGAAAAATATATTTAAAAGTTAAATTCCATAGGGTTTGTATCAATTACAAACATCTCGAACTGTAGGTTCATGTTATAGTATGACAGTACTTTGGTAAAGAGGAAAGTTCAGAGTAGCACAAAAGTGAATGATCTACTAACTAAATATTGAATAAGTCTGATGTGCCTCATCTCACAACTACAAACCAATGTTTGTGAACCCAAAACATTCATACTATGCCTGGAAAGTTCAACTTCCAAAAGTTCACTGCCTGTTTGGATAATACTTGCATTTTAGTGTGAATACTACTTCATGCTAAGGTCTATCTGTTTGACAATCGTCTATGAGCTTTGACTATAGCTGAAAATGGTTTGCTTTTACGAATCCTTAGTAGTATGAATCCTTATACTAATGGGACACTGCTGCTACTGTAAAAAACAGGTTTGTTAACAGCGGCAACACCAGCATTTATTCATATATTTATCACCTGTCTTCCACAAAATGCCTTATATGTACCAAAGCGCTTAGCAAAAAAGCGGTTTCTGATTCGGATTATTGATTATGTATTTGGCAATAAAAGTAGATATTATTACTAATTATATGAGCCCTGCTTCTCCTTCAAATCCTAGATCTGCAGCTCTGAAATGCTAGAGAACATCAACTCACCCTCTTCTCTTGCATTTTGTCAAAAGCCATTTGTGCAGGTGTCCGCTTGTCCACATATGCACTCTTGGCTTTAGTCTCCTCCTCTTTTTGATTGGCCTCAACTTGCTCCAGGCGATGCTTACTCTCTTTATCCTTCTTCTTCTTCCTGAAAAGGAAAATGCGATCGACAGTTTCTAGATCAATAGTTTGCCAGACGAGCCACAGTCAAGTAAACAAAGAGAGCTGCAGTGGGGGTAGTATAAGGAGACATTCAAACGAAAGGTAGGAAAGCTTATTTGTTTTACCTTCCGAAATACAATCACAAAATATATTTTAAATTGATTACTTTATTTTTTCCTTTAAATGCATTATACATTTAAAATAATCTAATTTAAAATAATGAAATTCTTTTCACAAAAAAAAGCTTTTGCTGCAATATCAATATGCCCAGTGGTGGAAGAAGTACCGATCTTTTACTTAAGTAAAAGTACTAATAAGTCAATATATATATATATAGTCCATTGGAATTCCTGCATGAAACATACTACTTAAATAAAAGTATATAAATATGAGTAAAATGTGCTTAAAGTATTAGAGAAGTGCTTGTTTTATCCCTCTAACATAATTACTTTATTACAACTTCATATATAGTTAACTACTTAAGTCCAATGGTTCCCAACCTAGAGGTCAGGACCCTCCAAAGGGTCACCAGAGATAGCTGAAGGGTCATGAAGAAAAAACTCATGTGTGATGCACAAGTCTGCTTTCAGTTTTTTTCCCCACTTTGTCAATTATTTGATTTCTGGTCAAATATTTGCTCATTTGAACATTTACTGAAATAAAACCTACTGTTGTAGACGTAGACTATATTTGTGCACCTATATATTTATATGGAAACACATTTGTTCGAAAGAACAATAAAGCGTTTATCTAAATGCCTTAGAACAACACTTTTTATGTATCTGGTATAGTCTGAAGTTATTTCAAACAGATGTTTGTTGAATAACTCTGAGATCAAACAATATATTAAACATCCAATAGGAATCCACATCCAGGTAATAGAAGAAACTAAGTAAACCGAGGAGGGGCGCATTTGTTTGAAGGAAGCTGAGTCTCAGACTCTGAAACCCTGGTCCATTGTAAGTTAATTGCTATGATGTAGGTGTGAATAAAGTGATGACCTCTTCTTCGCCACGTATGTTACCGTGCGGGGTTCAGGATTCAGACGACGGGTGTTGCTTTTGGACTATACTTTGTTTTTTCTGTAATATTCCTCCAGACTATCTCAGACAACGCGTAACATTGTTTTTTATTAGCAAACAAGCTAGCATTAGCCTCGCACCATGACGATTCTCTACCCTGAATCTCTAAGTCATTTTAAACACGTAAAAAGTGCCTCCCTAAAATACAACACGACGCAAGAGACTTACTTCTTTCCAGCAGAAATGGCTCCAACACCTTTCAATTTCAAGACGCTTTTCTGTGAGGCGGCGTACTCAGACATTTTCCAGAAGCTTTGACGTTGTTCTTCTTCTTCTTCGTTCTTCTTCTACTACTGTTTTAACGTTCTTCTTCGCGTTTGTTATTGAAACAGCAGTCAGCTGGGTGAGTGCTGCCCCCTGGCGGACTGACAGGAACCGATGGAACGTGAAGACAGTGCGTCCTCCAGGCCGATGGGAGGCGCTGTCCGTTTCAGACCGGAATCTCAGGGGCAGAAAACGGAAGTTCAAGAAACGGTGAATGTCAAACTGTAGCATGGTGAGCTTCGCGCTTTGACTGCAGTCAACATGTCAGCTTATAGTTTATTTAGGATAGCAATGGCAGCGAAATGCAACGCTGCGACATTGCTCAGCAGGGCGAACGTGTTAAACAGGCCGCAGACGTGCGGATATGCGAAAAAAGTTGGTGAGTAAAGACCACTTCTCTGTTCAGAATCCAAACCATCTTTGTTAGCTAGGTTAATGGCTCTGCGTATTTACACAATAACAACACAACAACCTTCACACAAGTAATAATACGGCTGAAAATTGGTAATATTAAATGGTAAAAAGCAATTTTACTTAATATACATATGGCAGTGGTGGAAGAAGTACTCTTACTTAAGATGTAGCAATAACTCATTGAACAAAATTCTCCATTACAAGTAGAAATCGTACTAAGTAGAAGTATTGGAAATGTAATTTACATATGCTTTCAAAAATAAATCAAAATTAAACAACAAATAGTTTAGCTTACCGTTATAGTTTAGCTGATGTATGTATATATATATATATATATATATATATATATATATATATATATATATATATATATATATATGTATGTATATATATATATATATATATATATATATATATATATATATATATGTATGTATATATATATATATATATATATATATATATATATATATATATATATATATATAGTCAATCTAATGCAATCCAATAATACAAATTCTGATTTTACTAAGTGTATACTTTTTTTTTTTAGAAAGGTGATTATTATGCTTTGTTTTTTATTGTTGAGATCATAGTGGGTGGTCTTGTACTGGAGCATATTGAAAAGTGTTCATAATACTTTGTCCATACTATTATCACACAAAATATTAGGAGCATTTTTCCGGATGTATTGCAGCCCAGTTCACCACCATTACCCACTACAATAATAAACATTAGGTAACATTATCACCGTTCTGACAATGTCAGTTTAAACCGTTCAGAAGTTTCATAAAAGAATATACAGCAGAATAGCTGTTCTGTTACATTGGAAAGGGCCACTGCGATTCCTGGCTCATCCAGTCCTACTGAACCCCACAATGAGGCTGTGCCATTGTACAAATCCCAGTGTATAAATATGTTTGTGACTGGTGGGAGATTAAGAAGACACCATGTAGATTGTACAGGTGTTGCTAATAAAGTGAGCCATGATCCACCCACCGTGATCATCTGTATTTGAATATGGAAATCATGTGTTCTAGTCAATGAAATGTCGATGCTTGCTCTTTCTTTTTCTCAGTAAGTCGATAAGCCAGTTGTATTTAACACATGGTTATACTGGTGTTCACCTCATAACAAAAATCTGTCTCCCCTTTCATCCAGCTGCAAAAAGTAAAGGCATGGTGAAAGTGGAGCTGAAGGGTCCAGAGGTGTGTAAAGACCCGGTCAGACTTACATCTTACGCAGTTGGGGTCAACATCTTCAAGCAAGGAGAAGACCCCAAACTAAAGCCAGCTGAGGAGTATCCAGAGTGGTGAGGACATATATTTATACGTTTTCTGCCTTCTTTCGGTTATTTAAAACATACTCGTTTTGTTTTGTTTGTTGCTCGTGTTGTTTCCATCATGATATGGAAGTTTCAGTAGTTGAAAGTAGTTCCTGGGAATTATGCATGAAATAAATAAATCAGATTTGGCTGAGGAAAACCGTGCTAGTTGATTGATGATATATTACATTCTAAGAATATTTTCTATACAATGTACGATGGTGGATTAATTAGCAGATGCATTTAAATTCTACCTGAGACTCAGTTTCATTTTGTCCATCTTCTATAACCATCATTTTGTTCTGGTTGAAGGATGTTTCACTGATCCTCTCTGCTTGTATCATTGATTTAGGTTGTTCCAGTTGAACTTGGGAAAACCCCAAACTGTCCATGACCTGCAACCAGACACCAAGGAGTACTGGAAACGTCTGAGGAAGGAAAGCATCTGGCGTCACAACAGAATACATAAAGGGAGGAGGACTATTTAGTGCAGTAGTATATAGCAAGGCCACCAGCAGCCCCAGAAAGGTTGATGAAAACTTCTGTCTTACCCCGGAAACCGGAGTTGAGAAATAAAATCCCACCACATTGTCCGTTTAATAGCCGACGTATTATAAGAAAATCCCCCTCGGGAGATGGACCTTTTCTGCTTGTTATGGAATTTGATATCATCAAATTTCAAAGAACTTTTGAAACAACTAAGAACATCTACTAAATCCACCTTGTTGTTCCTGCTTCAAACAGGTTGTTATATTGGATTTGTTTCCAGGGTCTTTGCATTGGATTAAATACATTTACGTGTCCGTATCCAAAGACAAAATGCCTTTTGGTATTTCCACAAATCACTTTTACTATTGTTTTTTATTTTGTTGTGTTTTTGCAGACTTATTATGAATAAATATGAATAAATATCCTTCAAATGATTGACTCATGTATAGCTTTAATCAACATTATGTTTATAGTTTATTTATTCAGCACATAAATATAAGCTAAGAGGGGAAAGGAAGCCAGGCATACATCGATTATACATAATACATTCCCTCACATAACAAATAAGTAGGAGTGGGACATTAAGACGTTATTTAGGATTAATTAATTACAGAGAAAGCAACGCAATAAAAATATTAACCGTTCTAAAAGAAAACTGATGGAAACCGTGCATTTATTAGGTATTTTATACCGATAAGCCAACATCAACACTGACTGACGACCATTATCAGTGGTTGGAGATAAGGGTTTAGAAAATGTGCTACAGATTAATTAAAAATTATTATTATTTAAATTAAAATAAATGTTCCTTTTGGGGCAAATATGTGATTTATTACAAAAATGTATTTATTTATTACAAAACCGTTTTTAATCAGGTCCCACCCCTACAAATAAGAAAATTAAAGGAGACAAATCTGAATATAAAATTGTAATATAAAAAAATAAAAACAAATAATGAGAAGAACAGGAATAAAACAAAAGCACACTCTTGTAATATTTGTCAGAGAAGTTGGCTTGTTATGAACAAATGCCAGATGTTTAATAATACATCTCATTTCTACAAATTTCATAAACTGTAGCTTGATGGATTTATTATTGTTTCTTGTACGCTACACTTTACAAATCAGTTATAAGCCATTAAAAACATAGCTGTAGGAGTCATTTAAGTGGTAAAGTACCCTTTTCATTGGCGAATATATGCTATTTTTTGCCAATGTTTGTACTTGTGTTTTACATTTCTATTCTTTTTTTAATCCACAACCTTGATATAGAATACAGATGTGATAGAAATAGACTGTAAATATGAGCATGACTTGTGACATCACAAACAGTTTGGACGTCAATTCTGATTCAATATTCAGTTTAAACAAGTGTAGAAAACTGCAACACTAAGAATAAACTTCATTATTCTGTTATTTTACTAACAGCACAGCATTTTCTTGTACTTTTACTTTCAATCACGTACATTTAAGATCAGAACATGACTTTTAATACTTAAGTAAAATAAATATCTGATATTGAAGACTTTAACTTCTACCAAAGTCATATTTCGCTCAGATAACTACTTTTAATACTGTTAAGATACTTCACGGGTCGTAAACTGTGATTATTGGATTGCTTCACCGTGGTCGCTATGACAACGCTTCATGCAAATGGCCGAGCCTAACGGGGATGACAGAAATGAGGAACTGAAATCATTTAGGGAACAAAATCAAGTAAGACTGGAAGACTGATGTGTGAAATGCGTCAGAAATCTCTCCATATGAAAGTCAGCCCCTCTTTTCTCTCCCTCTCTCTGTCTGTGCTCACTTCACGGACGCCCCGTGTTCTCCTCGGTAAGTTTTCATCACGTCTTTTAATAAAAAAATATGTTGATGGCGGAAGCGGCAGGTCGCAGCAGCGCAGTTATTAATCTACTGAGTCCGCCCCTTCGTTTCATTTTCTCGCCGTCACCTTTTATTAGCTTGATTTTTATTTCCTTTATTTATAAGGTGCGGGTGTCCTGTTTCAGGTCGGATTTTCCGCACATTTCTCATATAAGAGGGAAAACCCGGGGCTGTGTTTACAAGCTTTGTGTCGTATCGGCCGTGTGGGTGAAGCAGTGGGAGACTTCATTCAACAATCAAACCGCTGTAGTAGGTCATCACTGCCACACACACACACACACACACGGGGAAATCATCACGACGCGCTGGGGGCTGGTGCAGATTCACGGTTCGAAGTTTCACTTTCTCTGTTTTGTTGCAGGGAGATCAGTAGTTCGGGAGTCGCGCGTGAAGCGGAGCCGCGTGCCACGATGGACGAGTGGAAAATGAGCGTCGGTTCGCTGAAAGACGCGGTGCTCAACAGGCTGGCGAAGATGTTGGACAACTCCACCTGCGGATGGAGACAGCTGGCCACGGCGGTGAACGAGCTGCCCAGATTCCACTGCAGGTGGGGGCAGTGAAGGCATCACGAGAAGTCCCTCTTTCTCTCTCTCTCTCACACACACACACACACACACACACATCTTTGTATTCTGAATTACGTAGATTGTCTTTGATTCAAGAAATGAATAACTGGGTCCCTGTTTTTTTTAATTAATTAATTTATATTTATTATTTTTAATATCAAGTGGTGGACAGAGTACTCAGAGTAAAAGTAGAAATACCAGCAGCAGCAAGTAAATACTCATTAACAAGTAAAAATCCTCACTTGAAAATGTTACTTAAGTAGAAGTACACTACCATGGAAACATTTGGGGTCACTTTTGACAGAAGGCGCTGTTTTTTTTAATGAAGATAACTTTAAACTAGTCAGAAATACACTCTATATATTGCTAATATGTTAAATGACTATTCTAGCTGCAAATGTCTAATTGTACAATGTGTTTACTTATTAGAAAACCCTTTTGTTCAATCATGTTAGCACAGCTGGAAACAGCTGGTTAGAGAAGCTTATGAAACTGACCTTCCTTTGATGAAAGCAAAGTTTGAAGGGAAATATTATAATTTCAAATACAAATCATTATTTCTAACCTTGTCGATGTCTTGACTATGTTTTCTATTCATTTTACAACTCATGGTGGAAAATAATAACTATGACTTTTCACAGAAAACACAAAATTGTCTGGGTGATCCCAAACTTGTGAACGGTAGTGTATTATAAGCAAAAAGTATCAAAACTGCTCATTATGCAGTATGTTCTGTACTAAAACAATCATAACAATAGGTCATATCGTATAATATAATAATTGTAATAATGTAATATTAACTGCAGTAACATTTTGCATCATTGACACCTACAGTTAACCTAATCATCCACAAACTCACTCGCCCTTTTAAAAGATTTTGTCACTGCGGAGGAACGATGGAATCAACAAATAAGCAGAAAAATGTACATACTGTTCACACGTTTGGGGTCATCCAGACAATTTTGTGTTTTCGTTGAAAAGTCAGCCTTTTATTTACCACCTAACAGGATTACACAAGGGTTTTCTAATCATCCATTAGCCTTCTGACTCAATGAGTAAACACATTAGTTGCTGGAAATGGGCCTCTATACACCGATGTAGATATTGCACCAAAAACCAGACAATTGCAGCTGGAATAGTCATTTACCACATTAGCAATGTATAGAGTGTATTTCTGATTAGTTTACTCAGTCAGTTTTTCAGTCCTTTGCTTCTTTCGAGGGTATTCTCTGGTCTGCTATGTTTTTGTATGACTGAGGTAGCTTCTATTTATCTAAACACATACTTAGTTACTTTCCACCACTGGTAATGTCTAAATAATACATCTCTGTAAGTGTTACTGGTCCTGTGTAACTTTAGGCCCCCTGATCTGTCATCCCCTTCACTAACGCCATTCATCGGCCTCCCTGCAGTGAAAGTGAGCTGACCAGCTGCTCGCTCCAGGTGCTGAATGCCGCTGGCAGCCCCGGACGCACCATCCTGGCCCGGCTGGCCGATCGTTCCTGCACCCTGGAGTTCCTGCTCCACTGCCTGAGGAAGATGGACCATCAGGAGGCCATGCAGCTCCTCACCACAGCTGGTAAAAAAAAAAAAAAACCTGAATTCCATAAAAACCTACACTTTGCTGGTGTGATAAGCTACACATGGGTTTCTGTAATTACTGTGTAATTACTGTTACATTGGTCAGTTGGAGAGGTCAAGCCTTTGATTTAACCCCATTTAAGACAAGATGTTTTTGCAAGATTTCATGCATATAATTTTTATTATTATCATTGGAGTCACTAACAATCATGTTATGTATGTATTTTTTCTATTTTGAAAACTATTTATTGTATGTACAAAATTATTTTTGGGAGATTATTCTAGAGACTTGAATTATAGTCTCTAGAATAATCTCTAGAATTATTCTATATATATATATATATATATATATATAAAATCAGAGTTGAAAATCATAATAATATCAATAAAATGACCTCTTTCTGGGAGGGTTTGTTCATTTTCTAAGTCTAAGAAAATGAAAATGTCTAAGTTGTCTACTATCATGTCATTAAAAAAGACAAAAATCTGTATGAGTAATATTTAAAATTCTGCTTAAAATTTATTTTAAGTATAAAATGAAAGTCATAGGCTTAAAGGCTTATAGGCTTAAATGGGTTAAGCCATGAATTCCGCTTTTATGAGCACATGGATTCATTAATGTGCCTGTAAAATTATGACCTGTTGAATCAAATTGGGAGGTAATGTCAAATGTGTGTACGTGTGTGTGAATGTGGCGTGTACGATAGCAGGATCTGGTTAAAAGCTGTTGCATCCTGGTCTCTGCTGCAAAAGAAAAATACTTTATATACATTTTTCACCTTAGACGTTACATTAGCTCATGTGAAGAAATGAAGAATAGCCAAAGTCAAACTTGTCAAAGCAGAGGAAATTCCTTTTGTCAAGTTAGAGCCTGTCAAAGATCCTCTATCCTCTGATGCCACATGTCTCAATGATTTATATCTTACTGTTCATGCATATGAATGTTTACGTGTGTGTGTGTGTGTGTGTGTGTGTGTGTGTTTTAGTGGCAGAAATGATCCGCATCACGGTGCAGCCTCAGTCCCAGCAGGCCACAGTGGGCAGCAGGGTGGTACTGACCTGCAGAGCCTCCGGTCCCCCTGGACTCAGCTACCAGTGGTTCAGAGGCAAAGATGAGGTCAGTACCACATGTTAAGATTATAAAAATAAAAGCACTTTGAGATTTGAGATTTACTGTGTTTGCTATACTGGGAAACAAACACAGGGGGTCCGTTTTAAATCAGTTCACAAGTTAAATGTAATGATGCAATGTTTTTGCTTTTGCAAATTCTGCTCAAAGGGCGTTAACCGCTTAAGACGCAAGAGTAATTTTCAGTTTCCGTGCTATAAATGACAATATGGAATATCCTTATGTACTTCAATCTGGTATAAAAAGTAAAGTACAACATGTGAGGTTACGTCAGAAGTGTCAGAATCAATTTATGTTACTGTGACAGAGCTGGAATATTGCGAAAAATATCTAAAACTGACCCAAATCAGATCAATTATTTGTCCATAAAATCGTAGAAATCACACTGAGGATCATTACAGAACATGAAGAATATATTATATAAGATGTTTAAATGGAAAATTATAAAGGACCCAATTAAATAATCGCGCAAACAGGTCAAATCTAAATTAAATATCAAAATAGTCATTAATGGCAGCCCTACTACTGATATTATATTAAACTAGTTGTAGCTGTAGGTTTTCTCATGTAATATATGCATAACCTCAGTGCTGCCCCTGTATCAGAGGGTTTTAATATTTAACAGGTTAACGCCCATTCTAAACTGTCTAAACAGTTAATGACAATAATCTATGGTTATTTCTTTGTTTTAGATTTTGGATGAGACTGGAAGTACACCAGAGCTGGTTCTGTGTCCGTTGGCCCCCGAGCACAAGGGTCACTACATCTGCAGGATCCACCATGGAGAAAACTTCATCTTCTCCCACTGGGCTCACGTTTCCTTGGTCCACTCTGCAGGTGCTAGTCCAGGTACAACATTCTGGTCTCCTCCCTTCCTCTCCTCCTTTCCTCCCACCTTCAACATGCTGGTAAATCTTGTGATGCTGCAGGCTGCAGCAGCAGTCTGTTTCCAGGCTCGGTGAGCGGGCTGCACGTCGTCTGTCAGCCTCAGTCCCAGGCCATGTCTGAGGGTGACACCCTGTTCCTCGAGTGCCATGCAGAGGCCAACCCTCCCGCTCAGTACCAGTGGTACCACGACATGGTTCCCATGCCACAACACAAGACACGTTCACTCAAAGTAAGTGCATGCACGGAGTGAACTGCTGACTTGCACGTATATAACAGCAGTGTTATGAATCCTTTTTGAGTTATAACTTGTAAAAGATAGCGCTATAGATCAATACATAAATAGCAGGTATATGTAGCATCTAAGAAGTGATATGTTCAGCTTGGGCTCAGAGTCCTGGTTGTATTTGTATTTTGAAAATCTGAGTCCCTGTGAAGATTATCAAATCAGGATGATAATTTTGTCTTGTACCAGATAAAGAGTAATATTTTTGAATGTCGAGCGACGTTTGCACCTCTCAAATAGATGATGAATCCTATTTGATTATAAATTAGAGCGGTGTGGCTGACTGAATAATGTCCCCCTAAACGTTCTATAATGGCAGGTGTTGTCAGTCACTGAGCAGTATTGTTTTAGCCCACAAATCTAACAAACCAACTATAAAAATATACGGTATAATAATCTAAATTTGATTATACAAAGAAATTGAAGAATGTGAAAAGAAGATACATTTTTTTCTGATCTTGGTAAGACTGCTCTCAACCATTAGAAAAATCTTCTCTTAGCTAAGAGCAGAGCAATAATAAGAAAACTTTGATGAATCCCAGAAATCTCTCTCTCTCTCTCTCTATATATATATATATATATATATATATATATATATATACTAAGAACAAATCCTGGATAAGAACAAAACTATGAGGATATTAGTTTATAACTTCCCGCAGGGGTCCTAATGACACTGACATTGATTAAAGTTATATTTTTCTTATGTCGTTATACGAGATATGCTTTATGCAGCCATGTCTATTATTGTTTAAACGGAAATACAGTTAATAAATTATTCTCTTTTGATATATTTCTATCAGTATACTGTGTGTGTGTGCGCGTGCATGTGTGTGTGTATTCTTGTGTTCTCTTCAGATCCCATGTGTGACCACAGCAAACAGAGGAGTGTACAAATGTAAGATGTTCAATTTGTATCATGAGATGTGGAGTGACCCAGCAACAATCACCATTGGTGAGTCTGTTAAATTTAGTTTTGTATTGTATATATTTAGAATGCAAATGTATAATTGAGAGCTCTTAAAATGCAATTATTGTGTTAATATCAAGCAAAAAAACAATTTACTTAGAAGGAACTTGTGGACTAAATTTGAGTGTGACAGTGTTGCCTCATTGCATTTATACAACCACAAATTGCAGCAGTGTTCAGTTAGTAACTTCCTGTTTTTCAGGCCCCAGTTCCATCACCGACGCCTCCTGGGTCGATGGTGTTCGTGGTCTGGGTATTAACTCTTTTTATGATTTCATGAATATGTAAAAGGGGGATAGAGGAACTGTATTACTTCAGTTCCCATTACCTTTTCCTCATCATGTTTTACATGCAATGAAAAATACAGAATTTCATCTTCTCTTACATTGTATGATGAGTCTGATCAAAGAGCAAACAGCATGTTAATGTTTTTTCAATTATTATTTTTATTTTTGTGCTGACAGGGTCAGACTCACAGGAAGTGCAACGGTCAACCATCAAACCAGGAATCCATCCGCTTAGGGAAATAGCCAATCCACCACCATTAGCCAAGCATTTCTACGGTGATACAGTATCTCTATGCTCTACAGACATTACATCAGATCCTCAGGCTCACTCCCTTTTCTTCAAAAGCAAACTCAAATCCACTACTTTTCCCAACACTCACATTTACCTTCATTATGATTTCCCTCTCTTTACCACAGTTTTTACCCTTCAACTACTTTATACTTTTACAACAATACATATACAGGTATACCTCCTCTAGCTGCATGTATGAAGAATAAAACACTTCTTATCTCTCCTCCACAGCGACAGACAAAGTTGCTCTCCTGATTGGCAACATGAACTACGTCTACCACACTCAGCTGTGCGCTCCCATGTCCGATGTGCACGAGTTGACCAACCTCCTCAGACAAATGGACTTTAAAGTGGTTTCCCTGCTCGACCTCAACTGGCAGGAGATGCACAGCGCTGTTACAGAGTTCCTGTTGCTGCTCGACAAGGGGGTCTACGGTTAGTCTCTCAGCATGGTCAAATAGGTTGTTATCAGTGACTCCACAATTCTGGGTTAAAGTCAGTATTCATGTCTATTCTTAATACTGATATTTACATTCAGGGTTGGTTCGGAGAAGGTTTAAAAATTAGAGCTGTCATTTTAACGTGTTAATTCATTAGTTACGCCGCAGTTAAAAAATTTAACGTAATTAATTATGAGTATCAACGGTGGCGAGCTCAGGGGTGAAAGTGAGCTGGAACTGTCCGGAACTACATTCCGTTAAAAGATTCACGACCGCTGTGAGCCGCTGTGGGTGCAGGTATTTGTTCCAACCAGGCAGAAACACACCTGATTCTACTAATCAATCATAAGGGCCCTTGCTATGGAGTTTCATTAGTAGAATCAGGTGTGTTCCTGCTTGATTGGAACAAAAACCTGCATCCACAGTGGCTCTCCATGTCAAGGGTTGCCCACCCCTGGTCTAGTGGAACAGACCTGGCAGAAATGTGATATAATAAGTGTGTCTTAAAAAATGAGAAGAAGCTCCCTGTCAAAATACCATGTTAAATAAAGAAAACAATGTACTAAAGTCACATTAGTTACATTATCCGAGTGCTGGATCAATCCCAGTGGCTCGTTTCAGTGTAATCTACGCTGTTTCTGTGTCTGTGCCGTTTGGCACGGAGCGACAAGTCTGAGCGCGAATCTGGTTGCTATGCAACGCGAGCTGAGCTGAACAAATGCGTTTCTGGTTGGCCGATGGACACGTGGTCACGTTATCAGCATTCCGATTGGTTCAAACCACACGTGTTTGCTCTCACCGAGCAAAATTATGTTGGTACAAAGCAACGCAAAATATACAACTTCTATTATTCATTTTTGATTTGCTATATTGAGCTTAAGTGCCTATTTGAGACAGCCTTATTTTATTTCAGAATTGTATTTATTTAACTGAATCGCTGCATTTGTTTTACATTTCTGAATAATACACCTGGCCTAACTGGTTTAATGTGCTTGACCTTTACTTTTGGATTTAATTCATGAAGCACAGTTCACCAATAACAAATTGGATTTCAGATCTTCTCCTCTTACTGTATTCAATTGATTAGTCATGCACTACAATTTTTTAATATCAGGAGACCTTTAGCAGATATGACATTAAAATGCGATTAATTCGATTAATTAATTACAAAATCCTGTAATTAATTTGATTAATTTCTTTAATCGACTGACAGCACTATTAAAAATATATGATATCTCTGCCAACACGGTTAAAATTTACTTACCAATATGAAAACAACTTAGCCTACTTCTTTTTTTTCTGTGACTGATCATTCATGATTAAAATGAGTGAACAGGATTGACCAAGCATGCGTGCAGTACTTCTCTTCTCCAACCGTGACGCTCTTCCTTTGTTCTCCTTCCACAGGCTTGCTATACTTCGCCGGTCACGGTTATGAGAACTACGGCAACAGTTTCATGGTTCCCATTGACGCGCCAGACTCCTACACGTCAGACCACTGTTTGTGTGTGCAGAAGATACTCACCAGGATGCAGGAGAAACAGACCGGACTCAACGTGTTCCTGCTGGACATGTGCCGCAAAAGGTGTAAATGATTTTTTTTGTCCTTTCGACGAATGAATCATGCGTATTAACTCTTCAAACGTTTTCTGTTTCAGAAACCTAAACGACGATGTCATTGTCCAAACAGGACTGTTGAAGGTGACAGCGAATATAGTTTTTGGATATGCCACGTAAGTCACTGATCCAACACATTCACTTTCAAACTTTGTCGCAATCAGCGGTTATCTTTACAGGAGTATATGTATTTAATACATGTAACTCACTGTATGTGTGAATATTTTTGGCTTAAAGCTGCCACTCATGTGTTTAGATGTGTTGATGCGGAAGCATACGAAGTGAAAAGGGAGGACGTGTCCAACGGCATCTTCATAAGCTTCCTGAAACGACGAGTTTGCGAAGATGAGAAGGTCACAGTCATGCTCGACAGGGTGGCTGAAGGTATGTCAAGTCATGGTGGAAATTTTTCTTTCACTGTTTTAATGTGGGGTGACACGGTGCTCACAGCAACAAGGTCGCAGGTTCAAGACCTCCTTGGTCCTGGGTCTGGGACCTTTCTGTGTGGAGTTTGCATGTTCTCCCCGTGTCTGCGTGGGTTTTCACCGGGTACTCCGGCTTCCTCCCACAGTCCAAAAACATGCTGAGGTTAATTGGTGACTCTAAATTGCCCGTAGGTGTGAGTGTGTGAGTGAATGGTGTGTGTGCCCCACGATTGGCTGGTGACCATCTGGGGTGTATCCCTGCCTCTCACCGTACCGCGCTGGGATTGGCTCCAGCAGATCCCTGTGACCTTAATGAGGACTAAGCAGGTATAGAAAATGACTGACTGTTTTTAATGTGTTTCCTCCTAAAAAAGGCCTCTAGGAGTGGATGCATGCTAGCAAAATTACAGCCAGCAAAAATATTGAATTTTATACAATGTTATCCATTTTTTCACTGAAATTTTCTTCATGATATGAAATAAATTTACAAAAAAGCATTTTTTAAACAGATTTGAGACATCCCTGTATTGTGTTATTATTGCTGTAACTTTGACTTTTCTATTGAACATGAACTAGTCTTTCACAGATTGAAGACATGAAGACTTAAGTGCTATGATTATGCATACTTCCCTGATGTTATGCATTCTGTGTCATCCTGTGAATTACATCTATAGTAGGGGCAGCCCTGGTCCTGGGGAGCTGCTGTGGGTGCATGTATTTGTTCCAACCAGGCAGAAACACACCTGATTCTACTAATCAATCATAAGGGCCCTTGCTATGGAGTTTCATTAGTAGAATCAGGTGTGTTCCTGCTTGATTGGAACAAAAACCTGCACCCACAGTGGCTCTCCAGGTCAAGGGTTGCCCACCCCTGGTCTAGTGGAACAGACCTGGCAGAAATGGGATATAATAAGTGTGTCTTAATTAATAGGCCTATATAATCCAATCAAATTAAGGCATGTTGTGTATTTATTACCTTAGATTGCACTGTTTTTAATCTACATGGGGAGGGGTCTCCCTCCAGGTAGCCCACCATGGTGTACCATCTTTACAGCAGTCCAGAACAGACAAAAAAAAACGATGGCTCTAAAGAAGGTGTTTCATTTTTTTTGCGAACACCACAGGATCTCCTACATGTTTGGGGTGGGTTGTAATCTACAACCTTGCCTCTAGATCCAACAAAAACAATACACTGTACCTTTAAGATGTTTTTATTAATCATTGGGTCAAATTAATTTACATGCACATGTGGCTTGAAGGTGTATTGAAAATTTAAAGCGTGGAAACAAATCAAAAACTAGGAAATACATATAAATAACAGTAATAATCCTTTGATAACATTAGTAACACTGTTGTTACCCTTTGTAGTTTGAAATATATCAGTCTAAAAGTTCTTATCCCTCAGGTGTGTGCCCTCAGGTGCATTCATGCAGTGAAAATATGTCCCTTTTACCAGATAGACCAGGGGTGTCAAACGTGTGGCCTGTGGGCCAGAACCGGCCTGTTAAAGGGTCCAATACGGCCCACTGGATGCCCATATGAAGTCAGACAAAAAAAAATGGACCAGTTCCTGTTTGTTCACAGAAATGTGAAGCCACTGAGCATCTTTCATACCTCAAGGGATAAAATGTATGCATCTAATTTATGCATATTGTAAACTAAACTTCTTTTTTTCCGCCTATCCAGACATGGGCCGGTGTCAAATCACCCGAGGGAGACAGGCTCTGGAGCTGCGCAGTAATCTGTCCGAGCGACGCTCCCTCACTGACCGTATTCAGACCTCTGACTGTTCTGCAGCGGATTCGGCCCGCAACCTGCAGTGGGCTGTTGCTCATGGTACTCTTTTTTTTTTTAACAAAAATGTAATTATTAAATACAGCTAGATTTATGTTAAATAGCCAGTGTGATTACTGGCACGGGTTAAGCTTCGTTTTAGAGTAACAAAATTCCTTCGGTATGATTTAAACGAACAAGCTCAAACGTATTCCTCCATAGTCCTGCCTGAGAGCCATTACCTGCAGTTTGAGTGTGGGGTGAAGGTTCAGCTCGGGTTTGCGGCAGAATTCTCCAACATCATGGTCATCTACACTCGCATACTTGAGAAACCCAACGACATTGTTTCTTGCTCTGCTCAGCTTACTGGTTTCCCTGAGGTAGGTCTATAGATTTGAGATTTTAAAGACACATGCACACATTTTGAATTACGCCTCATCATAACCGCGGAAGTCAAATAAAATAAAGTCCAAATCTATGTCCATTTGTATATTTCTGACCTTCAGGTGTTTCTCAATATGCTATATTATTAGCAGGCATATATTTGTTATTGTGTAGGTATGGTGCACGCAAGATACAAAGACTGAATTTTACTTTATGTGACTGTGGCAGGACGTGGACATTGACCTGAAGAAGAGTAACCAGGAGACTCTGATTGAAGCTGGAAGTTTATTATTGATCAAGGAAAGTCTTCCTTCACCGGAAATCCCCAGTCTCTACACACGGATTCGAGGCCTGCAGAGACTCAGGGTCAGACAGTTTTCATTGTTTTTCTCTGAATTACATATCCTTTTTCTGTCCAAGGAGATGTGTATACATGTTCATGCACCATATGGAGACAATGCAGCGGTATTTGTCAGTCAGCAATAAGGTTTTTTATAAGTAAATGATTGCATTGTTCTAAAAGACAAATTCTGCTCTTCACTGTCTTTACAGAGGGAGCTCACATTCACCGTTTGTCTTCATTACACTTATTCCAACATGGATGAGGAAGTAGAGGAAAGAAAAACAGTTACTGTCGGAAAACCACTGGTCTCCAAACTCAACCTCCATGAACCACGGGTGTCCCACGTCTCTTCTGTCTCTCCCTCCATCTCCTCGTCCTTCAACCTCGACTCCTCCAGTGTTCCTGAGTACTCCTCCTTTGCTGAGGCCTTTACCTCTGTCGGTTCAGCCTAAAATAGCTATGGGACACATAAAGTAGCAGGGGAACCTTTTTAGTGAAATAAAGAATACAATTCCATTCTTACTAGGTATGGTGAAACCTATGATTTGACCACACCATGGTGATGAATCAACTATTGATGGGAACGAAAGCTTGTGAATTTGCTATTTCTGTACATTTGGCACAGGGCTCAAAGGTTTGTGGTCCATTTAGCTGTTGTTATTGTCTTACAGGTATCTATACGTTAAGTTTTTATAATGTTTTATAAGCAGTTTTACAATAATGTAATGCATTATAATGCAATGTTAAATATCACGCACTGCACAGCAAATCTGTTTTGTTTGGAAGAGGGAAGAAATAAACAATCTTTGAAGATTTATTGTATAAAACATTGCATGCCTTCATTAATTGTAACTTTTAATACACGTATGTCCATACCCCCCCCCTTTTAACACATTTTTCAAAATATAAATATAAACTTATATATTATATATATACATTTACTTGAGTAAAAGTAGAAATACTGTCATCAAAGAAATACCCAATAACATATAAAAGTCCTGAAATGAAAATGCTAATGCTGAGTATCAGAAGTAAAAGGACTCAATATAAAGACTGTGTGACTGTGGTGTCTGGTACCACTGTCCAGTAGGAAGAGAATGGATCAAAGAGCATATTGATGGTCCTTTTATTGTCTTTATTAACAGACATCAAATACACTATCTATAGGTACAGTGAGAGGATCAGTTGCAAAATTCAAGGATCGCAGCCCCTCGATTCTCTGATGTTTAGATGTAGTATCGAGTATTTAGCTCTTTGTGTAAATTTACCTTCATGAATATTCATATCTTAAAATTGTTCTTATAATACACAAGTACATTACACGGCAGCTATCTAGCAACCCATTCAGATGCTCATTATTATCCACATTATTACTGTACATTATACTACTTTCTTTTAATCAGTGAATACATGTAAAACATTTTAATATTATAGTTTATCAATGTGGAGCCAATTTGAAATACTCTGATTAGATAAACATTAAAAGTACTGCATCATATTTCTCACTTTTCACACAAAGTGTATAACAAACATAAAAAACAATAATTTAGTAAAATATAGATAATAGAATATTCAAGTGCAAGTACCTGAAAAACAATACATAAGTACAGTACTTGGGTGAATACATTTAATTACTTTCAAACACTGGATCTAGTGGTTATAAGCAGTTCTGTGCCTGGCTGCACTGTAATTGCACTGCGCATGCGCACTGACGTCACCTGCTGGCTCCGGCCTCCATTTTGCAGTGGTTTTGCAAAGCTAACTGCTGAGCTGCTCCCTTTCGCAGCGCTGGTAAACAAGGTGCATAAAGGGACTATTTCAGGCTGAGGAGATATTTCCACGGACGGAACGATGGCTGACCCATCAACCGAGGTGGAGGTTCCGGAGGGCGGAGAGGTTCGGAAGCTGTCGGAGCTGAGAGTCATCGACCTGAAGGCCGAGCTGAAGAGACGAAACCTGGACACCAGCGGCGTCAAGAGCGTGCTGTCGGAGCGGCTGAAAAAGGTCTTTAAAAACGACCGACGTTAATTATGCACATAATTAACCGAATATGAGGTTTTCACAATCATGCTAAAGGATGCATCCTGCTATATTCTAGTTGTGAGGATGAACCTGTCAGACAAACACCATAGCAACTTCAGGCTAGCCTTTCATTAACCACTGCGGCCTGTTAGCTAGCATCTGTTAGCTTAGCGCCGAACAGCTGGACGCTTTAACGCGCCTTTGCACATATTTTGACGCTTTTTTAAATTCTATTTTGAACTTATTCTGAATTGTGCATTTAGTTAAACCTGTTAATTTGCGTTTTGCTCCATTCTACGTCAACAGGCAATCGAAGAGGAGGGGGGAAATCCTGATGAGATTATTGTCGTTCCGGAGTCAAACGCGAAGAAATCTACAGCGAAACGCGCCGCCAGAGGTACATTTAGCAAGATGGATGTGCAGCAGAGTGCACCATGTTGTAATGTGAAGGATCGACAGCTTTTAGTATAGAATAGTTAATTTCCTTTACTGCTTCTAAATGCAGCAATAAATAATTACTGTGTAAGTACTGTATTGACATGATGTCTACTACTTAAGGAAACATAATATCATCAAAAAAGAGAATTGGAATAATAGCAGCACTTAAAAATACATATAAATATCACTATCTCATTGAAGTAGCATTTTATGAATAAATGACCTATAAAATATGAGAGCAGTCTAAATAGAATATACATATAACATTAAAACTGTTCTTGCTTAAAAAAACAGTTTGCCAGTGCAATTTAGAGCTTTTATTCTTGGACCTCTGGTGCATGTTTGATGTTTTGGACATCAAAGTGTGCGTGATAGTTCTTGAGGGAGAAATGGAGACTGAAGCCCTGGATAGAAAGTATTTTTTTTAATTCTAATGGTCCATATGCCAGATGATGGTCTGGGTGTGTTGTGGTTCTAATAAGTTTTACCAGGTTTCCTTCTCAGACGGTTATTGTGCACACTGGTGGCAGGTCGGCACAGATGATCAGCGGATTGTCTCTCCAAATAGATTCTGCATGCCAAAATATCTGGGCTCTAACATTGTCCCATTATTTGTGAATGCACCAAAACTACTAGGGTACAAATGAAAATTATTTAATTTTTAAGTGATTAAAATGTGACCATTTTTCCTGCTTTCTTTTGCTGATCTGCCTGATCTTTGGTCTGTATTTAAAGACTTTAAATTCTGGACCCAGAAATGTACTTCAGTCCTGTTAGCATTTCCACTGTTTCTGAGGAACCTGGTAAATTGTACATAGAGATGCAGTATTAAAAGAAGGAAACAACAACACAGGTTTGTCTGGTTCTTAAGGTGCAGGTTCCTGCTGCATGAGGAGTTGTAAACAAAGAATTAATGAAATGGAGAAGAAAATGAAACTGAAACTTCACATTGAAGGAAGGATCACTGTTCAACTGACATCCAGCAGATTATCAATCAATCATTTTTTTAAAGCATATTTAAGATCAACTTGTGTTGACTAAAGTGCAGCTGAGGTATGATGGAGGGAATTCCTGCCTCCTAGTCTGTGTACCCCCTGTCCAAAGCTGTTCAAATTGCTGACAGGATACAAAATTATGAGAAATGAATGACTGTAGTCTTTCCTCTCTTCAGCCACCTGTGCCCATAAATGACAGCTGTTCATAGTGTATAGCAGCTGTATAACAGACGTCTCTATGAGATTTGTTTCAGCAGAGAACAAGCATATGATTTAGCGTACAGTTAAAAAAAAAAGAAATGTTAACCCGTTTTTTGAGCTGTGTTTAAGCCTGTTTAAAGATGACACCCTGCAGCAAACTCCACCTAAAACCTGACACTCAACAATTTTATTTAGAACCTGTAAGACACCCAATGACTCTATAAACTAAAATCATATTCTTCATTCCCTAGATACAAGGCAAGAGAATGACGAACCAGAGGACAGTACTATTGATGAGGATTCCCACAATGGCCATGTGAGTTTGTTGAAATGTTAACCCATGCTCATTTTAAAGTCGTCCTCTAACATGATTTTTTTTTTGCTGTGGTTGTTACCTTTTCATATTTTTAAAAACAAATTTCTCCTTTTCTTCATCAGGATCTTCAGGACGAACACGAGAGCATGCATGAAATGGACATCCTCGACATGAACGTCCTCGATGAGACGGAGAATGACAATGTCATCCCAGCGGAGGAGGAGGAGGAGGAGGATGATGATGATGATGAAACCGAGAATTTGCTCGGTGAGGAAGACCAAGCAATGAATGAAGATCCTGACAACGGGGCTTCTGAGTCACATGATGAAGCGGGAGGGCCAGAGGTAAGAAACTAGACTAGAAACTTTTTTTAATCTTTTGAACAGGCAACTATTAAAGTTATTTCTATGTTGTTTTTTTTATCAGATGGAGTCCGAGATGGTAGATAAAGATGAAAATATAACGTCCTCATCGGTCGATATGGTATGTTCCCTCTCAAGTACCTTTCATGTAATTATAAATCTTGCGAATAGAATTAAATATCGCATACTGTATTTTATTCATGAAAACATTTTCCTCTTTGTTTTCAGGCTCAGGATCCAGATGTAGATGACGTGAAAGAAGAAACAGGTACTGTAGAGCAAGCGTTAGAAGAAGGTGTAGGTGTCTTTTCTAGTGTTGAGCTTGGAATGCAAACACTTTGTTTAGTTTCAACCAGGAGGAGAGACTGGAAGCCCAAAGGAAATTGCTGTCTCTGTGTTGAAATTTGGTTAACCATTAGTCTTAATTTCAGTTTCATAAAACTGGTCGATTTATCAATGATGTTGTTGGTTATCGGTTAACGATTTGATGCACGTTGACAGCAATTGATTATCAAGGTCAGGGAGGTGTGAGGTGTTGCAGATGATTGCAGTGTTTCCAGGTTGCCACTTGAAGACCAAGAAGAAGAACGAAGATGCATCAAGACACATCATCAATCATCAACTTTTTACAAAGACACTGACTCAGAAATCCTCTATAATCTGGATATGAAACTGCTGGACTTGAGTTGAAGTTCTGGTCAATACGCATGGACATTGAAAAAGTCAAAGGCCGGTAGAAGACGGACTGCAGCGAGCCTCTACTACCGGACTGCTGATCTTGTGGCTCTCTTCAGCACTGAACTCTTTATCTGTTTGGATCAGGTGAACGGAGTGAAGTGGTTCAACTTGAGAAATGAGCAAAGGTGTGTCCCTCTTGTTGCTTGGTTGTCCTCCAGCCTTTGGGTTCTCTTCCAGTCTCTCGTTAGGGTCTACTTCATGGTTTTAATACCTAGTTCTAAGAGCACAGGCCAGTGGTCATGACGTTCCTAATCCAGGCCTTGCCAGTTCCTCGTTAACCATTGCTGTGTTTCAGAAGTGATTAAACTGTGCCATTCTATTCCTGTTAAATCCGTAGAAAATGACAAAGTAGCCGGGTCTTGTTTATCTGAGCCGCTTAACGAAGATCACCACCAGAGCCACGAGACGAGCCCTGAAGAAGAGCAAGCTGCCACCGCCAGAGGGGAAGACAGTGCGTCCGACACTGGTGCCAAAACCGACCAGGCCGCCTCTGGAGATGTGGAGAGCGACCGGGATCTCCCAGAGACTGACACCAAAGAGGCTGGGGACGCGCAGAACGTCCCAGAAGAGACATTTGACAGTGACACTGAAAAGAAAAGCTCACAGGCTGTTAGTGTAAGCGAACAGGGCACCGGGGGTGAAACTGTTGATTCAGAAATGGGGTCTAAGAAGGGTGAGGAAGATGAGAAGACAGAAGAGAAAGCCGCTGCAGATTCAACCTCGACACTGAAAGAGTCCTCTTCTGTAGAGGGCGATGATCAGAAAAAGAGGTTTGTTGCTTTCTGTCTACTAGAAACCAAAATGGCTATCTCTGTTGCATTGGCTCCTTTGTGCTAGCAAAATTTGGATGCTCTTTTGGAGGTAAAAAAAAAAAACGTTCCTTGCATTTGTCTGTTTTCATTTCTCATCCGACACACTCGCATATCCCACTTTTTTTCCCAAACCAGTAATGTATCTGAATTGTCATAAGGTTTAATTCCATTTATTCACAGTTAAATCAATGAACTCTGGTACATGATGGTTGGATCACTGTCAATTTTGTGTTCTACCATCACACGCACACAACACATAAAGATATAGATCTGTGTGAGGAGAGATCCCAGTTGTCCTCACTGTTGTATGTTTATGGCTTTTGTTTCTTTGTCTCTAGCTCTGAGGAAAAAGATGGCAAGACAGAGTCAAAAGATGAAAAGGGTGAGTTTATGAAGTGATTTCTGTCCTGCTGTGGCATTTCAAACACAAACGGATCAGCGCTCAATTGTTTTGTCTGTCTGTGTGTAGCCGCTGGAAGTGGTGCTGCAGCTAGCAGTAGCAGGAACCTGTGGGTCAGTGGTCTCTCTTCTACTACCAGAGCAACTGATCTAAAGGCCCTCTTTAGCAAATATGGCAAGGTAAGTGGCTTAGAATTTAAGGTATTTTAAATTTGATCCAGAAATGTCCTGGTTGTCCTCTTGACTACCTGTCAACCTTCTCCTGCAGGTTGTCGGAGCGAAGGTCGTGACTAATGCTAAAAGCCCCGGGGCTCGCTGCTATGGCTTTGTCACCATGTCATCCACAGAGGAGGCCACAAAGTGTATCAGCCACCTTCACAGAACTGAGCTGCATGGCAGGATGATCTCTGTGGAGCGGGTACGTGTTAAGAGGATGTTTAGCAGTCCACCAATAATTAGTTTCACCCAGATCTCATGGCTCTTTATTTCATCATTTGCTAATTCTCTGTATTTAATTGAATCACCTCAGTGTGTAGTTTGAGTGTATTGGAAATGTGTTGACCGGCCTGATAGATACAATCACAATTGCACTGACCTGCAGTCCTACTTAGAAACCAACATAACAAAGAATGAGCGTGAAATTGGAGATTGTGAATATTGTGAATAAACCATTTCAACCTGTTTTAATGTCGTAGGCTAAAAACGAGCCTGCAGGAAAGAAGCCAGCAGACAAAAATGATCCCAAGAAGTCTGGCAGTGACAGGAGACACTCCACTGAATCCAAGTAAGATGGCCTACAAGATCCCATGTTTGATTAAATCTTTATTTAAAATGACCCGACAAGGTGGTGTTCGGTTTCAAGTGTATCAGGAGTTCATATATGTTCAGCTTGGCCTGTCGCAATGGTAACCTACAACCATATTAACCCTCCTGAGCTAAAAAAAAAAAAAAAAAAAAAAAGGGGGGGGGTCAAGTATTCACATTACATGAGGGAAAAACAGTCATGAAACTGTTCATACATGGATATCTGATATTTTCTGCAGGTCTGATGGAAAGGATGAAAAATCTGAGGCAGATGGAAAAGATGGCAAAGGTGAGATCATTTTCAGCCTATATGAATATATATCAAGTGAACATTGGAAAATCGTCACCTCTATAAAACATCTAACTACCATTTTTGTATGTATATCAATGATGTGCTTTTAACAGGACGCAATGAGAGGACTGTAGTTATGGACCGCTCCAAGGGAGAACCTGTCATCAGTGTCAAAACCAAAAGCAAGGAACGAGTAAGTCAACAAGCATCTATGGAACAAAACTGGTTGTGTCAAAAAATTTGTAGCAAGCGTAAAGACGTGTTTGTGCGTTTTACTAATTCCCATAGACCCACAACCTGCCTGGGAGTGTTTAGAAACGATCAAAAAGCATTATCTTCTTCCTCTTCTCCCTCCAGAGCACAAAGAGTCGGGACCGCAAGTCTCCCAGTAAGGAGAAGAAAGAGATCCTGTCATTTGACCAGATCAAGGAGCAGAGAGAGAGGGAGAGGCAGCGACAGCGGGAGAGGGAGATCCGAGAGGTGGAGAGACGCAGACACACGTAAGGCTCATGCAAGAAACCACAGTCTCAACCCAGCGACATGAGGTTGAACACAACATAATTGAATGCCGTAATTGTGCTGTTTGTTTTTTTTGTTTGTTTTTTTTTCTTCTGGAGGGTCATGGAATCTTTGGATCTGGCTTTTAAAACAGCATAGTCATAGGATACATAAAGAGCTGATTTTAGTCAGTCAGTTAATGACCGTTCCCCCACCCGCCTTTTCTTTCAGAGACCGTGACCGCGACAACCGTCCGGACCGTGAGCGGGAAAGAATCCGCCTTTTCAGGGAGCGAGAGGAGCGCAAGCACTTGCTCAAGAAGAGAGACTATCTGCAGGTACTGTCAAATAACAATGTGTTTCCATCAGCGTTCCTGTCCGTTCCCGGGAACCCATGTCGTAGTCTGCTGCATAGTTCCTATTTTCATGTTCTATGTAATTCCTCATTGTCAGCCCTTGCTCTCTAATTAACCCAATGAACGGTCTAATTCACAGGCTGAGAAGCAGCGGCTTGATGCAGACCGCATGGAGCGTCAGTTCCTGGAGCGGGAAAGGTTGCGTATAGAATACGAGCGGCGGCGCGAGCAGGAAAGGATCCTCCGAGAGCGCGACGAGCTGCGGCGGCAGCAAGAGCAGCTGCGCTACGAACAGGAGCGACGCTCCTTAAAGAGGCCGTACGACATGGACAGCAGGTAAATGTACACGGAGCAGGATCATAAAGAATGGCTTATCGATCGCCCCCGAGTGCAAGAGTTAACATTGTACTGATAATAAGGCTGAGCATCTCCGTGCTTCTCCATGTTCTGAGGACTGTGTATTAATTAGGCACAGCTCAGTTGATGAACTTCCGGATGTCGCTCGCTCTCCTTTTTTAGGAAAGACGACTGGGGTGATAATAAGCGCATGGCCATGGACGACAGATACGGCCGTTCAGACATGGGTCGACCGGACCGTTATCAGGACTTTGACCACAGGGACCGGGGACGCTACCAAGACGACATGTTGATGGACAGGCGGGACAGCGCTCGTGGGCTTGGAGACAGAGATGGGCCGGTAAGAGACATGCCGAAACATGCGAATGTTTGCATTGCAAATTTGATGCAGCAGCACAGGAACACAGCGAGAGTTTGAAAAGTTGAAACGACTTTTTTTTTTTTTTTTTGCAGCATTTCTCTGACAGATCAGACAGACACGGCAAAGATGGCCGAGACTCGTGGGCAGGAGGCTATGACAAGCGCATGAACCCCAGGTGAGTGGAACTCTTGCGGTGGAACTGCCAATAATTAAAGAGGGGGGAAAAATAACTGTAGTGATGATTTTCTTTTTTTATTAGGGGGAAAATATAAAAAATAATTAATCTTTTATTGTTTTTTAGGGACGGCGGTCGAGACTGGGACTCCGGCCGGAAGATGGATGGAGACAGACCATGGCAAAGTATGCATAGTTTTTATAGTGTGAAATTACTGTACTGTTGGCTGCCAATGTGAAGTATCCAACTACATAAAGTACTGTACTTAAGTAGCTGCTTCACCAGTAACTTGCAGCTTACACGCTGATGCTTCACTGTTAATGGACTATTGTTCTATATAATAACATATCACCCAGAAGGACCAAACAATTTTTACTTGAGGGTTTTTTTTCCCCCATGTGACTGTTCTTTGTTGGTGTATCTGATGACATGTTCCTCTATTCTAGGTAGAGACGGTGCTATTCCAGGCCAGAGTCACATGGCACGTGGAGGAATGGCGGGGTGAGCTGCTTTTACAACTAGATTTAAAGATTTAAGTGTGAAATTTAATTGTTTTTACTTGCACTGTGCTGTAACAGTGTCACTTATTGTGTGTTTTCCTATTTTTTTTTTCTCCACCAGCCGTGGGGGCTACATGAACACAGGAACATCTCAGTCTCTCTCTGGAGCTCTTAACAGACAGAACCAGCTAATGCAGGGCGGCGGTCTGCAGGGCGGAGCCTTTGGTCGACGTTATTGATCCTGTCTGTAGACAACACTGGGACTGTTTGAGTGAGAAGGTCGCATCAGAGAGCGTGTGGCCATTTTGTTTTTGTAAAAATAAAAAAAAAAATCTTATCAGGAATTCTTTTTTCACACAATTCCTATCCATTTTTTTCCCCAATTCCTATGGAGACCCTTATTTTCCTGGTCACTTCTCCTTTTTTTTTTTTTAAATATAGTGATCACCCGCCTTGTGTTTCCCCATTCAGTCCTACCCATTTTGCCTGTATAACACAACTGTCTGCTTACAAGAATGTGTTGTATATGTGGGCCGGCTGTGATGGAAGGTAACGTCAGCTTTGTGCTGTAATGGCAAATGTTTTGTAGACACCTGAATGGACCTGTCCTCACCAGTCTTCTTACTGTATCCCAGTCATTTTTGGAAGTTCTCCATACTGTAATGTACGTATGCCCTTCGCTGGCCGGTCAAATGTTCACTGGAGCAAAAACTTTTCATCTGCTTCATAAAAGTATTTGAGCTCAAGGTTACTTTGATGTTTTTTCCTTTTTTAAAACACGACTGGTTGGTGAAATTTCCCTGCTGATGAAAAGGTTTTTAAATTAAATGTTGCATTCTGATAATCCATGCTTGTAAGACTTTTTTTTTCTTTTTTATCTGTCAACCCATCTTTTATTGTATTTGAATACTTTGGTATTTTAAGTTGTGTGAATGTTAGTTTATGGTGGTAAACGTGCCAGGAATTTATTGACTATGGTCTTGTAACTTGAATTTGTTTTTAGTTTTGTGCATAAAATATGTTTGTTTTTATTTTGACACTGTTGGTTTCTTGCTGTGCTTCAGTTCAGTGGCAGAGAGAAAACCAGGTGCTGGTGTCTGTTGAAGCTTAACTTTGTAAAATAGACGGGATGAAATTACCTTCAACAATAAAACATTTTTCATCATTTTGCAGTGCAACTGAATAAAAATTCCCCTCGTTCTATTTTTAACACATTTTCAAACAAAGGTGATTATACGAGTGTAATGTATTATTAGAATTCATACAACAAATTGAAACCCTTTTTCCAATTTAGTTAAATTAAAGAATCTTTTAAGCAAGTATAGTGCTGGATTAATTTATTCTTAAACTACCGGCCAATCAGAGCCGATTGACGCACCACATCATGCGCCACATGTCCGAAGATCTGTTGTTTCCTTTCTAAGCGGAACTAGCCACACAGAGTGGGTATTTGCACTCTCACTTCTACTCTGGTGCCTTGAACATTTTCCAAATGGCAGAGGCAGTGTTTTAGTCCGGAGAGGATGGATCTATATCATAATTTAAAGATTTCTGTCCTAAATTATGGAAATGATGTGAGAAAATGTCTGTTATTGCAAAAATCACGAGAAGTTGTCATCTCATAGGTCACCTGAGTGAAATATTTCCATGTAATTCTCCTTATGGAATAGCATGGATCTAATGAGCCATGTTATGCAGGATTATGCAGGAGGTATTCACAGCGCTTTGCTTTTTCCACATTTTGTTACAACACCCCATAATAACTTGAAAAAAGTTTTTTAGATTTTTGCAACCGCATAATGGGGTGTTGTGTGTAGAATTTCGCGGGAAAAAATGATTTGAATCCATTTTGGAATAAGGCTGAAAAAGTGAAACACTGAATACTTTCTCTGTATCTGCAACAGAAAATGCAGTAGGCATTTTGACCTTTGTGCTTAATGAGTAAACAGTATTGGCTTAAAATATGATTCCCAGATATAACTCCTCCCACCAGCTTGCAATTAATTTGAGTTTCATCTATGACTGACTCCTAGTTCCTTCTCTAGAAATGGAGTTCCCCTCTGTCCTTAAATACTTTTATTCTGACAAGACTCTGCAGATCATTGCAGTGTCATTAAGCACAAGTCACTGGATGACACAGAATGCATAACATCAGGGAAGAATGCATAATCGTAGCACTTATGTTAAGCTTAATATGCCCTCATTGGCTCTATTAGTACTGGAGTATAAGAGGTAGAAAGTAGAAAATGTCTCAATATCCCCTTATATGTTTTGTAAAAAGGTTTTCAGATTTTATGAGATGATAATTTTGCCTGTTAGTGAGATTTTTGAAAGACTAGTTGATTATAAAAAACTAAAGATTACAATAATAAAAACACAATATCCCGATATCTCTCAAATATGTTTAAAAACAGATTTTTAAAAAAAGTCTTTTCAAAACAAAATTTCAGTCAAACAATAATGTATAACAATGTATAAAATAAAATGTTTGTTGGTAATCCAGCCATTTTCATATAAATCCTGCAGATCTGCAGCCGAAGCATAAAATAAAAATATGTGCCTTTGTCATTTTGCAAACATGCATCCACTCCGAGAGGCCTTTTTAGGAAGAAACACATCAATCGCTGATAGAAAATTTCCACCACGATGCTACAAATCCTACTAATCGCCCATATTTACTGTCGGTTTCCTTTCGTCCACTAGGGGATGTTCTAAACTCACAAATAGAAGCTTCAAACTGGCCGTTTCTGTTCATGGGTTTATATTATAGGTAAGGGTTTTTTTGTTATTATCCTTATTAACCTTCTCTGAGTGACACTATAGAGTCAGCCGTATCCATAAACCAGATGTGATGATGTTTTGCATCCCTGAGGATATGAACGGAGCACCGCTATGTAACCAAAGTGCAAAAAACAGAGGAATGTAGAAGACCTGACATGTGGGTGAGAGGATGCTGGAGGGGAAAAATATCCGGCCTTCATCTACCAGCGTCCCTGCAGCGGGTTTGTCTTCTTTGTCTCTCCTTTTGCCGTGATTGCACAACTACAAATAGTCCACCAGATGTAGAATGAACAGCTTAAGTCAACACGACCACAACTCAGAGTGAGACCTGGACACACACGTTTGACGGCAGCAAAACTCACACTAACTCACAGTAAGATCAATTTAAGGAATACACACGCATACACACCCCTGATGATTGATTTAATGATTTAGGAAAACCATAGACAGATATTTGATGAGACACAATAAGCAGAAAACATGGACATCAGGGCGAATCCTTCGCCTGGAGGAGTTCTGCCGCTGTAACGATGATCCTGAGCAGTGGTAAAACAACAGGCTTCTCGCAAACCATCTGAGCAAAACAGCCAGACTCCATGCCGGGCTGCTGAGGAGCAGCATGGGAAGAATGATGGAAACCAGGTGTCCTGCATACCAAAGACATCCATGTCCAGCCGGGTCACCACAGCCGGAGACCACATCATGGAGTTTCCCTCCAAGTGGAACCGATCAATGCAGTTTACTCCTTTAGATAAAGCTTCCGTCAGCGCGGATGGTGGAGGAACATATGCATGTCTGTCATTTGGTTATTTAATTCATAATTCAAATAATTTAAATGGAAATATCAACAAGAACGAACATAGCGGCAAATGAACACAGCAACAAAAAAAAAAACAGTCTGCCCAGATGTTGCATCGTCTGTGAGCAGCTGAAATAAAGCGGTTATGAAATCTGTTTTTTTGGGGGGGGGGAGGCATAATAAGTTGAGGCGCTGACTGCCTGAACACCACCAGCTGCCGTCACAGATGAAACATAGAACCCATCCGGGCTTCTGGCCTGCTACATTCCACCGAGATAAAACTCTGACACACATGTGCACCGCTTACGTAATGTACATGCATGAAAATGCGGCTTTCGACGAGGGCGTGGAAAACCTGTGGGAAACTCTACAGAGTTATTGGGGTCTGTGTCTATGTGCAGCTCGGACATAACACGACATGCTTGTTTTATGCGTGCGTATCACTTTCCAGGCCATGACAACATGTTAACATGTGCTGCATGTGCGTGTCTGCGTGTGTATGTTTGATATGATCATATTAATATGATGACACAGTTCAGACAGTGCTGACCCATGCACTACTATTAAAACAAATAAAATCCATCTATCCTATCTACATACGGTATGTATAGTACAGGCCCATTTTTTTGTATGTGCGTGATTATCAAGTGTCAAAGAAAATTGTAGTCAAATTGTACTTATACAAATTTAGGGTGCAACACATGTTATGTCTGGGCACCTTTCATAAGTAGATGTAGATCATCCAACACCCCTCCCAACGATATGCAAGATCATGACTTAGTGCATTCCATAAGGACTGTTTGGCTCCAGCCAACTCATTTAGTCAACTGATCTCAGTCAATTCATCACGTCATGTCATGCTCTCGATTGGTTGGAACAAAAACCTGCAGGCTCATGTCTTTTTATGAGATATTTTTGACAAGACATGCCTTAATGAGACACGATCGCTCAATAGATTTATGAGTCTGTCAGTCTGGTCAAAGTGCTGAAAAAGTGCTCCTCAATTAATGATGAGTAATAAGCGGCTGTAGCAAGGTTTTAAAACTATTTGGACTAAGTGAAGTTCTACCAGTTTGGTGAAATACTATATGCTTTCAAGATTTCAGGATCTTTTGCTATAATTTTGTGGGTTTGGTGAGTTATATCACCTCTTCTGGTTTATTGTCTTCTTTTTTTGGAGGAGAAAGAGTTTCATTCAGCGAGTGAGTCGGAAACATCATCAATAAGAGGATCAATTTCAGAAGGACTAAAATAAGCATAGGAGTCCTCTTTTTTTATTGATACATATCATTTAATTAAATGCTATTGTAATTCCTTTTTTTAATTTTGTAATTTTGCAACAGCACTATGAAATCTAGTGAAGACATTTTGCGTAATGGTCCAATAATAGGAATTCAAAAGTTAATAAATAGAGCTACAATAAAAGACGGTTTTGTGGAAAGACTATTAAATGTTCAATTTCTATGCCATATGCCAGCGCTAGGTCGAGGTGTCCAGTTAAATCAGTGAGTGGGTTTATTTGCAAAGTCAATTGAGTGTAATAATGGGATACAACGCAGGGCTAAAGCTTTCATTATCAACATCCACATATTAAAATGACCTACTATAAATACTTCATCTGTTCTACGGCATAAACTCGATAACGGTTCTGAGTACAGGCCAGGAGGGTGGCATGCTATAACAAATTGAATTGACTTTAATGTGTTCCAGGCTGGGTGCAGAAGATCCCGATCTCCTGAGGTCACCTAAATATGCATCCAGCTCACATATAGCTCTGGCAGAGCAAAAATGCACCGTGAGATCACCATTCACGTTCGCTTTAATTGTCCCTCGGGGGGGGAATTTGATTTGCAGAAGTGGGTGAAAAGCCAAACACGATAGAAAACAAAAGAAAACGTATCTGTTGAAAGGATCAGTCCATTGCGATGGCAGCAGTAATAAAGTGCAGCTGAGCAGTGCAAGTTAAGTGGATTTATTGCGCTTGAAATGTAAGACTTAATCAGACGGTTGATTCTGGTTGATTGTTAACTGACATCAAACAATGCAAACAATAAAAAGACAGACCATCAGTGCTTGTTGTTACTCGTGCAGACACCAGATAACCATCTGCTTTAATGGGTTTGATAGAGGTAAAAAAAAATAACTGCCCACAGATATGATTTTATCTTTTTCTCTACAGAAAACACTGAAATTGTATGTTATCGTTAACTTGAATGACTGGTCCTGTATGTCAAATTAAACAGATTTTTCTGGGCCTTTTTCTGGACATTAATGTACATGCTGTGTATCAAGAAAAAAAAACATGACTTTGCTGGTGGGCGACACGGTGGAACAGGGGTTAGTGCTGTTGTCTCACAGCAAGAAGGTCGCAGGTTCAAGACCTCCTTGGTCCTGGGTCTGGGACCTTTCTGTGTGGAGTTTGCATGTTCTCCCTGTGTCTGCGTGGGTTTTCACCAGGTACTCCGGCTTCCTCCCACAGTCCAAAAACATGCTGAGGTTAATTGGAGACTCTAAATTGCCCGTAGGTGTGAGTGTGTGAGTGAATGGTGTGTGTGCCCCATGATTGGCTGGGGACCATCTGGGGTGTATCCCTGCCTCTCGTAATGAGCTGGGATTGGCTCCAGCAGACCATGTGACCCTAATGAAGAATAAGCAGGTATAGAAGATGAGACTTTGCTGTCAGATCCCAATGTTTAATTTCAAGAATTCCACATGATCCTGCTTTTATTTGTTTGCACGAAAGCTGTTTTACAGTTTCCAGTGGACACAAAAAAGAGCCCTGCTCAGTGTGTGTTAGATACTTAACTTGTTAATGTCCTGCGCGCACACACACACACACACACACACACACATGCATCAATCAGTTTGCTCATTAAACTGCCAACACATGTCACCATGAGTAGAATACAATGTCGCTAGAGTCTTTGCTCTTTTATGACCTTGTGTGTCTTTTAGAGACTTGTAAAAGAGTGAACTCCCTCTGAGGAGCTTTTCTTTCATTTCATCCTGCCAAGCAAATCCTTTTCCCTCTTTTAATGGATGTGAGAATTACGGCCACGATCCGCTGTGGTGCTAATTGGAGCTTTTCTGTCTAGTTTTAACGCCACGAGTGAAACGTGAAATAAACTTAATTGATGGCAATTCAGGAGTTTTCCTTTGACATTATTTACGCTCTCCGGCTGCCTATAAGGTCTCAGCCGATTTTCCTGAAGGTCTTTTTTTTTTAATCTTCTGTTGTGTCTGGACGTTGTGGGGAATGAAATAAAGTGAAAACAGTCAGATGAGAGAGAACGCTGTGTCATGAAAAAAAAAAACAATCAGAGCATGACCTTGCACATGTTAACATTGTGTTCTACGTCGCATGGAAATGTTAGAAATTTACTTTGACTAGATGCTTTCCAAAAAAACGAGAATATCAAGGAAAAGTTGTTTTCGTATTTCCTTCAAAAACATCAACTTTCATAAGTTGTGGATTCATACACGCTTTACTTTGTGTCCAATGAAACTTTCCAACTTTCTATTTTTTTAATTTATTTTTATGTAAATATCCCCAACAGGATATTTGTAGTTTTAGCCTCTCTCAAGCTTTTCTTTCTTTTGTGTCTTGTCTCATTAATAATTATGAGCATCTCTGACTGGTTGATTTGAATGGCTGAGGGCGGTAGGTATAGTTGTGACATCACAACCTCACAGAAGTCTCAACGGCTCGTTTATAGGCACAGTCTGTGTGCATTCCTCTCTGAATTGTGCATCAAATAACAACCCAAAACAGTTAAAATCTCAATTTCTACAATGTTTGACCTTTAATGATGGTAGAGATGAAAAATCACGAAGCAACAGAAGAAGAGGGATAAAAAGAAGGAAGGAGAAGATGCAGGTGTAAACCCAGATCAAGATCAAGCCATGTTACATTAAAACAGTCACAGGAAACATGGAGTAAACAGAAAAATCAGCAGCTATATGCACAGTCTGTGGATGAAACGGCTCTTTATATGTAGAGGTTGGCCCAATAAGCCACATGTTACACACACACACACACAGTGTGACTTCTCTGAGGGGCCCCTGCAAATTTGCTGGCAACATATATATATATATGCAACATCGTGATGTGAAACTGGATCCTTGTTTTCCGTTTTTCCTAGAATCAGCCCTCTCAGTGAGTCATCAGAATGGATGTTTACATTGAGGATTTCGCTGTTTGGGGCGGCGTGAGAGTTTTGTGCGAGTTTAAACATGTAATTCATCAGATTTGTGGCTCAGCGTGTGTGATTTTGTGCGGCTCATGAGAGACTGTACGTTGTTATGATTAGAAATTAAGTTACACCCGTGACTATAGATGTTTTTTTTTAGATTTAGAAAGAAATAGAGGAAAACAGGGTTTTTTTAAGCACTAACTTAAACATTCGCAGACATTTCTGCACAGATCCGTGAAGCGGTTTGAAAAGCTGTCTCCTTCGATGGATTATCACTTTATTTGCACCGTTTAGATGCTCTATTCTCTTTCTTTCTACAGGCTACAGCCGACGGCATCTGTCTCAAGTGCAAAATGTGACCCTTTGGTTTGGGGGTTGAGATTCAGACGGCAAAAAACAAAAAAAAAGAAATGAAGGAAATCCCTGCTCCCTCTGCAGTGATCTTTTAATTTCCTCAACAGGCAAACTGAGCACAGAGGGACTGAATGACATTAAAGTGGGACCTATCACATCTGTGTGCAGGCCGGAACACAAGTGGCACTTGGTCTGACTCCATGTGTCTGTACCTGTCTGTTAGTCTCAACGCTTTATCTTAACCGCATTCCTTCTCCCTCTGTCTCTCCTGCTGATAAATACACACCAAGAGAAGATTCCAACTCCCCTTCCACAGAGATTTAAAAGGACATTGTTTGCCACAACCGGGCGTATCTCACGCTCCGTATCCGACAGTCACGCCGGAGCGTCTCAGCCCCGTCGTTGATCGTTGTCGGGCCTCCCTCGGGGGGCCGAGGACGGAGACCGCAGCGGCTCGCTGAGATCACAGGCCGCTGGGGGATGGATAGGCGTCGCTCTTCTCTCTAATCACTGGGTTGGGCCTGCTGGTCTGGCCCCAAGCATCACCTTCCTGTCACACACACACACATATAAGGACATTATCTGGACATGCTATTTTTAGGAAAATGCAAATAGAGAGAAGCATCTGATTACTGAGCGGAATACTTTTAGGGTCTTTCATGAAGGAAAGTGAATCATTTCCTTTTTTATTTGCCTCTTTTTTTTTAAAAAATCCTACATCTGTCAATGTCAGTCGACTTCATCAGGTCAAGTCAATCACAGATTTGCTTTAATGGGCTTTACAGTTTGCACAACAACATCCCCTCACATCATACAAGGAAAAACTCTCTCTTTTAAACAAAAAAAAGAGGGAGAGACCTCAGGAAGGACCCGCTTCCAGGACAGACAAGATGATGTGTGCATAGGATGGAACATGATGCATTTAGAACAGGAAAAGTGTCGAGTATGACATTAAATAGAAAAAGAGAAATATATTGATTCATGGCGTATGCGGAAGACTTCGGCTTCCAGGTGAAACACAACCAACAACGTGTTCTGTGAATGAGAAAACAGAGAGTGGGACTCTGGGAACAAAACAGATTAAAAAAGGGCGCATCAGTGAAAAAACAGCCTGTTCTTACCCCAATGAAACACCGGACCTCATCAGCAGGCCGATAAGAATCAGAACGTTAAAAGTTGACGTGCCTCTATTGGCTTTTTACTGCCACATCGTAGCTATAACATCTGCTCACAGTAAAACGTGTAGTGGTGCATAGTGTCCGCCTGTAAATCAACACAATGTAGGAAAAACAGGAAACCGCATGCAGTTCCCTCTGAGGCACACGGCACATGTGATATCTTAATCCAAAACTCATTTAGTGTCTCATATAGAACAGTAATATTCCAGTAGATTAAAGATAATTGGGAGTTTTAAAAAACACAGATATAAGATCCTTTAATATCAAACGTGGTATGCGGGTGCTGACACCAGAGGAGATACAGTAATATTATTGTGTATAAAAATATCTGTACGTCAGCCTGTTTCTTTTTCCCCTCTGATATCGGAGATAACAGAGGAGCATCATGCTCCCGCACAGATTTGTTGGCATGAAAATCTGAAATGAATCAGCTCGGACATTCTGTTCTCATCATACATCTCTGGAGTTTATTTGGTGCCACAGAACAGTTTCACTGCCACCATAAAGAATGTCCCAATATCTTGTTTTAATTTCTCAAGACACGCGCGTGGGACTAAATGTTGTGGGATTATTTAGTTATTATTATGATTTTTTTTGGTTATCCTGCTGTGTTTTGTCATTGTTTCTGAGTTGCAGGCTGCTCACCCATGGTGAACCAATGGGAGAAGGGGCTTTGCACCACACCCCACATCTGTCCTGTCCTCTGACAGGGTTTGTTTTCTTCTATCAAGCCAACAAACTTCAAAGATATGTCAAATAAAGCCTGATATCATAAAAGCCTCAGGAATCTTTACAATCTATGCAATGTGTTTTTTTTTTATTACTAATCAAATGATTTTTAAATAGAGTATTTTATAAGAGAACAGTTTTTGTTCCACCTGTACACATATATAATACTAGAGTCTTAGACTTTAATTGGAGAGTGATGTTATCAACTCCAAAATGTGAGATTTTGGCAGTAATCGTCTTTTTTTGGGGGGTAATTAAAAAAAAATCTTTATAATTATCAACACTGACGCTGATAGAAATTAAAATCGACAGCAGCAGCAGCAAAAAAAAAAGTAATTAAAGTCCTTTTGCGCTGTGAATGAATCAGAAAACCTTTCCACTGAAAACGATTGTGAAGGATTTCCTCGCAATAACTCGGGAGAAGGGAGCAAAGTTTAAACTCCGCCCTCGAACCTTCAGCCAATCACGCTTGAATATTCAAATGAGCCACCCATAAAGATGACTGAGAGGCAACTGTGACAGACCACAAGAAACTTCATTCCCAAACTACGACTTTCTGACCGGTCCTCTGTGGTCAAATCGGATCTACGACAATTTTTTTTCGTTTAAACACCTTAAAATTAAATAATAAAAAAAAACACTCAATAATATGGGAAAAGAAAATATCTATTTTTTGACTGTTTGGATATTTTTGGGAAAAATCTTTGCAACGTTTTCTTCTGACCCTGAACTCACCACTGCTGTGTTTGGTAAGACCGACTGAAAAATTATTATTATTTTTTTTTTATGGCAGGTCATATTTTTTTCCCCTATGATGATGATTATTATGATGATTCATCTGAAGCCCTTAATGTCTCCGGGAAGCGGGTTAATTAAACGCATGTTCCTTCTCCGTTGACCGCCGGTAACCCCTAGAGATTCCGTTTCAAAGTGCCGGTCTGCAGGTCTGCATCCGATTTCATGGCATCAACTCCATGTGTGCACGAAGGAGAAAAAAAAAAAGCCGCGGCTGCAGGCCTTTTGTCTGGAGAGAGAACATGTGAAAACCAAAAAAAACACCCGTAATTGAAAAAAAAACGGTGCTTGTGTTTGATTGAAACAAAAAAATCTAATAATAGATCATTTCCGATGGTGCATTATAAAAAAAACACATTATTAAGCCCTAAAATAGACTTTCCCCCCTAAAAAAAATGCAATTTCTCTACTTTAAACCTTAGATATTTGCAACTACAAAACTTGGCTCACTGAAATAATCAGTTTTGTGTAGAAGCAAAAAAAAAAAACTTCTTTAGATTCTTAGTTATAGTTTTAAACGCTTCAATGAGACTTTTGCTCATAGAAATGCAGCGGAGACAAAAGAGGGCGACACTGCCATGTTATATGAGATCAGTGTTCATTCAATATAACTGAAAATAGCAGCAATCAATTGGTTTTGTAACTATTTAGTGCCAGTGTGTTTATTAATGTCTAGAAATACCATTTTGATTATTTCAATACCCTGCATGGCTGTTATATGTAGTATAATATGTAGGATAAGATTAGATTATGGAGGGAAATTGTAGAGCATGTATTCATAATGTTATACATTCATATAATGTAGCTTTTTTTTCCTGTTTCTAATCAGATTTTGTGTGCATTTGAAGTCTTATGCTGTCTATTTGCATATGTTGCAGCAAACAGCACAGTGACCGCTGCTCCCCTGTCCACCACTGAATGGATCACAGACTTCACTGACATCGTGTCCAGGTTCTCCCTGCGTAAGGAGGACATCCCGGACGATGACCTGTGCTACCTGGTGGCCGGCAAACCCGCGACCATACGAGAGTGCAAATTCAACTCCTCGACCCAGACCTTCGTCGTGATACACGGCTGGACGGTATGTCAAAGTTAACCTAGTTTGTGTGAAATTTCATCAAACACGCATCGCTTTGAGCGTCATATTAAAATCACATGTTTCGTCTCAGCCTTTCTGTCTTATTTTTGGATTAAGGTGGAAAGATTGCACAGATTCGTTTTGGTGCTGTTTGATAAATTTGACAGGGGGAAAAAAAACCCTCAAATGACCCCTCTGATATGTCCTTTCAAAAAGTGAAACCTCATAGATAATAGACTCATACAATTTACTTGGAGTGCAATGAATCTATCATCTAGATTTATGATGAAAAAAAAAAAATTCGAACTTTTCCACGATATCGAAATTCCTTGGAAGGGGCTGTATGTTGCATAAACACACATTAAGCAGAGGCCCAGTCTTGCCAAAACAATGTTGAACCATTTTCAAACAGATTCGGCGAATAACAAGAATGTTCTGATATTCCCTTTACTTATACGATGTGCAAACAGGCCACGCGTCTCCTCCTAAAATGTGATTTATAGGCAAACTCAGTCATGCAAAGATTTAAACCTGATGACACCTTGGCTGCTCTCCAACCAATGCAAACACAGGTCTAAGGTCAGGATAAATCACGCCATGCAGCGGCTGACCTCAGAACTGTGTGTGACGGTCTGTATATGTGTGTGTGTTACTATAGGTAACTGGGATGTTTGAGAGCTGGGTGCCCAAGCTGGTGTCCGCTCTCTTCGGCCGTATTCCCGGCGCCAACGTGATCGTGGTGGACTGGCTGACCCGGGCCAACCAGCACTACCCGACCTCAGCCGCCTACACCAAGCTAGTGGGCCGCGATGTTGCCAAGTTCATCACCTGGCTACAAGTAGGTGTTTTCACAGCAGAGATTCTAACAGCTGGATCACATCTGCATCTGCATCGTCTTCAAGTGACCCCTGAGTGTACACACTTTTTGGATGATCGTATTATCTCCATGCGATGATGCAATGTTTTGAACCCAACAGTTGTTGTTGTTGAGGATGTGTTTTCCTCCTGGTTGTGATTTTAAACGCTCCATAAAGGCGTTATACAACCCGCAGCCCCTCATTACAAGTGTCAGTACTCAGCGGAGCAAAGTCTTTGTTTGAATAACTTCATTGCACAAAGAGGCACTGGCATGCGTAGCGCTTCCAATTGTTTATCCTCTCTTTATTTAACTTCCAAGTTCAAAGCGTGCAAGCTTTTGGCAAACTATAACAGTCCAAAAAAAATAAAATAAATAATAATTCATGTCCTGGATTATATCCCAAACTCTATTAAGACCCGAACAGGGTGCTACAGCGCTCCTGCCAGGTACAGCCTGTAATTAGTTTTAATCCTTAATAAGTCTGCCCGACCGCTTTAACGCACGTCGCCCCGTTCCCCTGACACATCCCATCCATCTTGACCCCTTTTTTTTTAGAAAGAGCTGAATTTGCCCTGGGCGAGGATTCATCTACTGGGTTACAGTCTGGGAGCACACGTGGCTGGGATCGCCGGAGACCTCACCAACCACAAAATCAGCAGGATCACAGGTACGGAAAGCTGCAGGCTCCTAACCCCCCCCGGTGCACTTCACTTGTGTCAGCTTGTAAAGAAAGAAAAACGCTTCGGCAAATCGTTCCTTTTGTCGGGAGAGCGTTAACGAATGAATCGTCTGCACACGCTAGCGCGAAAACATAGACCTTAATTCTCTCAGTTCGAACTGCATTAGTCACATTTGATAGAATATGACAGTAAATACTGCAGCTAAGTGTTAAATTCTGAGCAAATCCAGCATTGACACAGTTTTCTTGATGCTTCGATGTCTGCTTTAGCTTTAAGCACCTTATCTTGTTTGATAATCTCAATAATAAATCACATGTTACTCCGCTAACAGTGAGTTGTGACACACAAAGGTCACTGTAGATCTGTCAACATCTGAAGCCCCTTAATTCTCCCGTCCAACATGTTTTGACAGCAGACATACTGCACAGTACTTTAAAGTAATGTAAGGGTTCTATCCTTTGAAAACAACTCAGCCCTCCAATGAAATCTAATCTCTCAGCCGTTGCATTCCAGGCCTGTATTGTACGTGTGGATGTAGCCAGCTGGTGCCGGCCTGTTGGTCCAATCGCATATTTGTCACTGTGAAGTTTATCCAGCTTTGCAAATCTCTCTTGACCTGCTTAGAATAATGGCACGTTTTGCTGTGATCTGGGGGGAGCCCATTAAGAGCCGGCTGCTCCGCATTGTCCCCCGAGCTTCAGCGGCTCTGCAGAGAGTCAAAAAGAGGGTTGAGTTAATTCACATTCAGATGTGAAACGACTAGATCTGCCTTTTTTTTTTTTGTTTTTCTTCAAAAAGTAAAAAAAGACCCCGTCTCGTTTCCAGGTCTGGATCCTGCCGGTCCCACCTTCGAGCACGCGGACAACCAGTACACCCTGTCCCGAGACGACGCCCAGTTTGTGGACGTCCTGCACACCAACACCAGGGGCTCCCCAGACCGCAGCATCGGCATCCAGAGGCCCGTGGGCCACATCGACATCTACCCCAACGGAGGCACTTTCCAGCCCGGCTGCGACATCCAGAACACGCTGATAGGAATCGCGCTGGAAGGGATCAAGGGCCTCCAAAGTACGTCGTTCCAAACACGCTTCCCGCTTCCGCTTCATGAGCGAACGCAGTCAGTTTATACTTCAGCTAAATGCTGGCGAGCGTCATTTATCAAGTGTCATGTGGTTTCTTTCCCCTCAGAAGGGACGGAGTGTTTATTATTCGCAATTTATGAGTTGTGAAAAAGTTATTCCCGATTCCGATTTAAGGAGAACCTTCTCCTGCTGGTGGTAGCAATCTTCCACACCTCGTTTGTGCGACACGCCGCACTATAAATACACGCTTCTGCCCCCGTTAAGTGAGAGATTGTAACAACAGTCTTGTAACTGATAGGATCGAGTATTTATGTGCTGCCAACAGACACTTTGACTATAAAAGCTTCCAGGGGCGCCATTAGAATACGTGTGTGTGTGTGTCCAGTCATAACAGAACAGATTGTGGTTCGTGTAGACACGAAAGCTTTTGCTTGATGTGTCGCCAGCTCTCTCCCTCATCTGTTTCCGATGATGAGCAAGGAAAGAACGAGCAACGGCTCGCAGCTTTCGCTGAATCTTTGCTCCCGTCTGTGCCGCAGATATGGACCAGCTCGTCAAGTGTTCCCACGAGCGCTCCATCCACCTGTTCATCGACTCGCTGCTGAACATCGAGCAGCAGAGCATGGCCTACCGCTGCAACTCCAAAGAGGCCTTCAACAAGGGCATGTGCCTCAGCTGCAGGAAGAACCGCTGCAACAAGCTCGGCTACAACATCAACAAGGTGCGCACCACCCGCAGCGCCAAGATGTATCTCAAGACGCGTGACATGATGCCATACAAAGGTAAGCGCCAGGGGGAAGGACACATGCAGCGCCTACTATAATCGGAAGAAATATGCCTATCTGCTATAGAAAAGTTGGCTGGGATTTAGCGCTTTTGCGGGATTAGCAGGAGGCGAGCGAATGAATGCACATGCCTGAATCGGAGTAATCCTCTGTGTATGAGCTACTGTTGTCGAATCTACTTAGTGTGTGAATATTAGTAAAAGTTAGAGTTGATACAAACAGACCACATACAATAAACAGTAACACAGCCACAGCTATCTAATGCACACGTACGACATGTGTTCAGAAGGTCGCGTGAAGGCGAGGTCGTGGGTATTTTGGCAACAAGGGTAACGCGACACCGCTGCATGTCATACACTAGCAACGGAAAAGTTTATTTAAGAATTAAATCTTGGCACGAGTCCATGTCGTTGTTGTCCCAATTAGATCGTTGGTGGGGTAGTGTGACCCATTCAGTATATTAAAATAGGAACATATTACAGTATAAATAAATCTAGACAAAACACATCTGAAGGCTTTTTTTTAAATGTAACACTGTGGCAGTCAAATTAAGACCACGTTTAGATAAAGGCTTTACTGGTATTAACCCATTGAAGTCTATCAGCCTTTAAGTCTATGACTGTCATTTTCTAATATAAAAATCGAAATGTTACTGAAACAGATTTTTTTTAAATGATAGACAACTTTTTATAAGCAAAACAAAGAATTCCAAGTACAAACTCTCCCAAAAAGATGTCATTTTATTTAGATTATTATGATTTTCAACCCTGACATGTATACATATATTTAATCCTCCAAGTCTCTAGAATAATCCCCCCCCAAAAAGAATTTTATACATGGGATAAATATTTATTTTGTTTATGGGCAGATTTGTGCAAGCAGCAAATATAATAGCCATTAAAATGGTATTTTCTGCAAAGAAAGGAATACAAAATGGATAAATAACATTATTATTAGAGACTCAACTGATATAATTATATGCATGAAAACAAAAATCTAGGCTTAAATGGGTTAAACTAAGTTTATGCAGTGGTTTAAGTGATGCTGGGATCTCTCATAAGCATGAGAGAGTGTGTCTAAACTGATGGAAGTAGCTGTAGGTACAGCAGGCATAATGTAAACTGTCTGTTTCCTCTACTTCCAGTGTTCCATTACCAAGTGAAGGTGCATTTATTCAGTAAAGACCAGCTGAACAATGCAGAGCAGCCAATAAAGATTTCTCTGTATGGAACCCATGGAGAGAAGGAGGATATTCCCCATGTCCTGTACGTACTGTAAACAGTTCGACGTGTTAACATCAAACAAACATACACACGTGCACACGCTGTATCTTTGTAGAAAGAAAAAATATCGCTGCGTGTCTCGCACGGCCCAAGTTGACCTCTGACCTCTTACTGATTTCAATCCCGCAGGCCGGTCATGAACAGCAACACCACCGTGTCCTTCCTCATCACCACGGACGTGGACATCGGAGACCTGATGATCGTAAAGATGCGCTGGGAGAAGGACGCCATCATCAGCTGGTCGGACTGGTACTGGGGCAGCAGCAAGTTCCACATCCGAAAACTGCGCATCAAATCCGGGGAGAGTCAGTCAAAGTGAGTTCAGAAGGACGTGATTAACCAGAACTAATTGGAATAGATAGAATCCAGTGTCTATTCTTCTTTTAAGTGTCCGTTTTACTTTAAAATGGATGTTTTTTTGTGGGATGCCGTGTGGGATTTCAGGGTGATCTTCAGTCCGAAGGAAGGGGAGTTCGCTTATCTCGTCAGAGGAGGAGAGGCCGCGGTCTTTGTCAAGTCAAAAGAAGACAACATGAGTCGCAAAGAGAAACTGTGAGTTGAAGGGTAGCTTCCTTTATGCGTACCGCCTAAACCAAACGGCTCCCTCCAGACGCCATACATTTACTCTGTAATTACATTTGTTAACATGAAAGAGCCACATGATACAGTGATTACAACCCTAAAAGAAACTCACTGTCCCTTCTTCCTTTTTTTTTTTTTTTCTAGGATGCAAAAGCTGAAATCGCAGGGCAGTCTTTTCGGACAGGACGCCTGAAGTCGCACACGACCCACAAACATGCACATCATCCATCTCTAGATACATAGCCAAAGATGGACAGCGCAACACTGGGAATGCCTTTGCAAGTAATGGATGCATACTGAATGCTGCAAGCTGTTATTATTATTATTTTTTTCATATTTTTTTTCCTGTTTTCTTCAACTTCCAACTTCCAACCAACACAACCTCATCCACAGAGCTGAAAACCAGCATCGGCTCGCTCCTTTCTATCTTCTGCTGTTGAAACGTGTTACATGTTTCCTCTGTGATGAGGTGCTAAAATTTCACATATTTACACTTTGAGTAGCTTTTGATAAATATCTTTGTAATCATTCGCGTATGCTTTTGTACTCTATACGTACTGTTTATATTGATTTAGATGTATTTGGTGTGTGTGTCTTTGCCTATGTGAACTTTGATTATGTTTATGCATAAAACATTCAGAGCGACAGGCAGAATTAAGACATGTTTTTTTGTTTTTGTAGTGTTGGAAAAAAAAAAGGAAGAAGGATGTTTTTGTCCCTAATGTTTGTCTCTACCTAACCACTAATTGCCAACAATCGACAGGGACCAAAGAAATATCGACTATCTACTGAAGAGAGAATCACAGTGGTCTTTGTAAATACCTTTTATAATCATTATTATATATATATATATATATATATTTTTTGAATATGAGTTACGTGTTGATAACTGATCTCTTGAAGCCTTGCTTGTTCTTTGATTGCGTTTTGGTTATTGTGTCACTGGTCACTTTAAAAGGAGCCATTTTAATGCTATGGTCATTGAGATTGCAGTCGAGCAGGGATATGCTTTAGTTTTGGTCTGAGGTCACTTCTTAAATTTTCCAGTAATGGCTAACTGCTCCTTAACTCCTTCATGAATGGGTCAACAGGGAAACCTCAAACAGTTTACCTCAAGCTCAGTCTACAATATGCCCTTATTTTGAAAGGTCAAACATTACAAATTTGCCACTAAACATGCCAGCCGTGATAATTTGGGATGGCCTACATGACTAGCCATAATACATCTCAACAATACGTCATATTGTATTTATTGACTGCACATTTATATATTTGTATATTAAGCTGTAATATATTTTGGCAGGCTGTGTTTTTATAAATGAAGCGTTTTGTGATTTCATGCACAAGGCTGGGGATTGATTGATATGAATGAATTCATTTACTTTCATGTAATGAAATGCAGTGCACTGTATAAAGAAAGAGCCTAGGATGGTTTAATAAAGATATAAACTACAACCCTGACTGTTTAATTTGCATTTAGGTAATTAATTAAATAAAAAATCTGCCTTTTTTAAAGTTGTAAGTTGTCGTAGAAGAAACAAACGCTTTAAACATGAAAAAACATGGTTAACATCCAGTGATTTAGAAAAAAAAAACACTGTTCATTGGTAGATATGCTGAATAAAATTAATTTCTTCGATATGAGAGTAAAGTCCCAGCGTTAAATACCTCAACAGCTACTAAATGTACTATTGTGACATTCTGGTCATCAAACAAGTACTTTTAAATACTGGATATGCAGCTATTTAATGAGTAGGAGATTAAAGCTGCTGGTTATCACTAATACAGATTTGCTAACCATTCAAAATATTTCTACTTGTTTTTTCATTATCAAGCAGCAGTTTTACAGCAAAGAAAATATATTTCATATGCATGAAATATCAGTGATATCTCAACACATATAATATGCAATCTCACACAGAATACATGACACGTATGCCAGAGAAGTGTTAAATATGAGGTTATGATTTTGGGAACAGCTGTTGCAGCATTTACAGAACAGATGCAGTTGTAAATAGGCGGCTTTTCTCTCTTGGTCATGGTGGAAACTTTCCCTCATGACTTTGTGTTGGTGGAGGACAAGTGTTGTTGAATGAAAACAAAGTCATTCGCACAGCCACAAAATCTCAGTGGGTAGGTGCTGAATTCCAAAAAAACTAATTAGATACAAGAAGGACCCACACACTGCATCACAGCTGCTTTTTTCTTATTTGTTTTGACCAGCTTCAGGTCGATCTGCAGAATTCCTCAGGCCAAAGTTAAAGAAAGTTCATAGTCAAATTAGTGTGTGGGTATACTTTCAATAGCACGTGGTTCAAGTGCTATTGAACTCTGCTACCAGCATGGAGCTCAGCTGTACACTGTACTTATTAGCTGAAGCTTCTCAGTCCAGATCCTCAGTGATCAAAGATGAAATGGTCAAAGAAGAGGAATCTGCATTTAAAAAGACAACATATGTCCAGGTTACATAAAAAATGCTGTACATATTAGTTAGAAAACATGTTTTTCTTTCCCGTGCAATATGTTGCTCCCAGATGTGCTGTTTTTTTTTGGATAAAAAAACATGCCTCCAGGCCTAAACAACTGGTGGACATATGTCATTCCTTGAAATAACCTTAGGAAATATTTCTTGGAAATACATCGGAGACAGTTTGTTGTCTTCAAACTTCAGGGAGGAGATCTTCACTTTCATCTCTGTTTTGGCACCAGGATATGTATGTGTGATGTCTGAGGCTCCCCAGCAAGTCCCCCTTTATTCCAAAAATGTGTCTAGTTTCTTGCTCTTTTAGTTGGATGTTTGAGCTTCATTGTGCAGAATGAAGTATGTGAAGTCTCTATTTATACAGACTAGTTTGGAAGCTTCTGTTTACTCAATGAAAGTCAGAGTTTAAAACTGAAATGGAAAAATGCCTTTTTAACCCTTTTAGATCACACCCCTGGTCGTATTGTTCCTGTATTTAAAGGGATAGTTCAACATTTTTTTTGAAAATTCTCCCATCGTCATGAATCACATATTCATAGCAATAGGTGTTTTTGTTTTTTTTACCTCAATACAAGCTGTTACCAGAGCAGCAGAGCTAAGAGGTCCTCAGCTTTTGCTACACCGCTAATGGTATTTTTTTGCACTTTCACCACACTATGGAACAATAACTGTAACATTACAACATATGGTGGAGTGACACAGCGTGCATGCCTCAGGTCGACAAAAAAAGGTAAAGCACCTATTGCTGTGATGTGATAAATGTTGAACTGTCCCTTTAACTATATTTGCCCACAACATTATTTATACAAAAATTCAATCATAAATTCTTCCTGTTCCAAATAGAAATGTCATGTGACTTTCACAATTTTTCCCACAGCAGTCAATACTATCATGACCTGTCAGTCAAGGCGAGTGGTCCGCTACAATCGAATGTAAGCTAATGTTAGTGGCTGCCTGATCTGTTAAAAAACGTCAAGTGCACTTTTTGAGCATGGTTTGTGACATCAAAACAATTTTGGCTCCAGTGGGGGTCCAGTGTGCAACTTTAGAAACATAGGTCAAAGATTTTTAAAGCTGTGTTGTAACATTATGTTGCTATTAATCTTCACACTGTTAACATATAAAAAGGTTATAATGAGCTTCCACTTTAGCGTTGAATTGACCTTTCATAGCAACATGCTTGTAACTTTTCAACCTATTACCTCATCGACCTCGGGCCCAGTATTTCTTGGCATCTCGTGCTGCAGGTTTTGGCAACAAATCAGCTGGTTGATGCCAGCTACTCTTGCCTGGATGTTAGCACATCATATGTAGTGGGCATGTGTAACAACATTTCTGTCAGTGGGCGAAATGCTCTGTGCAAAAGGTCAAAGTTGTAAAGTAATGGAAACCGAAAGAACTTGCCATTACACTGCAGGCTGGCCAAGAACCTTTGCTAATCATAAAACACATTGTGCAAATGTTGCTGGTGCTGCAGGTATGCAGGTCAGGTCTGCCAACATGATGCTAGGCTACAATATATTACCTCAGCAGCTTTAAAACTAAGGTATTCCACAAGGCTCTATTCTTAAACATTTCTTTTTAATGTGTGCATGTTCCCACTTGAAGCAGCAAAATGAAACATTATGCAGATGACACACAGCTGTTTATTTGTCTGCCTTGTGATGGTCTTACTCTTATAGGAAGTGATAATCACATCAATGATATGAGCTACTAGACCTAAAAATATTTACCAGCTGATTAAATACAAAAAGTAGAGATATAAAACATATTCACACGTAGAATCCTTGTTTCTAGAGAACAGAGAGAAAGTCGGGAATCTAAATGTATTTTGGACTCTGGTCTTAATTTTAAATTACATTATGAATATAATATAATAATATATCAGGATGTATGTCTCAATCGGACTCTGAGAAACTGGGTCATGCATTATTCTCAGCCAGTTTAGATTACTGTAATGCTCTCCAAAGACAATAGAAAATCAGCCAGGTTCCTCACACATGCACATAACTCCAGGACATAAATCATTTTATTGGCTCTCAGAATCACCTTCAAAATTGTATTCCTCATAGCACTTACTGTAATGGTTTGGCTCACCGACTAGGACCAGCTCAGGTCATCAGGCGGTTTTAGTTTTTTTAACTGTACCTGGAATAAGATCTAGAGCTGGTGAAGGAAACTTTTAGCTACTTTGCTCCGGTTCTCTGGACCAACTGACCTAAAACTCGCCACCACATCCAAAATAAGCTGAAACCTGCTTGTTTTTCTCAGGCTTATTATTAGTATTATGTGTAAGTGTGTCTGTGACATGGTTGTGAGGTTTGTGGTTTGACTGGTGGGTGGTTGTCAGTGCATTTCCACCATAAAGTTGTGAAACTGTGTCCTAATACTAAACTGAGTCAATACTCATATTCAATGAGTCTTAGAGTGAGAAATGAGGTAAATGGAAATAATGTTTTGCCAAGAATATGAGTGAATGTCTGAAGAAATATGTCTGATGAAAGATATATATAGATTCTCCAGCACGTTAATGTTAAGCGCTTTGAGTTTACCTTTACTGAAATGTGATATATACGAAAATATAAATGGGTCAGTGACAAACAATGGTAGGCAAAATGATGTTGAAGTCAACAACCTTTTAAAATACAGTTTCAAAAGAATTCATTGAGTCTCTCAAAATTTGTGTTCATGTTGGTTTTCCTGCCATTTGAAAGTCCATTTGTACCATTTTTTTCAAAAATCACATGAAACGTGTGATTTCTTTGGCAAAAAATGTCAAATGGTGTATCTGAAAAAGTCAGTCAGTCATTTTCTATACCTGCTTATTCCTCATTAGGGTCACATGGTCTGCTGCCTATCTCAACGCGTTACGGTGAGAGGCAGGGATACACCCCAGATGGTCGCCAGCCAATCGTGGGGCACACACACCATTCACTCACACACTCACACCTATGGGCAATTTAGAGTCACCAATTAACCTCAGCATGTTTTTGGACTGTGGGAGGAAGCCGGAGTACCCGGTGAAAACCCACACAGACACAGAGAGAACATGCAAACTCCACACAGAAAGGTCCCAGACCCAGGACCAAGGAGGTCTTGAACCTGCGACCTTCTTGTGAGGCAACAGTGCTAACCCCTGTGCCACCGTGTCGCCCTATCTGAAAAAGTATAATACATTTTAAACATTTAATCCACTTAGAATATAAAACATGTGCTTTTTTTATTGCATTTATTTATTAAAAAACAAACTTTTAGGTTTTTAGAGTGACACCAAATTTTTTGATATTTCCCAATTACATATTTTGCCTATATAAACTATAATGAATACTCAGTGCATTTGTAAAAATCAAAGAAAAAGATAGATCTTTATGCTGTTTAATCAACAAGCAAAGAATAAAACAGCTTGAAGCAGTTTTTCTTTTGTCCTCCGTACTTTCTCTGTCTCTTATCTGTTCTCTGAAGCCATGACAACAGCAGGAGATCTAAGAAAACTGGGCCTCCGAATGTCCTCAAGAGGCCCCTTGTGTTCAGCCAAGCTACCCACATTCTGGAATGTCAGAGAAAGTCAGCCATGTATGTGACCGATGACACTGCACTGTTAGTCAGTAGCCTGCTGCACAGCACTCCTGCTCGTGTCTGTAAAAAAAAAAATACAAAACCTCAAATTCGACTACAGCCCGAATATTCTGATCTTCATCTGTTAATTTCATTGTCTCGTCTCTTTAAAAAAAAAAGGTTCTATTTCTTCCTTTCCTTCAGTCTTTTTATTATCAGAGTGAAAATTGAACATGTTTTTTTTAAGACACGTGTTATACATATAATAAAATATTATTATTGCCTTTTATTTAGAAGTCGCTTAAATAAATGAAGGTAATAAAATACACAGACCTGTTTGCAAGTTCATGATTTTATTTGACATTTAATCTAGCATAACCTTTAATTGAAATTCCATTAAAAAGTAAATAATAATGAATCAATCGTGGGTCAACCAATCACTCAATTGGACAGGAAGCTATGCAGTTAATCGTTCCTGGGGTTGGGTTTATTATGAGGAATACTCACTATAGAAAAAACATTAATAAAACCCCAAAAAAACATAAATCCAACATGCTCCTGGTTTTAATGAGAAGTCGCGCCGCCGACCTGTGTTGTTAACTCTCCCTCATAAAGCAGTAATGATTTACCTTACACATATTTTTCCATTCCCCCGCCCGTAGGAGCAGCCAATGGCTTGTCAGAGGTGCTATTTAAGAAGTGGCCAGTCGAAGGTGGTTCAGATATCAGCGCTCCGCGCGCGACTAGACGCACGGGATTTACTCCGAGAAGGGAATACGCGCACGCTCTGCAGCTCGCGGCGTCGCTTTGCTTTTAATAAAACGGTTAAAGCATTTTTTTTTGTATTATTATTTCCGTAAGAGGAACACGCTGTGAAAGAGATGAAAGCGTGGCGGGTTCGGTTTCTTTACTTTCTGGTGTTGAATGCAGCTGTACAGTATGTGACGTCTTTGGAAGAAGAGCTCGCCGATTCTATTTTTGGTGAGTTGCCAGTTCAGCCGCGTTTGACGCGCTCACGGAGCTGGTTTGTGCCTTCGTACCGGTCGTGAAGAAGGAAATGTGTGCGTTATCCTTGCAGCGCTTCTGTGTGTAGTTTGGAATAACTCGTATCACGTGTCTGTGACTAAAGTTGTCTTTGTACTTTTTGGCAAATGTTCATCCACTAACTACATGCATGTGCACGTGTGTTGCTACATGAGAGGAAAACAAGACTGAGCTACAGTGATGTGGTGCTTATTTGTGTGATTAATGTTTTAATTAAATTACATTTAATATATAATATATATATATTCATTTTTGATTTTTTTCCCCTTTAAATCAGCTGTTTTTAAATCGTATCTTGATGCCTTCAGTGGTTCATGTAAAGCACTTTGAATGACCTTGTTAAAATGTGCTTTACAAAAAAAAGCTTACTACTTAAATCCTCTCCTGATGTGAAATGAAATGTGTGTGTGTGAGGTTTCTGCATCCAGCACCCCCCCGCCCCCCCCCCCCAATGAAAAACCAGCACAACCCCCCCAGTCAGATGACTGTTTCAGGACCACTGGAACTTAGGGGCAGATTATAGTCGGTGAGATGGCAAGAACAAAGCTGGGGAAAACAGAAAGAGTGTTGCTGGTTTCTATGGAGCTCGGTCTGACCAAGTGAACTCCTGTAACCCCTGAAGGACTCGTCTAGTCTAAGGTGGGCGCTCATTTACTGGGGGGCCCCTGAGGGGCCGGAGCTTATTGGAGCCAGTCACTCAGTCAGGCGTCACGACCCTCCGAGCCAGAACAATAAAGAAAAAAAAAATCAGATTTACACATCTGACAAAAACACCAAAGACAGAGGAATAGCTCTTCTGTGTTTTCTTTCTTTCTAAATGTTAATTTGTGAAACTTCTTCCCTGTCAGGTAACTTTCTCGACCCTCTGAAAGACCTGTACGAAGAGGCAGATAACAGCAAAGATCAAAATTCAACTGTCGCTAAGTTCTCGCTCCGCAAACCGTCCCATCCCGATGATGACCTGTGCTACGTCGTTCCCGGCAGACCTGAAACCCTGGCGGCCTGCGCCTTCAACAGCAAATCCAAAACCTTCCTCGTAATCCACGGCTGGACGGTGAGCGAGATGCTTCGGCCTGTTGTGACTCGTCCCTGCAATTAACCCCCCCCCCAGCTCCCCTAAGGGCTTCATTACTCTTTCTTTTTAGTTTAGAAGCAAACTCCTGTGTCTGCTTGTGTTTCCTAAATTCTGTCCTGCCAAATTCATACAACTACCTTCCTCAATAAGCAACGTCACGTTGTGTTTAGCGAAGAATGTGAAGTACAGATCATCTGGGGGTAGCTTAGACTTGTCTAATGGCCTTAATGCTATGTTGCGGTTCGGTTACTTTTTTTTTTTTTGCTCGTTTCAACAGTTGAGTGGCATGTTTGAAAGCTGGGTGGCGAAACTGGTGTCAGCGCTACATGAAAGAGAGCAGAAGGCCAACGTCATCGTGGTGGACTGGCTCAGCTCAGCCCAGAACCACTATGTGGTCGCGGCCCAGAACACCAAGGTGGTGGGACAGGAGATCGCCAGCTTCATTGACTGGATCGAGGTCAGTGGGAGCACCGGAGTTTAAAAGATTTCCTTCTGACATTTATAACTCCCAACTAGGTGGCTTATTTCAGAGTGATAAAGAAACATGATGTTGTCCAGCAATAAGCCAACGGATATAGAGAAAGTCAATAATAAAGCATTTCTTCTACTTTAACGAAACACCAACCATCAACCTATAGTAACTCCCTTTTTTTTAGGGAAAACAGGAAACCTTGTAATATCTTGATTAGTTTGTTAACGTCGCACTTCTTCTACTAATCCTGTTTTTATTAACGTGCTTTTGAAAGGAAACCACCAACATGCCTCTTGATAACATCCACCTGATTGGCTACAGCCTCGGGGCTCACGTGGCAGGGTTCGCCGGCAGCCATGCGACCAATAAAGTCGGAAGAATAACAGGTTAAGACGCGTGACGTTAAATCCGTGTAATTAGGTCAATGCTCTCATTGGTCAATTTATCGTTGATGCCGTCACTGTCTTTGCTTGTAGGCCTAGACCCGGCTGGTCCAGACTTTGAGGGCGAGCACGCCCACAGGCGCCTCTCTCCGGACGACGCTCACTTTGTAGACGTCCTCCACACCTTCACGCGGGGCTCCTTGGGTCTCAGCATCGGGATCCAGCAGCCTGTGGGACACGTGGATATTTATCCCAATGGAGGAAGCTTCCAGCCAGGCTGCAATCTCAGAGGGGCCCTGGAGAAGATCGCTAACTTTGGGATATTTGGTGAGAATAATGACAACTAGTGCAAAACTCTTATTTGAATTTTGGCACGTTTCAATGTAGTTGTGGTGCTAACTCTCTGTTGCATAGCATTGCCAAATGGCAACAATTACTTTTCATTACTTTCAATACTAAAAAGCAGTAATATAATGTTTAATTATAATGTCTGTCATGTCTTTTATTTTGAAACACAAAAAAATAATCTTACCACACGACCAGGAAATTGCCTTTTCACCTTTTTCCACTCCTTTTTACATGGCCTGAGGAAATTCTTTTGAACCTCCAGGGCAATACATTCTGGGCCAAAATTAGAAAGAGACCTATATGCAAAAATTTGCATGGAGTCATATGGTAAAGCTATGCAATAGATTGTTAAATATTATATTTTTGGTTGTGGTTTCACATAATGATTCATTTCTGCTACTATTGCTAAAGCCAATACAATATCTACCATCAACAAACACTCACGTGTCTGAAATTAGACTCCATACACATAGAGCACACTCACTGCTTGGCATTAATCTGTCCCAGAAGTGAACATTGTTAGTGTGATTTGCACAATGACCCCATTCACACCAGTCTGGAAGTAAACACAAAATCCCAAACATGGCTGAACAATGTCTTTGTAGAAGGTCAAACAGAAAATCAGGCTTTTTGGCCGACAGGTAAAGACATTTTGTCTAGACTGAGTTCAGTAAAGCCATAGAAACGGAACCGATATGGCATTTAATTCCTCAGTGTCCTTCAGTTAATGGTCAAAAGCACGTTTTAAATGATCCTTTCCCAATTTCCTCCCCAGCCATCACCGATGCGGTGAAGTGCGAACACGAGCGCTCGGTACACCTGTTCATTGATTCTCTGCTGAACGAGCAGGAAGCGGCCAAGGCGTACCGGTGCGGCAGCAGCGACATGTTCAACCGCGGCATGTGCCTAAGCTGCCGCAAAAGCCGCTGCAACACGGTGGGCTATGACATCAGCAAGGTCCGCAAGGCGCGCAACGTCCAGATGTACACCAAGACACGGGCCTCCATGCCTTTCAGAGGTCAGTGGTCATGTGAAAACTATTTCTCAAATCGAAGGGAGTCACATTATTTATTTGATGAATTACAGCAATGATTCCACATACGTAGAAATTGTTCAAATGATGCTGATGTTTATCTCTCTCACAGTTTACCACTATCAGCTGAAGATCCACTTCTCCAGTAGGGTGAACCGCTCTGAGATGGAGCCTTCGCTGACCGTCTCGCTGTATGGAACCAAGGGGGAGGCTGAAAACCTGGAACTTAAACTGTGAGTTGGCCTTCTAAATCCTTTTTTAAGAGACTTACAGGACCACGGCTTGGAGCTTGTGGGTTATATAAGTTGTTGTGGAACGGGTGCGCACCAGTCGGTGTTTTAGCAAAGAAAACAGCCCGAAGCTGAAACAATAAACAGTGATGAAACCACAGACATGGTGAGGTTATAGCATGGTTTATGACGCAGAAGTTACGAGACTTCGCCGAATAAAACATTATTGCCGGTCACGAGTAAAGCACCGATGTTTTTCTTTGCATCTGGCAGAAAGGAGAAAATAGCGACAAATAAGACACATTCATTCCTGCTGGTGACGGAGACGGATGTCGGAGAGCTCTTGATGTTGAAGTTTAAATGGGAAGAGACAAACGGCTGGTCGGCCTCCAACATGTTGAAGATGGTTTCTTCTTGGTGGTCCGGTGACGCCGACACTGCTATCATGGACGTTCATAAAATCCGCATCCGAGCTGGCGAGACCCAACAAAAGTAAGTTGTCTTTGTGTGAAAATACTGAAAGAAGCCCCCCCCCAAAAAACATATTCTCAGCATAAATAACATTTGATTGATATTTTTAACATATTATCCATCTTGCTGTTGATGAAGCTACTGCATATAGATCAATTGACATTTTATTTCTCTCACAGGATGGTGTTCTGCATAAAAGACCCTGATACGCAGAATCTAACACAGGAGATGACGTTTGTTAAATGCAAGGATTCTTGGAGGACTGGCGCAAAACGAACCCCAAAAAGGTAAGTTAGCTTCTGCACTTCCTCTTTTAGTGTTTTCATAACTTCTGCAAACTCTTTTAAATGAAAATAAACTTTGTCTTTGTCTGTAGAGTAACTCTGGGGAGCCACTGACACTGAGGAAAAGACCCCACATTGAATGCCCTTCTGTCCATTTCAGCACTTAGTAAATAATTTATACACCTGCATCTTACACTTACTGGCCACTCTACTGGGTGCACCTGTTCAACTGCTCGTCAACACAAATAGATAATCAGACAATGGCAGCAACTCTGGGCACCACTACTGTCAGCTAAGAACAGGAGCTGTGTATATGCATGTCCATACATGCATACATGGATACAACTTATACCAATCAGTTCCATCCATCCATTATTGTTTTTCCGGAATTTTTACAGCCTTCTGATTGGTTAAAATGGCCAATCTTGTTGGTATTGCCACCTACTGCTTTGGCATGTGCATGACGCTGTTTGTGCCATATTTTCATATGGTCAGAGATGGTGGTGTAGATGGGATTTATTTATTTATTTTTAACTGTGGGCCATCATTTTTTTTTGTTTCAAAATTACTTGTGCTCTTGTGGACTAGGCCTGAGACTATAGTTGGTACAGGTTCATCAAAATTGGACAATTGATGATTGGAAAAAATGTCTAAAGAGTCTTGATTGTCGATCGTGGCATTTAGGTGATAGGATCAGAATTTTGGTGATTTCATGGTGTAAGGGGATATAATTTGGCACAGTTTGGCCCTCTTAGAACCAAGTGAACATCATTAATACCACAGCCTACATGAGTATTCTTGCAGACCGTTTCCATCTCTACATGACCACAGTGTATCCATCTTCCAATAGCTCCTTCCAGTAGGATAACGTGCCATGTCATAAAACTCAAATAATCTCAACCTGGTTTCTGGATGTACAGTGGGGCAAAAAAGTATTTGATCGACCACCAAATGTGCAAGTTCTCCCACTTAAGAAGGCCTGAGAGAGGCCTGTAATTTCCATCATAGGTACACTTCAGCTATGAGAGACAGAATGGGGGGAAGGAATCTAGGAAAATCTAGGATTTTTAATAAATTCATTTGTGAATTCCTCTGTAAAATAAGTATTTGGTCACCTACAAACAATCAAGATTTCTGTCTCTCACAGACCTGTAACTTCTTCTTAAAGAGACTCCTCTCTCCTCCACTCATTACTTGTATTAATGGCACCTGTTTGAACTCGTTATCAGTATAAAAGACACCTGTCCACAACCTTAAACAGCCACACTTCAAACTCCACTATGGCCAAGACCAAAGAGCTGTCAAAGGACACCAGAAACAAAATTGAAGACCTGCACGAGGCTGGGAAGACTGATTCTGCAATAGTTAAGCATCTTGGGTAAATAAATCAACCGTGGGAGCAACTATTAGAAAATGGAAGACACACAAGACCACTGATAATCTCCCTCGATCTGGGGCTTCATGCAAGACCTCACCCTGTGGGATCAAAATGATCACAAGAACGGTGAGCAAAAAATCCAAGAGACCTGCAGAGACCTGGGACCAAAGTAACAAAGGCTACCACCAGTAACACACTACGCCACCAGGGACTCAAATCCTGCAGTGCCAGAAGTTTCTCCCTGCTTAGATCAGTACATGTCCAGGCCTACCTGAAGTTTGCTAGAGAGCATTTGGATGATCGTGAAGAGGATTGGGAGAATGCCATATGGTCAGACAAAACCAAAAGAGAACTTTGACAATGATCCCAAACACAATGCCCGTGCAATGGAGTGGCTTCATAAGAAGCATTTTAAGGTCCTGGAGTGGCCTAGCCAGTCTCCAGATCTCAACCCCATAGAAAATCTTTGGAGGGAGTTGGAAGTCTGTGTTGCCCAGCGACAACCCCAAAACATCACTGCTGTAGAGGAGATCTGCATGGAGACCAAAGTAGCAGCAACAGTGTGAAATCCTTGTGAAGACTTCAGTATTGAGATGAAGTTTTGTTATTGACCAAATCCTTATTTTCCACCACAATTTGCAAATAAATTCTTTAAAAATCAGACAATGCGATTTTTCTCATTTTGTCTCTCATAGTTGAGGCATACCTCTGACGCAAATTACACGTCTCTCATCTTTTTAAGTGGAAGAACTTGCACAATTGGTGGCTAACTAAATACTTTTTTTTTGTCCCACTGTAAATGATGTCAGCTTTCAATGCACCAGATCGCAATCTCAATAGAGCCCCTTTAGGATGTGGTGGAACTGATGATTTGCACCATGGATGTGCAGCACCTGCACGATGCCATCATGTCAATATGAACCAAAACATCTGACGAATGATTCCAGCACAATGTTGAATTTATGCCATGAAGAATTAAGGCAGCTCTGATGGCAAAAGCGGGTCCAACCCGGTACGAGCAAGGTGTACCTAAAGAAGTGGTCGGTGAGTGCATTTTTTTCTCAAAGTACAAAAAACGTTCACCACCTTGTATATATCCACAGAAGTATGTGTTATTTAAAACAATATGTATGTATAATACTGTATAATATTTTGTAAAAAAAAAAAAAGTTTTTATTACAAGTAACTGTGACTTCATTGTACAAAATGAAAGTAAATTCTTTAGTGTCCAAAGACACGGAGCGTTATCAAACTGAGAGGATATAACATAATGGTTCTGGAAGCAATGATGTCATATTGTGTACAAAATGTCATATTTATAGCAACCACTGTGAAACATAATGTACTCCCTGTGTCCATGACATCCTGTAGACTGTTGTTACCGTGCCGCTTCTCAAAGAGGGGGGACTTACACATATGAAGGCGTTTTATGCAATAGCGTACAGTTTATTTAACTTCATGCACAGTATTATCTGATTAATGCTTAACCTAACAGAGCATTCACCGCTGTGGCTCTCAGCACAAAACCACGTGACTGCAGGACCTATATCAGTGTGCCTTACTGTAAACAGTCGCCAGCGGGAAGCTGTCGCAATCCAAACTCTTCTTAACCTTTGTTGCCGTTTTCCTACCTGAGCGCGCTTTATTATTCTCATTAAAAGGACTTTCACTTTTAGTGAAACACGCAAGAGCTGCCGATTTCATAACGAACACCTGTGCAGCATCTTCCCAGGATGATGTGTTACTTTGAAGCTGTTACTTTAAGGAAGTGCCTGACATTTTACATACCACGGTTCTATTGATTAAAGTGTATTAGGTACATGATGCTCAGTGTGAGGCGGAAGGCACAGTTAATATATATCGATATCGCCACTTTATTGTGAAACTATGATGTCTTTGTGCATGTGAGTTTTTAAATGTCGATTAGTGCTTTACTCTTCGTAATTAAAATTCCATTTCTGTCAGCAATATCTAAACCTTGACTCTTTAGAGATCGGTACTGTAATCATTGTGACTTTATTTCCACCTTAAAAATAGTGGAGATGCTTTACTTTTGCACTGAAGACAGAGGAAGAGATTGCTAAATGCGACTTGTACAATAGAATTAATGTAAATACCATATTGCATATGGTGATAGAATTTTTTTAGATCGGAACACTTTTTACATTTATATATTTTTACCTCTGGATTGATTAAATCTAAGTAAACTGTGTTTCTATAATCCGTTGTACATTTTTGTAAATATTGTAAGTGTACTGTGTAAAATCTTTAATAAACCAAACCTGACATCTGAGGTCACCCTGAATCCAAAATTGAGTTCATTGCTGTGTCTGTGAAAACTTATGATAAACTTTGTTTTTTGTCGTCAATTCACCCAATCATAAAACATTCCATCATTATCAGTCACACATTTACCAGCTCAAGGCAGTTTATTCCAGTTTCTTTTCATACATTATCAAAGCAAGAAGTGTGCTTTAGCCAAACAATATTAACATTTTTTAACTCTTGAATATGTTTTTGATATAAAAGTGGTGAAATTACATCAAATAATCTATGTGATTACTTAATGTCCTTGCAGTTGGGACTCCATTAGCTGATTGTGTGTCGAGGTGACCCAAGAGATAGACTCAACCAGTATACTTCTGTAAAACGCACAACTAGATTTTTATTCATCATAAAAGATGACATTTAGACATATAAATCACTTATCAATTGACTTCTACAGGGACACGTTATTCACTGAGTCATAAGGGTTTTTGTTCTTTGTAAACATGAAAGGGACAGCATTTGGGCCAAAGGTCACCTAGTTCCATTTCTTCTTTCACCTGTGGTTCCGTGAAAATCAATACAGTCTCAGTGTGATGGAAACCTGAATGTTCATTAAAGAAATTAGCACTCAAACACAAATATGACAATGATTTCCCTGCAGTAGATGTAACGCTTTAACATGTGTTGCCTTTGAAGGGGCTGCCAGACAACTGACAGCAACAGCAGTTTTTTTTTTTCATGACAGATGCATCGCCGGGTGTTGACATGTGAACCTCCGAGCCACACAAGAAATGGCAGATGCATAATTACATACGCGGTCCCAGTTAGCGTATTAGCGAGGAGCTGAGTTGAACAGGTCACCCGCAAGTCATGGACCCTCAACGGAACTCCTCAAAGGAATCTCTTCAATGTGTCTTTGGCACTTTAAAATCCCTCATAAATGAACTGAGATGAATTTGGGATCATCATGATGATGGCTCTTTTTTCAAGTCTCTGGTGTCCAGTTTGCTGCCGCAGAGGCAGACGGTGCAGCCCATCACTCCAGACAGTGTCAGGATGGCCAGTAGGATGGCCCACCAGTGAGCCTGCACACAACCAATGAACAAATGCACAACTGTAGTCATGAATGAGATTTCTACTAATATAAAGTCATACCATGTCAATTGACTATATTTATTAAGCAGGTATGTTATTTAAAAAAAGAAGTGTTTAAGAACAATTCAAACTCAAGTAATGGGACTAACTAAATATTGACATTCTAAATGTTAAATGTTAAATGTATAAAGGTTTGATAATGACAAACTACACCCACATACGCCATATGCAGTGATTTGTGCAGCAAGTTCATTTTCCATTTTTTTGATAAAATAATAAGTTGACAAGCATTAGACTGATCAGCTTTTGCAGGTAATTATCTCATATAAACAGATTAACACATGAGGTCAGTTCAAAACTAATGAAAAATGAATTGAAAACGGTCAGCAACAAAGGTACAGTGACACAACCTTATGGTTCTAGAAGTGTAGGGTGACTGATTCATGAGGAGCTGCTAAATGGACATTCCTGATTCGCCGCGCTGTCATGAGAAGCGAACATCAAAGCCGGCCCAAAGTGAAATATTGAAGACAACAGGAAATTTAACAAATACTGAGTTGAGCAGCGGGTGTGACCTCAGGCATTCTTGAAACAGATGACATCTTCAGCCGGCGAATAAAGTTGATGATCAAACCTCCTGCCTGTTCTCACGGCCAGAAAACGACTTATCAAGATATTGGAGTCAGTGGAGCAACTTTAATTTCAATGATACCACAAACAACACGCTAATATTTAAAAAAGAAAGAAGAAAAGAAATTAAAGGAGTTTGACGACTCAAAGACTGTTTATGCATACACTGTAGAGCTTTCAGTGTAGACAAATATAGATAAATTTACATCTTTATCACATGTCCTTTAGGCCATGTTGAATTTATTCATTGGCACATTGTTCCTCATCACGTCAGAGCTGTTGCAATTAGATGATTAACTCATTAACAAATTAGTTGTTTCTCATTAACAGAAAATAACACAAAATAAGATATCTGATGACGTCATGTTCGACAGGAAATCATAAGGGGCGTTTTTCACAGTTTTTAGATATTGTCTAGACCAAAATCATCAATAATTGAGGAAAAATGTACAAAAGGTCAATGGATAAAGAAAGCCCTACTCTGTAGCACAGCTAGTGGCCAAAACAGGTTTGGAATCTTACGTCAGTTTGGAAAGGAATGTTCTTTCTACAATTGAAGGGATCCACAGTCCTCTGGGCTGTGAATTAATTCACACAACCTTTCAATAAACCACATTCACAATGAGAAACACAGGTTTTCTGCTGCACTACTCACGTTTGGCCTTATTCTACTCCTTCATTCATCTTTTGGTACATTAGTCTGCAGCTTACGAGAACTGCGATAATCATTCTTCTCCTTTCGTACTGTGGCACCCTTTGCTCCACCAACCTAATCGCAGGAAACCCTCACCTTCATCCACTCTGCCAGGTCATCAAATTCGTCCAGTTTGAGGAAGGAGTTCTTCAGTCTGGCGATGGGGCCGTCTGCATCCAGCAGGCGACACACGTGGAATTTGTCGCAGTAGCCTTGGTTTCCAGAGCACGGAGCCCCGCCCACCAGGGCCACCGCCTTTTTCTGGAAGTGACGGGACAGCACGGAGGAGGTGGTGCTAGCGCAGGTGTCGGGCTTATCTGTCAATGCAGCAGAGGAAATATAATCAGTATATTCCAGAAAAGCCAACTGTATAAAGCTAATGTGTGTAGAATTACACACACTTTAAATTGCTACACAAGTGAAAGTTCACCTTGGGCAGCAAAATATGCCATCATGTCAGATGAGGTGGTTTTTGAGGGGGGGGACGATGATGCTGAAGGGTTAACTCAATACAAATTGACCCAGCGTCCATGTTTTATTGGGACACAAAGTGTAAACACATTCCTCAGTACAGAGGAGACATTTGGTTACCAGGCTGCTGGCAGCACATGTGGCATTTCTCACTCATGGAGTCCCCGGGACAGTCGCACTGCTGCAGGCCGTGCTTCACGCACACAGACTCGGCGCAGACCTGCGGAGAGACAATGATAGAGACAAAGGAATGGGAATAGAAAGGAAAGTCTGAGGGAGAGCAAAGGGGATTCAAATGCATGTCATGTATTGGTTGGTAATTAAAGGCAGGTTCACACATTTTTAAGTCTGTATTAAAACAAAAGTCAGGTTTTTGATCCCCATCACTCGATAACAGCAAGCAAGTTGATTTTCCGATCGTTAAATGTGTCAACACTAATGGTGCAGTAGGCTATGGTGGATGACACATTTGCAATTACTCCCACTGCCAGAAGGGGGAGTCAAAAATTCTGCACTATAGCTTTAAAGGCATGTGTTGTTTTCCTTAAGGTTTGTGTTACATTTTGCCAACATGTTGCATTTAATTACAAAAAAAAAAAAAAAAAAAATGTTGTTACACTTCTACATCCCAGAGTAGCCTGGTATGGTTACAGAACACGATGCCACATAACCGCAACGTCCCGGGTTCGACTCCGGCCTGGGACCATTGTTGCATGTCATACTCTATTAAATGGAAAATAATATCCCAAAGCATGTCTTTAAAAAAACATTCCCCGCATCCCGTCTTTCCAGTGATTACGTTCCACGTTTCTCGATCGGGTCATTAGAGGTTAGCACCCTTAGCGGCTCAGGAGGGGTATTATAATCAGAACGAATGATGAAGCAACATTCACAGCTGGAAACAATTTCTCTCCATCTGAGAAGCATCATCGAATTAATGATGGTGGGTAGTTTGCCAAGGTGAAGCTTTTATGGAAACGTGCAATGATGTCAAACCCTTAATGCTGTGTTGCAATGGTGGCTGTATTTACTTATTGCATAGTGAACATGGGATTGATTCCAGAAGATTTTCACTTGGGTTGTTTCCTAGGAGATGGGAATGCCTGACCTGGCACACAATCGGTTTTGCAGATCAAAGATATAATTTGGAAGTTATGTGCTAAGTAAAAACTGTGATTTTACAGGACCATACTGGTGTGTTTGCAGATCCTTGCTCCTTGAAACCAGAATATTGTGCTAGTGATCACAACCAACAGCGCAGCGCTGCACCGTGGTGCGGTGGATGTAGCCGCCTCACCCCGTTGAGGCAGACCCTGGTGCCCTGGCTGCAGACGGTGAGGTTTTCCTTGGCGCTTGGCTCGGGGCAGACCGGGGAGGAGCCGGAACACGCGCTCTCTCTCTGACAGTCCGTCGCCTCGTCGCAGATCTGACCCGCAGGCTTGAACTCACAGTCCTGACGGCAGCACAGGCCCTGACTGGGACTGATGGACGGATGCGGGAAAAGACATCAACCAAACAGTGCTGACATATGAAACATTAGAATGAGTCTGAGTGCAGATCTTATCCAAAAGTCTCCTGATACACCTGAACTGAAAACGGGAGCGTTTGTGCGTACTTGTCTGTGTTTGTGCTACCTGCAGACTTTTCCCGACTTGAGGCGGCACTGGACTCCTACGGGCTCTTTGGCGCTGTAGCAGCAGAGATCTGTGTCGTTGTGACCGACGTCACACTCCTCGTCTTCCTCTACGATCTGGTTCCCACAGATGGGCTGATCACTGACTAGTAGAAGACCCCCCCCCAAAACACACACACACACACACACACACACACACACACACACACACACACACACACACACACACACACACATACAAATACACTGAGAATCGAGGCACGATATTAATGGTGACTAATGCACCATGTGAACATTTTTGCCCCCAACTGCAGGATCTTTTCTCCCTCACCCACAAAGCAGTTGTCCTTCTTCAGCCTGAGGATCTTGCTGATGTGTTTGATGCTGCAGGGGGAGAATTTGTCGTTGTTTTCGCGCACCTCATCGGTGGCGTGAGGAAACATCAGGTACCTGCCTTTGCCGCTGTTGGATCCAAGCTTGCCGCAGTTGGAGCCTTCATCGTGCTGCGACACAGAGACGCATACCAGACATGAAACTTTGAAAGTATGTGTTTTTCTCAATGTGTTATGGGTCGATCACTCTGAGTAAAGGGACTAAGCAGTTATTTGGACATTTCCATACAGCTGCAGATGCAAACAATAGGGGGAAAAGCTGTGAACCCTTTGCTCTCCTCCTAATTACAGAGTGGGGAATTAAGTCCCTTTATTGCACAGCTGCCTGTTATACTGTTATTTTACATACTGAACTGCCGTGTTTCCGATATCCCAGTGAAAGAGGAATGCCTTTAGCAGCAGTTTCTCTCACTTTTCATGTTATCTTTGTTTTATTGTCAAATTAAAAATGTGTGTTTGCGACAGCCAAAAGATTCCCCTTATATCTGATGGCCCTGGAACAGCAAGAGAACGTTGTGTTCCACATGTGGGGCCTCACCCCCGGACCGTTCAAAGATTTATAGGTGAGACATGTACTGGAACTAATGTTCTATGAATTTCAGTCATTTAAAAGACCAAGACACGGACTTCACAAGAACATGGAGCCCTTGGTTAGTTTGAACTCAAGTGAATTCAGTTTTATTTTGGACTATACAAATAAAATTGAATTAACCCTCCTGTTATGTTCATTTCTGAGGAACAGCAATGGCCGAAAACATGTCCGAATCCAAAAAAATCCGAACAAACACTGTAATATTTTAACTCCATTGCTAACTATCAGTATTTAGTGCAATGGTGTTCATTACCTCTAACAGGTAATGGTTTAATTAGGATAAGTCACTTGTAAAATATAAAAGATTGATTGATTAAAAGAGACATTTAAATATAACATTTAAATTGAGTTTTTGTGTGTGTAATATGTCTCACAGTTGAAATATTCTGACATTTCTGAAACTCTTTTACGTTCAGTTTGATGATGCAATGATGAGATTGCATTCAAAGATGAACCATTTTCATTTTATACATTGTTTACACTGATTAACGTAAGATAAAGACGTTCTATACTGAAAAAATATTTTTTCTAGATCTTCAAACTTTAAAACGGGTCAATTTGACCCATAACATAACAGGAGGGTTAAAATAAAAATTGAATTGAATTGAATGATAGAGCCCTTTTTGTCACCCTTCCATTTCATGTGTTAAATTAGTGGAGTGTCCCTTTAAGTTGCATTTACTGTATTTAAATTAATCTTTCGCCAGAGCAGCAAACGCATGCTTTCAATGCAGGTTTCTGGCCGTTGTGTGGATGCTTGGTTTCAACAGCAATAGGCCATTCACCCCTATGTCTCTTACAACCTACCATACCTCAGGTGAAGCCTGCACTCACGTCTTTTCATGAGCTTGTCCAGCCTGGAAATAATGAGACATGCCTGTCACAGGAGCCAGGATACCCGGCTGGGGCAGGAAATCTTAACGGTGGCTTAAATTATCAATAGAGAGATTGACATAGCATAACTAATCTGTTCAGGGTACCTACGGGAAATCTTTTAGCCTCTATGTGTGTGAATAACAGAAGGAAAAGTAAAAGGGACTGAGGAGGGCTAGAATTTCAGGCAGTGGGAGAAAGGTCACAGGTGTTACCCGTCATCACACATGTAGAAAGGCGCCTGCGTTGCATAAGCTGTGTGTTGTTATGCTGAAATGATATGGGTCCCTAGGTAAAACAAGCAGAGAGACATGGGAAACCCTGCACAGCAAGTCTACATACACAAATCTAAACAAAGAAAAGTCTGCTTTGTCTTTCAGAAAGACTTTTTGACATGGAAAAGAAGAAAGATTACAGGTGTAACTAATAACATCAAAGATGACTCAATTTAAGTGCATGGTGAGGTTGCAATACAGCCATCGTTAATGTTAATCACACCTGAAGACCATTAAAAGGAAAAGTGGCAAATTCACAAAAGATTTACATCAATAACCTCCTGTTCAAAACTTAAACAGACCTTTTATTATGCAGTTTCAAATAGTTAAAATTAAATTCCTTGACTTAAACAATTTAAGAAGATTTCATAATGGCAGCTTCTTCAAGAAGCAACAGAATCTTGTGGATAAGAAGCTTTGAACATGATTCTTGAATCTATTTCTACAGGTGAGCGACAAGGTTTATTATCATAATTTAATATAAAGTGTTGTGCATATGCATAAACTCAATAAATATGTAGCCAAAGGAAGTTCCAGCATCTTCAGTCCATTAAACATGTTGATGCCTATTGAGTTGACACATCTCAGGTTTCAAAAAGTTGCCAAAACCGGATGTTGAAAATGAGTAACGTTCAATAAAAAAAACAGGCAAAGACCTGGGAAAGTTATGACGTTTGCTTAACTTAACTCCAGGTGATGTGTCGCGTAAAGTTTTTTTGTGTGTTTTCTCAACTTAGGCCATTATTTTAATAGGGCGACTATATTAAAGTTTATAACAGGATATAAAATGTGCAATATACACCGCATTCACTAGTGTTTGGTTTAATTGACCAAACCTGGACTGAGTCAGTCATAAAGAAGTCGAGGATAGCGACTGACCGGAGACCCCAGGCTGTGGCCCAGTTCGTGAGCGAAGGTCAGCTGGACGTGTCGCGGGGGCAGGAGCTCTCCGTAGTTCTGAATGGTGACCAGGCCGGTGTTCAGGGTGGAGGAGCGGCCGTCACGCAGCGTGGTGTACCGAGAACATATTCCTCCCCAGTTACCTGGAGAACAGAGACGAGATGGAAGCTCATCGGTGTGTGACTGCGTTTAATTCCACCTACAATGGTAATATAGATAATGCACAGACCCAACAAAAAGGAACTTCAGACTTAACACAAACATACCTACTTGCCACTGACATAACTGACCTTGTGCAAATGGGAATACCTCAAATCAACATTGTTTTGCTAACTGAGGCGTTATTATTGACCCTGTGGGGCCTAGGCCAGGGGCAGACAGACATACCGGCAGACCTGCTGGGCTCTTTTTACACATCAAAGCCCACAGAGGCATTTGGCCTCCAATGGTCCGCTTCAACTCCGGGTTTACGTAATGTCCACGAAACTCATTCCCACAATTGAAAACAGCCGGCCGCATTCACACAGACGCATGGCTGGGTTTCAGATGACCAGACAAGGACAAATTGTACAGAAACCCATCCTATAGATGAAGCATTTTCAATTTATCTTTAATTGTTAACATGGAAGTGAGCAAGTTTTTACTGTGCATATAACAATACTGTTTCCTTTGCTATTCTAAAACTAGATATCAGGCATTTCAACAAAATTTAGCCTCTCAGTTTAAAAACAAAACAGAACAATTAAACACTGGGGCTAGAATCAGGCTGACCGCTGGTGTTTCTATTTGTAGCCCAATAAATTGAACAATTTCCAACCTAAAATGATCCTTATCGATGCTCCTCTTTATCCGCCGGTATTTTCTCAGTGTTCCTTGCCAGATTTAGCTTGGTTAACTACCATGGGAGTCATTTCCATGTGTCCATCCTGTGCCTTTGTGCCCATATGCGGTTCCGGTTGAAGTTTCCCCCGCACTTCCAATGCAGTCATGTGAGTTTTTATGTAATGCCTCTTACACAATGCAATCAGCAGAAGCGCCGCTGTTTCAGGGGGTAAGGCCTGTGAGGTGCATGCCTGTTAAAGATATTTGGCGCCTGTTTCGGAGAAATCCGAACACACAGTGACATTGAGTACTGTGGGAACCAGTTGCGGGCATCTGGATCCTGCACCAGCGTGTTTTTGTTACACAGTGGGCGTTAGTCTGATGTCCGGGAATGATGAAGGACAGTTAGAGGTTGAAAAACAAAAACAGAAAGTTCCCCCCTATCTCTGCTGTCGTAGATACAATGAAGTTACTGTAGGAGTTAGTGCCACACTGCCTTTAGTGGAGCTGCCAGTGACAATACAGTAACCTGAGACTTCTTTAATCTCTCAGGATCCATTACCACACCAAAGATTTAGCCAGAAATGAGGGCGCACATGATAAAATAAAATGAGAAGTGGTTTTAAATATGAACTGTTTCTCACAGTTAAGAAGAAAAAAAAAGAGAACTGTTTAATATATCAAACCCTGTCAGGGAAGATTCCCCCCTGAGCCAAAGGTAATCATGAATTCTGGATGCATTTTTCCGTCAATCCCCTGCTTTTGGCCTAAAATTCCCCCCACCCCCCGGAGGGCTATTCAAGGAGCTGGGTTTCCTAGAAAGAGGGATTCTTAGAAAGGCCTGCGCTGTGGATTTTGGCAGAAGAGATTTTTGTCCCCCTCCACTTTCCCGTCTTCTCCGCAGAAAGGAGCCTTAATGAAAGACTCCCTATTATTAGCTTGCCGGATGAACACATGGCGAAACAATCAGGTTTCCCCGTGTCGCCCTGCCTTCCCATCTGGAGGAAACGTACACACGTACTGATAAACATATACACATCAGCATCTACGTCGAGAGATATTTGGCCTTACATAATTTACAACCTAGACAAAAGAAGGTCCTGATGCCAGCACATTAAAAAAAAAACTCTCCATTCACGTGGTTTAATATGAGCAAACAATAGTAAATGGGCAGCTTTTCCTTGGATAAACATGCAGCAAGCCTGCCACTGTCAACAACAAAAACAGACGCAGCTAAAACTCTTTGACCTCAGAAAACTACTGTAAATAGTTAATCTGAATCCGGTGACTTTCAGTCCCTCCAGGGTTCAGTGACCTTCCCACTGCAAATCATTCTCTACATTGTAGGACTAATTCACATCAGAATCCGTCTGGGATACCCGACATCTTATTCAACTAGTTTTCTTTTTTTTATGTCATTGTCTTCAGTTATAATAAAACTGTATTTGCTGATTTCAGATCACTGGGAACCAGGAAATGTTAAGTTAATTTAAGTTTGGCTGTGGCCAACATCAGATTTCAGCACGATTGGCCTAATTACTGCTCACATGCGCAAAAAGTCTTTATACAAAGAAAAACACGATGAGCAGCGGCAGCTGTGTCGTCCGGAAACAAGAAGGAAATAAACATTTAGGCCACTAAAATCAGCTCGTACGGTTCCATCTTCAGGTCATTGTGCGGTGGAAGCCAGCGGATACATGAGCAAATGTTAATGAGGATGCGTGCGATGGAGAAGAGAGCCAAGTTTTTAATAATGACATCCTTTGGCGCGACGGCTGCTACCTCTGTCTGCGGTTCCGTGTTTATTCACCTGCGACTCGGCCTGAACTGTGACGAATATCGATTGAGAGTGAAGTAAAAGTCGCACACGTTACCGTTTACACCCAGGTTGCATTCTAAAAAAAATCTCACCTGTATCACATTTAGAACCATATATAAAAGTAGCTGAATCAGAATGGAAAAGATCATATTGGGATCTGCAGTGTGAATGTAGCCATTTAGGGAATGTAATGGCATTTAGGGCAAAAATGTATTAAATTAGAATTAGGCTTAGATGATTTGTTAACCTGTGCATATGTCGGACTGATTGTGTTTTGCTTCCTTCATGTTGCTTCTGTTGCATCACAAAGTCCTTAAAATATATCTTGCGAACATGATTGATAGGAAATTGATAAGATAAACGCAATACCGAAGCTACGTTCCTCAAAGATCCCCCCCAGACATGTTAGACTTAAAAAACACTTTTTTTTCTTGGTAATCAGTAGTTATATAATAACTGCAGTGAGTTTTTTTGGTAAATTCCTGAATTGTTACCCCCTTATTTCATAACTTAAAGTCTTGTTAGGCTGTGTCTACACAGATGTATCAGAACAAACTGTACCAGTGCTGTTAGTACAAAGAAATGACACCATAACTCATGAATAATTGCATTTCGTGTCGTGGACTGTAATTGATATGTTTTAGGATGTAGAAATGTTACCTTTCTCCTTTAACCTATATTAAGCCATTAAAGGATGTTATGTGATATTCTTGCAATGAGTTGGGACATAACTTTTACAACAAAGTATTACACAGTTGTAGGAACAGACTGCTTTCAAAGAATGGAGACACTGTTTATGGCTTAACCCACAAGAACCCCAACCCATTTCTCTTTAAAGGAAAATTATGGGAGATATAAAACAGACCAAATAGACCACATGGAACACATTCCTGCAACTTGTCACATTGGGTGTTTATGGCAAATTTATTCCTTATTTGAAAATGAATCAGCTTGACAGTTTTTTTTTTCTTAGTAGCAGATATTTTGTCTTTTTATTTGCTTTCCCTCAATATATCATAGTTAAAACTTTGCTGGTTATGTTTAACAATCAATTATTTAAACTATGTTCATTCATAAATAAGTGAATCAACTAAATTAACTGAGCAGCTCATTACCATTTTGTTTCTTATTGTGACGTCACATGTGCTTTTCCATGACTATTTTAAGGTTAAAAGCCTATATTTTCCCAAATTGTTTTATATTAATTTATTCGAAAATTGTGGTCTGAACAGGTTAAATGCAATATAGGACATGTCATTAAACCATTATCATTGTTAAAGGGTTTGAAACTGACCTTTAGTAACAAAAATCAAGCTTTTTGAAATTATCCAGCTCACACCTGTCCACCAGGTACACCACCATTTTGGTAACGGTGTCCTGGGTTCACATGACCACACCAGATTGTCCATTATATGTCACTTATGGCCTTCATCAGTTTAAGTAAAGGATAAAATTGTATGAGTAATTTTCCAGAACATTTAAAGGGGCAGTGACACCAGTGTTAATTTTAAGATAAGACATTGTTGAAAACACACATTAGCTTTACTTCAAATGAAGTAATAACAGTCTACCCTATTAACACATATATATCTCTATAAGGGACACAATGACACACGCCACACTCCAGTGATCTAAAAAAAATTCTCCAGCAACAATACACACATTGTTGGAAAATTACTATCTTTAGTTGGTATAATTGGTCTCAGAAGGAGAAGGAATTTCACTGGTGTGAAAGCTCAAGTAGCATGAGACCTTTTGGACCCCAACCTCCCATCTCCCACTGACGTATGAACACGTCAGTGGGAGAGGTTGGAGGGGTTAGAGGAGAAGTCCCGGGTGATTGATGGGGGTTGTGTGTCTAGAAGTGTGTGTGTGTGTCTGTGTGTGTGTGTGTGTGGCTGCTGGGGCATCGGGGTCTTTGGGTTTATGATTTCACGGTTAAATGCATTGCATTGCCGAAGTCCACTAATCTGGTGGAAGCGGGTTACATAGATACTGAGGGTGAGGGAATATGTGTTTTTGAGGTCAAACATTACCCACATTTATTGTCAACCTCTCATCTGCTGTGGTGGTCACATGGGATGTGTGTGTGTTTGTTTGTTTGTTGCACACATGAGCTATCACCATGGCGATGATGCTATGGAATGCAGTCACCAGTCCTCACTAAAGCTTCTGTGAGCGGTGTTTGCATCCTATGTGTGTGTCAAAGGTTCACTGCTCCGTAACCACATGTCATTGTGGTGGTCTGCTCTCACGCCCCTCGGTTTAGCCAATCAAAAGCTCCGTATGGGACAATGTCACAGAAACGAGTAGGAAAAACCTCCTTCCACCACAATTCCCACATGCTCCAACTACCTGCAGCACAACATAAACACAGCAAACACAGAGAGTGTTTTACCCAGGCCTGAGAAAACGTATTGTCTGCAGTTGCATATTTTGTGACACACAATCAGTTGGACATTGGCTGAAACTCAAAACTCAAATTGGCTGTTTGAGTTTTGCAAAAAGGTCTATTGTTTCAAGTTTTAAAACAGATACTGAACAAAAGTTACATTGCATAAGAAAATCAGATATCAATAATAGCTCCCTTTAAATAAAAATGTTTATTATCTTTATATACAGTACTACATTAAATGGATATTTTGATAGCAGTTTCCCAAAAAAAATATGCTTATATATTAAAGGAGCTGTAATATCCATTAAAATGTTGATGATATTGCAGCCCAACCAGAGAGAGTAAGGCAGTTTTTTTTATGCAAATCAGTGGGGTTTGTTGCTTAGAGAGTTCAGTCACGTTTTGTTTTGGTCTCTCAAACCAACAAACTGCTTGTATAACAGGCCTGAAACAGGATTTCTTGCAGCTCCCTCGTTTAATCCTTGAAAAGAAAAGTATAGTTTTTTTAACCAGGGCCGTGCAGAAACCTTTGGAGTTAAAAGGGGCACATGGAACAACACTTTAAGATACCATACACACCCAGATAAATTACAGCATAACCTGTTGAATAATAGCAACCTATATTCAATGTCACACACAAGATACAGACAATTAAAAGTCTGTAAATTGCAAAGTAAACTATTAATGACAACAATTAAGCTTAAGAAGCTTTGAATCAAATTCAGCTTTTCTTCTTGGGCTCAGGATCATCTCATCATCCCCATTTATCTCAGACATACTGAGCAGCAACTTTACAGTCATTCATGCCAAATCCAAGTTTGCGTGATCAGAACAGAGCAGGATATCATATAATATATGGAGCAACTCCTCAGTTCCCACTATGAACAACGTAACTATAGCACAGCATTGGCTCTAAGCACATCTTTTATAACGATGATGCAGCTGATTTAAAATTCATTCAACACAATCCATCAATGCCAACATGTGTCAAATAATTCATACCGATTTGGAAACCGTGAGTGTGTGTGTGTGTGTGTGTGTGTGTGTGTGTGTGTGTGTGTGTGTGTGTGGAGTTTTGAATGTAGCCTCTGGCAAGCTTGTGTCCTGTGAAGACCAGGGGAGTCTTGGGAGTCTGGAGGAGGAGGAGGAGGATCTACGCTTTTGTCAGATCAATAGCGATTCATGCAGAGATTCACGCAGAGATTAAAACAGAGATTTACAAAGATCGGCAGCGCAGGAAAACATTATTTCACTTTCTGACACTCCTTAAAAGAGACAAACCGATCTGTTTCTGTTTTGCCTGCCTCGTGGGACCCTCTCGACAGCACTTTGTCTCTTCTCTCAAAAGCTTGTGAATGTTTTATTCGTGCTGTCGAGTTGAGACACAAGGCGCAGCAACATTAATCTGTTAAATATGTTGAATTTTCTTTTGTCTGTCTTACATTTAGACAATAATCATCACAATTCTGCAATCAATCAATTTGTGGGACTATTTCTTGGCCACTTATTGGATTTGCGTTTGTCATGCTGTTGACAATATTTCTCATGTTCCTTTGAAGGTAATGATCGCTTCATGACGAATGCGTAGAGAGATTATGTCATCTCAAAGCTCTACAGTCTTTGTGTGACAGTTTCCTCCTGGAAAACTAGAGTTACATCTTTATCGTTCTCTACAGGGCAATGACAGAATCCCTAGCATGTGTTTTTTGGTGTTGAAGATACCAGGACATCTGAGATAAGGGCAGTCAAGGACCTCAGAGCTGTGATGCAATTGTACAAACCACTGAACTACCGTATTTGTGTTGTACAGCTGTGTCCACGTGTGATTGTGACTTACCAGCCTGGCCCTCCCAGGCGAGTCCCAACACCCCGCTATAGTCCCTGTTAGTGAGCAGGTAGGACAGGCAGAAGTTGCCCCAGTTGTTCTCAGAGTAAATGCTCAGTAGCTTCTCAGGTCCAATGTACAGTGGATGTAGAGGATCTTTTTTATCTTCCTTAGTCATCACCTGGAGAGGGAATAACACACTGCTGAGGCAAACGGCTGCAGCTGCAAACAATAAAACCTACTATAATATTCCAATATTTCATTTCATTTCCAATAATCCAATTATCTCCACCATAAATCTGTCAGTTTATTCACTTCAACAAAGAGGTCATGTCATTTCTGTCGATTAAGAATTGAACGAGTCAAGTTTTTTTTCATGGGCATCTTACTTGGAGGGATTTGACTCTGAAGTTGATGAGTTTGACTCCTTCAAAGTCCACCCTGTTGTAGATGTAATTGACAGCTCGTACGTAGGAGGCGACCTGAGAAAAACATAGAGACACGTGAGGAAACAATCTGACTCATCCTTCAACAAGCTGGTTTCCTGATCTGTTAGTTGCTGGGTGGCTCTGAGGTCTAAACACAGGTCACCTGAGAAAACATGAAGTAGTAAAAGCTGAGTTAAGCTGACTGAGGTTTTCTGTATTTGGTTCTGTTATTTTGAATTTTGCAGCACATTTTATTGGCCATACACTACCGTTGGGGTCACCCAGACAGAAAAGTCACACTTTTATTAACCACCATGGAGTTGTATAATGAATAGAAAATTTTATTGCATTAGCCTTCTGATACAATGAGCAAACACATTGTACCATTAGAACATCGGAGTGATAGTTGCTGAGATGGGCCTCTATACATCTATGTAGATATTGCTAATGTATAGAGTGCATTTCTGATTAGTTTAAAATTATTTTCTATTCAAAAATAAGGACATTTCTAAGTGACCCTAAACGTTTGAACAGTTTTGTACATGTCATCCCAATGGGAAAAAAATGTTTTCTTCATTTGCATATGTTTTCTCAAGTTGATTGAGATCCCATCACAAAACAGTTTATCTTCCTGAAGGTATATGTGAGTATATGTGTATTGAAGCAAATCAAAATTATAGAAAACAATATGAACTTCCTCGACCTAGTTTTGATCATTATTCACAGTCGGACCATGTCAGGTAATATGTAATGGAAGGTCATCCACGGGGTGTTTTCAGTGTGGGTGGCAGCGCCCGTCACACTTCAAAGAAGCATGTGCAAACCACTCACATGTGACGGCCCGAGTCTATACAGCAGGAGACCATCATAGTCGAGCCTGCGGGGGGAATTAACTGTAAATATTGACACCTCAGAAGCACGAGGCACTGAAACCAGGTCAGCGATGATTGACACCAGCATTTTGTCTATTTACACTCAAAGCTCACATCACGGCATCAGTTACAATATATTTTCCATGGGTATTTTCTCACACCACGCACCAAAGGCCTGGCAGAGGACCAATGTCTACAGCAAGTGTGTGTTCAAAAGGCGGAATGAATCCGAGGAAGGTCTGAGGATGATGACGACGAGAGGCCGGAGGAAGAGCGGAGCTACTGTAATAACAGCTCAGCTGCAAGTCGAAACACTGATCCACTGACCTCGCTTTGACCACGAAGAAATTTCATTAAAACACAGCACAGACGGATCTGACGGCTGAATTATTAACCGGAAACGCACAGATTACACTGAAACCGGATCAGATGTTGAGAGCATGAATCAAAAATAATTGGATAAAATTAAACACCGCTTCTTTTCTCACGTCGGATCAAACATGGAATGTAATAATAAATATTGTTTATTTGATTTTAAACTAAATACATTACCAAAAGAAAAGTAATTGTATATATGTATGTTGTGTCATTTATTCTCATATGATTTGACCTCTGACTCCAATGACAAAAGCATTGCTCAGACAGGAAAACTCCAACAGCGGCAGACACTTAAATCACTGTTGCTTATTGCACTGAGGCAATAAGGCAACTTTTTACCCAGAATGTCCCTCAGATCCGAGGTCAGCCGATACATATCTGCTTGAAACTGTAATGTTACAACAGAAAAAAAATAATATTCTTCCTCTTTCATAAGTCTAAAAACAGACGCAGGGTATTTTTACACACTCCTCCTCAGTGAAACTCGGAGGTCGTTGAGGTCATTTTGCTGCTTTAATATCGTCAAAGGTCAAGAGTGTGTTTGACATTTTAAATTCAATAATCTACCACTGAGTTAACAGACTGCATTAAATCCCAGGTGAAGGTCACTACATTTTTTTTTAAATCCATTTGGACACAATGAAACGTGCCTCTTCCTCCCATCCATCCGCTGTTTAAACTTGGCCCCGACACGCTGAAGGTACAAGGGGTGACTTCTCCTGCTTGTTCGCCCGTGTTGACTGACGTCTCTGTGACACAGAGCCTTATTTGGCGGAGTATTTGCTCTCCGTTTTGCCATCATGTTCCCTTAGAGTAAGAACCTTCGTGTCCTCGCCTCTGGTTGTGCCAAGTGCAATGCCATGACAGCTGTGTGTGTCTGTGTGGGTCTTGACATTTTCCCCAGTTGAGACTTTATTTAGCTTCGTAGCAACAGCAACGGCTCGGTCCTTTATTTAGTTTTGTCGAATATCGCAACGCTAAATAAGGCTCGTTCAGGTGAGTCATTAGATGTCGACACATTCGATGACATTCCGTTTCCCAAATAAAAAAAATGTAAACCTTGAATCATGACCAAAAAGACTTGTTTTGTATCATAAAAAAATGAATTAATATAAAAATCCTAAAATATTTTATATCAGACACACAAACACACACACACACACACAAAAGTGCAGTAATCAAACATCCTTTTCTCTTGTTTTATGAAGATAAGAATCTAGGACTGAGACTGACTGCATCAATGTGAACTTTGATCGTGGTGCAATGTTCCCAAAATGCAGGACACTGAACATTGTTGTTAACAACAGACATGGAGCCCAGCTAACAGTGCAGGAAATCCTGTTGTGTTGCGATGCACCTGGTGCATGATGTTCCAACCGATGCTAAGGTGAACATTGAGTTCTCTGAGGCCTGAAAAACCAGGCAGATCGCATCAGTAGTGACTAATTAGTCCAAAGGGTGTGAGATACAGGCTTTAACCTGGATTTTTAACTAAAGCAAGCACACATTTTGAGCATATTGGCTTTTTTTGGTGTCATTACGCTTTTGACTCCTGCAGAAGCATTAATACATAAGAAATCATGGTAGAGGAAGAGTCGCCCTTCCAAGAAAAACAACACTCTAGGTCATAAATTCAGTCACCAAAAACATAATGGTTGAGTGACAGACACCATCTAGTAACCATAGTAATTATGCCCCTTCACCACCACAAAACATCATTAGTTTCTTACATTAGTTTCTTAGAAAACATTTCTATGGGCACAAGTGATCTGCTGTATGTGGTTTTTTAGGTTGAGAACTTGTTGAAAGTCAATATGAAACCAAATCAAAAGCAGTTTGAAGACAGTAGATCTGAACCTGAGCCACAACAGCTTCCACAGACTTGAACCTCTTGTAGTAGAGGTGGTCGGCACAGATGTGGAGGAGGCAGCTCGTCTTTGACTCGTCCACCGTCCTTTTCGAGCGGCTCTCTGCTGCCTCCTGTGGCAGAAGTGACAAAGACACAAAAAAAGGAAGAGTTACTTCTGAACAGAGTGTACAGGAAACTTTGGAGTCATGTTCCAACGACATGTATTCAGCTTGCACTTGCAATTGTTACGTCGGAATATAGGTACAAGAGTCACAGTCGGAGAGGGAAGCATAGCGACAGGACATAAACTGGACGCTTCACTGAGAACGACATCTGTTCAGACCATTTAATGACCCAAACAGTGGAAATCACCTCCAGCGTCAGGCGTGTTGTTCATAAAGGATTTGTTGCAAGTCCCAATAGCCATTGTTGACATTGGACCACCACCCAATCAGTCAAAGGTTAACGATAAATAGGATACCCTAGGGGTAGATTAGCTTAATAGATCTGGCAGATGTTTGTAAGAGCTGTGTTAACAGCACAGTTGGGGTTATATGGTGGATTCGGACCTATAGTGGCTACTGTAAAAAAAGAAAAATCCCCTTTTTTAGGTCATTGTGCTGCCTTTTCTACATCCTACACTGGTCTTACATCCTACTAGAAATAAAACCTATTATTTGCTGTTGGTGACTCAACGTGGTGAATTAAAGTAACAAATGAGCAAAGTCATTCATGCATAAGGTTACTTATAACCAATGAATCACATTTTCCCTCCAAGAAACATTAAAAAAGAAAGCGTTTGCCTGTGTTTCTACTGAGGTGATGTCTGGACTGTCCTACCTCATTGGGTCTGAGGTTTTGGGCGAGTAGGTTTAGATGTTCTGCACCACAGAATCCATCATGGCCAGCTCTCATGGATGGGAGGACTACAAAAAAACACACACAAGGGTTCCTTAGTCGTGCACCGACAGTCCCGCATCTTTGTCTCCTCGGTGTCTGTTTGTCAAACACACACAATGATGCACACTTATGCAAACAAACATTGTTTTACATCATAATATGGGTTCAAACTATGACTACTACGCATTCGTAAGAGAAAATAGGACATTGCCAGATAGGCAATACACACATTGATGAGTGGGCCAAGGCCATAGTGTGCTATTTGTGAACTATTTATTTGATGTGCTGAAATTATAGTAAGCTTGTAGGACTTTGTGTGTGCTTAACCAGGGGCATCGATGAATCATAGTGACGAAATTTTTACTGTCAAATTTTTATCAATGAGCAGACCGTTCGAGTAACAGTGGTGTAAGTCGGTCAAAGGACCAAAAATAGTACTTTAATTAAGAGCATCTGCTAGAGGTTTCCTGATATCTTTCAAGGACTTGTAAACAAAGCAATCACCCTAGTTTGAAACAAAGTAAATATGCAAAACTTCAAATGGTTTTCTTATCTGGTCCATAAAGTTGCAATTATTGCTTTATGGCCCTACAGATAAATGAAGTAAATTAATAAGCCAGAATAAATTCATGAAACGTATCAGGTTGTTGAAATCACATCACACAAAAAAATTGTATATTATGCACAACGTCAAACAAGGCAATTTTAGTTAGTGTCTTGGCTGTAGTTGGAATTCACATTTTGCAAGCAGATGAGGTGGTGGCGCTCTTAATACTTGTATATTCCTGTTCAGAGCAATTTACAGCAGTGAGTGCATGAGCAGAAATCGTCTCCTAGTAAATGTGTTGTAATAGTGTTATAAGGGTGGATGCAGGGCATGGGAACTGATAGTAGTTGTTCAAAGTGGGACTTTTTATAGGGTGGCACTGGTTAGTCCACCCCGCGAAACCAGCCTTCATGCATTCCAGTGTTATGTGTGCAAAGAGTTAATAAAGTGGATTTAAAGATGCTCGCTGAGTGACAGCAAACCCTTTACATCACACTGCAGTTGAGGAGTTAAGGGCATGTGGAGCAACTAAATGGGCTCACATTCTCCGACACTTTATAAATAGAGCAGGACACATTTGGAAATCAGCACATTGGTCCTGAGTAGGAGACAGCCTATGAAAAGTGTTGTGATAAGTGCTGGTTTGATTTCACTAAAACATCAAATTTGATTTACAACACAAAGGGGAGGACTGCCTTATTCAGATTGATGCAATAATGATTGCAGTCAGACATGCATGCGCATGAATTGTCATCTATGCCCTGGCAAAGACACAGATTTTCACAAAGATAAAAGAAGCCCATTACAACAGTGCATCGAGGGATTGTGGGGCGTCTGCATGTACAGGAGGAAATTATGTAGACTTAAAGGAAGTGACAGTAAACAATATAAACAATCTAAACAATGGCTTTCCCCAAGATTATTTACAAGTGTAAAAGTATTTAACCTACTTGAGTGTAGAGAAAGATGGCTTTGTGTTCCAGGAAAGTCACATGACATAATAATCGCTTTCACATGTTGTTTGTGGTAATATGGCAGAATCAGGCAATGTTTTGCCAGTTAACCGGTGACCCATAAAAACTTCAAGGGGGTAAGCCTGTCAACAGTAGAAAATACATGGCCCACCAGTGAAAGACAGGCGATGCATGATTGGATCACAATATCCTATGAAGGTCCAACCAATCACAAACCTGTAATTCATTCTATACGTGGCCTGAGTGGGAGTGAGTTGCAAAACTCAATGTGGACGTGGAGGCCTAAATGCAGAGTGGAATTATTTCCAGAACTTTCTAGTTCTCTTTCAGTCTGTCTCTACGTCTCTCCACCACTTCATAGTGTTTCTGGATTGTGTTGCAAAAGCTGCTGGAAAATAGGTCTCGTGTTCAGAGGAATGTAGGAAATGCATGCCAGAGCGTTGTAAATCACATTCCATTTTCAACTCATGCTCATTTAATTGACATTAAGTAAAACAGGTGAACCAAGGTTGAGTATCATTGCCTGCTATATCTTTGCCATTAGCGGACATTTCCATTTTAAAGTCACAGCACAAGTGCAAACAAGTGACGCTCTGGTTATTTCAAGTGCACTCCAATAACCCCATGTCATCCCTGTAGTACCCTCAAGTAACCCCTTGGTTTGCTAAAATGCAAACTAACTCTAAACCTATTCTAATACTAAAAGCTCTTGGTCCATGAGAGCGAGAGAACACATGGTCACTATACCGATCAAACCTCTGATCTATCAGTTATGCAATGGTTTCCAACCATGTGGCTCCAGAACTCAAAAAACATATTTCATATGCATGGAGGGAGATTTTCTGTCCCTCATCCCCCCTACTTTGCATTGAACTTCATGACCATTTGTTAGCAACAAGGAAAATTACGTTTCAATACGCTTTTTTTCCCTTGCATTAATTAGACTAAACAATTGTCAATGCAAATGTAACAGCAGCTTCTTTGGCACTGATAACTTTCAGTTATTGCTGCAACACAGAGATTTCAGCCAGTGCTTTACAGAGACATGTCTCAAACCCTCCAGGCTTGTATAAAGTCATTGAGCAATAAATATCATGAGAAAACAAGACCTTGGAGGGTTTATAACTTCAGGGAAGCCACATCCTGTCTTTCAGTTTGAAAAAGCCCTATAACCATAAAACATATTGCCAGTGATATCTAAGGTGATTCATCTTAAGGACAATTTAAGTTATTAATTGCCAGCAATCATACTATCTAAAACTTCAACAGGAAGTTCTGTTGAATTAGAGCGTAACTACATTGTAGGTGTACACAGAAAAATACTCATGATGTATAGAGCATAATGCACATGTATCAAATAAAACATGAACATCCTAAATGCGTTGAAATGAATCTCAGCTGGACATGATGAACTAAAAAATATTGAAAGGCTGATAGATAGTGAAACCTTGAACCTGTTTTGCTTTGCTACAAACACAGACTATCAAGGTAAACATGACAAAGGTTAAAGTACAATAAATATACATAAAGGTGGGAATAACAAATTACTGATCCCAGTAAAGTCGGGAATTTTAGTTTTAAATGCGAACCGTTTATATTGTTCTGAATAGTATTTTAGTTAGGATTGTCCAAGATGTTTTAAATCTGCCTGGCTCTTGTGTAAAACAACAGTATGTAAAATTAATCAATTCAAATTCAAAGGAAGCATATTCACTGTAGTCACCTGGTAAAAACATGAAAAAAGCAAAAGCAAATATACCATAAAATTGCTGTTCCACTCAAACGAGGCTCTTTTGTCTAAATTTTGAATAAGAAATACGTTGCCATCGATTTTGGCTTCATTAAGCTCAATCTACTGCATCCAATTTGTTAGCGCATTCCTCATACTATCTCTGGGTACTGTGTTTGAATCAATATTAAGAATAGCATTTTCAAAAAATGATGTAAAGCAAGCAGTAGGTGTGATCATGTGTCCATGATGTCATTCCACTGTAATTGTTGCATGAAAGTGCCCTGTGTTCCAGATCTGAGTTCCTCATGACATTCTCCCCTGAGATGGGCGACAACTACAGGGAGTGGAATACACACAGGACCAGATGCATTACATCAACCCCTGAGAATACTAATTTAGCACTTGATTGTTTAAATATCATATGCCAAATCCATTACAGTTTCCTGCAAATGCTGGCCTGTGATTGAAAGAACAGGATGTTTGAACTTGCCTAATGTAAAGTCTTTCTACAGTTGTGATAGGGTTTGAAGAAATGGAGTTGTAGGGAGGATAGAGTCAGAATTAAACACAAACAAGGAGGGTGGGGGTGTTTGGCACAATCTGGGCTATACTTCCAGTTAAATGCTTTCTGGGAAATAATGCAACATGAATGCAAATGTGCACGTACACACAAAGCCAGACAGATAGAAACACCAATGGACGTTCACACAAATTGGACATTGTTTCGATATATACATCTGGCCAAATCATAAGCTGACGTTAAAACGATCAAAACAGCTAAAATTGTGTTTCAATCAGTTGTCATGGCAACTAACTCTCAACTAACAACTCAAAATCCTATTTTCTTGTCTCATTCCTGTTTGGACAATAGTAACTTATATAGGACTTTTTATACTTAATGGACAGAGAGCTTTGCTGTTTCTTGGCTCTCTTTCTCATCCATGGTGGCGGAGCTTCCATGCACAGTGGTGGCCTGACCATTGGCAGCAACTTGGGGTTAAGTGTTTTGTTTAAGGACGTTTTGACACATGGACAGGAAGAGCCTAGAATCGAACCACCAACCTTGTGATCTGTGGGCAAAACCTACTACATCCTGAGCCAAAATCCCCTGTCACTTTTTTTTCTTTTGCTCTTCTGTTTCTCTTCTCCTTCTTCTTATTCCTTTTTTGGACCACGATACTATCTCCTTACCTCAGGCCCCATCACTCTTCCTTCTCCTCCTCCTCCTCCTCCTCCTCTGAAAATCACGCCATCGTCAGTGTATCTTTTCTTTGGCTGTTTCCCAGGGTGGATCCCTACACACCCCCTGGCCCCCTCTGAGCTCTAAATATGCTCTACTGTTACATTACAACCCCACTCTTACTACAGGTTAAGGGTACAGCTGTTTCATTGACCCCTAGTAACCTCAGTTTAGATCAGAGCTTTGAGGCTGCAGGTACTCTAAGGAAAGAGTCATGAGGATTAGTAGCAGGGGGGAGGGGATGCATTTCGCTGTGGTTGTTTTTCTTTCTGTGAGACTGCCAAGAAGGCCATGAATCACTCTCTAGGAGGAGACGTTGTAGCAAGGAATTTCTTTTTGGCCCCCTTCACTATCACCAAATAGCCAGGAAAGACAGCTGAGGTTATGAGGAGTCATTTTCACAGGCTTAGTTAGAGGTTCGTCCAGTAGCAGCTCAAATATGTGTATTGAAACTAAAGATAATCTTACCCATGTCATCCTCGTGGTATATTACTGAATGATGATCTGTTGTATGGCTGCTATTGTATCGATGGACCGGCTCTATGTGATAAGTCCCGTTGTCTGTATGGATGGTTCCCTCAAACTGACCCTGTAAGACGGAGCCATGGCACACTGAACCGTGTTCACCTGCAAGACCAGAGAGAGGTCAAAATAAACACAGATACAGACAGAAAGACAGAATAAGTAGATAAGATGCTGAGAGAAGCATAAAGATTAGAGTAGGCTCTAAGAGAGAGAGGTAAGAGAGCTTTGATTCCTGTAAAATTTAAATCGAATGCAGGTTACCTGGTCTCGGACAGATTTCCTCAACACACCTACCCTCTAATGTTCCTGAATATATGTGGGAGAGATCAGCTGATGTGGAACTGTTTTCACTGATCACCTTGAAGTTTCTGGAAAAAGCCTCAGCATCACGTCTCAAACGCAGGCGGAAATTTCTAAAGGAAATAGAATCACATACAGAGAAACTCACAGATGTAGCCTAAGCTTTGTGTTATGGAAGGTATTTAGATCTATCTACACCAAGCAAATATGGACTAATAACTAACTAATGGTTGACATGTTCTTGGTATTGGAAGATGTGTAATAAGTTTGTTCCAACCGAGAATCACTGGATATTAATCTAAACTTCCGTATGATTAACAGTGCTTTTGAAGCAGCTGAAGTTAGAGACATTTGAAGTTACCTGTTAAAAGCGGTGAAGTCGAGCTGCAATGTGTATTCCTGAGGCTGCGTGGCTCTCCTGGCCCTTAGATGCTTCTTGTGGAGATCTTCCCTGTCATATGACAGTCCCTCATAATGCTTTATATATGGACTGATATCACTCACAGCACCTGATACAAAGGGAGAAAGTCTAGTTATACAACATCAAATGTGTTTTGTTTCTGTTCTTCAAGGCAAACAGGTTTATAGCTCTGTTCCATGATCCAATTGTTTCTCTAAAGATTTTGCTGCTGATTCTATAATTGCATTCCTTTGATTCCACAGAATGACTTTGTTGGTTGAGCCAGCTCATCATCCAAACTGGCTTAGGAAATTCAGTTTAGGAATGAAGAGTGTGCACTTTATCAATTAGCACAATAAACATAAATGTTATCACCTCATAGAGCTTGACAAGTCACAAAGAAACCAGACATTGATGCCTCTCAGCTGCAGCAGCTCACAACTAAAAATCTCACTTTATGCAGATGATATATTACTATACTTATAAGATCTTTGCACATAATTACAACAACTGCTCTTGCTCTTTAAACAACAACGTATATAGAAAATCAAACCAAGTTATATGAAGTAAAATCCCCAGTTTGACTGTCGTAGGGTTACTTTTTGCAGTGTCTGAGAATATGACCACAACTCCTTCATTGGGACTGTATGTTGTCATTGATGTTATGTAAGCAGCCAACAGTGTTGAACCCCCACCGGCCATGATCTAATTACAGACAGTGGTGGAGTCATAGATTACACAGTGACAATACGTGACAATGTAAATGAATATTACTTCCGCTTTCACTTCTTCTTACTTTCCTTATATTGAAAACAAGCTGTGTTGTTCCTTCTGGAAATTTAAAATACATCTCTTCCTCATCTGCAGAGGAAAGAGAGACCTGCTGATAGATGTCAAATATATTGTGTTTAACTGGACATGGGCAGGCCTCAATCATGGACATGTTATTTGATTATAGACACAGGTTTTTACTTCAATGTCTCTTTAAATAGCGACATTACTTCAGGTTATTACTTCAATGTCTCTTTAAATAGCATTATTTTAACCTCGTTCCTGGCCACATCACTGTCATGCCAAAAATAAAGTTAAAGGCACCCTCTCATGTCATATTGCTTAATTGTGAAATTGCTGGCCAGCAGGAGAAAGTCTTGTGATGGACCTGTGGTCACATGTCCAAGGTGTTATTACTATAGCCCCTCCTGCATGAATCACATGGGCTTAAACCTTTAATAACCGGGTGTACCCCATTAATCACAACTAAGAACGCCAAACACGTTAACGTGACATCAGCAGCCGTATTGCATGCGGGCTCCTGTTTGCAGCATTCCACAAAAAGACAGGAAGAGACATGCCTGTGTGCTGAGGCAGAGAGACACACACATGAGTACACACACACACACACACACACACACATACACACACACACACACACACAAACACACACAGCTATACCATTAACAACCCCTCGAGTGTAATGTGAGGAAAGACTTAACATTCACACACACACACACACACACACACACACACACACACACACACACACACACACACACACACACACACTGCCACACTACCTGTAATCCATTTGCGACCCTCTACCAGCAAAAGCAGCAGCCAGTAGTGTTGAACCCCCATGATCTCCTCATCGATGCGTTTCTGTATTTATTCACAGTTTCTTCTTCCTTCTCCTTTGCTTGCTTCTTTCTCTCTGTTTCATCCCATCTGACTTTCCTTCTCTCCTCACCAGACTCGTACCTGTGGTCTACACTCACTGGAATGTGACTAGTTAGGAAGTTCATGCCACAGCTCAACAAGGAGATATGAATGCTCATACAGTGGAGAGGCATATTCAGACTTGTCTGTTAGCATGCAATGCATTATCAGCACCGTTTAAAATAGAAGTGTAGGATGATTAAAGGTCCCACATCATGCAAATAGCCACTTTCATGGATTTCTGTCACTCTAGATAAGGTCACACAGCCTGGATTTTTTGGATTTAGCTGTTTCACAGCTTGTTTTTACTTTCTTGTAATTTGTGATGAAATGTCGTATCTTCCTCCGCCTGTAAAGATTCTCAGTGCCTGTCCCTAATATATCCCATCATCCCACATACCTGTCCCGGTTACCCACACCTGCTAACCAGAGCTTTCTGGAGCTCCAGTGAGGTGTTTCAGAGCACAATGCAAAACTACATTTAATAGAATTTTGGAACTTTAAATTGCAAACATATCATGTTACGTGTATCAAAACCCAGGACAGTGCATTAAATGGGACCTTTAAATAGAATAAGTGATGTGGCTGAAAAGTGAAAGTAACATCTGCAATTTATCTGGGACATTAAATTCAAATTGTAGTAAAACGACCTTTAGACCCAATTGACTTTAAAGTGAATAAAATCACTTAATTTAAAATAGCTTTACTATGCTCTAGGAATGTTTTATAAATATATAAAGCCTAATGGAATAAACATTCATAATACAGAGATTAATAATTGAAGTTTGAGGTGTCATTTCAGCAGTGTTATGGATATTTCTTTTATAATAATGGTCTATAAGGAAAATATTTTTGGGCCGCAGGGGATTTTTTGCTGTAATAATGCTGCTACTAATTAGGTCCAAACATGTACAGACAGACAGATTTGAATGCTGAAATCACATCTTTCAAATACATATATTTTGACCTAATGATGATACTATTGGCAGTTCGGGATCATCAAAGTTATCCATTCATGGCATCCATCAAATGCTTCACCACATTTCAATCGGAACCAGAAATGGTGGAGAGAAAAGGCCAGGACATCACTAAAGTCTTTGTCTCCTTTAACGTTTTTAAGGAACCATGAATGTCTTTACCAAACTCAATTGGAATCCATCCAACAGTTATTGTCATATTTAGAAACCAGCTGCCAGGACATTCCCCTTGAACCATGCTGCAGTTGGCTAAAACAAACTTTATTTCATTGATAAAACATTTTAAACTTTGATTCATTTCCTCTATTTCATGATGGAAAAATAACTCCTACGGGTCTGAATATAGACCCATTGTCTCATAATGTGTGGTGGTGAAATGTCTATAAATATGAGAGGGAAGTCATATGTGACTCACACTGTGTAAGAGGTATTCTGTGGGCTTTTCCCAAACAGGAAATAACATCTCAGGAGAAAATGGGACACCATTTGACCTTAAAATTAGGAAAATGAAACTTTCTTCAGTTCTTCATTGATGTACAGCATGTACTTCATATGCATGAATAGCAACACTTTTGCAAAAGTGCTTATACAGAGAATATGACAATATTTCTCTCACCTGTATAAGTCTGATTCCATTTCACTCTCTGTTACATAAGGAATGTACAGCAGCTGATAATATAACGTGCTGCAGATAAAAATCGTCCTCAGGTGGTTACAGTTAAGGTACAGCAGGGAGAAAGTTGTAGCAATCAAAGCAATGCGGCTCCTCCTGTAAAATCCTCAAAGTCGTAAATAGCTCAAGAAGCTGTCACATGAATTTCCTTGAAAACTCATTCACTCATGCCATCAATGATAAGATAAAAGGCTCTGCAGAGATTTTTTTTTTTTTACAATATCAAGATTAGTGGTGTAACAAGAGTTAACAACCAGAAAACCGATTTATTTTGCTTGTTAATGTTTTCTAAATTGAGTAAAGGCCTGTATTTTCCTATACTGTCAAACCAGTCTTTTCCAGAAGCCAGCTGGTGCTGCAGGTTTAGGACGTGTTGAAAGTAGTCACGTTGGAAACCAGATACCAGTAAACTACACCGACTGTACAGTGCAAATGCAACGAAAACTTATACTGATGAATGACTTTTTATTAAAGGATATTCTAAGGTCTGTTCCCATCGATTGCGGTTCTACTCAACTCCTAACTGGGTCGCGTCGAGCTGTGTCAACCTTATACATGTCATTCTTGGCCAACTGCAGACAGGTTCTTGGCCTGAGATGCTACTAAAGACTACTACATACATCACCAACACACTCCCACAGGTCAATGTTTTACAACCTGGATCAGTGCCTAACCTCCCCCAGCTTTCAATCATCCACTGACCACCTCCCCTAGAACCTCCTGCTTCACACCGATTGGCCAGAAAGGGATCACCCGGATCTGAGTCATAACATCATGGACAAACCCACACACACACACACAACTGCAAATGAACACCCTCATGTGTCCTTTTTTAGGATTTCCCAATGAATGTCAGTGTAGAAATTTTATGGCATTTGTTTTGTTTTTTTTTTGCTATTTCAAGAGGTTGTGTTGGTGCAGAATTATCCCAAACCTTGTGAAAATGAAAACATCAAAGGGACAGTTGTATGCTCTGCAACTTTGACATCTGCTCAACACCGTCCAGTGAAACCTAACCTGTGATTATCTATATTTCGCAGGGTGGAGAGGTTACTCCAGGACGTTGACTTTAAGGGAAGAGGTGAATGAAACGCAAGCTTTTCTTTTCCTTTATCAACATTTCAGACTTGAATGTATTTCTGCAGAAACGTTTTTTTGATTGATGAAATTAATCCCAGATAAAATAAGACTTCACACTTCAAATCTCACCCGTCGTTTTGGGAACAAAAGACTTGTACAAGTATGCTTGCATGAAAATTAACAACTTGCAGGCCACGCTATAGCTGATATGGTTTGTGAGCCTGGGAAAGCATCCAGTTATCCACATTTACATTCCCTGCTGTCTATTCAGAATTAATATTCAGTGCTGCTTTTGGACTCTGCAGGATATGACACTCGTGAGGTTTGCTCAGTACTGGACGGAAACTATTTCATGAAAGTTTCTGGTTGAGGCTAATTCAAACTAGCACCACACGATATCCAATCTGCCCCTACGAATGTCTTTTTTCAAATGGTATTTAGAGCCAGACAAAGGATCATGGGATAATTAGCGCGGCTGCGGGCCCTCAGCAGGTTTCACTGCTTCTCTGAGAGTTCATAGGCTATGGGAATTATCAAATCACATCTTTTTTTGCTGACATAGCCAACTGTTAACCCTTCACAGATCTGACCCACTTCACAAAGGACTGCGGCGTTCCCTTTCTTCTTGCCCCGGCACTGCACAATATCCAGTCTGTGGCCCACTCCATAAAGAGTGCATTGTATTCAAGGCTTTGACATAGATCTGAGCTGAGAAGATAGGCAGGTCTCCATCCATCTCCGTCTGTTTATTGATGAATATGATGCCTCATATTCATCAGACAGAGACTGTGATATTTAATACTTTGAAGACTAAATCTTTGTTTTTACATCATATATATTAATTTATTCTAAATTCGTAAGAGTAATGTGGCCTTTTTACACTTACACAATATACTATTAGTGCTTGAAAAGCCCACTGAAAGAATATAATATAAGTAGATTTGGCCAAATTGTTTGATAAAGTTATTGATTTGAATGTGATTGTGTATGATATAGATATTGCACACGTGTATTTTGTATTTAAATATTTAAATAAACTATAATCTGGTTTTGAAGACATTGAAAGTACATGACAATAAGTCCATGTTACATGTAACACATGTGAAAGGAATTGAAGGTTTGTTGCAGTAAACCTCACATGGGTGCAACCTTTCAGCTCATGACAGAACACCAACTGAAGATCAATGTTTTACTGCTGGAGTCCTTTCACTTGCAGCGCAATGCCTCCCTCTACAGAAAGAAGTTCAAAAATAAAGTGTTTTTTTTTTTTCATTTGTGTTCATTCTTCCTACAAACCTGGCTTTTTTTTTTGGATGATGTGTGCTAGTTTTTGCAATGCTAACGACATGGCTCCAGGTTTGGCAACGTCAGATGGTCAGTCAAACTGATATATCTCGATGTAGATAGTATAGATGTATAGATTTGACTTTTCCTGCTGCCCATCTGCATGCTACAATGCTTCTCTCTGTAAGCGTAGAGTAATCTCTTAGCTCAAAGCCTCCCTGCACCAAAGTATAGCCTCACAGAGGAGCTAGCACGGTTGCAAATTGTTGCAGTTTTATCTTTAGCAACTATTTTGTCGAAATAAGCGGACGAAGTCCCGGTAAGATGGAAAACAGTAGCAATCAGAGACTAAATGGACAGCACATTCTGGCTAACAGTGTGTGAATAGTTACCATGGATCGGTGGATTGTAAAGGCCTAGCGTTCACCCCACCTCCTGCTATTTTCCATCTTGGGTCCAAGGTTCTTAGCAGCTACCCAAAACAATAGGTCAGACAAGGCCTCGTGGAGAGCAGCGACTATCAGCAGACAAAGGAACAGTCTCTGCCTATTAATCTGACATCTGGATAAACTGTTTTTGATATGGCTGTGAGGCAAAAACCAAATTCTTTTACAAAAACACATCTAATAGCCTTGACACAATATGGTCAGTCTGCATCACATTTAAAGATTTGATTTCATGTCACGTTCTGGAAAAGAGGAAGGACATTGTATCAACAGCACAGGTTCATCGGCCTCACATTAAAATACACAATAATAACTGTTAGTTTGATACTTTTACATAAAACTATTTTTGAATTTCTGCTTTCTCAAAAAGTATTAGTGTGTATATAAGTAAGATATTAGTCTCACATACAAATCATCAGTTTTGCTTTACACAAAAATAATGAAAAGTAGGGTTAGGGTTATTGGATAATTTGATTGTTTTGACTGAAAAAATAATGAATGAAAAACTGAACGAATGAAAAAATAAGCCAGGGTTATGTAATGAAACATCCAAACAAAAGGCTTTTCAGTATCTATAATACAGATCAGATGAATTAGCAGCCAAGAGCCAAGAGTGTGACTGACTAAAGCCGACTGGAACACTTTTGTTTTGCATTTAAAAATAAATTACTTATCAGAAAGATTTTCTTAGGAACAACAACATGTGAACCATTATTTTTAAATCACAGAGTCGCTTTATGCCCTATTTTTTAAAACTTTTATCAAAGCAGCAGTTGTCACCACTGGCAGCAGGGAAATGTGTGTATGTGAGTGCCGGCAAAATAGACCTAAAATACTTTGCAAGTGGTGTACTTTATCCAAAACAAAATGTATTTAATGAATAAATTAATATTCGAATACTCTAATTAATATTCCTGACCACAAGAACTCAAGCAGGGAACCATATTTACAGTTTAGCCCTATAGAATCGTTTCACCTTAGACATTTTGACCTTTAAAAGCAAAATGACAGGTGTGACTAATAACATTAAAGTTGGCTTATGCAGCTCTTCAATGACAATTTCAAATTAACCATTATAATAAATGATGACACCAAAATACTGACATACACATGACTCTACATTTAAAAAAATATCTTCAATATGTAAATTACAGAAATAACTAAGCACCTGGCCACAATCAGTGTTCATTGTTTTTGATGAAGTTACTATATATTGACAGATTCAGACATTTTTTTTATATTTTGTATTTTTACAAAATAAACCTGTAGGCTTAAATGAATTCCATTTGCAAGGAGAAGACGCATGGAAGGTGGAATAATTGTTTGGTGCGCCTCCTCTTTATAACTGTGATATTCTGCAAACCCAGAGGAGGGAGCTGCTCCCAAACTTTTACAAGCATGATCCCACTTTGTGAGCGAGCGGAGAGAATGGGGAAGGAAAGGGACACCCCTACAAATGGAAACCAGCAATATTTCCTACCAGGGACAGAGGGAGGATGGGTGTGACTCAGCGAGAGAAGAAATGTAAAGTCAACAGCTGGAGCTTCTTTCTCTGACGCTGCCATGAGCAGATTCATGACAGAAAAAAAAATACACACATATTAAAATAATTAACACGATTCTGAAAAGCGTTTGGGATTTTCCCAACTAATAAATGAGGAAGAGTGTGGCAACCATACACATCCCAGAAAAATGTTATCAGGCCTGTGTCCTTGTTTGTTTATACTGCTGATGACAAATGACCCCCCATCCATTAGTTCCTAAATGAAGCCATATGTTCAGCAGAATGCAGGCAAGGCGAGATCTGCTCTTAGCAAATCACCACACACACACACACACACACACACACATATACACACATGAGGATTAACAGGATCAATTTTATTAACTTCACTTTCTCATTTAAAGTTGTAATTTAATAATACTGGTGTCTATGTTTTATAACTGGTACCACTCACATCAGTTTTTCAGGAGTTATAATTAGTGTATAGACAATGACAGTTAAATACAGTTAACACACACACACACATATGATAATTATTGGAAGAGGAATATAATGAAATAGTAAAGCTCAAACAGAAAGAGGGACACGCATTAAGTTTTATAAAAAAAAAAAAAAAAGTAGTTCTTCTTTTTGTCCTGACGTGGGTGGAAAGTTCAGTCCCTGCATTGGAAACCAGGAGGAAGATTTCAGGCCAGTCTGGGTGGAGTGATGTCCAGGTTGGCTCAGGGCTGGAGGAGCCGGTCGCAAATCAAGCCATGCAGGGCTCGAGGGGAAGGCTGGCCACGGTCTGCACGTTTTTGGGGAGTTCCTTGACTTCTGCACCAGTATCAAGATTTAGAGTTTAATGTGCAGCCAGTGAAGTTCAGCCAACAGGGAGTTACAGTAGACTGGAGTCTGGATAAGGAGCTCCACATTAAATGTGAATGTGTAACAGCTGTTAGATTTGATCCATTTCATGCGGGATTTCACAGTTCTGTGCAGCAGAGAAGATTCTCACACAGCGTCCGTAATAATGATTGTCTTACCTCTCGTCTCCCTCCGTGACGGTTGTTCGCTCGCGGGTTGACCTTTGACCTTGGATTAATATGTTAGCAGCAGCGGCACCTCACGGTTCACTTAGCTGGGCTATGCCGGCAGCTATCAGCAGCCTATCAGTAGCTGCGGGATAACGTCACACATTCTTCCTGCATGAGCTCTTAAGTGTAGATAACCTCTGCAATACGACTGTTTAAATGCTAACAGCTTTGTCCTTGGATACTTCACCTTTTAAAAAAAGTGTGGTGTCAATTTTAATGCTGTGCAGGTTAAGGTTTGAAAAGAAAAGGACATTAATGCACAGTCTGTTCAGACAATTGATACCGGAGCATGGTATATCCTTCTAAAGCTGCACGAATCAACGTTTTTATTTGTGGCTATGTGTGATGTTAAAGGGGTGGCTTGCAGAGACAAACCCACAAAGAATTATCACTCAGCGCTGCATTTTCTCTCAGCTCTACTGAGCTTTATTGCTTGTTTAAGCTAATTGGTTTGGTTTTACAGTCCTCAACTTTACTGTTTTGGTTTACTCTCGCCGCTCTCAACTTTATTCCCAGCAGCAGCAGCAGGCAGCTATTTCCGGAGAAAAAGCTTGCATGAAACCGACTGTTACCTGCTCACCAAACAGTACAGAGATGGCTGTTAGCTGGTGACAGAATGGAGCGCTAACTTTGTTAGCTTGCTGTGGAGTTTTGCCACATGAGAAAAAAAAAATAAATGAATGCAGCTTTAAACATGCAACATGGACAAAAGATGAAGCTGCAGAAAAGGAAGAACACTTTACTAACATTTATTTACTGAGTGATAATGAGAAGCCAGATCATTCTTGTTCAGAACGCTGTTTTATTCAGTATTTAAATGTATGCCCACTGCTACCAGAAAAGGGTCGGCTCTATAGCTCCTCTTCTCTTCCCGGAGTGCGATGAGGTGATAAACTCTGAATAACCGGTGCATGACTGGGCTGTCATTACACCGATTCAACCACAGGGACCTTTATTTACACATCCTCCGTGAACAATGTCAAAGAGGCAAATGTTAGGCCAGATAACAGAAGGCGAGATGAGGCGGTGCTAAAGCACATACACATACACACACACACACACACACACACACACACACACACACACACACACACACACACACACACACACACACACAAACAGTACTGTAGATGGCGAACGAAGACAATAAAGGGAAGGGTTAGTTAACATGTTGTCATGGCCTCGTTGGGGCAGCGCCTGGAGCAGGAATCACACAATATAATGTCTGTCCGGGGCAGGCAGGCACACACACAGTATGGAAATAAATGGAATTCCACCTCAGCTGTAATATCTGTAACAGAATTGCATTTTTCTATCCTGTCCCGTATCACCCAGCCAATCATAACCAGTTTGTGAACACGCCAAACGCTGCCAAATATCAGCATCACTATTGATTTCCCCACAGCCTAATATTTCCAATCATGGTTTAGTATTGATCAGTTTAACATAAAATACTTCATCCATGTAAACAACAACTTATATAACTATTAGAGATGATAGAGAACAGGTCATGAGGTACACACACATACATATGAAATATGCTTGAATCCTGGCTGTAACACACCGAAAGAAGAGAAGACCCAAGTTAGGCTCTTGTGGAATTCTCTTGACAATACACAACAATTTCCCCCTAATGGTCTAATTTGTCGATGCATCTTTTTGTTTACAGTTACTTTAAATTGCAGATAATTTTCCCATGTGGAAAAATGCATGGGGTCTGTTTCCCACAGCCCTCTCCTCTTACAGTAATGTGACTCAGACAGAAGACGGACGACAAGAATGTCTCTCATCTCAGTGGAGCAGGTCACTGCCTCTGCCATAAAGATACAGTCATGACCAGGACTAATGTGTGCTGTCAGTCATGAACACTCCGATAGTGAAATGTTATGAAAATGTGAGTTATGACCGACCACGCTGTGTGAAAATGGCTGCACTCTTGATGCATAATTTAAAAAAAAAATAGAAGGGAAACTTTCCTACCATCTAATTTTTTTGTCTAAAAGAATTTCTATTTTCTTTTGTTTTACTTTTCAGAAACTCTTTCATCCCTCACAGGCTTCCACTCTGCTTTTCCCCTGCTCTCTCTGTAGCTTTAAATGTGACTATATCTTAGCTGAATTCCCTAGTGAGAAGAGTTTTGGGGAGTTTTTTACCTTAAAAGGCCATGTGGAGCAGTGTGCTGGTTTCCTGTGGGAGGGCTTTCCTCCCTCTGACTCTGAAGCTGGAGGCCGGGCCCATCCTCATCCTCTCTCACCCCGCTTCAGTCACTCCCACTTACACACACACACACACACACACACACACACACACACACGCCTTCCTTTCTTTTTACACTCCCAGCAAAGTGGTGAAATCCACTGTGTGTGTGTGTGTGTGTGTGCTGGGTGAGGGGGGGTTCAGTCCATATTGACCTCCTTACCTAACAGGAGGTGAACACACGGTCACACAGGAAAACAAGGGAATGAGAGAGACAAAAAGTAAAGACGGCAGGCAAGGGAAGGAAAAAGAGGGAAAGAGAGGAAAAGAGTGTCAGGAATTAATGTAAAAGTGTGGGAGGGGACAGGAAGAAAAGGAGAGGGATTACGAACAGGGAAGGAGTGTGGAGCATGTGATAATGAACCAGACTTCATGAGGTTGAAGCCGCTGACCGCCCCAACTACCAGCGTCCTTGCCCTGTCAGTTAGGCTGTCAGTCATTCCGATACCGAATGTGAGTTGTTGTCCTTATAAGGTCTCTACAGCTGCTGGTGTGTCACCACCAAGTCAGCATGAAGTCATAACTATCAAATACAGTGCCCCGTTTAATTTCCTCTAACTCGTTCCTTCTCCTTGGGATTAAACCCTCCCCCCTTCACAGGTGGTAGTTCTTCTTCTGGCAAAACAATCTTTCAACTGAACCTGCAATGACTTGTTTCTTTGCACTGTATCATTAAATTGATTCGAATCGGCTCATTTCAGTCTCCTGATAATGACCCTATTATATAGTTCAAAAGCACTTTCAAGTAAGTTGAGTTGAGGTTGTTTGTTGTTGCCGATTGGCTATTGGCTACTTTGGTCATGTGGTTTCATGCACGTTCTGTAATAATACATCTAAAAGCAAAAAACCTTTTCAAATGTGGATCCATTGTCTGATTTGTGTCGGTTTAAAGGACCTTGATGTGAACTGAGTATCGATATGTTTCTTATTGTCAACACATCTCATGAGCAGAGCCAAACCAACAATGAATGAATCCTTCTTACAAGCATTATGTATTCATCCAGAGCCTAATGTAATTTATTCCTCTGTGCCATAGACCTTCATTATTGCCCATAAACTGTTAAAAATACATTAGCACGGTCAATGTCTTACCCATCTCCATGAAGATAACACTCATGTTAGTTTATTTATTGACTACTTACAGCGATCACTCCAAAAAGTAGTTCTGAGGCAGATATATTGGTTCTGATATGTAACACAACAAGCTAGTAAAGCTCTGCAAACATGACAGAATTCCTGCATGTGTGCAGTGCTGTGGCTTATAGAGGACTACTCTCCAGGGACTAAAAACCTGATCGCTGTTATTAGTCTAAACAAACTATCATGAACTGTGGTGAAGGAACATGTCACCCACCCAACTATGTGTCTCATTGAAATGTTTTTAAAGGTTGAATATCACAGAAATAGCTGCTAATTTACTCAAAATAAGGTCTAGTAGTAAATAAAGAATCAAACACTCAGAAAAATGGAGAAAGGCACACCGCCTGGATTTAGAAACTTTCACGGTTTGTTCTTCCATGACTTTGTGATGTCATGCACTAGCACCCTCCCTGTGTGGAGGCTCATGGCTACCTGCCCACAACATCATCAGTTTTCTTACTAATTGTGACCAATTACATATACAAAATCATCAGTCTTAGAGTCATCAGTTGACACAATGTGCGTCATACACACTTAAGTCTGGTATGTTCTTACCTGCTCTCACAGGAACGTGTTGCATAATCAGATATTCACAGACAGCGGAAAACACTTTTGGTAACAATAAAAGATAGGTAAATGTTACTGCCCTGAATATTTTACAAATATGGCTATGCATGTTCCAGACTAAAGGTCAAACCCTATTGATTAAAAGGGCAGTTCACCCCGAAAATCTGTCTATATTGAAATTTTCCAGATGGTATTGGTGAAGCCAAGAGATGTCAGGCTTCTCTACAATAAACTTTAGTACACAAAGTGCCAAAAATACTTTAAACTCAACAGCAATGTCAATTTACTGTTACAACCCTGTTCCACCCAGTTCCACTGTATTGAAGAGAACATCTCCAAAACTCGCCAACTCACATCAAATCCTTGATGGATAAAAAGCTCTACACATATATATTGATTTAGGGGTGAACTGTCCCTTTAATAATTTGCTTGTGTTGATCTCGCAAACCATCAGGACTGAGCGTGTGATCTGCTTTAGGTCACAGTGCATTTATTAGACTCTGAGAATGTTCAGTTGCACACAGATTCCTGCTTATGCTGATTGATTTCTCACCATGTGAACCTGAGCTGCAGGTTTCTGTCTCCAGGTGGCCTGACAACAATCTTCTGTCAGCTCACTGATGTATTGTTTCTGACTATAGATGTATTAACTTGGGTGAGTATTCTTTATAAATGGTGGAAATAATTGGGACCAATCAAAAACCTGTTTGTCCTTTCGAGTGAGTGTCACTGCATTCAAATTGCGCACGACAACACATTCATCAGGACGTCGAGTGAATATGAGCCTTCTGATAATGGTGCAGCCGTCTCTGCATGTTTTGCACTTTGTCCATACTGCCAACAATGATGCGCTTTACTTTCCCAAAAGCAAAGAGAGGTTTCGACATGCAAAAACACTTTTCATTGATTAGCTATGCTCTAAACATCTGTGAGCTACCTGTGTGAGTATGAATGTGTGTGTGTGTATGAGTGGGCGGTGGGCCATGACGTTGCAGGCAAGGCAAAAGCTTGTCGTCATACAGGAAACATGTGTTTCTGCTTGTACAGGCAAGACGTTACAGAGTAGATTCACCTCACGGTGTGTGTGCCTGTGTGTGTGTGTCACCAGAGACCAGATGGTGTCCTGTCTAGGTGAGTCAGGAGGTATGTCGCTACCCCAAGGCCATAGGAGTTCACGCTTGCACACATACAAAGAAGACCTTGGTTTCTCCTTGATGGAAAGAAGCTATGATCTGTTTAGCTTTGCATTGAGGAGCGTCGTCCCTGGTCCTTTACAACATGCTCCGTTTCCCGTCATGGATCCAAACCATGAGACACACTCATATTGGCTACTTCACAACTTGAATTTGTAAAATATCCTCGTGTTTAGTCTGGGCCCCCTCCGCAGAATTTCTGTGGCTGCGCAGCAGTAAGAGAAAGCATACTTGGAACGCTGGGAGAGGATATTGAAAACATTAAATTACACTCTTGAATTACTCACTGAGAGGCTGTTGTGGAACATGGAGAATTTCAGCTCCAGCAGAAGAAAATGGATTCATGTGGATAAGACCTATACTATTAATATTACAATTTTTATGAATGATTTAATACCTGCGAGAGATGCCCATAATGTAAAATATGCATTATCAGATCTCACCATATATTTAAACGTCCATGTCTTTTGTTACATTAAGACAAGTATTGTATTCACCCAAAGACTCCCCAAAGCCAACCGTAGTACAGTATGTAACTTACATGTGATAAAACTTGAACCTTCCAATACACATACACTGAGAATGGACTCTTCAATGAGGTAGATGTTGTCTTGTGTCCAACAGTTTTGAAATGAACAATACTGGCATAAACATTCAAATTTGTTTAATTAATGCAGTGCCTGTAGGCACTAAGTATGTTTTCCTATAGAAAAGTGGAAGCTTAAGTAGATTTTTCATGTTTGGCCAAATGAGGATGTGTTAAACAATTACAAAGTCTTAATATACAAATTGTACATTGGGTGAGACAGACATATATTGAGATAAGGTGGGATTTTAGGATGGGGTGATTTTCATCCAAAATAAAACTGAAACAACATCACATAAGATAACAAATGGACGACTACCATAATATCCTGGCGGTCTTATTTAAACCCATAATTGCCTTAGTATTTGTCCTCCTGCCATGAAAAGCTAAACAAACATGCTGCAGTTTAGTTAATAATTTGTATTTCCTGAACCTGACAGTAGATAACTTGACGCTAAACTACACAAAGGATTTGTCTCATTAATCGTGACACTCATTATTATTAGTACAGGGATCACGCCACATTCAGGCTGTTGCTCTTGTTTTCATTGTGAAAAGCACTGAAGCCACAACAGCTTACAACCGTCCAACAACAATACAATGCCCTTGCTCCTCATTTAACTATTGTTCAAGCTGCAGTCACCTTGAAAGGCTGCCAAACACCAAACAGCGGCTGATTATGAGCCAAATTGCTCTGTACAGATCACCGGGCTGACCAGAAAAAGTGAAGCTGGAGCCATATGCAGTATACTTCTCCTCATCCAGTTGTTTTTTTCCTGGCTTGTCTTTCCTGCTCCGCAGGACATTTTGGTTGCGGACTGGCCTCGCAGCTCCTCCACATCAACACTGCAGACAGCTGTTGCTCACATCAGTGGCTGCAAACAGCAGAAGTGTAGAGTTTCAGCAGGGTTTCTGTGCACTGTATTTATCAACTTAACTCCCAATAAAACCTGATTGGAGATTTTTTTTTATCTATATCGCGGGGAGAAAAGGCGTTTATGCTGGCTGAAGCAAGGAGGTGCTTAGTCGATAGATCCACTGTCCACAGCTCATGAATAATCTTTTTTTTTTAAATAATCTTATTTAAAAAAAGTCCAGTCTTTACATTGGTAGCACCAAAGCCTGTAATACACCAAAACATCTCTGCCTTAGAATGTAAACAATAGGGATTCATTGTAGGTGTTTAAATATATAATACAGTGTCCTCTTGATAATACCCAGCAGCACATTCCTGACTGTAATTATGGCTCCAGCGGTTATGCTCGATGTTACAGCTGAGGCTGGACAGTCCCTCAAGTATTACAGCCTGCATATTCACATGACTAACAATAAAAAGATTACACATCAAACACTTTGAAAGCTGGTTTTAGTCACAGAATTAAGTATTAGACAATGCAAGATATTTAATCTGTCAGCAAAAATGTCCACCCACGCTTTTTATAAGGTTTTTATTATAGAAATTACAAATTGGCTCAGTTTTCAATTAAAAAACTTGGGTGACATTGTTGATTTTCAAGCAGCACATAATATTATAGCTGAAATCCTCTGTGACAGGGGGGGAGGGGGAGGGGCATATCTGCTTTATAAGGATTCTTTGCATAGATGAAGTCATCAAAACTCTTTCTGTCGCTCACATTCATAAATATCAGTATACACTTACAACTGATCTCCCCTTATCGAACTGTTTATCACAAGTCTGGTCAGAGCAAATGAATAAAAGAAGGTCAGGTCAGGTTTCGTGGGCGTCGATAAAGGAAACTATCAAAGCTAACCATTGCATACATCAGCAGTATTTGCAGGCTGAAGCTGCAGTGTGTTGTTACATTTGCTCTTCAGAGTAATTCCTCCTCGAATCCTTCTACAGACTTTTGGTTTACCAGCTATCTGAGCGATGTCCCTTATTTATAACTCGGTTAGACTGTTGAAGCGCAGATGCCAAGATGCTAAAAGCCAAAACACAGAGGCCGTGAGCTGGATCCTCTCCCTTCAGGGGCCTTCCATCTTTCTACATCTCTCTTTCTGTCTCTCTCTCTCTCTCTCTCTCTTTCCTTCTCTCTCTCTCTCTCTCTCTCTCTCTCTCTCTCAGCATGTGTGGTGCACACTGGTCTCCATTGTTCCCAAAAAACTCAGATTCTCAGTCCGGTTTCATCCCTCACTCACCAAACTCAAATATCAGATGCACAGAACTCAAACACACAGACACACAGCTCCCATTTCACACTCGATGCTCAAATTTCCTTCAACCATTATCATCCTGCTCACCCTGATAATAACACTTCAGCTAAGCACAAAGGAGCTGTTTGAATGACATCATATAGCCATAAAAACAAAACAGGATGGAATGATAGAGACACAAATTATTATTCTCTCTCTCTCTCTCTCTGAATGGAGACAGGTGTGCTGGAGTCAGAGCGGAGCCCAACCAGCTGCAACCTGTTTCATAAGCAGGACCTCTACTTATACTCAGTCTTGTAAGATCCATTCTACCAGATCGTAGCATCTGTTCAGTCAGTCTATGCTTCAAGCTGTTTCTCCTCTTATCTACTTGATGCCTGTTTTCCTGGTCTCCTCGTCCCTGTTTCCCCCCTTTGCTGCAGCTCCTGGTTCCCAGCTACCAGCTTAACCTTTACCGCAGGCATATGTTCCCTTTTCCTCACTTTAAAATAAATACTGTCTTCCTACCACATCCCTGTCTCCACGCCTCTGTCTGCACATGGGTTTACCTGCCCCACCCCGGGTAACAAATGCTGTGCGTTCACATCAAGCTACTTCACAAAGTCCATTCATCCATTTTCTATCCCTCACTAGGGTCACAGGGGTCTAATCTCAGCCTACTTAGGGTGAGAGGTAGGGATACACCCCCAGACAGGTCGCCAGTCTGGGGAACACACACTATTCGCTCACACACTCATGCCTACAGGCATTTTAGAGTCTCCAATTAACCGAAGCATGTTTTTGGATTGTGGGAGGAAGCCGGAGAACCTGGAGAAAACCCACACAGACTCTGGGAGGACATGCAAACTCCACGCAGAAAGGTCCCAGCCCAAATTCTTGAGCCTACGACCTTCTTTCTGTGAGGCACTAGGGCTACCGCCCACCTCACGAAGTATTATATTGAATTGTACCATGAGAAAACTAATCCCCGAAAATATCACTTAGTTAATTTAGTCCCTAATTTTTTGGACCTGCATTCCCTGTCAGATATGTTTCTTTCCAACCACGTCAAGGCCTCTGTTTAGTTTTATCTTTTAAATCTTTATTTATTCAAGAAAGTTTCCCAGAGACTAAGCCCCTTTTTTGTCAGGATTTAATTATTGACATAACAGTGGACATGTGACAGGGCAACACCTTCGAGCTTTGAAGCCTTAACATGTTGACACGGCGATTACAGCTCTCTTAAATTCTCCCTCTCTCTACTTTGCGTTTCGCTCTCTCATCCCCTAATATACGCAACTCTCAAAGGCCACGAGTTTGAAATGTTGCATGCCAGTGGGACTCTTATCCATTGACAGGAGGTTAAATGTGGAAACGGGACCTGCTTCGCTCTCTCTCTTGTCTGATCTTCGGCAACCCAAATAAGGAGATCAGCCATGGTTGAGTGAGTGGAGCAGAGCAGCCAGATCATTCCTTAGACCTTGGATGAGTGGTTTGATAGGGTGGAGTACGTGTGTATGTGTGTGTGTATGTGTGTGTGTCAGGGAGTCAGGATGGAGTGGACACAGAGTGGTGAGTGGAGCGATGGATGGAGAAACTGAGGGAGGGAGGATAAGAACATGGGAGGAGGTGATCAAGGAGTGGAGGCAGGTTCTGTTGCACTTTAAATCACTACCCATATAGGGCTCAGCTCTCCATCTCTCTTCACAGCTCTTTCTGTCTCCTTCTCTCTTTCTCCCCCTTTCTCTCTCTCTCTCCTTCTCCATTTCTCTGCAGCCCTCGCTGGACTCAGCCTCCGTCCACTGCTGCACGTAGGACAGAATCTCTCACATCTCAACGCGACGGGAGACCGAACTTTGGCTTTCGAAACTACATTTGATCATCTCAGTGAGGGAAACCCAACCGATCAGCCACCATGGAGGCCATCAAGAAGAAGATGCAGATGCTGAAACTGGACAAGGAGAACGCCATCGACCGGGCGGAGCAGGCAGAGACAGACAAGAAGGCGGCAGAGGACAAATGCAAACAGGTGGGAATGCAAGTGGAGAACAAAATGAGAAAATAGGAAAAGAATGGATGGATTAGAAGTGATGTCAATGGCTCTCTCCTGTATATGGCGAAAATAATATATAATTATATTAGCTATGAAAAATCCTATAAATTATAAAGTTAATCAAATTTTATTTGTCACGTTTAGTCATGTCAGGTACAATCACATTGATGTTACAGTACAAAAATTAACAAAATTATAGAAAAAAACAAACTGCAAAGGAACATTCAAGTAACTCTTTGTTTAGCAATCATTTGCAACGTAAGGGCTACGTTTTTAGAATTATTAAATGAAATGTTCTCTTACAGGCCAGATCCAGTTTAAGACAAGCTCTTTCTTTTCCTTAAAAGTCTTTATCCACTTCTTAAGCTAATCACAACACAGATACCATACCAGACATACCTTCAAGAAAAGCCGTCTGCAACACTTTTAACAGTTATTTATACTATAATACTACTTTATACTACTTTCCTTACAGCTGATTTACAGGTTTAATTCCCTGTATCACAGTTTGGAAATATTTAAGAAAGGGTGTTTTATTTTGGCATGAGTCCCGGTGTTATTGCTTCATTCAACAAAGTGACAGGATTAGTGAAACAACCACCGCTCCTTACAAGGACAAGCAACATTCTGGGGATAAACTCTCAAAACTAGCAGAAGTTGCTATTTATGGGATATTCCATTGTATATCTAAAAAGCTAATAAAAAAACATGCAACCCAATAGGAAATGGCTGAAAATTGCAAACGCCTGCTTCTATAAACTATGGTTGATTTCTACACACTATAGCAACAAGCCATCTGAAACCAGTATAGTCCAGTGGAGGACCTGAGTCGACACACAGCAACAACAGGAGCTGAATGGAAGAACAATGTGTTCCAGGACCAGAGTTAATGCTGTTTACAGTGAGGCTCAGTGAGAGCTCTAAAAGAAAATCTTCACACCCTTTGAATGATGTTGACCTTTTCTGTCGATCAGACCACCCTGGATCAAACTTTGGTCTTAGAGGATAAAAAAGAGTGATTACATCGCTTAGTGTTAATGGAGCATCTGTCATGAAGCCCATTTTACAGGTGTATCCCATACAGTAGGAACACACACACACACACATAGACACACACGCACACACTCATTAGGTCCCAGGCGTCTGTGTGTTCACACTGATAACGGCGGTATTTTTAGACGCAAGAGAGGATAACAGTGTGGAATTCAGTTGAATTATCAGCCATACTTCACGGGCTCAGAGTGGAACACAGATTAAAGGGGGACACTTAACCCAAAGTGTGTGTGTGTTTGTGTGTGTGTGAGAGAGAGATGATTAGGGTCTGCATACCAGGGTTCATGTCATGAGAGACTGATAGTAAACCATTAGCATTTGAATGTTCCCAAACATCATCCCAACGTAATTAGACTTACAAATCAGCCGCCGCCGCTTTATCACCGGTTTAAATTTAAACACCTTGTCCTCAACAATGTCCCCTCAGACTAAATCATTATTTGACTGCAAACGGCAAACACATGATGAATAACATGACTCGATTCCATCATCACTCATATCACTGATAAGTTACATTCGGTTTGGGTTCCTGGAAACTCTTAACATTGTTTCATCAGCGTAATACTTTGTCACTTGTCCTAATTTCATGAGATTTTTTTTTTTTTAATTCCATCCGATAACATATTTCAGATGTATCCTAAAGAAAATCTACTCTACTTCAGTTTTAGGTCTCAGCTGTAAAACATGTTTAAATATGTGACTTTATAACTATGATTGGTGTTGACAGTGCTTTTTATGCATTATACATGTAGGTGACCCCAACAATTAGGTATAAGATCATTTTAAAATCATTTCTTTACCAATGTTTTTTCTATTTGTGATGTAATGCTCCCTAAACATATAAAGTATTAAGTGTTTGGTGTAATAATAAGTCACCATGAGTTCAGTCGGTTGCAAAGTGAAGGGTTACCTCTTCAATACTTTTCTGCATATTGGATTTTAGAAAGGAAAGAAGAAAACAAAAACACATTTAAAGTTCAAAGTATTTGGTTATTCAGCGCAGACTCAGCAGTGGGTTTTGCAGAACAATAAAGAAGAAACAATAAAGAAGTAAAGCCACATTCAATAAAAACAGGGATTAAAAAGTCACTGAATCTTTTGATGGTTAAAAAAATGTGCATTTGCGACAAAACAGCCACAGTAGAGTTCAAAGGGTGTCCTCTCAAATGGAGATATCAGTAACAAGAGACAGAGCGCACATGGATGGGGAAAAAATACAGGAGAAAAATAGAATTTGGGTTAATAGACACTGACGTGTTGTGCATTGGATAACAGTGTTTTCTTTTGTAGCTGGAGGAGGAGCTGATAGACCTCCAGAAAAAGATGAAGCAGACGGAGGATGAACTGGATAAATTCTCCGAGGGCCTGAAAGAAGCTCAGGAGAAACTGGAACTGTCTGAGAAGACGGCTGCAGACGTGAGTGAAGAAGTCACACATCCACGCTGTAAACACACACACCGGGGGGGGGGGGGAGTCAAGTGTGTTTCACTTCACTTGACTGAAGGCATGTAATGAAACCGACATTCATATACAACAACAATGGAGCAGCTCTGTTTCACGTTGACTTTAAATATTGGACATGCAGAAACCTTTTTTCGTGAAGACGTTTCTGCTTCATAAATATCAATTGCTTGCTTATTCCAATCCTGACATTCAGGTCAACACACATTCAGGTTTCCATGACACTGTGAAGATCTAGAGGTAATTATTCCACAGCTGGACTGTTTTTCAGCCGACTCCAGCTGTGGGTTTACTTTGATCCACTGTGAATGGTTTGGACCACTTCTGAGCGCATCACATTCCTGTGCAGCCACTCCTGAAAGATGAGCACATGGATAAACTGTAACCCCCAACGCACAAAGAGACACATGCAAAGGTTAACAGACAAACACAGCTATTACAGTGCATGTTTACACTGATTGACAAACTGCATTGTCTTCATGCGTTGAGGTAACGTAAACCTTAAATAAATGTAAAATATGACATATATTTTCCTTGTGAAAGCAGTTTTAGGACGACCAAATGCAAAAAGATAGTTTCACTGTCAAGTGTAGGCCTATGTCAGTGATTTCCAGCCGTGCTTGTACCCACAGAAGTATTTCTGCAGTTGGCAGAGGATGCATTGAGAAGTTAACTCGATTAAATTTGACTAAATAAACTAAACAGAATAGAAATTGTGATTTGATTAAAAATAACATATCAACATATTTGTGTTATGGATGAAAATAAATAACATAGAACCAACAAGTTTCCCATCAACCTGGGTCACTTGTCGCCACATGTCGCAATTGAAAGTATTAAAAGTAGTGAGCAAGAAAGCAGTACATTTTAAATAGTTTGTGATTTAGTGGTTTAAATGGATAAAGAAATTAGCGCTGGGTGATATTTTAAAAGGATCATATGTCACAATGTTTTAACTAAATACTTCAATAACGATGTTGCAACAATATTGAATGGATGACTATTGGTGATTGCAGCATTTAAAACCAGGAAAAGACAAAATCTAAGATGATACTGAGATATCAACAGCGATATATTACCCAGTCCTAGCTGAAGAGATTCCAAGTAATGAATAAAGAATTGAAATAAATGTAATATTGGATAAATGGTTGCAAATTCCAGATTATGTCCAAGTTTGTATACAGATCTGACCTAAACACTGACAATTCACTTGTATGAAAAAAAGGGTGACAATATCCACTTTTATGTAATTAATATTCATGAGAACGTATTTCGACTGTGACCTACGGGTACTTTAGTCAGACAGAAAAAGGTTGGGACCACTGTGACACACTTTCCGTCTCATATCCTATAATAGACTTTGTCCTCTATGCCAAAACCAAACTCATTCTCATGTGAGAACATTTCTGTATAGGCCTACGTCACAGTGAAATCAAGCAGAAGCAGTGGACGGGTCCATTTTTCTGTAGATAATTAGCAGCGATCCTATTTTAGATTGTTTGCGACACCAAAGCCCATGCTGTATATTTGTCAGAGGTGGTTCCTCTGGTGTTTGAGTACATATCTGCAGAAGGGTGTGTGTGTGTGTGTGTGTGTGTGTGTGTGAGAGAGAGAGAGAGAGAGAGAGAGAGAGAATAATAATTAGTGTCTCTATCATTGTTTGTTTCTAACAGTGTTTGAGCACATATGTGCAGAAGGGTGTGTGTGTGTGTGTGTATGTGAGAGAGAGAGAGTATAATAAGGATAAAATACTATTCATTCTAGTTTATCAGTGAAATCGCACCTCAATAACAACACATAAGAATCCAGTGAGTCATTTCAATGAGAATACTAAACAACCTGTGCAGGGAAAGGTTTCACGGAAAATAAAAAAAAAAAAAAAGAATCTCCCAGCTGCCACCAAGATGTGGTATTGTTTGAGTCTTGTGGAGGATATCCCAGGGAAATGCAGTGTTGTACTACACACAAAGAAAAGGGAAGTGTCTGACATACAGACACTGAGGCCGAGGCTGAGACACGCTGGATTATCCTCATGCAGTGATTAAATAAACTCTGAGAATAGTCCTGAGAAGCAACACACGTAAAGTGGGTCAAACGGGCCCCTGGAAAAAGTGCTCGCTGAAGCTGCGGTTGGAGTCTGAGTCGATGGAGCTGCGTGTGCTGTTGTACGCGGAAAGAGAAATGACGCGCAGCTTTTATTTTAAAACAAAACTTTTACAAAAAAGGAAGTGGTGGACGAAGGATTCAGATCCTTTGCTTAAATAAAAGTACCAATATAGAAATGTAAAAACACTCCAGTACGAGTGCGAGTACGAGTCCTGCATGAAAAATCGTACTTAAATAAAAGTGCATAAACATAGCATTAACGTAAAAGTCCCCATTTCATCCCTCTGACTGATATATTATTATATATGGCATCATAAGATTATTATTACTTAGGCATCAGTCTCAGCTGCTGGAGACGGAGCTAATTTCAACTACTTTTCATACACTTAGCTAAAGTAATCCAGCGGTTCCCAACCTCGGGGTCGGGCGGTCCAAAGGGTCACCGGATAAATCTGAGGGGTCGTGAGATAATTAATGGCAGAGAAAAGAAGAAAAAAAAAATCTCAAAATCACAAATCTGTTTCCAGTTTGGGGATTTTTTTTCCCCTAATGTTCAAGTTTTGGTATAATGTTGGATCATGGACATGTTTTCATTTCAATAAGTGCTCAATTCACTTATTGAAATGAAAACATCTGAGAAGATTAGAGAGAAAACAGCTCATAGGCATGAGAAATGTGAGCAAACTGCATGATGCTTTAACAAGTGTTGCATTTTAAAATCTTGTTATATTATCCAAAAAAATCTTAATCTTAAAAGTCACTAAAGGTGCCAGATAAGTGTAATGTTTTCCTCTGAAATATAGTGGACTGGAAGTACAAGTACCTCAAAATTGTAAAGTACAGTAATTGAGCAAATATACTTAGTTATGTCCACCACTGAGAAAGAAAAAGAAAAGAAAAAAGGATGTCTACTGTAACTTATTTACTCTGACAGTAACTTCAAAAATCTCCATCCGCTAAAGCTGCTCTACTCCACTTCCATGAATTCCCTTTCCACATGTCCCTTATTAGAGGCCGCAGTCGAGTCATTACACATCTGAATTCACACAAACGGGCCTGACCAGATTGGAAACCTGGAGGGGGGCTGGGAAAGCAGAAGCAGTGAGCCAAAGACCCCGACAAGCAAGAAGTTGCGATTCGCTGAGCGTTATCCTGGCTGGGTTGAATACTACTCCTCATATTTAGGTCATCACAGTTCACTGCCAGCACAACTCATCAGACAAAGAGTCTGTCTTTGGGAGTCTGAAACTATATTAGATTATATACTATAACATTTGCACACAGGCTGCAGAAAAGGGGATGGTGGGAGAGGGTGGCAGCGTGTAGACTTAGCGCGGGTATTAATAACACCGCTCTCGGTGGCAACAATTACTTTTTTTTTCAGGGGAAACTGTGGTGTGATGGCCGGCCGGGCAGAGAAAACAGAGAGCAGGCGGGGGCTCTGGAATGTCAGGAATGCAGCTAAGGCAAACAGAAAGCCCCACACTCCTGTGTCTAATAAAATCAATGCTCCCAGCTTTTCCGGTGCAAGGGGCAAATCAGACATAGAATTACACGTTCTGTTAAAATTAGACTTTCTAGCTGAATGTCAAACGTACATAAATATTAGGGAGGAATTCTTTCCAAATGACCAGACATTCTGGGAGAAAAGAAAGAATGTGCAGTGTTGGCTGCTAAATATGTCACTTCCTGCCACAACAAAAGAGACCAGTAGGACATAGACATACAGACGGACAGTCATGAATATATTTGGACTTATTAGTACTTATTGGGTGTTATTTATATGTCTTGTATTAGTCTTAGTATTTGATTCTCTTCATTTTATTATCAATAGATTCAAATTTGGATTGTTTTTTGTTTGTCTTGCGATTTTAAGAAAAACGCGAATTGTGATTTTTCTGGCTGATATTGCAATTTAGATTTTATTCGCAATTTTCTTCAGTGCACAGCATTTACAAGCATAATTCGTATGCAAGATTAGATGCAAAACTAAATTCAAGAATTTATATTAAATGCATCCCTATTTATTAACATATTACATCGATATGATACATCGGCTACATCGAGTACTTGAGCAACAGCAGTTATTGTAACTGAAGAACTAAAAGAGCATCTATGGCTTAACTTGAACTTAAAGTAGTTCAAGGTCAGGGAGGCGACATACACATGGAAAATAGTTGATGAAAACAAAACCTGAGTTAGGAAACAGCATAAAAACTGTAGCTTTGACGATCTCAAGACTGCATTGCATGAAATTTTGGTTTTCAAACTAAAAAGACAGATTGTTCAAGCCTATATTGCATAGTTAGATTCACGTTAAAACAATCCATTTTATTCTACTAGCTCATATTAGTTTGAATTAATATAGTTTTTCATGATTGTAATTGTAGTTTGGCAACTCATTTCAATTGAATTTTATCTGTATAGCCGAAAATCACAAATAACAGATTCACCTCAATGGGCTTTGCCGTTTTTTAAACAGCAACACAACATCCCCTGACCTTTGACCCTCGCATTTTAAAAGGAAAAACTCCCTAAAAAAAATTTAATGAGGGAAAAAAAAAGAGGAAGAAACGAGGAGGAGCAATCAGGATGAGCAACAGAGGAGGGATCCCTTTGGACATGTCATTAAATGACATTAAATGTCATCCTATTGAATTGAGAACAAATTGAATTGACTGATAATGAGAGAAGATCTTCTTCACTCAGCAGCGAGTCTGAGTTTGAGCTGAACTGAGCTGAACCCGAGGTCTGCCGGCCTAAACTCGCCTAAAGTCCCCGCTAACACTGTTTGCTCAAAGGCCGATCGTGCGAATAGTAAATGGAGAGAGGGTAAACACGGGCAGGGCTAGCTGTGAAACATGACAGACGGAGCGTAAATCTGACAAAGTTCCTCAAAGAAAAACACATTCGTGAAGAATATTTCACACATAAACGTTCGCTGTGACACAGATTCCCCGAAAGGGAAGCGGTCTGTCACTAGCGAGACAGTATAATTGATGTAAATCAGGAAGACACAGATCGCTAATGTTTCTCTTGGCTGTAACAAAGTGTGACCACCTGTGTGTTGAGTTCACTGCAGGTTTTCTGTCACAGTCATTTTCTATACCTGCTTATTCCTCATTAGGGTCACATGGTCTGCTGGAGCCTATCCCAGCGCATTACGGCGAGAGGCAGGGATACACCCCAGATGGTCGCCAGCCAATCGTGGGGCACACACACCATTCACTCACACCTACAGTCAATTTAGAGTCTCCAATTAACCTCAGCATGTTTTTGGACTGTGGGAGGAAGCCGGAGTACCTGGTGAAAACCCACGCAGACACAGGGAGAACATGCAAACTCCACACAGAAAGGTCCCAGACCCAGGACCAAGGAGGTCTTGAACCTGCGACCTTCTTGCTGTGAGGCAACAGCGCTAACCCCTGTGCCACCGTGTCGCCCGTGTTTTCTGTCACATGTTTTATTAATTCACTGGTCAAGTAATTAAGTCTTAAACTCTAGTTTACAGAAAAACACCAAGATAACACTGATATGCCGCTACAACAGTCTCCGCTAAGGTTTAACAACCTTTGAAATACCACATTAAATGTTGTTTTAAAAGCATTCACTTCGAGAACTATTTGTATCAGACAAAGCAGGCAAGGATTTAATAAACACATTCATATTTTGCAGTTTGTGCTCATCCCTGCATGAACACAATCAATTTTATTTTAAATTATTGTCAAGATAACAAGGTTCTAAATGAAACATGACAGTGTACAACGATGTGTAGACTAGTGGAGTGATGCACCATTCAATGATATGATAATATAGTCCAACTAATGCTGGATTTTTGAGGCCAATATTAAAAAAAATCCAGTTAGTTCCATTAACAATATATTGGTTTAGCTCTTTCTTCTTCTTTTTCTACTTCTTGGTCTTCATCTTTTCAAATAAATGACATAAGCAAACATTGTCTGATAAGGATATTTTGTTAAAACAAAGGGGATAGGAGAGGGATATTTGACAGTTGATAGTATATAAGCTTATATATTACATTATTATATCGGTGGTTTGCTTGAGCTCCACCCCTTGTTAGCTTTTCTATATGAGCTTTGCAGGAGTTTACAGTTTAGAGTCATGAAGAGGTCAAACTCCTCTGAGTTTTACAAGCAAAAAGATTTATGTTGCATCCCATTAGGGGGTCCCAACCTCCACGTTTGGTACCACTGATACAACCTTTATGACATGTTAGAAAAAAAGCAGACACATATTGTATATTATAGTGTCATGTTGTCTGGAGAATTAAGAATGTTTCTTTTTTTCTTTTTTTTCCTATAGTCGGGTGTTTGACCTTCACTGTGTAGAGTGATGTATGTGCAGAGTTTGACGCTATAAGGATGTATTCATACTTATCCATTGACAGTGGAACATTTCTCTGTGCTCAGTCACTGAAAAAACAATTTTACGGTCATGATTTGTGACATCACAAAAAGTTTGGAAGCCAATTTCCATCCAATATTCAACAACAAGCTTGATGTGGAAACTTGAAGAGACTCCAACAATGAGACTTTCCAGTGAAGTAGCAGTAAAACGTTTGAAATAACAAGTATTTGCATATTTATACCTGAAATTGTGAAATATGTCATTTTAAAGGTCCCATATCATAGAAAGTGATTAGTATTATAAGGTATAAATCCAGAGAGAAATGCATACAGTCCATATTCAGAAACTGTGTGTAATGAGCCATCAGGATCGCCAGGTACGTTGTGATGTCACAACTATACAGACAGGATTTATCTGGACCATTGAAAAGTGAAGGAACATTCACCTTTATTGACAGGTGCATGTAATGGTACTATAGGTTGAAATTGCTCTGGGCAAGAGGAGCAATGTCACATGACTGTATTTTTAACTGATTATGATATAAAATACAAACATACTTTTGTTGTTTTTTTGATAAATATAGATAAAGGGGAGAAATATGACTAGGGATGTGATCTAAAATGATTAAAAATACCTTATTTATCATTCCAGGAGGGCTTTAAAACCACAAATATCTCGCTAGGGACATCAAAACTTCAAATAAAACCACTGAAAAGTGTGAATTAAGTCTAAACTATACGCTGAACTCCCATTTATCCTGGGCTTTTCTATTTTCCCCTCGAAAGTCTCGTAGCAGAGTGATCGGGAGCTCGCGTGTGCGCGCGCTCGCGCAAACACACACGCAAGCCCCGCCCCCTCTGACCTCATCGTCCCAATCATCTCTCTCCTCCTCCGGCCTCCACAGTCTGGCGCTCTCGGCTCCTCTCACCGCGCAGCTTTTTTTTTTCTCCTCTCTCCTCCTCCTCAAACTCCAAGTGTCCGGACCAAAGGCTGCCACATTCCCGAGGACAACTTCCAACGCTGCTCATGAACTTTTTCATTCCTCCCCGAGACCAAGAAGAAACCTCTGGATAACACCTGGGACACTCTTTAACTTCCTGGTTATATAACTTTTGTTGCACTTGAACGACTCCTTTACATTCCTTAAAGACTATCTTCTCCGGACGGACGGTCGTTTTTTTTCCCCCCATTTAAACTTACGGTTAAAAAACGTTTTTTTCCGCGTTTTAACACCCCGAACAGACCAAAACAGCAGGAGGAGGTAGTAACTTGCGTTTTTTTTCTTTCTTGCACAACTCAGAAATAGTCTTTTGCTGTGTTCCCCCCTTTTTTTGTTCTACGTGTAGTCTTAAATTAAGCGAACCAAACAGTCCCAATGGCAGGTATGAACTCTCTGGATGCTGTGAAGAGGAAGATTCAGTGTTTGCAGCAGCAAGCCGACGACGCAGAGGACCGGGCTCAGGTCCTACAGAGAGAGCTGGACAGTGAACGGGAGCTCCGAGAGAAAGTGAGGCCATCAAAAATCTTTTTTTGGGGGGGGGGTGGGGGGGTCTTTTCTCTTTCTCTCCTTTTTTTTTTTTTTACAATTTCTCCGCTGCGCTCAGCTATCATCTGTCCCACTAGGCTGAGCTTCCTCCCATTCACCTCCTCTCTGGGACTTTCTGGCTAAAATAATTAGTTCGTGTCATTGATTCACTCGCGGGGCTGTGATTGTGCCACAATGCAAGGCGTTGGTCTGTAATGAAAAAAGGAAAAAAAAAAAAAGTTTGGATTCCTGCAGGTCTTTGCGCATGCGCAGTGCTGTCTGATTTACAGGCCGCTGTAAATCTGCTGTGAATAACTTAGACCACGTAGACAACGTTGAATCTTGCTTTTTTTGTATTAAATAGAAGTGCTTATTAGCATAAATCGGATCAATCAGAACTACCTACTTAAAGTAGAAAGTCAGTTTTTTGTTTGCTCAGTGGCACTCAGGCAGGGTGGATGTGTTCTGATGGGAATAAAGTGTATAGGCTATAATATGCCCCCTCTGCTATTGTGGTTTCAAAATTAATACACTAAAAAAAAAATCATTTTCAACACTTTCATGTGTTTTAGGTTTCAACATGCAAAGTATCAAGAGCAGTTGCACACCCCAGCCTTTAATTAGCACAGGCCACTGTAGTAGTTCCTCAAATGTGTGTGTGTGGGGTTTCTTGAACCGGACACACACACACACATTGTAAGTGACTCATTCATTTCCCACCAGCTCTGTCACCTGCCTGTCTCTTGACTCTCGCCCTCATCGAGGTTTTATAGCTTTTACGCAGAAAAGTCACTCTCGACTCGTTTCACACGCTGTTCTTTATGGCACATGCTGCCATGTCCTTTGCATCGGAGCCAGTTAATGATAGGAGATTCACGGGGAGTGGGAGGGGAAGGTGTGGCTGTAAAGATATGGGAGCTGGGATGATGAAAGGAGCAGGCCTGCTGTAGGATTCACCCCTTGCTACAGGCTGCCTATTAGGTAACGGGGCACCTTTTTAATGTGACAATTGGGGCGTTTGCTCTGCTTCTGAGGGAATTTGTGCTGATGCTAACTTGTAATTTGACATCAGTGACTTAAGGTATTATTTTAACATGAACGAGAGTCCAAGTGTTGACCACTGTGGCTTCATTATTAAGTTTCTCTCCTTCAAATCCTCTTTTTTTATTTTTTTTCTCTCCAGTGAAGTCAGGTCGGTTCAGGAGCACTGAAGCAGAGATAATTTGAGGAATGAAGTGGTGCAGGATTTCAAAAATAGCTGCACGGTTGTTGGAAAAAGTGCTCCGGTTGAGCATATTGTTCTCGTCTTGTCCTCTTTTGGGATGAGACACACGCCTCCTTATTAATTTCTCATGTTAAATTAGGCCACTGTGTCACATGTGGCGGTGGGCGTGGGAACGGTAACGGAACGAGAGCTGAGAGTGGCGACACACGCACACTCTGTTGTCAAAAATTATTCTGATATGAAGTCTTATCCTTGAAATGAGACATCCTACAATTAAAATATTTAATGCACCCACAGAATTCAGCTGCTAAATCAGCTGCATCTTTGGTATTTTAGCCACTCTGTCTTAAGAGTGATGGATATTACATGTTCGTAGAGACTTTGTCAGTTTCATCCCTGTCAGCCTAAATGAGTAAAAGCAGTTTCAGCTGTCACACGTCTTAATCTGAGTGCTTTCAAAGTCAAATAGAGCGGCGCGATTGTGTGTCGGAGTGGTGTGCTCCCATATGTGAATAATTAGGGCAACCTGGAGTTATTCCATGGCACAAAAACTCTTTCATCAGAGCCCGGGGAGATCAAAACAAGAACCTTGCTGGGTGTGTTGAGGTAATGAATCATTGGTTGAAAATGCGAGGGCAAAAAGAAAAAAACAAGTCGGCCACATCTCTCGCTAAAAATGAAGAGTAATCGCTCAGTGTTACTTCTAGTGTGGCTTTGACGCCTGTGTGGATGTTACCCAACATCTCAATAATGCTTTACGGTGACGTTACGGAGACGCGATCCGCTGCCGACGGGCTCGTTTGACCTGCTTAGGTGGGTTTTATCTACAGCTATCATTCTTAATGAGCTGTTCAGTGTTCGCAGCAGTTCTGTTTTGCAGTGCGAAGGCTCCGCTGAGGTCGTTTGCACTTCATTCATGACCTGGGGAGCTCTGTGCGAGAGAGGAGGATGAACCAGATTGGCTGTTGGTTATAACGTGGAGGCACGTTTGAGACCCTAACCCTGAGGTTCTGCAAATGCATAAAATGCACTAAATTTGAAAGCATCTATTCCTCCTTTCTTTTGAAAGCTGATCATGTTTAGTCCGGTCACAAAACACAACAACAGTAGCCATGGTGATGACTTCACCACATTGCATGCCGAGATACGGTATGTGGTCTACTGATCCGTATCTAAAACCAAATTAAGAAAAGGGAACTTCTTTGAGCTTCGATCAAGATCCACCCCCAACCCCCCACCCCGCTGCCCCTCCCAGGATGCTGTCTGCCGGCTCTGGTCCGGTACTTCCTGTGGTTCTACTCCCAGCACTTCCTGTCCCCACGCTCCAGCCCTGATCAACAGGAAGATTAGTGTGTGCGCTGTGCTCATAGTTTCTACGGTGTTTCTACAGTTTACAGTCAGTGATGTGCAGCTCCAGTGAAAGTTTAACCCTTAAACTTTCATCACTTCACTTGAAATGGGTTTTAATTTTAGCTGATCCTGATAAAAATCAATGTAACCCAACCAGAGATATCTGCTCTTTTTTGTTCCATTCATTCCTCTTCCTCCAAGTCCCTCCCTATCAAAGTCTGGTGCCTACATTAGCCACAATGCAACGCAATCGCCAACAGTTCGGTCTTGGATCTGGGCGTGTTGATGCTAGTAGCACAACCGCCAGCCTTTTAGAGAGATGAGGAGATTTTTTCCATTTTCCAACTTGTAGTCTTCAGTCCCAACCGACGCTACCTCAAGTGAAGTCACTGCTGTCCCTCCTACCAGAGCCACAAATGCCTTTTTATACAACTCTTTCCACGAATGCTGCAGTGCTCCTGGGGACCTGCAGACATACTTTGATGTGTAAATGCAGTGGAATTCCCCGTTATCTTCGAGCACAGCTACTTTCTAGTGGTGTCATCTGTTTGCTGCTTTTCATGGTTTTCTGCTGGGCATCTAGCAGTCTCCAGCAGATTCTGTGGAAAGAATTGCTTCCTGGTTGTATTGTTTTCTTTGGACTTTCTCTCTGGGAATAGCTCAGTTTTCCAAATATAGCCTATAGACATGTTGGTGCATATCGGTTGGCATTCTAGGGAACACTCCCATGTTAGTGGCTTGTGGCATAGCTGATTATTCAGGCCAAGGTTGCAGGATTTAGTTCCAAGCAAGCTGCAGAATATATTTGCACAGTCGGCGCTACCATTAGTCATTAAGTTGCATTTAGAGAGTGGAAATGATAGTTTCATGTTGCAACTGTATAACACATGTGTTCAGGTTTCTGATCCAACAAGTCATTCTGCTTCTTCTTTATGGAGTCATGTTTCCCTTGTGCTGACAACACCGTGTACTGGCAGGTTCAGTTTTAAAAAAATGTTGTTTTTATCATTGCTTCATTGCTATAAGCCCAGCAAGCCTGTGCTAGCACAGCAGAGTGGAAATGGCATTTTAGTGTGTCTGAAAGAAGCGTATAAACATTTTTATTTGCGAGAGTGTTTACGTGACCTGCGGGTACTTAAATCACCTGCCCCCGGTTTTTTGAGAGACCACAAAATTTTAACAGCGTTTGTTTAAATGTAAATTCTAACAGAAACTGATAACAAAAGACAACCTCTGTCGGAATCCTGCGAAGGTTCCCCAAAAACCGGTTCGCTATGAACAGTCGGTGTAGTTGTGAAACAGACCATCTGGATCCATGCGAAACTCAGAAAACATCACTGTAGAAAGACGGGCGACAAACTCCTGAAGGGAGCTCATTGTGACGCCTGCCTGGAAGTTTAACGACCTGCTTTTACATATCGTTCCTTCATGACAGGCTGTCTTATGCTTCCATCTTTGCATGCCAGATCTTATGGGAAAAGATTACACACACACACGAGCATATTCACGTTGAGAGTCGCGAGCAGCAGTGTTGGCAATAACTTTCCCCGGACCCCGACTGCATCGTGCGGCTCATTAGCCCACTGCCCTGGAATCGGCTATTAATGAGATCCCTCTTTACTTGTCCTTGATCCTGTCTCTAATACATAAATAGCCTCAGGTATTTTTTAATGTCACACTACAGACTGTTTATCAAGTGGAGACAAATGGACATTAAATACTCTTAGAATACCTTAGAAAGCACTGTTAGAAGCTGTGTTGATAGCAGAGTAGCTGCTTATTATGTGCACATGTGTCACAATCTTCCTGATACTCCACCATAGTTTACCATATAAGGTGGCAGGAGCAAGACAAAAAGATGCAGGGTGCTTCCTTTCACACTCCCATTAATGGTTTCTGTGCAGCTTTTGTCAGTTTACTTGTAGCTGAACCAACATTTGTTAAATGATTTTCTAGCTATTTGAACAGTACCTTCGGGATCTCCAGAAAAAGCTTGGCTCCTCTGCAGATATGGCTCGGTGAATTAGAGGCATGAGCATAGGACACAAGGCGGGCTCTGTCTATGAGGGGATTCCCCTCTCTGTGGTTGAATGATGACAGATAGACACCAGGTTGCACACATTTGATTGTGGGTGTAGATAGTGTCTGACCACCTTTAGCGGTTTCAGCTACGATTTCCGTTTCTATGTTTGGGTGTCGCTTCACACCACGTTTAACTGGCAGGAAGCTATATGTGCGGCGAGAGATTGTCAGAATAAGTATGTTTGCACGTTTCTATGTGTCTGGAAGTGTATTCCAGCATCTGATGTACCAGTGTAGCTGACCTAAAGCTCATGAATGGCGTGTTTTGTTTGTGCACACAGACGGTATTCTCCCCCCCACCCCCCCCAGGATTCAGGAAGTAAGAATATCTGTTATTTCAGGCTCCGGTTTTAATTCTGTTCAACATTTCTCACCAGCCAGATGCCGTGTTGACAGCAGTAGTCCCGCTGATGTGATTTCAAGATGTTGGGATTGATGCATGGCTTTTCATTCATTCAGCGTTGGGTTGGGTTTTTTCCTCTTATCATGCGCCGGTTGTTTCAACACACGTCAACGCTAGTTCGACAGACGTTTCCTGTCTCGTATCAATGGGCGCAGCAGGGGCAGGACCCGGGAGAGGACGAAGAAGGAACGAGCGAGAGAAACAGAAGTGGAGAGACTGAGTGGCTCGTCAGCAGTTTAAGATGACATGGAGAAAATCTGAAGAATTAAAATTGGGACTCGTGTCCGCTGCCAACAGGCAGGAAACCATGCTTTCATTTCCTGAAACACAGAGTCTGACAGAATGGAAGAGCAGACTGGGATGGGAGTGTATTTATTCTCTACACAAACAGACTTAATAACCATTTTCCACTGAGCTCCCTCCACGCGTCTGCGCCGGTACTTTTCGTCCTCGCTGCCAGGCCTTCCCCCTTTTTGTTGCTCTTATCAACTGTCTTGCCAAACGCGTATCAGAATGACTGACCTGTAAACCGCATGACAGACACTTTTGACTGTTACTCTGACTGGCAAACTGACTTCTGGACTGAATGGCTGGCTAATGAGTCACTGACCTACTAACTGCTGCCCTGCAACTGTGCACACAATAACGTCTGTTGGGGCAAATTTGCCATACTCGAGGTTTCAATGAACAGTTCAAAAGTGCAGTTATATTAAGCTGCGTCATTGTCAAACGTACGTTTTAACACCTCTTTTGTGTTCGTACTGAGAAGGTGTTGAATCGCGGAGGCTTGGGCTGGTTTCTAGTTTGAATGCACCTCCCTAGGAGGTGGTGGTTGAATAAACTCTCTGGCCAACTGAGAGGAAATGCCTGTATAGTTGTCTTGTTTGCTTTCTTTTTCCTCTCTCTGCCTTTTTGTTTACCAAAGGCAGATGAGAAGGAGCCCATTTGTCCTCCCTGCCCGGCCCAGTTGTGCATTCACAGTGACCGGAAATTGACTTCTTTTTATAAACATTTCATTTGAATCTAAAGTCTTGCGATCTTCACATATTAAGAAGGATTATGTTTTCCAGCCAGACTCAGCAGACGGTTGTATCTGATTTATTACAGGTGGGCTCTGCTTCTCTGGATGATCCTCCAAGGGACCTCCAGCTGTCTCTGTTTCACTTATTATTCATCAACTAAACTCAGCCATTGATTAGTGAAAAGGAGTGGCCTGAAAAAAATAAAATAAAAGGAGCATGAGAATAAGATTACAGAATCTCACACTGCAGATGGAACTGTGACTGTACAGAGCAAAGACACACTACTGACCGATGAGGAAAATCATCTCCCAGGAGTGATGGCATCACAAAGTGTTAAAATGAGGCATCTCACTAAATGTCTGTGTCCTGCCAGAGCATGGAAAGAACAGTTTTTATGTGGTTACTGTTTGTAACTGTTTATTTGTTTATTGCATCCTTATCTAATCACATAAATTCAATTGAAACCAATTCCCAATGGAAAGCAAAAGTAAAAAAAAACAGTATACACACATGCAGCATAGATTGGGTATGACAAACATAGTATGCCATGACAAGACATGAGAACATGGCTTAAAAAAAAGAAGATATTAATATTCAATATGTACAAAAGAAGCTGGATTACTGGATGTTCTCTGTAAAATTGTAAAGGGAGTGAGAAAAGTGAGACTTGTTTGCAGTATATAATAATACAACTTGAGTATATTGCTCCTGACTGTCAACCCCTTCTAACAAGTCGCAGGTGAAAAGTCGACATTATACAGTCTCTTGTAACTTTAGTAGCAAAATATCTTAAATTTAATAGCTCAACAAAATGATTATTTTAATTATTGATTAATTCGATCAGATTCCTAAAGCCCTCAAATAAAATTTCTTGTTTTGTCCCAATTCAGAGATGTTTAGGGTGCTGTCATAAAGGACTAAAGAAAACAAATATTTATATTTGAGAAGCTTGAAAGAGAGAATTTAGACTTTTCTTTTAAAAACGGCAGTGAATTTGAATGTCTACATTTACAATAAGGCTTCGGGTTGCTGTCCTTTTTCTGACTGATTCCTCTTTTTCTGTTCAACCCATAGATTTTTTCCATCCCTTTGCTGCTCCTTTTCTGCTGCTCCTTGTCATTTCCCTCTTCCTGTTTTACGGACAGGAACAAGGGGAAGGGGAGACCAGCTGCGATGATTTAAAGTCGAATGAATGAACCAACAAGTAACTAAATTTCTCTCTCCCTCACCTTTTTCCCCCCTCAGGCGGAGGGTGATGTAGCAGCTCTGAACCGTAGGATCCAGCTGGTGGAGGAGGAGTTGGACCGAGCCCAGGAGAGGCTGGCCACAGCGCTGCAGAAACTGGAGGAGGCCGAGAAGGCCGCAGATGAGAGCGAGAGGTTAGTTTGTTTCCCGTTAAACAAGATGATTTCCTTTTTAGATAACCGTTATTGGAGTTTTATTGCCGTGCGTTCATGCCTACGATTTCCTGTAAGCTCATTTGTGTGTAATCAATCAGAGGGATGAAAGTGATAGAGAACCGAGCGATGAAGGACGAGGAGAAGATGGAGATTCAGGAGATGCAGCTGAAGGAGGCCAAACACATCGCAGAGGAGGCTGACCGCAAATACGAGGAGGTGAGACTTTGACAATCGGAGCTAATGAAATGAACCCACCCGCACTCATCAGGAATTTTTAGTCTTTACTCCGACCTCCTCTTTCTTTCTGATTAGCATTGAATTGACTCCCCATATTTTTCCTTCCAGGTGGCTCGCAAGCTGGTAATCCTGGAGGGTGAGCTGGAGAGAGCTGAGGAGAGGGCCGAGCTCTCAGAATGGTAAACATAAGGAGCACACACCAGCATAAACACGACCGCACATCACACACAGGCCATCGCATCAAACCCAAGCATCTCTCTGAACATTTCTCCACAGTAAAGCCAGCGACCTTGAGGAGGAGCTGAAAAATGTGACCAACAACTTGAAGTCCTTAGAAGCCCAGTCTGAGAAGGTGAGACGCAGACCAGATACACGTTTAACGTTTGTTCTTTTCCTTGTTTTTTCCACGCAAGAAATTTTGAAGTTTTTATTCACCTCAGTCAAATGTTTTACACCAGTCACAAGTCCACTTGTTGACCAAGCTGGGATGTATTCACCCTCTCCGCGACAACATATTTTCCTACAAATTAATCGAATCGAGAAAGTTAAGTTTTCAAATATTAGCTAATATTAGGACGAGTCTGGCTGACTGTTGAATGAAGTTGCTCTAGTTATTCTAACACACTTTTAAATATATACCGCAGTTTGCACCAGGGGCCCGACCGGGTCTCCACATCCCTGTATCCTATCATTTGGGCTGCTCTAATGGCTCAGTGGACAGTAATTTAAGTGAGCTGTTTGTAGGGAGGGATACCACATCACCAGAGTATTGTTTCAGAGTACCTCCATCATAATTGTGTATCATTAGACCCTACTTACAACCCAGGCATTTATTTTCATCTCAAGTTGTTCAGATGAAAACCTGTCAAGAGTTCAAAACCCAACGTCTTTCGATCTGCAGTTGTGAATGTACAAGGAAACCCTTGATAGCGTCTCCAAACACAGTTGGGCAACTAACTTTGCCCACACGTCGTGCATGTATTGTAGGTGAATGGCTGCACACCAGCAGCCAGTAGAGACCTGCAGCACATTCTTCATCCCCATGCACAGACAGGCAGAATGACAGCATGCCAGGCTTACCACATGACGGCTTTAGCAACACACGCTTTTTTCTTTGTTCAGTCAGGCTTGCTGTGGTTGGCATCACAGCACAACCTGTTCCCAGGCCAGGCCAACACCTCGCCCTGTTTTTTTTTTTTTTTTTTTTTCTTCTTCCCCCTCCGTGGTGCTCCCTTGTTACTAATCACTTTTAAAGAAGGGAGTGGTGACAGAGCTGTGGAAACAATTATGGACTGATGTGTGTTCATGTGTTGCACATGTGTTAACGCAGCTTGAGCTTGTAGTTGTGTTCCTGCTACTGATTTTTATGTAATGTCATTTGTGTCTGTACAGTACTCAGAAAAAGAAGACAAGTATGAGGAGGAGATCAAAGTCCTGACTGACAAACTGAAGGAGGTGAGATGATGACTTTAGATTTCTAAAAGGGAAAAAAAAACATCTTTATCTATGCTTTTCGGCCTGAAACAAATTTGCAATGTCGCACATAAATGAGGGCACCTTTCATGATTCAGAAAATCGCCCAAAAACCCAAAGTATTTTGTGCTAGTCACAGCATTATTTACATACTGCATCTTTACTCCTGTTAGGCTGAGACCCGTGCAGAATTTGCAGAAAGGACAGTGGCCAAACTGGAAAAGTCCATCGATGACCTGGAAGGTATGAGACCAGTGACACACGTGTATTTTTTTTTTTTTTAAACAGAAGACAAATCGATCAGTCTGTAACATAACTGTAAATGAAAAGACAATTATCTGGATCCAAGGACGATTTTAGTCCCAGTGTTTCCGTTCTTTCTAGTGATGAACTGACTTCTCTGTGGGTCAGCGGCATACTCTAATACTAACCAAACCAACATCTTAATGCACACACAGGCACAATTACATAGTTCAGTTTGACATAGATCCCAGTAGGGGTGTCCTATTTCAGCCATAATGGAAATATTTTCTGTGGAAAAGGAAATTCTTTTCCTGTCAAATGTATGGAAACTCCTTACCTAAGACCAGCTAATAAAAGACCCTTGTTTCTGAAGGACAACTATTTCATGTCAGCTGCAAAGAGGACAGAATGTGCTCTGATGCTTTTAGGTCAGCATTATTTAGCCGTTGAACCGCAGGCAGCCAAGTTTATTGGAAGACTTTTATGAGACATTCAGAGCAGGCTTAACTGCTCAACCAGCAAAAACAGTTGCGAGCATGATACCACCAGATACCCATCGTTCTTTCTTCCAAGCGTTTCTGCATCTTTTAAAGAAGGCTGACCTATTTTGTTCTTGTCTTCTCCTTCCTCCCTCTGCTCTATGCCTCTGCCTCTCGTCTTCGTCCCACTTTATGGCTTTGCTTGTGTCGCCGCTGTCCCTGACACCCGCCATGTACTTCCTGTCGACCTCTGACCTCCAGATGAATTGTATGCTCAGAAGCTGAAGTACAAGGCCATTAGCGAGGAGCTGGACCATGCCCTCAATGACATGACATCTCTGTAGATGTCCTGGCGTTTAATTACTCTTTGCTCTTTACCTTTGCATCTCACTTCTGTCCTGTCTTCATCTCGCTCAGACTCTTCACCTTCTCCCTGTGAATCCTACATGTGCCTACTGTCCAGCTTTCTGTGCAAAGAAAGCTATTAAATATATTTTTGTTTCCTAATTTTCAGCTCATGTCTCTGTTCTTGGATATTCGCACAAATGCATAGCTTGGTGTAAAATAGAAAACAACAAAACTGTTGCTATTACAGTACATTGTACACCGTTATCAGGTACCGATAGTATGTTCTCATACAATTGGTTGTTACTTTACATAGTTTATCTAATTATCAGCAAGGCGTATTATACAAGGTGAGATTTCCTTTTTACTTAGTTTTGGTGTGAATTAATGTAGTTTGATCTCACATTTGATCCCTTTAAAACCCTGCTTTTTAAATTCTAACTTATTTATGATGGTTTCTGATACTGTTCTTGCATTAGGTTCTAACATAAACACTTTCTTTTGACAAGAAATTTAATACAACAAATTACTCCACACAACGTGCTGAAGTTTCCCTGGTTGTGTTCTTACTAAAAAAGAATACAAGTCAGCAGTTAATGCATGAAAAACACTGCAGTGTGGTTGAATTGTTTTGCATGTGGCACAATTTAACCAAAGCAGTCATGCAAAACCTCTCTCCTGCACAGAAGCCTGCTGAGCGGTTTTGCAGAGGACGCTGTGTGACAAATCTATAAATGAGCATGAATTCGCATGATGTGACCGTTGTGTTGTTATCTGCTGATGGTCGGAGGTTCACCGTGTCCTCTTTCTTCTTCTCTCCAGAAAAATTATCACTTGCCAAAGAGCAGAATCTGGACATGCACCAGGTCCTGGACCAGACCCTGCAGGAGTTGAACAGCTTATAAACACACAGAGAGGAAGTTGGAGAGGATGAGATCGTCATGTAACATTCCATTAATGTTCGACTCCATTCCACATTTCGAGCTGTAAAATCTCTATTCCCTGCGTAAAGGGGGATTAACTTAATGCTTCTCCCTTGATGTTTTTTTTTTTTTTTTTTTTTTTTAAAGGCACAACTTTTTTTTTTTTTTCTTTTTTTGTATGATGAGAAGTCATTTTGAACCCATCCCCTCTTTTGTATCTCCAGCTCTGATCACCAAAATTCTCTCCTGGGATTATTTTGACCACTGAAAACAAAAAAACTGCCAATTTAAAACACCCAAGACGCCTCAGATCTGGTCTCTCAACCACTTAAACTGGCTCAATTTGACAATTTATGCGTACATACATTAAGGTTGTCTGATTATTTTAAATAACTAGGCTACAGTGGCCTTGGGTTTACTTTTACTCGAGTCTACACAAGCGTGGCTCAGAAATGCCACCCAGTGGTGATATGAAGTTAGTGAACAGACATTTGACTTTTTAGCAGTATGCTCTCAAATCCACATGCTTGTGTTTAAAATGTGATGGTCAAATGGACAGGTGCCGTTTTGTAGAAAGGTTTAAGTGATAAGTCACTCTAGCTGCTCAGGCTTCTTTACATTTAATTAGAAAGAAACCCCACCTCTGTGCATCTCTAATGGGCATGAAGCCTACACATTGGAGATGCACAGAATATTTCTAGTGCAGTGTACAATTACAAGCTGTTTCTAATCCCTGCCTGGTGTGGGAATCTGCAGAACCTGAGCGCTGTGCATATCTTAAACTGCACTACCTTTCTCTTAGCGGGACCTGACGATTTACACCATCAGCATCATTGTCAACAAACATGCCATAATGTAGCCAATAATTACTAGATTTACAATATATGGTATTGCATGAGTGGGCTAAACCCCAAACCACTGGAAGCTCTGTCAAGTTTTATCAACCATGGATACTTATTGTATATAGTAGAATAATGTTAGCTATGTGGAAAGTTGTATTGCTTCTTGATTTTTTTTTTTCTCCTTTTTGTTTCATTCACACCACTTCTTTACGCCAGGGGACCTCTCAAGACCAAAGAACACTCATAACGTAAACAATAAATTCTTAAAATGTTTTATTTTTATTATTTTTTTTGTGATGGTCGTCATGGTTTCATCTCATGCCAGGGCCATGAAAAGCGCCTCACATTTGATTGAGACTTTTTTTTGAAAGATTTCATTCACCGACCCCCCCACCCCCCCTCCATGTCAACCTAATAAATGTTTTACAGAAATCATGACTGATTTGAGGGTTTTTTTGTACCCTAAAGTTTTTTTTTTTTTTTATTTCAGGGGTCAATTTGCTACACATACAATTCCTGCTTAATATAGATGCATGCAGATGGATTTACCTCTATCTTTTGCTCATAGCTTTATTACTGCTCTGCCCTATTTAACCCCAACGGAGGAATGAAATTTCACTCCATGTTATCAAGATACACGTAGAGGTGATTTCTCTACTAACTTGCTTCGGACGGTACAATCAGCATCACGACAGTGAGGCTCACGCTCATTTGCTGCTGCCGGTCATGGGTGGAATTTTCCACATCAGGAATATTTCTTTCTGTAGGCACATCCTAAACGGTTAAAAAAACAAAAACATTTCAGCATCACCTTGTAGGGTTGAAAACTGAAAACCTGCCTGAACATTTAGGGTCAAAATTCCAGCAGCTCTCATCTTGGATCCATCTAGTTTATTTATATAGTAGAGAGAATAAACAGGAATATTTAAGAGACCCGTTTGTGACATTTCTCACCTGCAGTTAGTTTGCATTTCCCCCCTCGTGGCCAACAGATTATTAAAGAGCAGCGAGCACAAGGCACCGGTATCTGGGCATGGCTGAAGACGGTGGTGATCCTGTGGCAGCCTGGGGAGAATGTAAAGACAAATTTAGAGCTTATCACTTTAAACACTTGATGCAAAATCAGTGATTTAAATGAGGTGCCTACCAATGCATTTAACATCCATGAAGTAGGAGTTGGGGCTCTGCACCAGCCTCTTCTTCTTGTGTTTTCTCTTCTCATCAGCAAAGCGAGGATACATCAGGTCCTTAACCTGGGAAAATGAAATAAGTTATACTTTCTGTTTGTTGTTGTATATATAGAAAATATCTGAATTCATTCAAGTCATTTCAAATACCAAAGCGATGGTTATAGCACAACACCCCTACAGTCTGATGGATGAATTGCTAGTTAGAGCACAGACATGTCCAGGCAAGTCCTGACATTATTCATAATAAATGGATACAAACATACTGAATACGGAAAATAATTAAAGTAATTCTGTCAGCTGATTAGCCTAATAATCTTTTCTTAATCTGTGCTCATATGTTTTGTGCTGTTTTTTGCAGTTATAAGACAAATATGCCATACTCTGATCTGATTTAACAGTTTCTAACATTTTTTAATTGTTACAACAGAAAAGATAAAAGACTTTACTTACGGGCATTTTTGCTCAATTAAGTTGTTTTTTTCGTGCAGGAAGATTCGATGATAATAAGTGCGGCTCTTTGCAGAATCACCTGTAGTTTGTTGTTGATGTGATGATGATGAACGTTGGTGCTGAACACCGGAACACGTGAAGCGGGCGGAGTCTCGGCCTTTAGGGAGGCGCAAATTGCAACCACTGGCTGAACAGGTCCACGATAGGCATATAATTATGTTACGTGTACGAAGAGTGGTCAACATATGTGTGTATATTGGTCTAAACTTTAATTAGATTAATTAATTTTATTAGGAATTATTAATTAGGTTGTAGGCCCATCCAAGATCGCTACTTATCTTCTTATTGGGAAAATGTACAATGATTTTTTTTTCAATGAGATGAAAATACAGTTTGGATAATGTGCAAAGACTGAGTTAGCAGCTCACATATAAAACATAAATGGAAAAAATCCTCTTTATTAGGATCATCTATATGTCATTTGATATGTTTGTTTTGAAAACTAATGTGTGTTTTAAATCACATTTGATTTCAATGTACTGAGTCTGAGCTTCCTATAGTTAATATGTGGTTCAATGACAGATTTAGGATTCATCATGTAGGCGTTGACAACTGTCCTGAGTGGCAGTAAAAGGACATTTATATATTCAAATATAGAGGGTGTGTGTGTGTGTAAAGAATGTACCACATGCAATTGGAAATACCTTTTCTTGCAGGATTTACTATCTGTGTATAAATTGTCCTTTATATGCATTGCATTCTTAAGTACATGCCATTGATTGATTAATAGAAAATACATATATTTGTTCCTTTAGTTGGAACAAATCTATACAAGTTAACTTAGTTTTTTATATGCTATATTTCATACACAGGTGTGCTTTGCAGATATACACATAAAACATTAAATGAGAGCCACATAAATAAAATAATTCAGCCACATATACAATAAACACACAAGCACATACATCAAATAAAGTTTGTTAAAACACCTGTAACGATTAGAAGTGTAAGGGGATTTTTTTTCAAGTGTGTGCATCGATTTCCATTATAATCCTTCCTCAAAATCTGCTCCACAGCGCCCCCACCTCTGATTCACTGTGCAGCAGGTGAAACGCGGAATTACAGATATGAAACACCCGTTTTTATTGAAAAATAAGCATCATTTAGGAAAACTAGCACCACTTATACTCGGATAACAACCGTGGATTTAAAATAAAGGCTGTTTTTTTATGATTGGTACATGTAGAAAAAAAAGTTTGAGACTCATATGAGGCTAGTGTTGAATGAGGGGTTTTGTCTGTCCGGGCGTGCGCGGATATCAAATCAAACGCACCTAGCAGGACTTCCGCAGCCACGACAGCAGAGAGTGGCAGTTGATTTGACCAAAAGGCAGCTGACCAGCGGTGACGCCTTTACAGCGGGCGGGGACATCCACAGTAGTAAGATAGCTAATAACATGGCGAAGACTTACGATTACTTGTTTAAACTACTTCTAATCGGGGATTCAGGCGTCGGAAAGACGTGTGTGCTATTCAGATTCTCAGAAGATGCCTTCAACTCAACGTTTATCTCCACTATAGGTGGGTAAAAGTGGGTTTTATTAGTGTTGTCTTGGCCCGAAAAGTGGTGCGAGTCGCCCAGCCCGTGATGCTAATTTGATGCTAACTTTCCTGGCTAACATTCATCTGGTAGTGGCTAGTCAGGAAGCAGCCCTCTCGGATAGTGGATAGGGGTTTTTTTCCCCCAGAAATGTCAGCGTTTTTCTGAACCGGCTGTGATATTATAAAGCACCGTGAATGTAACGTGAGAGTCACGGTGTAATGTTCACGTTACCCGAGCTGTGGCTGTGAGTTAGCATCGGAGCTAAAAGGCTAAAGCTGTCAGTGAGGTGGTTGTCATTTCACATATGAACAGCTGCACTTCGCACTCTTAGATTACAGAAAGGATAGGTTAAGAAAGAAGGAAGAAGTACTATAGTACAAGTAGAAATACTGTAATCGGAAAAATGCGCCTTTACAAATACTCCTTTTCAAGTAAAAATCAAGAATTCATGAATGTTCTTAAGTAAAAGTACAGAAGTTTTATCAGCAAAACGTATGTATAGAACGCAAAAGTAGGTTTGGCTACTTTAGGTACTGCATCATATTATGTGTATAATATTTTATAATACTAATATATTTTATTTATATAGCACTTTTTAAACAAACCATTTAAAACGAAAAGACAAACTTAAAGTGAGAGTATTTCATATAACTTATGTACCATCTCAATAGGAAATAAGTATAGAAATTGAGTAAAACGTATATAAGAGTGTAATGGAAATACTTGGGTGCATGTACCTTAAAATTGCTTGTGCTGTCCACCCCTGTTTAAATTCACAACATTAAGGTGAATATCAGTGAGATGTTCTTCATGTTGGTGATAGATATCACATTGTTTCCTGCTTAATTTTGGTGGATAATATAATTATTTTTGTTGTTTTCCTTCAAGGTATTGACTTCAAGATCAGGACAATAGAATTAGATGGAAAGAAGATCAAGCTACAGATATGGTAAGAAAGTCAAAAACATCAAATGCTTTATTAACGTGACAGAACAACAGGGACAATTTAGAGATGGCTGCTTTAATTACAGTAATGTTACATCTATCTGAAACTAAAGCTGCCTGAAACAACAGCTCCGCAACTAATCCTACCTTCATAGAAGATATATAGCCCAGGTTTTGTTGACTCAGAGAGAGAGCCATTTGTCTTTACTGAGTTTTTTTCATTTAGTAATATTTCAAGATTTTTATTTATTTGCCATTTGTGCAGAGACAAATGATCCAGACACATTGGAATTCTCTCAGAGTCAGCAGTTAACAAAATAACTTTTAAAAAAAGATAAGGATAATTCTAAGAGAGCATAGACACATCTTTACATAATTAAAGCAGAAATAATGGATAGTAAAATTATTTTCTTAATAAGTAAAAAAATAAATGTCTTAATAAAGAAAATAAAACCAAGGAATATGGGATTATTATGGGAATTATTTAAAAAAAGGGGATAATAAATACTTCAGCCCCTTTAAGAAAGTTGTTATAGAGAGGTTGAATGTTGAGAAGATGAATTCTTATCATGACAATAGAAGTCTGTAGGCTCCTATAATCATTATTATAATAATAAATTATTAATATTTATTATAGTCTGTACACTGAGGCTTCCTGTGTTTAAACCTTTTGTAACACGTTTTATTTTTGGCCCCATTTGACATCATTACTGACTACATTCATGTAATAGATTTCCTTGCAATAGATGTAGAAATAAAAGCATATCTTGGTAAATCTAGCCATCAAATCTGGATATCAGTGTCAAATAATCAACTTATTAACCAGTATATCTACAGGAACGATTGACATTTTTTAATCTGTCTTTTTAAAAGAAAGAGAGAACCAACATCAGCTTTTTTTCTGTACTTTCAGTAGAGAGCTTGTGATATTTTTACTGCCGCACAAAGACTGAAACCAGGAAACGGGTGATAGAGGGCTGTCAAAGGTGTTTTCCGGCACTCCATCTCAAGCGGACAATTTTAAAAAGGGAACATTTAGACATTGTGGTTTAAGGAGCAGTTGGCATAATAACCACTGTGTCATGTGGCATCTCACAAGTCCTGTTCTCTGTCTTGAAGCTGCTCACTTTCAGTTCAGTAGTTTTGAACAAGACCCAGGCAGCTATTGATGACGACTTTGCATCAATAGCACACAACATGAAATAAAGATTTTTTTGTTTGTTTTACTTTTGATTGTGGTCAGTGGTTTTATTTTATACACAGAAATTAGCTGACAGTAAGAGAGCAAACATGTGAGTGTCCAAAATAATGGAATATTCCTTTAAATCTTGAAAAAAGATGCTTTGTGTCGGGCAGTGCGGATGATTTGGGCCGGATTTTGTGGGTTAAGTGTAAAAATTGTTGTTTTGTTTCCCCATTCAGGGATACAGCAGGACAGGAGAGGTTCAGAACCATCACGACAGCCTACTATAGAGGAGCCATGGTAAGTCCTCGTCAGCGTTACAACTCATACAACCTGTATCTCTGGGAACTGAACGGCTGGAGTGATGGTCACTCAGGTGTAACACTGGAGCATAAATCTTTTCAAGAACCGCACCCCACATTGTTGTTGCTCATTTTGTACACACCTGGGAAATCAGAGGTGTGCTCGTATTGGTGCTGTTGTTGGCGTCTCCTTTTCATTTTCCGAGTTAAATTGTGTACCTGCTTTTGCACATTTTCCATCAGAAGCGTTACTAATTGTTGTCTTTGGTATTCAGTGGTTTTTAACAGACAAATTCATGTTATCCGTTACTGATAAAAATCTAAATCAATAGTAGAAAAGAATATTTACTTTTTCTTCATTTCCACTTGTTCCAGTGTTATATTAGACAGCAATCATAACAGAGACAGATCGGAATACCTTTTGAAGATATTGTTCAGAAACAAAACCCATGCAGTGTTTTTTTTTTATTATTTTAATTTGTTTTCTCCCACTGCACAAGCATCCCAGCACACTGCCAACTCTTCTGCCCAGAGAAAAACTACATAGACACACACACATCCTCCAGAATGTCTTCATTGTTGTGCGGCTGCTCAACGGTCTTATATCTTATCCTCTGTGAACTCTCCAGGGCATCATGTTAGTGTATGACATTACCAACGAGAAGTCCTTTGACAACATCAAGAACTGGATACGGAATATAGAAGAGGTAAAGTCATATTATTGCTGTTCACCTGTTCTGTGTGCATAGTTTTATCTTATATCGCTTGTCTAACGCAAAGAGCCAAAGCCACTGCAAAAAAAAAAATCTCGCCAACTTTCCCTCCACAGCATGCATCTGCGGACGTAGAGCGGATGGTCCTTGGGAACAAATGTGATGTCAACGACAAGCGGCAGGTGTCCAAAGAAAGAGGAGAGAAGGTGGGATGATACATTTGGCAATGAATGAAGTTCTTGTGGGTTAAATATTCATACGTTTACTTTTTTTTTTTTTTCCTGCCACATCTGAGTACTGACACTGATTCTCCTCTCTGTTCTCCTGCTGTCAGCTGGCGCTGGAGTACGGTATTAAGTTCATGGAGACCAGCGCGAAGGCGAACATCAATGTGGAGAATGTGAGTTCACACCTTTTCTCTGCGAGTTCATTAATAGTTGAAAGAATTTTTAAGGCAACCGTGAGCAAACCTTCACTTTCACTTCAACTTTCACACTTCGGATTCTAAAGGGTGCTGCTAATGGTCGATAATTCAACTATTGAAATCCATTCAATAATAAATTAATGCAGTGGAGTAATTCTTTCCCCGATATCTGATAACTATCTTGGTAATAATCACAATCAACATGAAACCAGGCAGTGCAAACCTGTGGATTGACTGCGCGCATCTAAAGTGAAGCTTTTCTTCCTTCTGTATTATTGTTATAGTAATGAATAATAATAATACTGTATTGATGCAAATATGAAATACTTTATTCTAGAAATTACATAGAAATACATTAGAGATTGTTTTTGAATAAAAGGGTTCATTACTCACCTCTAAAACATGTTTCAATAGCTCAGGTTTTAAGCGTTTCTAGAGGCTCACGTAAATTTATGACTACTGAAAACGTCTGACGGCAGATTTACTGCAGAAATGGCCGTCGGTCTGGATTGTCCCATCCACCAGCCAAGAATCACTGAGCTAATATGATGACAAGGAGCTCAAAAAGTCTTGAGTTTCAAAAAAAAATCAACTAACTGTTGGAGAAAATGATTTCCCGGCTTCCTGAGCCTGATAAGGGAGTGGAAGTTTTTTGACTGATGGACACGAAGCTCAAATGCAGGATTTATATATAAATATATATTTTTTAAATGTTTCCATAAACGGCTAGTTTATTCTGGGATCCTTGAATCCACTTGAACCCACCGTAACCTTTAAAAAGTATTTGTCCCGACCACAGTCTCTGCCATTAACGTGCTTTAACTTGATTTCCTGATTTCCTCTGCAGGCCTTCTTAACCCTGGCAAGAGACATCAAAGCGAAAATGGACAAGAAGCTGGTGAGCATATAGAAAAGTGGAAAGTTAATATGTATTATGGTTGCAGTATATACGGTGTCAGTGATGGTCATGGAGTTAACGTGCTTTCTCGTGTGTTTTAGGAGGGCAACAACCCGCAGGGGAGCAGTCAAGGAGTAAAGATTACAGAACAGCCCAAGAAGAGAAGTTTCTTCCGCTGCACTCTCCTGTGAGGAGGCGGGAGCATCGGCATCCACCATCGCCTTAAATGTGTCCTCCACTGGACAGAACTGGACAGAGCACACTCTGATCTCTCTTTTATCTTCCTTCACATGTCTTCCTCCTTCTCAACCGATCGTCCCATGCTTATCTCTCGTAGGAAAAACAAACGTTTATCACTCCTTTGGATCACAAGTCTTCCCCTTGACACCAGTGAATTTAACTGCTGTGGCCTCTGTTACAAACTAAATTTGATATCTCTCTTTTTTTTTTTTTTTTTTTGCGGTTGCTACTTAGATCTACTCGATTCCTTAGATTTTATTGACTTTTAACGACTTGCTCCTTGTGAGACACTAAAAAAACGAACAAACATTTACTGCCAATAATCTACGATATTATCTGTACAGTCAGATGATATGTCTGATGCCTCTATGTGTTTTCACCAGGTATCACCGCCACTCGGTGAAGTCTTATTTTCTCAATCGCTTTTTTTTTTGTTAATTACCACCAAAAAGTAGCCCAAACCTATCGTATCAGAAGATGTAGCTTCCTCATTCTCAACACGCTCCTAACTGTCAAATAACGCGACCTATGTCTCCAAGGTGATGAGAGTACAATCCCAGCTGAGTACTACTTTTTGAAACTGTTGTGCTACATGTGTGTCCTGACTGGGTGGCCTAGATTTTTATATACCCGCATTACGTACTGTAAATGCGTCATGTACTGTAAATACATGGTTCATTATGAAACAGCATTTCCAGCACATATATTACTCATCATATCAACGCTGGGGTTTATATGTCGTCTGTCCACATTTATTTTTCTCATGTCTTTCTGTTGATTTCTTAGGCTGAGACATTCCATTCCTCTTGTGAACACTTTAATGTGCAATGTAAAGTATATGGAGCCCAGACTCTTTCAGTATTCACATTGGCTGCAGTAAGGGCTGGTTTTTTTGACAATGTATGCTTATATTAAGGGCACAAAGATTCTTTTCGTTGTTTCTTTGATCATTTTTTTGGTTTTTGGTATTGCAATGCAATTAGGAAAAGTGAGAGGTTTTCAGTGTAGAGCAGTATATGACGCACGTAGCAATACCTAACCCTAACAGCTGGTGGCAATACAGTTCCATAGCAGCACAGAAAGTATCCCAGCAATGATAAAAATCGCTGTTTTATGCATTTGCTTCTTCCAGTTGACTGTTCTGATGGGGGACCACGTGAACAACTGTGTTCTGGGCCTTGGATAGGGGCTGTGCTGTAGCAGTATTTATGGAGACGCGAGACGTAGCACCAAAATGACGAAGTGCCCTTTTATGTTCTTATTGATTATGCACTTTTTCCTGTGTTCTGTGTTCTTTTTCAGATGAGCTCTTAATTTGTATGGACTTTGTTTGTTACAAGTCTTAACTGAAATGATTAATGCACAAGTTTTTCATACCCCATCTGGGCTTCCTAAAAACACCTGAGCACTGACACCTCTTTTTTTTTTTTTTGAAGTTAGTATAATGAAGATATACAGAAGACAATTCTATAGACGTTTTCTTAAAAACAAATTTTCCGTTTATTAAAATGTAATTTTCCCAACCTTTACTACATTTTCCTCATCCATTATGTTTTTAGGAACCCCAGATGCAGATCCACCCCGACCCAACCACATTCTTTATTTTCTCCTCTTTCCAGGCATCCGTTGTTTTGGCCCAGTATCACGGCCACGTGAACTATGCATTCTGGGTGTGTAGAAAAACCTCAAAAAGCTTTGCACATTTGACTTGACGAGCTTTATTTGAGATTAGAAATGTGCAAAGTGTCCTCGCTGTTTTATTTTCCGCTGTCACCCGAAGTCCTACGTCTTTGCTCTGTCGAGCTGATGAAGTGTAAGAATAGAGATCAATTGAAAGCCGATTAATATCACCTCAGAGGTTTTACAGTAAGAGCAAATCAGTTCTAGTGGTGCTGAGGATTCATTGAGTCTGCAGCTGTGTAGATGTTAATCTGTGGATTTAAATTATTTCTGGTTGGGCTTTATTTAAGATTTCAATTCTCCAAAACGTTCGATTAACCCGGCTCACGGATAAAGCTGATTTGAATGTTGCCAATTCGTAGAATGAGCTCAGCTTTGTTGTTGATTGGAGTCGAAACCTGTTAATTATGAATCTGGCAATTTAATCAATTCATATCTTCAGCATTTCCTGGCTAAATTTAGATTTCATCGCTGATTTATTTCATGGGGACGGAATAAAAATAATTCAGCAGTTGTAAATAAGATCTACAATGATTGTACTGTAGTAAATCTTATTGATCTACACCTTTTTTGTAGATATGTGTACTTTTGATGATTTATTAAAAATGAGATTCTTAACAAATTGTCATGTCAATTATATTTGCAACACTGTTCATTGGAAATTCATGCTGACAATTCTAAAACAATATCAGGAAGGATATTAATGCTGTTATTTTTTTATATTTTACTTTTGAATTTTTATTATGCAACATATTCAGCCACCAGTTCTTATACAAAAGCTGTCTATTAAAGCATGACATTATTTTAAGGTTTCAAATATAAAAACTGTGGAGGACCTAAACTCCCTCTGTTGAAACGATAGTACAAAATTTAAAATCAATGTGTGTTTTTTAAATGGAGTAGTTGAATTTACAGTTAAGTTGAGAATATGTACAAAAAATTAAAAGTAGACTAATAATTGTGCAAAAATAATCTCCCTTTTAGTGGTTGATTATTATGTAAAATATAATTGGATTATTTAGAGTAATACATTGTGTAGGTGGGTTATAATATAGCAAATTAGTGGTGAAGCTAATAAGAAATGAATATATTGCAACTTAAATTCCTGTAATTTAACTCAACTTAATTTTAACTCCACTAAACACTGGAAAATAACAAGTAAAAAAGAGAAATATTTTAGTTCTTAAGTATAAAGTGACATCAAATTTATATACTTAAGCACCTTGACATTGCACTTCAGTGCAGTTCTGTACTGTCAACATCCACCACTGTTGAAGACCAATCTATGAACATATTTTTAATTAAAAATCAAACATGCAATGTTTTTTTTTTACATTAAAAATTATTACTATTCTGAATTGTTCTTTTCTAAACGTGACATTCATTTAATTTGACCCTTTAATGTGGAATCCTAATATTCTGTGTCAGGTTTGGTCGTCTCCGGTCTTTTCTCATCTGCAGTTTTGCGTTGCAAATGAATCTGCTACTCGATTCAGCATACCTACTGTTTCTGATCTTTAATATGCAAATGTTCCACATTTAGCTCAGAAGTGACTCATGTCATGCAATAGATAGCCACAGTTCAGTACTCAACAGAATTTTAAGGGAAGTCAGGGTTTGGGGAAAGTTAGATGACGACTGTACAGCGGTCAAAGGGGTTTTCTAACTAAATATCACCCTATTAAAATAATGGCCTGTGTCATTTTTTTACAGAAGTAGATTTTTGGCCTAAATCATCTCTTGATGATGCTTGGACACGTCTGGTAAAATCACCTTAATCCTGAGTTGAAAGGATCCTACTCTTTATTCCCTATAGGACAATCACTTTATTTTTTGCCTAAGTCAATGTGTTTTTTTTATTCTTTAGGATGGAATGCCTTGATTTGTCCAATTTAACAAGCTTTGGTGATGGAGGCTGCTTTAATAAGCTAGAGAATCTATGGTGCAGAAGAAGCTCTAAATATGATTCTTGAATCATTTTAAACTATAATATCACAGAATCGACACACAAACGTTCTATATATGGGCACATGAAAGCGTGTTTGATTGAAATCATTGATAAATATAATATTTTCTGCAATTAATAAAGCTTTTTGTGTTTTCCCAAAAGCTTGAAAAAATTAATTAGGCCATTTTTTCAATAGCAAACCACAGCAAAAAGCATAAATTGTCGTTATGTAACAGGATCGAGTCACTTCAATATACCTCAATATGAAACAGTTTGTTTATTTTAGTTGATGGAGGATGTGCAATGTGTATATGTAAATAGAGAAGGGCCACAGAAAAAAACAAACAAACTCTGCAGCTCATCACTTCCGCCTTACACGCCACTGCAGAGGGAAATCGTGCCAGAAAGCCTTTGACCTTTAGCTATGCTTTTGTACTCAGACAATCATCATGTGGGAGGAAAACTTCCCAGATTACTTGTTTACCTTCCCTGAAGTATCTCTCCAGCAATACCAAGAAAGTTCAATGAATCATTTCATTAAACAGTTTATTTGTCACCGACAATGACCATGAACTTCAATTGTTCAGATAGTTCCTGTCTGTGTGAAGTTCCTTTTTGAGTAGAACTGATAAAAGTCATTCTGTGCAACATGTGAACGGGTCCAATTTTGGCACATTATTACATCATCAGCCAGGCACAAACTACCATTAGTACAAGCTAGATGCAACAAGTATGACAAACCAATGTGACTCATTAAAATAGTCTGTGGTATTTTGCACTACAGTACATTTGCATTATACCATATATAACCATATATAACATATTAGCAAGCCAGTTGTGGCAAGTAAATAAGTACATTTTTCACTGTATTTGATCCAGCTATAAATACAGTCCAACCCCTGCAGGCTAAAGTTTAACCAAAGCCCTTAAGGCCTCTAGTGCCAGTAATTTAAGATGAATGAGATCTTTCAGGTCTTTCTTCCTTGGATATAATATGCATGAGGTAACCACAGTATGTGGTATTTCCTCATTGTAAAAACACCTGCAGGTTAAGTAAAGGAGACACTTAAGAAAATCACTCTTATTGAGTTCCAACTGACTTTATGTGAGTTCCAACTAATCTATCTGAACGCTCGCTTCAGCCCAGCTAATGTAATGTTATTCAACAGCTAAACATAATTATAACTTTAAACTAGAGACGGATTTTGATGCAGGTTTCAGTGTTTGCGTGGATGCCCCCTAAATCCATGTTAATGCAACGCTGTATATCACTACACAAAAACAAATAAATATTCAGCCTATGCCTGTTCAGACAGGTATGGACAGGTGACAGTTTAGCCCCGCCCACTAGACAAGTGTTGTCAGGTGAGCTTTGCTGTGTCATTACTAGTTCACGGAGCTGCAGTGCAGAGGTGAGTAACTGGTGTGAGCTGCCAGAGGCGCTGAGTTCTACTTTTACTTTAATTACTTGAGTCATTTATCTTATTTAATAAGCATTATATAGACCATATTAAAGGAGCCACCGGCTTCTTCATGTAAAGAATAATTCAATAATAAACTGCAATAGTAACAGCAGCCCACAGCACTGTGTGTGTCTTATATCTGTTCTTACTGTATATATATTATATAGTTGCTAGGAGATTGTAAATAAAACCTCATGGTGTGGTAGAAAGCATGAAATTATATAAAGATAAATTTAATAATGATTTGAAATTGGAATTTTACCTATGGTAAATGTAATATGTGCAATCAAGCCACATAATACTTCATGTTTGCAATATTTCTGCGTGTATGTCCACTGTCTGCACAATATGTATTATATGGAGCAAATCTCCTGTAAACTCCATTTAAAAGTGTTTTTTCTCATTTTATTTCCTAACAGAGGGCAAAATTAGCTGTTTCCCAGGACGATGGAGGGGGGTCAGCCGTCCCACGCTCAGTGTGATGCTGTCACCTGGTTTACAGGCTCCCAGCTCGGTTCTGTGATCAGGAACGGGATAGTTCCAGAATGGTTTCATGGGATAATTTCCAGGAAGTAAGAAAACAATGTCTATCACTGTCTGTCATCTACAGCACAGCTGAGGAATGTGGAGAGCCATGTACATGATAAAGATATGCATGCACACATGCAGTAATTATTTTTGACTCTAAATTTAAGTCTAGAATTAGTTTCAAGGTAATTTTTGGTAACATCTTATAAGGATGTGTCATTTGAATCTAAAGTAACATGGTAGAAGTCAAACTTTTTTGTTAGAGCAAACTAAATTTCAATGATTTATTGATATTTTTATTGATATTTTTCTTCCATTACTGTATTTAGACAATGAGCAAAACACAAAACAGGTTCAGTTTGAACATATTATCTAAGTATAGCACAAGTATATATGAAAGTTGTTGTAAAATCACACACCACACATTAATCACATGCATAACCGTTCTTGAATGGTGGACTTTGTCCTTTTAATACTTTAAAGAATTCCACTTTTTAAATTCATACTTCCTCCACACCCTCGGTACATATTCTCTACTTTGTGTAACATTTTTTTCTGACATTTTATTTAACATTTTAATTATAAAATATTATAATGTCGAAGCAACTTCCAATATCCCTGTAACACTTCCATATGAATGTTCCGTGCAGGACTGCAGAAGAATTACTGATGTCGAAGCCTCCTGGCTACTTCCTAATAAGAGTCAGTGAGAGCAGGATTGGCTACACTCTCTCATACCGGTGAGTATTTGCAGGATTATAGGAGCTTTATTTCAAATTTGACACTTGTAGTCACGCAGGTTCCGGCCTGTCCAACCCCCCTGATGTTTATAGTTTTCATTCCCCTGTCTCTGCACATCAGTGCGGCGGACCGCTGCAGACATTTCATGATTGACGCACTGGAGGACGGCCAGTACGTCATCCTGGGTGAGAACAGGCATCAACAGTCTCTGCAGGACCTGGTGGACTTTCATCGCCGGACTCCCATCATGCCTTACACTGAGGTCCTGACGGTCGCTTGTGGACAAGTGAGGAAAAGTTTTGTTATAGTCTCGTAACAAACAGCCATTGCATGGATTATAGATTTTATGTGGATTGTAGGTCATTGTACTCATGACTCAGTGTTTTGCTATTAGTGTGTCATTAGTGCCTCCATGACCTCAGTTCATCTGTTTAAATCACAATGAATCATCAGTAATATACACTTTCAGTCACACATTTACTCTATATGCATTTAGAGCTGAAACTGAATCACCCGTGTGATCCAAAACCGCAAAATTTGCCTTCCACCTGTACACGGAGCAAACAGAAAACAATGACAAATTGTTCTGTCTCTCTCTCTCTCTCTCTCTCTCTTCCTGTGTGATCTCACTACAGACCTCAAATGACAAGACTGATTATGCAGAACTACTGTTTCCCCAAAGACATCCGAACGCTAACAGCAGCTTGTTAACAAACAACTCCCTGTATCCCAGTAAGACTCACCCACTGGAAGATATCCCACCCGCCCTTCCTCACAGACCCAATGCCCACAGGAAATCTACGCTTCTGTCTCCAAACAGCAACCTGAACAGACTCTATCCCTCTTTGGAAGATGAATTTTCCAAACCCACTCCTCCAGTTCCAGCCATGGTGATTATGACCGTAGAAGTTGCGCTGTTGGTTAAAATTATAAAATGTTTCTTCATTGAAAAATGAAGGGTCCTGAAAGCATATTTTCACTGCAAAGACTGTCATCTCATCAGGTGAACATAGTGAAAAAAAACTATATAAATGAGGAAAATAACTTAAAAATGAAATAAGGATAAGAATCTGCCAATGGAATAAGATAATTATACTCAAATTTCAATTGTAATTGTACCAAAAAGAAGATATTTTCACCTGTTTTCAGTTTTTACAGTGTTGTCACTTATATGTTTCTGTAAGATATATAGAACTACATCAACACATTCTTTACTCCTTCCTTAGATCAGAAACTTAGATCATGTTTGCTGGTTGTGGAGATTTCAATAGATTTGTCTCCGTGATTGCAATCGAGAAAAAACATCTGGATTAACCAGTCTTTAAATCAGAATCTCATGATGGTTCCATTGTTTTGCAGAGTCACTGTCAATCAGACCCACACAGATCTGATGAGCTTGAATTTAAACCCATTTTTTTTTAAATCTCTAACAGATTTCTGTGCTTTATGTTTTTTTTTGTATCTCAAGCCTGTGCCACTTCCCAGGACGAGATATATGGCTAACAACCCTCCACCCAGCCAGCCTCCTGAAGTCCCCGCTCGGATGGCTCTGCCCCCGTCGAAGCAGAACCAGGCTTGCATCAGAACACTCTCTGCGCCCGAGGGTCCTCCCGCATCTGCACCCAGACCCGCCGACCACCTACAGGGCGCCAACTCGCCGCCTGCAAGGAACCAGGAAGCAAAGCCGTCGGTGGTCGCCAACCTAAAGAACCTCAAGAGGAAATTCCAAAAGAAGAGGACGCCGGAGTACGCCGAGATTAATGTGGAGGCGACTGACATGAGTACAAATACTGAAAATGAGTACCAGGAGCTCTCAGAGACCCACACGTACACTGATGCAGGGCCGACTGATAGAAGGTTACCCCAAGAGTACCTTCCACCTCCTCCCTTTGCCCCAGGCTACTGACTGAACTCATGAACACAATGAAGGTCAAAACATTGCATCATTGGAGCAATAATTAGTCACTTTATGAGTAAATGTAAGGATCGAGTGCCGGCTGTAGCTTAATAGTTACCAGTACAAACATGAGAGTGGTAATAAACTACCTGAGAGTGAAGTTTATTTCCTAAAAAGTCAAACTATACTTGTAAACCATTGTGAGCTTGCACTTTTCAGTGTACAATAATGTAATAATGTGCCCATATATGACTGTAGTTATATATATTTTGAATTGTTTATTTAAGAGAAACAACACAGAAAAACTATTATTACATAATTTTTACATAAGGAGAATTATTGCAACAAATGTGACGTATACACTTTATCTTTCTTGGTTAGCCTTTTGAATTTCTGGTTAAATGTTCCTTACATTTGATGTAGCGTACAGGATGTGAAACAGAAATGACACGGTTATGTAGCATCGGGGGCTGAACGCTTATCAGCAATATAATAGGGAAGCGGGACGAGAGAGAAAATGCAGATAGCAGTTGAACTTGTTTTGCAGGAAAATGCACCAGCATGACAGTGAGTCACATTCACCTTGACCCAGCTTCTGGACATGGAAAGAATATTTACCCTAATATGTAAATTCATTTTTTTTTTGTCATATCACTGTGTCATAGCATTGACATTTACTTTGAGTAGACTATGACAGTTATGATGGCAACGATGTGTTCTATTCATGTCTATAGTAGATCAGATAACATATTGTTAGAAGTAATCTTATTTCATTGAGCTAAGAAAGAGACGCTGACTCAATCTGCATTGGTTTCTAATGCTGTTTGTAGCCCTTTGTTCCATAGCAGATAGAATTCCTTTGCATTCTGAAGTAGAAGTCATGAGATGCATGGGTGGACCGTGCTGAAAAGCCATGCACAAGCCTTTTAATCAACCATATTCAGTATCTGTTCCTGCCTGTCTCGATGCAGTTCCCCCTTCTCATCGCCTCTTCTTCCTCCCTCAGTTTACTTCTCACATCTCTGGTCTTTGCATGTCGTAGCTTCCGTGTTGATCCAGTCACCAAATAAAGGAATGCACGCTGTTGTGTTGCAGTGACCTGGGTTTTAATCAGGAATCTTCATCACGTAACGTTCCCTCTCTTTCACTTTAATGTGAACATTCGCAAATAAAGAGGCAAGAAGAACTGAAAGGTTTCATGGAGCCTTGCTTGTTGTTTTTATAAGTTTTATTTTCATTTATTTAATCAACTGTTTATTCATTAGTTATTTTCTACATTTTGTCGGGAGCCGTGTAAAAGCAGCTTAACTCTTGACAATCTCAATTAGTTCCTATTATGAATGGTAGTCAAATCAGTTCAGAGCCTAAACTAACAGGTCGTGCGTAGAGCACCATCTAGTGGCAGTAAACCACAAACATTATGGTAATTACTCAGATCTGATGAGGTACATGTACATGCAAGTGCAATTTCACATATGCATTTAACAGGTTACTGAAGCCGGTGCGACCTGCTTTATGATCATATGTTTTGCATGTTTGTTTTAAATATTTGCCTCTGCAATGTAATGATTTAAAAGTATAAAGTAGATTCAAATAACAGCTAAAAGCAAACTTAAATACAGTAAAGTACTTTCTTTCCACCACTGGGCACTACAGTATCCTTTTCAAGAAGAGCAGCTCCTCATATTTTACTTTTATAGCAAATAGACTAATTATAGAGGCCCACAGGTTCCAGGATAAACAAATAAATAACCATATAGGAATTGTAAAAATAAATTAAGTTAAAACTACACAATCTCAATATTTTAATCTTAATTTTAAACAAACGCAGTATTTTGAAGCTTCAAGTAAATATATTTCGACGTTACAGTCTTTTTAGTGCAGATATTCCTCTTTTGTTACTATAATTCTTCTGCAGCTCAACAGGGAAACACAAAGAGGAAATGTTATCCTAAAAAGTCTGTAAATGTGTCCAATATCCACTTGCATCATATTAGGTTTAGAAAACTTGTAAATGCATTTTTGCACAAAATCACTGTGGAATCTGCCCCTATCACTTCCACTGAAAGCACATTAAATGGTATCTTTTAACAGACTGACTGCAAACTTGAATAATCGTGAATTTATTCTTCTATTTCAGGTAAAGACACCCTCAACAGCTTATTGCTGCACGTTCATTTTTCTTCATTTTCTTCATTTTTTTTCTACATTGTAACCTGGAGTGTTCCAACTGTCAAGTATGTGATAGATCAGTAGGATCATAAAAGAGGTCACTCCCAGTATTTGCCAATTCCTTTTAAGGAAAACACCCAGCGTTATCCTGGGGCACAAGGACCTACACGCCAGTGGTGTAATGTAACACAATTTTAAAATATTTCATTAAAGTATTTTTGGAAGTATGTGACCTTCACTTTTTTATATTTCTATGAGTTTTTACTTTAACAACCCAACGACTTGTGTCATCACAAATAATTTGAATATTGATCCAATTATGGTTTGATATTCAGTTTACACAAGTGTGATGTGGAAACCTGAAGCCAACATTTTTTTTAGCATTTAATTGTACTTTTATTTTCACTACTTAAGTACAATAAATATCAGATACTTTAAGATTTTTATTCAAGTAATATTCTAATATTTCACTTCTACTCAAGTGTGTTATTCAGATACTTCACGCACCACTGCTCACAGTATTTGCCAGCTCCGTTTAAGGAAAACAGCAGCCTTTTTCATCCTGGTACACGAGCATCAACCAACAGCCCCTCGGAGGGTTTGATTTATACAGGCATGTCTTCAAAGAGTGGACGGGGTGATGGGCATTCCCTTAAGCACCGCCCTCGCCGGATACCCCGAGCTACGAAACGCGCAGGGCCGATCTGCTGGGAGGCCAGGTGACGTCATCTGGGATTATCAGCCTGCTTGTTTCAGGATCTCACTCATGTACTGATTCCAGGAAGTTGTCGCGCTTCCACACTCCGCTTTTCTTTAACTTTTAACGCACTTCTTGCTGCAACTTTCGACGTTTTTGTTTTGTTGTTTGTTTGTTTGTTTTAGCCAAAACGTGTCTACTACAGAATGTCTTATCCTTTCGTCCCAGGACAGCCGGTGACTGCTGTGGTGGTAAGTTTGGGAGTGGAGCTGCTTCCATTCAACGAGACTCCATTGTTCAAGATGTTTGTCCGAAATTCAACCAAAGCAGCACAAACATGATTAATTAACGTCAATCATGTAGATGTGTATGTCTATAATGTGTTTCCTCTGTGGGTTTTTGTACACTGGGGTATTACTTGCTTTGTTTAGCTGAGGGGAACACGGCGCTAATTTAACCCGCAGCCACTTAAATAGCATAATGTTAATATCGGGGTATAAACTAAGTTATCTTGAATTAATTCAGCGATTAAATTAGGACATGTAGAGAATGTTTAATAAAACCTGGCGTGTTTGTTGGTAACTGGGCGTCACCGTCGGTGTGATTCACTGTTCCTGCTCAGTAAAAACAATCCTGATGGAGGTGTTGCTGCGCTGCCTTCACGGGCTGTGGGAATTATCGCTATTAAAATAGAGCTTTGGGAATTATCACAATTAAAATGAAGCATTGTTTTTAATTAAACATTTTAATACGTAATTGAAACCACAATTACGCATACTATCAAAACAATAATTCATTGCAGTTCATTAAATAACAATAGACCCAGAATAATTGCAACAGGGAGAGATATCAATAAATCTAAATACATGAAAGGAAAACTTGGTGATAAACATTCATAAATAAATATTGTTTACTGTCTTTTTTTTATTAATTACAAGATTCAGTGACTCAAAGTCAACGGACTGTTGGATATGAATAAGAATTTGAGGATGTCATTTTGTTCAACATTTTCTGATATTTTATAGACCAAACATCTACTCGATTAATCGAGGAGATAATCAACAGATTAACCGATGTTCTTTATTTGCAGCTTCGGCTTTCATGTCACATTTCACTCAGTCTTCAACCTGAGATTGTACACCTAGATGTACGGTTTACTTTACATTAGCAATTACAGCCTTGTCCCTCCCCTTAGTCCACATATAGAAACTGATTCTACATATTTGTATGCGAGGACTGTCTCATTTTCATCGCCTGATTTATTCTAACAGATTGATGGAGGACTTCGGTCAGGCTCTTTACTGGTAGTGCCAGCCCTTAATGACTGACTTAAGCTTCCTGACAGACTCCCAGACATAGTCAGACCATATTGTAAACCGCCACACCACTGAGTGAATGTCTGGGGATTCATCGTCACACACAGAGGGAGCTTTTGTTTTGAGGAGTGCTGTGAAGAGTCCTACTGTCAGAGTCATCCATCCATCTGGTTAGTGAGCCTGCAGCTGCTTGTTGGTGTCAAGGGGGCAGCTGCACTGAAAAAGCCACTGTCTCAGGGCGTGTTGGATAGATCCGTTCCTCACTGGATGGAAACGTGGCCGTATACAGGCATTTTCCTCTTTTCAAATTGCTGCCAATCAGACTGTCATTTGAGAATGGGGCGGCAAAATTATTAAAATCTGAAACTTGTTTGTGCTTGCATAACATTCTCTATATCATTACCATTTAAAACAAATCCAGACAATATTGATTATGCAGCTCTGATAGACCTGAGTCAGATTGCTGACTCATCGGATGCTGGAAGTAAGCGAGAAACAAATGTCCTCTACTGTATTCCTAGAGAGGAAAGTTGGTGGAAACACTAGTTCTAAGAAATATTGGAAGCAGAATCAGATTTATTGGCCAGGTATGTGTGCATGTACAAGGAATTTGACTCTGTTTTCACAGAACCTTATCATACTTTAAGAAAGGTTCCATAACTTACATAAACATAACATATACATAATATAAATATTAGACATGACATACATAACAGTGGACTATAGAGCAACAGATTGGAATGCAAAGAATGGAGTGCAAAAGAAACACACTATAAAAGGACCTATGAATACAACTTAAAAGAATCAAAAGAGAAGAAAATAAAAATAAGATAAAAGAGAACAGGACAAATTCAATTAGTCCTGTTATTTGGTTTAATAAAAGTGAGTGGCCTTGATTTTTAAGAACTGAGAGTTCCAGCAGACCTACAGTAGTTTGATCCAAATATGTGGAGCATAAAAACTCAACAGTACTTCTCCAGGTTTAGACCTGTCACAGATGATCCAGCTTATCACATCACAACATCAGATACATAATATGTGCCAGTTTTTTCTTTTTTAATTGGCTGATTATGCCTTTTAAAATAGTGATTTCTGATTTGATCTGATTTTTTTTCCCCTATCATCCAGCAACGAATTGAGATCCAGAAGTTGCGACATGGTGATAATCTGATCCTGGGATTCAGCATCGGAGGAGGGATAGACCAGGACCCCGGTCAGAACCCCTTCTCTGAGGACAAAACTGACAAGGTGTGTGTGTGTGTGTGTGCGTGCATAAGTTTAGTGGTGGGTGAAAGGGACACAGTTTATATTTCTATACTGATCAGGACATTTTGTGTCCAAGTTCATGCTCGTTCCAGTAAGTCAGACCTTTTAAAGTGTTGTATTATCTAAATAACAGTTGTATTTATGCGTAACATGAAATTGATCCCATCCTTGGTTGAGATTCACAGTATATGATAAACATACAGTATGATGAGAGATTATCTAGTCTGAGTTTTGATTCATTATCCAAAGGGAAAATTCCCATATTTGGGGACTTAGAATGAATGAAACAATGAAAAAGATAATACGACAATCTATACAAAAATGGCAAGGAAGATGAAAAATGATAAAAGGTAATGCTAAATGTTTTGCCAAATTCATATAGAGAAAATGTTTTTGTCCTTAATGCCTGATGTTGGAGTTTTGTTGTTCACATCAGGCACACATCCTGTCCTGTAGAAACACTGTTCCACTAGAGCTATAAACGAGAGACAGGCCTGAACACATTATCTGTTGCCTCAGGTGGGAACAAACCAGTCTCACTTAGCTGATGTCATAGAAAGAATTACCAAATGCAGTCATGTCTTACCTGGTACCTGTACTGTACATACACGCTGGGCAGGAGAGACGGATGCCAGCCAGATTAATAATAATAATAACTAACAATAATAACAATAATAATAATAACTTCCTTTAGGTTTTCCATTTGGCTTCTACTTATTGACCTTTCATGCTTTACATCCCTTTAGACATCCCTGACATATTTCTGAGTGCTGTAGTAACTTGTGAGTTCAGATGTGCTGCTCTTCTTATCTCCCTGTTTCCACTAAACGCGTATCCCTGAAAGAAGTCGCAGACTTCTCTTTTACTTGCTCTTTATTCCTTTAATTCCAAATATGATTGCTATGAAAGGATGTATTCTCTAAATAGTCGCTCATCTTGAGTCAATCAGACAACCAACCATCATTTTGCAGTGAATTTCATTCATCAAATTCATTAATCTAAACCTGGGCTGCATCCGAAACCTTAGTAGATGGTGCCTACTAACCAGTAGCTACTACTCCAACACCACAGTAGTAGCTTCTATATAGGAAGCAGAGTGCACAATTCTGATGTACTACAGCACCGCCATCTTGCCCTCCTGATGACTTCTTGGATAGTGTAGTGTGGTTTACTTGCACATTACAAAATATGACCAGATATAGAAAACCATCCGCTATCCCCCTACATGATGAAAGGTATTCTCAAGACATTCTTATTTTTTCCTGCTACATTGCCAGGCCGTTGCCGGTTTTGGACGCAGCCCTATCGTAGCGCCATCAGCTTGTCATCGTTGTTGGAATTCCCATTTGCTCTCGTTTGCAAATTATTTGTTACCAATTAAATACACTCGATACAGGTCTGATCATGTGCATATGAAATGGTGATTGTGTTATTCTGATCGTGTTTGTGTTCCCTGAAGGGCATCTATGTGACCAGGATAACACCCAAAGGACCAGCAGATGTGGCAGGCTTGAGGATGGGAGACAAAATAATGCAGGTGGGTAGCGACATGGAACGACAGATCCACAAGATGGCACTATGTGAACACTAGAGCATGAGGACGGACATATGCGCTTTTCTTACGCCTAGGTTTTCAGTTCTCTGTTACTTTGTGTTAATGGTTTTATGAATCCTGCTGTTACTGTAACATTCAAACAAGCTAGCCTAACACTAAAAATTTCTTTGTTTCTGCTGCTCCCAGGTGAACGGATGGGACATGACCATGGTCACCCACGACCAAGCTCGTAAAAGACTGACAACGAAGAAGGAGGACGTGGTGCGACTACTGGTAACCAGGAAGTCACTGGAGGATGCAGTCAGACAGTCTATGATGAAACAACACAGACAGTAGACTAGTGGCACCGCCAATAACCACAGACTAATGCAATATAACCAAGGACTCTCCTGTACTGAGACTCTCACAAATTCAAACGTTGCATCGTGGCCTTTTCTAACTATCACACGATCACACAGACCACATCCAATGTCTCTCTGTATAGGTGACATATCCAGATGTTTGAGTCTGTGCAAATCAGTTCAGAGTCTGATTATTGGACACAAGCGTCTGCGTTTCCTTTCCATACAAACCTAAACTCGTGTCAAAATTACCTGCTTGAGTTTTTATACATCTTTGTAACATATCCACGCGATACTGTGGATATGCAAGTCATCTGAAATGTGGAACAATCCAAAACTTGAATCCATTTAATCTGCCCTGGATAACGGGAGAAAACTTATTTTTTTTAATATGGTTTAGTACAACATTAACATTAACTATTATGCGCTTGTATTATTTCTTTCACAACCACACACTTCAAGTAAGTTTTTGGAAAACAAGTCATCAAATGGTCTATGTGTCAATTTAAATTTTTCTTCTGATCCAGTTTCATCCTGAGAGATACAGTATTTGTCACCTAAGCTCTATCCATGATTGATAGCAGGTATATGGGAGCAAGAGTATTTCTTGATGCAAGACATCAATAGGCATTTATCCCTTCTTTGCTAACAGTTGAACAAAGATGGACTAAATACACCAAGAAAGTTGGCTACAGATTGTGTTTATTGTATCCTTAATGAATATGATATTTCATCTCATTTAAATAAAAGAACCAGCATTACATCTGTCATTCCTGTGAAGATTAAAGCACCAAATGCCAAAGTAAAAGCCAAAGCACCATGAAGTGACCAATGCATATAAAGCAGTGCTTGTGATCAATTTCTCATTTTTTCCCCTCTATAGTGATAGTATACTGAACAAAGTGTTAACAGGCATAATACCAGTAAACCGTTTTTATTTGCAAACTAATGACTTTACATTCATTATCTTCTCATTAATGCATCTTTCTGTTCTTTTTATCTTGTTTTGATTTTGTTTGTTTTTGTGGGAAAGTCAGTCTTGGTTAGGTAAAAGGAAAAAAGTAGTATTTTGCAGCAGTTTACTTTAATTATATCCCATTCAAACCCTATTTCTCATTCTGGATCTAGAAATGGATATGCCATATGATCTGAATGGGTTTCCAATATATTCTCTCTCAAGTATCATCCTTTTCAGGTACAGAAAGATAATTTTTCCCTAAACCTTTTGCTGTTTTGATGCAAACAAATCTGCTAGTTTCACACTGGAATCGGCTCCATTTAGTTCGTGTGAAGCTGTAAATTGCTGTTTTCTCGGACCATTTTGAAAGGAAAAGAAAAGTTCCAATCAAACGTCTGTAAGTCTGAACCAAGCAAATATCTTTCAATCTTTCATTCAACCATTCCCGTATGGTCCCTGCAACCCCGACAGTGATTGACTGCCCCTTACACAATACCTTTTATATAACATTGCGAAGAACTGTTTTTATTACTAATAGTAAAAGACATTTTGTTTTTGAAATGTTACAGTACTAAAACTACTACACTATTCATATATCTTTTGGCCGATCATTTTGGCTTTTCTATGCTAATGCTAATATTGTTTTCTGTGTATGATTAAGAGAACAATTTGATTTTCATTCCAAAGTGAAATCTCCACTGCTTAAGAAAACAGGTTTCTACTTCATTATTGTTGTTGCTGATAAAGTAATAATACACTAAGATGTTGGCATTATACAGATAAAACAGTAAATGAATGTTAAAGGTACAGTCTCCTATACAAAATATATTCATATCGTTCAGGTATTGAACCGGTGGACTCAATTAACACCTGATAATACACCTTGTATTCTAATACTTTGCAGGCAAGCACTGGTTCCCAACCTGAGATGACTCGAGCTCTTGAAATGAAGCCACATCTTCTAGTGATCCCTCATCTCAATTATTGCCTTAATGTTGACATGAATTATGAGCATTTTTTTCTTCTCAAATGAAGGAAAAACATTTCAGAAAAGTGTTTTTCTTCACTCTCATCCCGTTGGGACGCCCAAGTTTCATCATAGGGCCCTTTGTGTCAGGTTGGAAACCACTGCTGCAGAATTTCAATACGGTGCTACATTTAGAAATTAAATAGTGATGTAATATAAAACAAATCCCTTACAGTGTTTTTTTATTATTATTATTATTGCCTGTCCACCTTTTGTACATGTAAACTGCCAGCAGAGCACAATGGTTTTGCATTTGATTGTACACAGTTTACTATCTGAATGTTTCTCATATATAAAAGCACTCACACTGAAATATGCTTTGCTTTTTTTTTTTTTATCGATCAAGTAATGAGTTCTATTTTTTGTTTTACTTCTCTCTGCTCCAAACTGCAAAGCCTTTTTATCTTACTGGCTTTTCAAAATAGCTCCACGTTGCCAGTTATAAAGTAATCAGCTGACATTTCAAAGCAAAGAATCTATTCTCTGACCTTTCTGTGTTTACCGAGGCATTGAGCTTTCTCTACTTTCATCTCTTAAATATGTGAGCCTGGAACCAATCACTTGCCTTTGAACTGAGCACTTTGGGGGAAACGGTCCACAATACTAAGAAATATGGAGAAAACAACTGTCTAAAAAAGCTTGTGAGAGTAACTTTTTGCCATTTTAGTAATATTTGTTTTATTGATTTTGTATTTTTTTTTTTAGATCTCAACTGGATAATGAGAGGTGGTATGAATAGTTTTTGAGGCACAAATGAGTTGCATTTGTTGAATTAGCTGAAATATTTTCTTTTTAAAAGTATTAAAATAACACCTGTGCTGTTACTACACAAGAGAGGGTCGATTTAGGGCAATGCTGAGCTAAAATCCCCCCTTTGAGAAATAATTGATGAGGAAACTGTGTCTGTTATTTTTGGTCCAGGGACAGAGGGAATCATGCTCCATTCCACTTGACTAGGCATTATAATACTATTATACAATGTTATGAGACAATAAAGTGGCTGCATAAACACTGAAGACACTGCTCAGACTCACGTTGTGAGTTTGCTCCCGCTATTACAACATTAACACAATGCATGTTGCTAGGTAACTAATGGACAGCTATATGTGGAAGCAATGACCATCCAACTTCATTATGGGAAACACTGTCGTAACTTAATTTGCATTTACAAACTATACTATTCATAATTCTGTTACCATGGCCCTTTGTTTAAAAACAAGAAGGATCTAAATTTATTCAAATATGCCTTACTTTACTGCCTTATGAACCAACAAAAAACATACTTACTATAATCTCATCAGAGTAAATGAATTGTGATTGTTTCACCAAAAGAATACAATGCGTTATCACTAAAGACAACACAGATACAGTAACTGTTCCTTTCTGCAGGCGGGTGAATAATTACACTATCTAAACGTGGATCATACATGATCCATGCCTCCCACGTTATGGCAGGATAATTGTGTTGCCATGGAGATGCAATCTGCTCCTACCACTTTGGTCCTACACCAGATTGGAACCAGAAGGTAGTTCACAACTCCAGATTCATCCTCACGTTTGTAGTAATAAATGGTTGGAGAAGTGATTTCCTGAATGTTTGCACTAAATTTACAGGCATAACCTTGTTATACCTGTACAAATCCTCTGTTATAGGAAGTCGTTAACCTCTCACTCTGCTGGAGCCATTGGTCGTTCACATGCTGTGTGGCCATGGGTTGTGCACAGATCAAACTATAAACCGAGTTTTATTTTAATTTCTGTGTTTAAAAAAGTCCCCTTCCAGTCAGTCTGAAGTTTCACTGTGCACAATGGTGTCTTTGTAGGGGTTTTCACATTCAGCTACTAAAGGTTATGTTTTAGCCGGCGTCAAAATACCTCAAAAGGTTTTGGCCGGATCAATCAGATGATTAAATCCATAAGAAATCCTGGTTTCATTTTGAATTTTTTGTTTTTTGGTAAAATTGCGGTACATGGACCTTCAAACAGGTGCCATCATTTTGGGCCACCTGGTGGTAATATCTTGAACCTGCATAGCTTGTTTCTTTGTGGGGCTCTCTGGGGCTCTAAAAAGAACAGGTCAATTTGGATCATTAATATTCATGAGCCTCTTTTCTGATTGGCTGATTTGAGTGGTGGGTAGTGACTGTATAGATGTAACATCACAACTTCCTGGTACTCATGAGGGCAGTTTTAAAGGCAGAGTTTCTCAATGTGGACTGTGTGCATTTGAGAGTTTTGAAACATGGGACAGTCTTTATATAACACCTAGACTATTAATAAAAAACAATTGGATATAATCTAACATTCTCATACATAAAGGAATACATATGCAGACACAAATTCACAGTTATTTGTTGGTGGTTATAAGAAAACTTTGACTTACCTAAAGTACTTGGTTACAGTGTATATTAGAGGGGAATGCATTGTGATATCAGCTTCCTGTGCTAAACAGCTTTCCTAAAAGAGGTACATGGTTTTAGAGATATGCTATCTAAACTTCACACATATATTGCATGTCTCATTCCCCAGATCTCAGTGTGAGTGGGCTTCAAGCCAGAGGTGTAAGACAAAGAGGTCTGCAGAACACTAAGCTGGACCTTTTCTAGCTTAAGCACCTTAAGCATTGACACACAGGATCCGTTTCCTCATCCAGCCTGTCATCCTGTAAAAATACACTGTGGTATGATGAACACGTTGTTTTGTATGTAAGCGTTGTGTGTTCTCACTACCATGGAGGGGACATCTGGAGGTGGTCTTTAAAATATTTTAATTAGATTGGTAGAGCAACAGCACAGCAAGGCTAAGAATTTATAGCAATCTCATCACATGCTTTATTTAGCTGCTGTCGTAAAGCTTTGATTCAAATCAGTCATTTCACACTTTTCACATGGAATTGGAGATGCATTTAAGGACTAAAAAAATGGCTCAATGGCCCTCAAAACCAGCAGTTACATGAAAAGTCACACCCGATCAGCTGATGAAGACTGTGGTACAATAGGAGAGCTCCAGTACACCTTCGTACTGAGACAGTTTTTTGATTTCGAGCTCCAGAGTGGACTCTGCGATTAAGTGTTTGAAATGATCCTTTCTTCACAATAAAAGGTGTTTTTCTTTTTTTTATTATTTGAAGAAACCTAAGAGGATATCGCTGGGGAAATATAGAAGATTTTAAAAGTACAATAGTAAAAAAAAATTAAAATTCATTCATAATTGTATAATAATGCCAAACCATTTATAATTTACTGTTGAAATTCTCTAGCAGCAAGCCAGATTTTTTTTTACGCACAAATATGGAACATTTTTTTTTTTTTACGATTGTGGTAAGCAACATGCATATAAATGTCATTTTTGTGAGCATGAACATGATGAGTGGGTGTGAGAGTGGAAAGCTGGGCAGCTGGGTGCCAAAGGGTTACAAATACATGCATTCCCCTGAGCAATGAGCAGATGCATGTTGTCATAGCAATGACTACCCTACTGTGTTTGTACAGTATAGGATCCTCCGGGACCCAAATTCAATATTTAGTTTGAAATATATTAAGTTGCTTCATTGTGTGGGAATTTACCTCAAACCGTGTTATCATGCACAATAAAATAATTTAAGTGATTATGAGATCCATTAAGAGACTGGGAGTATTTCAGTGCTGTTGTGTAGCAGCAGGTGGTTTGTCTAAATTATTATTTTTTTTCTCTCCTGAAGGATCCTTAACCTCTCCTCCTCCCACGCAGACCTCCCAGGCTCTCCTCTCCACCGGAGGCTTCATGGACGAGCGCAAACGCTTGATATAAATATAGCTATAAAACGGGAGATAACTGGAGCGATGGTGAGGGGAGATACAGTGTGTGGGCAACATTAGTAGCCTACATTATCGGCTGCGTGGTGGACAGAAAGGCATCCGCATGACGGCGTGAGGAGCGTCTTCAGCAGAAGGAGAAGAAGGTGTGTAAAATGTTTGCTATCAGCTTTTCGTGCTTCTTAAGTGATGGGGCTCGTTCTTAAAGCTCCAGGTGCACCACGTGGCACTTCTAGACGCTTCTATGACACGCTTGTGAGTGAAAGTTACGAAAAGATTGTGAAGTTTGCATCCTTATTTTTGCAGTCTCAAAAGGAGGACCAACAGGTGAAGAAGGAAGGACCTGACTCCTCATGATAGCTTGACACAACCAAAGGCAGAAACAGGGTAGGCCTACCTTGACTTGTGTTTCTTTTGTTACCAGAACTGCAAGAAAGAAAAATTAAGAAAAGTTTCTATCTATCTATCTATCTATCTATCTATCTATCTATCTATCTATCTATCTATCTATCTATCTATCTATCTATCAAAACTGACAATTTAAAGGTGTACTCCTGTAATTTAGCGTTGCATATCCGCCAAGTTCAGAGACTCGCAAGACACTGATTTGAAAAAGAAGTGTCAAAATCGATGCAGCGAGTTCCAAGATATCTTGACTTTAGCCCACCTGTTAGCATTGAGCCCATTAATTACGCGTGCAGCTCTGATTGGACGCTTAATGATGCGACATTTACTGCCCTCGGTGTGGCCTGTAGGTGGAGCTGTTAGCTGCTGCAGGCAGTAAAGGAGTGAAGGTATTCTGTGTGCAATCCTGAGAAGTTGACGCGGTTAATGATGTTATTTTCGCAGTAGTCCCCCGCTAGCAGTGTATTAAGTCTCTGATGTACGTCACTTTAGATAAAAGCGTCTGCTAAGTAAAATTGTAAATATTATTTATTTAATATTTACTTAACTAAGTACTAATTACTATAATATGATATACTACATATATACATACAACATATAGTATGATATACTATTCATACTATATGTTGGTTATATTGACATAGGTAGTTCTGTTTGTGCCCATAATGGCTCATTAAGCTAGCATAATAGCTGGAAATGCAGTTAGGTGGATGGGTGGAATGCAGCAAATTTTCTGTGGCTGATATTTTGTGTATATTGTCGTTTTTGATTGATCTGATTCCTTTCATTGGCTCTTGTTGTACCTGAGAATGAGTCTTTTCTATTACCAAGTCTTGCATGAATTGCATTCAAGGTCAGCCGACTTTATTTACATAACACATTTCATACAGACATGTTTATTCATGGAGGTTTGGGACAGTATCCGTAGGGTGGAAGACCACAGCAAACAAAGTGAGAGTTGTATCTGTATTTTCAGCATTTTCCTGCCACCAGTCTTGTTTGTGATTTCCAGGGACAGGATCTCAAAGTGCAGCCAAGGTGAGGAGTCTAGTTTGGGAACCTCAGAATTGCATCTCTACTTTCTGCAGATGATGTGGTTCTGTTAGCTTCAAAGCACATACTAGAGGTCACAGTCTGATGAAGCCAAGTGTGAAGCATTTGGAGCAGGAGATGGACAGAGGAATTGGTGTGGCATATGCAGCAATGTGGGCACTGTACTGGTGATCTTTACATTCCAACTCTATCTATAGTTTTGAGCTTTGGGTAATGACAGAAAGAATGTGATTGTGAGAAAGCAGCCAAAATGAGTTTCCGCCACAGGATGGCTGGGCTTAGGCTTAGCGATGTAGATGTAGAACCACTGTTCCTTAATGTTGAAAGGAGTCAGCTGAATTAGTTTGGATGCCTCCTGGACACCTCCTCTGAGGGTTTCGGGCTCTGGGAGGAGTGATCATATATTTCATCTGGCCTGGGATCACCTCAGGATCCCCCAAGAGGACCTGGAAGGTGTTGCTGGGGCAAAGGCCATTGGGGGCCCTTTGAATGGATGGATGGATGGATGGATTCATACGGAGGTGAAATCAAAGTAGTAAATTTATTGACATATTGAGTCACCACACATGCAAAATTAAATGATATTGGTTCGATGTCTATGTTTGGACCTGATCCAACTCTTATCCTATCATTATCCTAGTGATTATTTCACAGATAAACATAGTAACCCCCCCCCGGCTCTCTTTAAAGAGCCATAATTCCCATTACTATGCAGGGCTGTGTTTAAAGGAAAGAAATTGCGTCATCTTCATGCCTTACTTCTCAAATGTGTTAGATCAATGTGTCAGATCTATTAATATGCTGGTGGAGTACAATAGCAGTGGAGTACACAGTTTAACAAGTGCATTTCCAATACATGTGGTTAAATTTATGAGGGAAGTGGTTCCACACAAGTCCCAGTAGCTTGTTAAAGTTATGAGATAGACCATAACAAGCAGCATTTCCAACATTTTTAAGTATATTATTCAGCAGGATAGAAAACAACTCTGTGGTTTCAGTTTCTGAGGGAATCAAATCCTTCTCCTGTGTGTTAGTGGACATTTGCATACGGTTGAACATTTCTTAACTTCTGCAAATGACATAACTCTGCGACTTTTGGGCCTTTGGGCAGAGGTGTCTGGCGCCAGCATGGATTTTGAGGCTTAATTCACAATTAATATCACTACTTAATGAGACCATAATGACTCATTGCAAAGAAAGAAGTTGACGTTTTGTGACCCAAATGTGACCCAAATAGCCATCAGGGGCATTAAACTTTAAGACATCAACCCAAAGCCCTACTAGTGGCAGCATGTTGTTTAAGACAATACAATCCAGGAAGTTGAGTTGGAGTTACCCATGAATGCATTTAAATGAAGGTGTATTACTCGCAGACAAGATTTAACAGCTCCCAGCAACCGTTCTATCCTTCGTAGAGACAAGTGTGAGGTAAACTGCAGAAAAACAGCATTCACAATACGAGGAATGTTTGCGTGCATGTATGTGTGTGCCAGTGTTGAGCCAAGTTGAACTTTGCTGGACGACCCTGTGTTGTTTTGCCAGAGCTCTCTGCGGTGCCACTTCCACTGCGTCAATGCACTGGCTCCATTTAATTGAATGAGAGGGCTGCATTTTTTCATGCGGAGCTGATGTCAGTCTGAACCCCACCCAACGGGCAAGCTCCAAAATTCTAGAACTTCTGTAACTTAACTACTTTTATTTAGAAGCCTCTCTTACGGACTGGTAATTCTACTCTATTAAACGGCCACCATTGAAAGAATCTCTCACAGTAATGCCCATGCTGAGAAAACCCTGACGACATCATCTGACGGGGGTTTTCTTAGACTTGACAGAGCTTCTTGAGAACCACAGATAACAACTATTTTCAGTTTCATAGCTGAGTTGTCTTGCTTATGACAAGTAAACCGATCTTTGTTGGTAAAATTGAGCGAGAGCCTTTAAATCTAAAGATTTTGGTGTGGCTGTCACATTGTGTGATACATGATATTTGATAGGAGGAGGATTCTGTGTTAAATGTCAAGGTACTGTATATATAAACTAAATGGACCATATGAATTTGACTTTTAAGATTGCAAAAGGTTGGCTTTACAGTCCGTGTGTGTTTGTGTTTGTAGGTGTGTGAGTAGTGTGGAGGTGTGAGAAGGTCAGGCCATATGAGAGGCCTTTTCATGTCTGTCTACTTATGAGAGCAGAGCAGTGCAACCCTTTTATTGTGCCATTCAGCCCCGGACACTCACACACTCCGTCCACGCTGGCTCTCTGTCTGCACTTCAGAAGAGTGTTTACCTGGTGTTGATCGGACCGATTGAAACAGACTTAAAACCATGAGCGGTGAGTTACCAACCAACAGCTGCTTAAGCTTCGCAAAGCTCAGGAGATTCGTCATCTTTTTTCTTTTTATTCCAGTTTGTGCGAGTACAGGGAGAATGCTGAATATCACAATTATTTAGGACAGAAAATATGTTTAATCTTTTTAGAAACCTATAGCATGTGGTACAACAGGTAGTTTTTCTAGATCTCTAAGGAGCGATTGGTGTTCTATGATATCAATGGGAATACTAAAAATAATGCTTTAAATCAACTGATGAGTTGAAATTTTTAGAGCGGAATTATTCTACTACAGAACAATTTAAAGGTATATACTAGAGTATTAACAAGACATAGAGTTTTAACAGCTTAAGATCCTTGTGTCCAAGTATGTTTTAACATGGTGGACTGAAGTGCCTTTCTATTGAGGTGTTAAATGCCCTCCACAAGCTGTATGCTGTGTAAAGTCAGGTCAAAGCAGTTTTCTAAACCTAATTAGTCTTTTTATGTGTGCTGCAGTGCTTTTGGATGTACTGTTATCAGATACTCTCTCTCTCTCTGTATGTATATATATATATGTATATTAGATATTTGTTATTTCATTAATTTCTCTTCACCGATACCATGAGAACTGCGTGGTGAGTCTTCAAGGGTTAATGATGCTTTCCATTAGCACTATGGACCTGTGTTTCCTTGCTCTTAGTGGAATGTTGACATTCATTGATCACTGGTCTGTCCTCATCTGCTGGTGGATGTTTGGGTTGTCACACAGAAGAGTTCTGCAGCAGTTTAAGAGTTGTTAGCAGTTGAGTATGGCCTGAAACGTTGGTTGCTGCGTTGGCAAACCACCATTCAAATGAAACTCATTGAAAAAAAAAAAGTGTCCTGAGCCTTTCACCCTAAATATAGAGAATTCTGACTCTGTTCCTTAGTCCTTTATCGATAATCATATTTTAGATTGACTTAATTAAAGAATAATTACTCAGTAATACTCAAAGGCACAGTTGGTTCATGAAGCTGTAATATGCCACCATGGTGTGACTCATGCAGCTCTATGTACCACCGTGGTGTGACTGGATCAGGCTGTAGGGACGACCACTGTTAGTCGTGTTAGTGGAATTTCATGGTGGATAATAAAGGTCCTTGGAGGTATTTACAATTGCAACTTTTAAATATTTTTACTTGTAGAATTAATAGTGTGAGTTCTGTTCTTTATATCTTTGAATTATATATTTCATGCATACAAGGACTCTGGTTGTATATTCAAACGAGATAGTTAAAACAACTAGAAACAGCAATCGTGAAAGCGTTAATCATAGCTACAACAGGAACAATAGCATCATCAATAAAATTAAGCAAGAAAACATAGAGAAACATAACAAATAACAATGAAGGACAGATCACAGAAAGGTTAGACTATATAAGTGTATTTTAAGAAGAGGCTTTGCCCTCCTAATCTCCTCCAGAAGGTTGTTCCACGGTCTTGGTGCCCTGATGGCAAACACTGTCGTCTTTGAGTCTGGATTCAAGAACCACCAGAAGGAGGATTTCAACCCCACATTCATTCAGCTCGCCACAAATATGGTGAAATAATACTAACGGCACTCTCTCATTTAAACATCCTGACTGTTGCACGTTTGACCGAATGTGTCCTCTTGTGCGTCGGTCACTTGTTGTGGAATACGCACTTATACAGTAAGTGTGAGAGATGATTACTCTGCTTCTGACACCGAGCTAAATAATGGTCTCGGATAATCCAGGGTCCTCCCACAGCCTGCTCAACAATGGATATATTACACTGTATGCAGGATTTATAGATAACCTCAGAACAATACACAAAAGAAAATCAATAGGCAAGAACGATACAAACAGAATGGATGAAATCTTCATAGATCATATGTTAAGTGTTTATCCCCGTGGGACGAAGACAAATATATATAAAGGCGTTTGCGCTCAGAGGGATTATAATTGGATGTGAAGGACAAGCAGGTGAAGAGGCCGGTTGTGTATTATTCTTGCACTGGACTTCAAGTCTATTGTAGAGGGTGATTCAGAGGAAACGTTGTAGCCTACTTAGATAAGGAGAAGTGAGATCAGCAGCCACGTGCTTCACACAGACTGCTTTGTGTTGCACAGAAGAGGAAAACACGGTAAGACTGCAGAATGCATTATTTTAAAGCTTCACACTGTCGTTACACCTCTTATCTAGTTAATTGTAGAAAAATGTGTCTCAGGAAGGATTTAGAAACAGAAACGATTTGTTATAGCACTAAAAAATACAGCTTAAGTTGTAGTTTAAGACCATGTAGTGTAATTAAATGTCCAATATGTTCTGTTTGGGCCAAGGATTTCACCAGTAAAAGAACTAATCTATTTAAAAAAATTAAAATAACCTAATTGTTTTAACAATATAGGGAAATTACCACTACTACTACTACATAATATAATATGTACTTTTTCTATTCACTACCTTTAATATTAAATCTATAATTCCATATTTCTCTTGATATTAAAAGGGTTTTTATATTTGATTTTCCGAGAAGCCTTTTCTTCATTGCCGGCTAAACATAATGACTTGTTATTGCGCTTATTACTTCGGTTAAGTAAACTTGTGAAAATTGTCGATCACAATTTCAGATGAGATTGTTTTTTTTTTTGTTTTTTTTTCAGTCCAAAACCAAATGATTTAAAATGTATAGTCATATAAAACAGTTATTTGGCATTTTTCCTTGATAAAAGCCAATGATTAATCAATTAGCAATTAATCAAGTCAGCATCCACAAATTGCTTATACTTCAGTATTTTATGTCAGCAAATATTAATTTCATTACTTGGGGCTCTGGTCTGTTTCCACTCATCACTCTTCCGCTGTTTTAGTGATGCCTGTTTAATAATGAATGAAACACTTTTACATTTACTTAAACAATACAGCTGCCAGAATTGTGATAATTAGAAATATGTGTCAGGATTTATGTCACTTCCACCATCCTCTCCCTGCCTAGTTTCCCACGAGACCTCCCTCCTGGACCAGGTGCTGGAGCTGATTATGAACGAGAAGCCCCCCAACAGCGCGAGTCTTTTCCTGAACGAGGACGCGGACAAACCTCCACTGCCGGAGCGAGGAGACCTGAGGAGGCGGCTACGCAGGGCCATGGAGAGGAGAGCAAGCAGCATGAAGGAGAGGATGAGCTCCATCCACAAGGACAGCGTCAAAGGTTTCCTGAAGAGGAACCTGTTCGTCCTGTTCACTGTCGCTGCCGTGGCTCTGGGTGAGTGGAGCGAGAAATCCAGCGAAAGTTTACTACAGTCTTTACTTTGAGGTTGTTTTTTTTCATAATTAATTCATAGCTTCTGCTTAACCTGTTAAAATTAAACACACAACACTAAATAAAGCATTTTTATCTGTAGTAAAACACAATGTTACTGTTACAGTATCAATATATATCGTCAATATCTACATCATCAACACAATAAGAAAGTTGTTTAATATAATATCAGTAGTAGGGCTGCAACTGTTGGTGCAATTATTTAATTGGGTCCTTTATGACCCCGTTTTTAAACATATTGCATCATAGTTTCTTCGTGTTCTGATGAACACTGATCTTCAGTGTGATTTCTGTGATTTTATGGACAAGTAATTGATCTTTGAACTCTTATCTTATTAATCATTGAACTTTGAATTGCAGATAATTTACCTTATTTTATGTTTTTGTTTATTAAGTTGTGTCAGTTTGGTCTTGTTTTAAGTTTTAAATAAAGTATTTTTATATGTATTAAAACATAATATTAGATTTGTTTTTTTGCAATATTTCAAATACTGTTACTGTGACAATTACTTGTCTACAAGTAATTACTTGTCACAGTAACAGTAATTGATTCTGACACTTCTGTAGTCACTTCACATGTAGATTTCGTTTGATACCAAATTTAAATACGTAACTTTTTGTGGTTGTAGAGATATTCCATATTTATTATCATTTATAGCAGGAAAAATAGCCTGGGCCTGGTAGTTAAAGATCCCATATTGTACACTTTTCCTGGGTTTTATTTAAAGTTGTGGTATCCTTTGCAAGATATTTGCAAGAAGTACATCTTCTCTAGAAAGAACAGGTTGTTGCATGCCTCACTCATAAATGTTAATGAGGTCTGATTGGCTCATTTGAGCGGATGGTGGGTGGTGACTGTATCGTTGTGACATCACAACTTCACAGCGTGCTCACAGCTTGTTTTAAGGCACAGTTTCTGAATATGGGCTGCGTGTATTTTTCTGTAGATTGCTTTGAAACACATTGAAATATTCAGAAAGCAATTAAAATCTCACTTAAGATATGAGACCTTTAATGTGTATATTTCTGTTGTTTTTTGTTTTTTTTTGTACATGTGTGCAAATTTATTCAGGTGTAATCCTGGGCTTCGCTCTACGCCCCCACAAGCTGTCCCTGAGGGAGATCAAGTACTTTGCCTTTCCTGGGGAGCTACTAATGAGAATGCTGCAGATGCTGGTTCTGCCTCTCATCGTCTCCAGTCTGGTCACAGGTTGGCTTTTAACGAGCACGGGAGAACAAACCAATTAATGCTCCCAGCATGTTTCAGTAGATTACAGGTCAGGCCCTAAAATGGGAAACATAAAAGAATATTACTAAAGCTACCAAAGGGCAAGTCACAACAAGGAGGAACTTTTATATATGTGATTGTATATTTTGAGCTTCCATATATCCAGAGATCTTGTGACTGACCCGATGTTTCATTGAAAGAAGGAATGCAAATGAATTTCCCCCTGTCTCAGGTATTTCCTCCCTGGACAGCAAAGCATCTGGTAAGATGGGCATGCGTGCAGTGGTCTACTACATGGTGACCACCCTGATCGCCGTGTTCATCGGTATTGTCATTGTGATCATCATCCGGCCGGGGAAAGGCAGCAGGGACAGTCTTGTGGCAAACAACGGAAACATAGAACCGGTTCAGGCTGCTGATGCTTTTCTGGATCTCATCAGGTAACCAATTAGAAACAGACTTGGTATCCAGCTGTTTGGAGAGTTTCCTCTTATTATGATTTTTTTTTAAAAAATAAAACTAACTAAATAAATCTGTGACCATTCAAATCCCAAATGCACATACAGCCATTCCCCTATTGTTCCTGATAAGATAACGTTCATTCAGTTTAAGATTATCACATGGTTACTCATTAACATAATGGAGTATTCCAACTTTTAAAAAATGTGCTGTGAGTCACTTAATTGTGTTTAACACAAACATGAACACACGACAGAATAATGTCTCATTTTTGTCCCAGGAACATGTTTCCTCCCAATCTGGTAGAGGCTTGTTTTAAACAGGTGAGGTCATCCTTTCCTCCCAGTCATATGTTTTTAATATTCATATCAAATGTTTTATAGTGTGAAAACAGACGTTTCGTATCATAAAACCACTCCCATGCTCCATGTCTCTCTCACTAACACAACCGCAGTTGTTGACAGTCCATCACCAACAAAAAAAAAAGTTAGCTTGTAAAACAAAGTCAGAGTTAAATCATATTTATTGCTGTCAGAAACCTTTAAGACACACATAGCTTTGCTTTGATTTTCATGCTGTTTCTTGCAGTACAAAACCGTGTACAAGAAAACTGTGCACACGAGGAACGTGACATTGACAGTGAACCTCACCGACTCTCTAAACGCCACAGAGTCCAACCTGAGCGTGAATGTTAGCAGGGTGCTGCACACCATACAAGTGAGTGGGATCTCTGGGGAAAACAATTACATGAATGGATGAATACAGACTCGATTCATGTCATTTATACAGATCTTAGGTGGATAAAAAGTAGTTAAGAATCTGCTTTCTACCAAAGGAGACAGTGGTGGAAACCGTCCCTGTGTCTGGCTCCTCGGCCGGGGTGAACGCCCTGGGACTGGTGGTCTTCTCCATGTGCTTCGGTCTGGTCATTGGTAACATGAAGCAGCAGGGCCAGGCCCTCAGGGACTTCTTCGACTGTCTGAATGAGGCGATCATGAGGCTGGTAGCCATCATCATCTGGTCAGTAAAGACTCGTCGCCAACTCAAGAAGCAAAACTCTCCACATTCTTGGTTTCTATTTTTGGTTTTCTCAGTATAGGTGATGTACAGTTATGTTCAAAATAACAGCAGTGTGAGTAAAGCCCAAATCCTTATATACCCCTATATTCTTATATTTATATACTAAATCAAAATGTGAAGAAAAATGTGGCAATTTTCTTAATTACTTTACAGAAAATGAAGAAAAATGAATCAGTTCAAAAAATACCAGTGTCTGCATTTTTTTTTTTTACAAACTCAAATATATAATGCATAAACTGAAAAATCTTCATGATATAGCATTCCTGTAAACCACTAAAGTAATATTTATTTGTTATGGCCATGGTTTAATTAAAAAAATGACACATTTTTATTCACATTTTGATTTTGATTTGGTTTAGGAAATAAAATGCAGTGTTCCGAATGCACTGAAATAAAAATGATTATAATGATTTTGGCTTTACTCGTGTTTTTAAACACTGAATATGCTGTTTAAATTCCCTGCAGTTTAAAAGAAATTGCACTTCTCATTATAAAATGTGTTGACTATGGTGGGTCAGTCAGGAACAACTCCTTCTGTTGCTTTAAAAAAACAGGAGTTGGGGAAATTTTTGTTATTTTATAGAACAATGCAGGTGTGCAAGAACATAGAGTCAAGAGTTTGACTTTACTCAGTATTTTCACTCGTAAATATTACAGTATATAGCTTCAACAAGTGGGAACAAGCTAATACCAAACATAGAGGCAAGTTAGACAGAGCCGAATTAAAATAGGTTGTTTTTTCCACCTTAAAGCTGCTCAAGGGGAAACAGAAGAATGAACGTTGTTAGTTATGATATGATACAAAAAGACAATAACAACCATGACAGACAAACATTAAAAAACACATTATACACATCTCAATAAGTGCAAAAAGGGAGAGCACAGCACCGTATCATCAATAAACCACTTCTCTCATTCGTGAGTGCCTATACTACATCATACTCATCACAATCCTCTTATACAGCAGTGTAAGTCTAAAAATTTATGAATAATATATTGTTATTATTGCTAGATGATGTTAAGTACATAAAGGATTTTGATAAACTGTGAATGAATTCATAAAGCAAATTGTATTACTGTTTACCCGAAGGACTGAACCGAAGTTCTGAATCTGGTTACCAGGTACGCTCCAGTGGGCATCCTGTTCCTGATTGCAGGGAAGATTGTGGAGATGAAGGATCTGGCCCAGATGGGCGGCCAGCTGGGGATGTACACCGTGTCGGTCATCGTCGGTCTCCTCATCCACGGCCTCTTTGTCCTGCCGCTGCTCTACTTCCTAGTGACCAGGAAGAACCCGTACAGCTTCATCGGCGGTCTGCTGCAGGCGCTGATCACAGCTCTGGGAACCTCCTCCAGGTGAATGACACCCTATGAAATACTGTACAAACACCGGTGTTTTGGACACTGGGCGTTTAGTTCTTCAAATTGACCATAGGCTTTTTTCACAGTATAAAATGAAATAGCAGATATGTTTAATTAATGAAATTAATTATTGCTCTGTTACATTTCGTGTGTGCATGTTGTTTCCAGTGAAACAACATGCACAATAGCAGCACAATTACTCTCTTTCTGGACTTTAAAAAGTCAAAATTGTCAATATAGCTGCTGTGAAAACTGAAGATTTGACCATATAACAAAGTAAAATTACATGATACATTTATATGAAGAAAGGAATAAATATCAATAAATGACAATGACAAGAATTGCTTCTGTTTTTAATCTCACTTCATGCTCTGTCATACTGTGTGCCTGGAAATCAGCTATGGTTTTCCTCCCATTAAAGGGCGGAGACCCGTCTGTTATGACGCCAAAGTATTTGTAAATGACCAATTAAAATAGTATTTATCTGATAACAATGTTCTCAGTGAATCTCTGTCAGGTTTTAGATCAGGCCATAGTACTATAACAGCTGCTATGCTACTCATCAATTCTTTAGAAAAAGCATTGTGCAAGACTGTTTGTCGATTTGGCTTTAAAAATGCTTTCCATTTGAAGTCAGAAAGAAAGTTGTGTAAAGCTCATTCCTATCTGTATTAGATTATGATGATTTAACTCCATCCATACTTGAAAAACTAGATTCTAAATGATGTTTTATATCACATGCACGCATACACCATTGCATATCATGTCTATCTATAGGATGGTCCTCTTCATGCCAAGAGGTGAAAGACACACATGTGCTATTTATTGTGAAGACAGTCTTAGGTTGTTTACCTACTTTTATCTACAGACTTGTCTCCTATCATACCAGCAACTGTAGCTCTAGGTCATAATTTAAATGTTGCACGAATGAGCTGCAAAATTCCATTATTCCATTCGACTCCCTTCTTTGAATACCTTTAAAGGCCTTTTACAAACTGTCTTGTAGGAAACATGTTGCTGTTTTCTATAGCCTTAATTTGAGGTGACTGTGTTATGGATATGGATGAATATCTTTCCTCTGTATATCTGTATTGTATGTATTATATCATATGATTATTTATGTTTATATTGACCAGAGTTCCCAAGAAGAAGATGGGACCTTCATGGCTAAATAAAAGATGAATAAATTATGTTAGATATATAGCGTCTAACTGGTCAGAAGTAATAATACTCCACCTCTTTCTCTGCGTGTTACAGCTCTGCTACTCTGCCCATCACCTTCCGCTGTCTGGAGGAGAATAATCGCGTGGATAAACGGGTGACCCGTTTTGTCCTCCCTGTGGGTGCTACCATTAACATGGACGGCACAGCCCTCTATGAAGCTGTGGCAGCCATCTTCATCGCTCAAGTCAATGACATGGAACTAAACTTTGGCCAGATTCTGACCATCAGGTAACATTAGTTTCAGCTTTATTAGTAGTACTTGCTAGCGCCAGTGGTGGAGTTTTGACTGATTTTCAGATCACCTGGACTTTCTTATAATCAAAATAGAAATTCAAATCTTACTTTCCACTATATTAGACCTTTAACACAAACTTTTATCCTCAAGGCAGCAAAAGTCAAAAGATTATTAAGACAAGATTCTCTGGCAACCTCTGACAAAATTCTATGACAATCTATCTAATAGTAGTTGAGATATTTTGGTCTGGACCAGAGTAATTTAATAACCATCAGACAAACCAATGTTGCTGCTGTTTGTATAGTTCTATGAAAAGTTATCTGATAGTATATTTTAGTACAGTTACAGCCTCAAAGTGTCCCTCTGTCAGAGATAAAACATAAATGTGATGGTATCTTCACTGTCATGGCCATAAACATTTAAAATATCTACCTGTAAAACCTTAATCTCTTGGTGCACTGCACATATACAGTATGTGTATCACTTTTGTCATTTGTCTTCATTCTTTTATTGATTCAATTACTTAAGAGAATATATGTACATATTATTTAAATGGAACTTACTTCAATGGAAAGACAAAAAAGTATAAATCATGTCAGGACTCGGTTCATGCATTCCTCGGGTGAATAGCATCTTTATTATCACGGATTTTTGGGAGGAGAGTCAATATATTGTCATAGTTTATTAACTCCATGACTCGTCCTGCCAGGGTTTTCATAAAGAGAGCAGGTGTTATGTGTAAATGAGAGGGTCATACAAAATTGATTTCATATTAAAAGTGTGTTTATAACATTAACATTCTGATGATGATATGTGCATCTTATAGAACACATAGCAGTGTGCAAGCTTGATTAGGAGATAACTTTAATAATTATTTTCAATTCCTCCTTCCTTTTATCACTCTACTAATCCCACCAGGACTGCACACGTGCTGTTTGTTTGTTTCCCTTTTATTAAATGTCTTCTCTCTCCTCTACATCCCTCCCACCGCCCACTCAGTATCACGGCAACTGCTGCCAGCATCGGAGCAGCAGGCATCCCTCAGGCTGGCCTCGTTACCATGGTGATCGTATTGACATCGGTGGGACTGCCCACGGAGGACATAACACTGATCATCGCTGTGGATTGGTTCTTGTGAGTTCCCTCTAAATGTCAGCTCGAAGGGGATTGGTCTGTGTACTTTTCTGTGGGCCTGGGAGCCTAAATGTCATTGTAAAGCTTCAGAGAACCCAGAGGTCCCACCACCACAAAAGGTTATTGATGCATAATGCAGCGTGACAGTAGAAAGTGATTAGAGGCACATTTTTCAGATTTCAAGCATTGCTGGTGTACTACAATACTGTTTTCGCTCCGTATGTCTGTGTGTTTCCTGTCTCTCGCCACTCCAGGGACCGCTTGCGTACTACCACCAACGTGCTGGGCGACTCGCTCGGCGCTGGCATCGTGGAACACCTTTCCCGCGGAGAGTTGCAGAGTCAGGACGACGAAGTGCGCAACTCCGTAATCGAAGAGAACGAGAAGCCCTACCAGCTCATCTGCCAGGAAAATGACTCGCACAACCATCGCAACAGCGAGACCACAATGTGAAGGCGAAAGCCGCAACGGAGAGGGTTTAAGAGGTTTAAGGGTTTTAGGTTTAAGATGGTGCAGGCTCGGTTAAAAAAAAAAAAAAGAAGATTGTTGGTCAACTCAAACTTTGGGTTCTACTTTTTAGAACTACTACTTTTCCTCAAATACAAAACATTCTCTGGAAAAAATACAAAGCCTGGGGCTGCGTGACGACAGGAAATAAGAACACATGTTGTTTAGGGACCGTTACACGTCCACCGCCTACAATCTGATTCAGTGTTTCTGTCCGGAATGCCAGTTATTTGGGGAACATTTTGACTTTTGATGACTGTTTTGTTCACTGTCAGAGAAGCTTAACGTGTCACGAAGTTAAACGTCTTCACATTTTTAAAAGATTCGTGTAATTTATGATCCACATGAGTCAGAGAACCATAAAACCAGCAGCAGCTTTAGAATAAACAGCATTATCAGAGGGAAAAGTCCATCACTGAAAACATTTTTAGAAAACGTAAACCAGCTGATTTTCCAACATTGTAAATGTGTAAATCTGAATAATTTGGCTTTTTTTCTGTTGCATGATTATTCATAAATAAATATTTCTTTTGCAACCACTTATCATTCTCATCATGACTACCTCTAATAGTATTCAGATATGGAGCTTCTACAATGCTACACATAAATACTTCATGGATCATATCGACAGGATGTAAATACAACAATCTCCTACTTGTTTTGGATCCTGTATTTAAGTTTGAATATTTTGTATGTTAATGTATGTAAATTTGCTTGTGCACTGTAATTGTACAATGTTGAATAGACATAGTTGAATTGACTGTTAAACACTGGAGTGTGGTGAGAAGGAGAATATTTGGTATTATTTGTTTATATTATTTTGAAGGTTGATATATTTCAAGTGACTTGGTAGAATGCTTTTCATTCTTGTGAATATTATAATTGTGTACATTTGTGGTATTTCTTTGGTGCTATTATTATTATGCTTTTAAACTTTGGGCACAAGACTGTACTGCTACACAGAAATAACTCTTTTTCTTTTTTTTTTTTTTAAACACCAAACAATTATTCAACTATCATATGACATCTTCATATATTGTTTAGGTTTGTTTTTAAATTAACAAAATTGCTTTAACATCATTATATTACACCTTCCTGTCTGTATTTTCTGCATTATATATCATACTATCCACTAAATATATTATTTCATGATGTTATCTTTTGAATAATATATTGCAAGTTAATAATTTGTATTGTTCTGTGAAAAGGTGAAGAAAGTCTGTGAATGCCTTGAGAAACTGAGTGTACAGTTGCTTTTTTGTGTTGACTGTTATAGAAGAAAGTATAGTGCATAATCATGAAAGTGAAAAGTTATATACAGTTTAATTGAAAGCTCTTTTGACTTTGTTTTCCACTTTTAGCTTTGATGCTTGATGTTCTTTCAGTAAAAAAAAAGAAAGTTATTTTTCCCTGGAAAAGCAACTTAACATTTTGATGAACAGCTTATGAAAAATGTGACAAATAAATGGCTCAGGTATTGAAATGTGATGCTCATAATTGTGTTTGTGGCTACCCCTGGTGGAGGATGTTCTCCTGTCCAAAAGCCCTGCTCCTGTAGAGACACACATGGGTCAAATGTTACAGTTTGTGGTAGTAAATGGACAAAGTCTACTATATGAAGGTAATCTGATTAAAACGTGAATAGTAAATCGATGAAAAGGCAAAAAATCTCCTTGTGTCATTTTGTTTAACTATCAATCCCCATTATTATTGTCATTATTATGAACTGTGTGCCTGCTTTGCAATGCAAAGGACAGACTCATATTATTCCTCATACATCATAATGTTATTTCATACTAACTTGTCTTACAATGTAGCCAGCACATACACACACATACACACACAGTAGATCCAGGCTTTAAACTCTAATCAAGAATCTTCAACATATTATCAGCTTATGTCCAGAACTTCCACTCTATAAGCACAATTTATAAATCGGAATGTAGGCAATTTTGTCTTCTCTCCTCCACTGTTACTTCCATTGAAATAAGACTCGTGAATTTGGAGTAATTCACAGAGAATGCTGGATTTGTACATAAAGAGCCCTGTTGTTACATTAATGTTACTTCACTACAAATGAAATGATGACTTGGAGCACTTTGCATTGTGGGACAGAGTAGACAAAGTAGACTGGTCGCATGCATACTGGAGATTTGACTACATCACCATGTACTGCTAGTTTCAAAATAAAAGCCTCAAAGATATTTAACAATTTTTTTTTTTTTAGATGAGCCAGAATATAAGAATAAAAGCCCACACTGTTCATTGTATGTTAACAGGAAACTGGAAATGGACCTTCTTTTTCAAAATAAAGGCACTAAGGGTCACCCCTTATTAACAGGAAGTTGGGTATCTACCTAGCTTTTCAAAATAAAAGCCCCAGACAGTAACAATTTCTTTCAGCTTTCAGATTCCGATGTACTTTATTGTGAATATTGTGAACAGATGCAGATGTCCATCTTTGTGAGGACCAGATTGTGGTGTACATCTGTGTGTGTGTGTGTGTGTGTGTGTGTGTGTGTGTGTGTGTGTGTGCGTGTGTGTGTGTGTGTGTGTGTGTGTGTGTGTGTGTGTGTGTGTGTGTGTGTGTGTGTGAGAGAGAGAGAGAGAGCAGCTGAGTCTACAGTGAATGGCATTCGTTTTGCAGATGTGTGACTAAACCTAACTATTGGGCAACTTAAATGTTGTACCGTATGATGGCACTAGATGAACAGTTAAGTTAAGAACAGTTATATATATATATATGCCCATACCCACAAAAAGACACTGATGCAGCTCAAATTATTGTTTCAGATTTATTTATAAAATAGTTCACTTGAGATACTGTGTTTTAACATAGAGTGCATTCATCTACAATACAATACTTGTGTGTTTTACACACAACTGAGCCCTCTAAATTTTAACAGCCTTGCCATGTGGTGAATTGAATCATGAGTACTTTGGCATAGATTAGTGATGAACTATAGGTGAAAAAGACAAATGTAAACTGCAAATATATATTTAAATATCTGGTAGATGGCCAAGGGCCTCGTTTCAAAAGCTCTCGGTTCACGCTGAGTTTACAAACAGGCAATATGAAGAGTGGACAAAATATCAGGAACTTGTTATGTAACGCAGAGAGTTGAATCCAAGTAAAAATCCTCTCTCTGGTCCCACCTGTCTAACAGTCAAATATATGAGGTCAAAGCCTGAACAAGGATTTTAAAATCTTAACTGAGACCTTGATTGTACAAAAACAAGGTGCAAATCAATATCAGAGACATGTTCCCAAATATCTTGCACGAAGTTCACTGTGACAAAACCCAATCTATTTACTGTGTACAGTCTCATTACACATTATAATGAAGGTTTACAAGTCACAAATAAGTATAAAGTATCTTGCTGAAACACAATATTAATATTACTGCTCATTTATACTTGTAAAAAAATTACAACTTTCCCACTGATCTCACATCAGCCACGAGATTGATGGTCGTAAAGAGAGAGAGACACTTCCAGGCAGACTCTGGCAAATAACAGTACATGAGCCATTTAAAATAAATCAGTTCAACTTCTATCTTACAAGTCAATACTCCTCTGTTGAGACTGTTCCAGCCACATGTTGGGAATATTTCAAGCACAGTTCATGTTTAAATATCTAAAGCCAGTTAAATATGTATTGCTGCCCAGGTCTGGTCCCAGGGAGACAGATAGTGAAGACAGAGAGACATGAGACAACTGGAGAGTCCGTAAACTCCTTCGTTTGGAGTTGCTGAGTGTTTACTTGGCCTGTAGGAAAGCAGGAAGAATGCAGAAATAGGATAAGACATTAGAGAGTGACTTGCATGTGTAGAAAAGAGTTCAAAAACAACAACAAATAACCTACTTATGACTATAAGTGTTCCTCCATATTTGACAGCACTCTATCATTCCCCGCTGATAATGGCCCAGTTGTCTTTCATGTCCTGATGATCACAGCATAAAGAAAATGATCAACATCTCAGGTAAAATGTGAAATCTCCTTCGGTATCTCAAATGAGACGTAACAGATTAAAGTGTTTGATTCTAGTTAAATAAATTGGCCTTCTTTACATTTACTTTTATTACGTTTGATGCACATTACATTACCGGTGGTTGTGACAGTCATAAATGAACTCGTATCTCACCTCTGACATGACGGGGAGGTTGTCATGAGGAAGAAGCCACATAGTTCGGTGGGCCTTGATTCTCTGTCTCTGACGGAGTTTTCTCAGCAACCGCTTCACCTTCCGATCTCTTGGGTCTGCACATTTCACCGCCTTTTTTGTGTAAAGGCTATAAAAGGGGGAAAAAAAAATACTTATTACACAACATAGCATGGTAGGACACTGAGTGAAATGGAAAGTAGCCAAAAATGTTAAAACTGCTGCGACAACAAGAGAGAAGAACAAGATTTTAAAAAAAATATATTCAGCAATAAGAGGTCCATGTTGAAGTGCACAAAGATCATCTGAAGAATCAAAAAAGAATGATTATAGGCAAGAAAGGTATATTTGTTTGTTGTTTTTTTTGTTGTAGCATGGAGATAAAATGCAATCACAAAAAGAGTAAAGTTGGAGAAAATAAACTGTGAACCACTGCGATAGAAAGCACCAAAGGAAACTCTTTCACCTGTGAGAAGAGTTTCTGTTCACTGGACCACATGAAAACCCAAAGCTCCTCATTCCCCTGAAACATCAGATGCCTCTGACCCACTGAAAACAATAGGTATCAATGCAGAATAGTTTACTTAACTAAACCCTGCTGTTCTGACTGACTGGCTGCGGCAGGGCTCAGCTGGCTCGGAAGGTATTTTCAGATGACTTGTTATTCCCACATATTTCCTTTCTTACTTCCCTGGCAATTACAGCTCTGAGCCCTGCCATAACAACATGACCTGGAAAGATGACAATGCCTCTCAGCCCGGCTTTGCCCTCCTCTAACGAGAGGCATATTTTCCATGCCTGCAGATTGCCGTGCTCTTTAGCTCCAGGAGTGGATAGTTGAAATACTTGCATGATGGCTTGTATACTGCAGTCTGGCCCCTCCATCTGCACCTCAAACCGCAACACATCCTTGGGACGCACCTTGCCCTGGGAGTACAACATGCAGCACTGGACATCCTTCTGCATCTGCACACCTTTGCCTGGAAAAAAAAAAAAAGTTAAACGTCAGCGAGAACAAGTAAGAAAACATCAGGTAGGGGTGAAAAGAAAATGATCTATAAAGTTTGCTAGTATTGAACTCAATTATGTTGGTTCATTGCGTTTTACTGTCTTTGATTTCATTTTCCGTTTTCTTTATCGTACAGGATCAGAAATCACATCAAAAATCTGTTAAAAGAAACACATTGCAGATTAAAGAATCGTAATTTTAAAGAAGTGTAAAGTCAGCATTTTGAAGCTATTAAAGATTGAAACCTCATTTTTTTGGCAGCTTTTGTAGACAGCAAAATGTTATCTGTTCTGCAGAATGTGTACATGGCCTCTAGTTACACATACACACACTCACACGCACATTTGGACACGCACACACAAGAATGTCAGAGGAATTACAATGGTATCCCATTGTGCTGCAAAACATACTGCCAAGCCAGTGAAAGGAGAGCGATAGAGAAAGTGAGAGAAAGAGAAAACGGAGGTGTGTGTGTGTGCGTGTGAGAGAGTGTGTGTGTGAAGGGTGTACAATAATAGCTTTTCATCCAAAGCGATTGTGTAAACAAATTAAAGTGTGATGTGAAGCAGCAGGAGCAATAAGAGCAGTAAAATAGGACAATGCTGCTCTGTTATGCCAAAACGGTTTTGAATCCTGGTCCTCAGGCATATCACCGCACTTCCAGCGCTTTCACAACAGTCAAATGTAAGAAAACACAGAGGCGAGGCGCCACCATCGCAGAGAAGGAGCCCTGACACACTTGCTGCCTTTCTGCGTGGAGTGCTGTATGATTTCAGATGCTCGTCCTCCCGCGTTCTGCCCCTCTGTTTACATCCATGCCTCCCTCCCCGCTGCTCCTGCTGCTGCTGCTATCCTTCTTTCCCTCTTCTCTTCCCTTTCTGTCTTCGCCATCGCTCTCTTGCTACACTGTCCACCTGCAGGTTGCATGCAAACCATGCAACATACACACACACACACAAACACACACACACACACACACACACACACACACACACACACACTCACACAGCAAGTGCGGCTGTGTCTTACCATCCACAGATGCCAGGAGAATAACAGTCAGAGAGATAACAGTCAACATCTGCAGCATGAACATGATGAAGCTGGCAGGAGGAGAGGAGGATAATCTACTCTGTCACCTCTCCCTCTATGGCTGCCTCTCTTATATTACTCCCTCCCTCTCTTTATACCTCCCTGCCCATCTCTCACTCACTCACTTCCACCATCCCTCTTTTTTGTCTTGCCGTCTTTTCCCTCCCTCCTTCTGTTTGCCCATTCTGAGTCGTTCTCACACTCAACGAAACTCCCTCCCTTTTTGGCTTCTTCTTTCATTCTTATTCACACACATCTCACTTTCTAACTCTTTCATCCAGGATCCCAAGCCTCATTTGTCTCATTTGAAGCTTGAAAATCCTCCTTTGCTCTGTCTCTTCTCTTATCTATTGCGTTTTTTCCCTTGAGGACTGAAACAAATTGAATGAGAACCTTTCCCATTATTTCTCATCAGTTGGTATTTTTGCCATTTAAATAGCACAACAATGATTCGTTTAAAAAAGCATCAATTATTTCTAGTTTACAGCTTGTAGCTATGGAAAGACCAAACAGCGGGTATGTCTGATTTGTGTATCTGGATCATTCCTGCCACAAAGTTATATTCTCTGTGGGATTCCAGACAAAATGCCAGGCTCATCTTGAAAGGATTTATAAAACTGCATTCAATGGCTTGACTTAATCCTGAATGACAAAAAACATGAAGCTTACACTGTTTTAAAATGCCTGTTGTAGATGTTTGATGTAAGATGTTCTCTGTGATATAATACATAAATACTGCAATTTACCTTTTATTATTGCATTATTTACTCATTGATTCAAGTCAAGGCCAAATCGGTGCATATATTTAGAAAGATCATTAAAGTGATTAATTTTCATTGGGTTTCTCTTGATTTCATAGCTTAAATTTTCTTGCTTGTGTGCCTTATTTTCTAGATAAAGTTCTTTTTTTATCGTAATGTCCTTTTGTTTTTTCTCGTAAAGCATTTTGTAAAAGAAAGTGTTATACTTATGAATAATGTTTATTTGCTTGTGATAGGCTATGTCGTATGCCTCGCCCTAAACCTAACCCTTCATATGCTCATTTTGGTTGTGGTGTCCCACAAGGTTCAGTCATTGGTGTCTTGCTGCTTTTTGTTTTCAGTCTCCAATTAGTCTCTGTTATCATAAAAACAATGTTTCTTTGCTGATGACACACCACTGTATGTTTGATCTTGAATTCAAAGTCTAGCTTGTTTTTGGGTGTGTGTCCCCAATGATAAATACCACACATTCTGCTTCAAATTAATGAAAACAAATCTGACATTCTTTTTTTGTCTGTAATTTACAGTAACAAATTTGGAAGTCTGGCAACAAATGTGAAACCTATCTGGGGGTGTTTTCTTTCTTCTATTTATTTTATATTACTTGGCTCTGCCATGCACCAATGTCACCAAGTAAATGTAATATATTTGGCCAATAAAGTGATTCAGATGTTTGGAAAATATGTCCTTAATGTGTCTTTGCAGCCTCTCCCTGTCTGTCCATTTATCATAATAAAATTGTGACTTTGTTTCCATAACTGAAAACCACAAGAATACGCTAGAGGCTCTATCTGAGAGTCAAGCACCAACATCCATTACAGAGACTTCAACAGAAAACAGCATGAGGACTTGATTACACAGAGAGAAACCAGATAAATTGATGTAAGCCTGCATCTGTTTCAGAATTATATTCCTTTGAACTGACATGGTGGTAGAATAGAATGACAAACAGACACTAAAGTCAGACAATGCTGCCAACATCAGCATAACATGATTGATCAAAAGTCTGATTCGTTATGACACATAAACAAATGTTGCTGAATTGCATTTTGACACTTGAAGATGACATTGCGGTATACTAGGTCTACTTGGCCATTAATAACGATAATGAAGCTGTAATTATTAGTCTTTTAATATTAAATTCATGCATTAAACATGTACATGAGTTGCTGTCTATTTTAGTAGGTCTGATCAGGGGTCGAGTACCAATTTCTGGAGCCTGTACACTATTATCAGTGGGCCCCTGTCCATGCCAGTGCACAAATTGGGTGACTGGAATACACCATTTTGCACCTCCAAGACTGTCCCCCCCAGAATGTCCAATATAATATAGCCCTGTGGCCCAAAGTTCATTTTCTCCTAATTTTATCATATTTGACAGAATTATTATGATTATAACACCAATTAACTGGAGAGCCCAATTCATTTATTCATCAGTTTCCCCCCACTACCATGCCCATGGGTGTGATATATCATATTATTAGATATAGACATCACTTAGGGAGTTAAAACTACTCCATTTACACTAAATATGATTAGGAATCATTTTAACAGCTTTCATTCTGTTGATTCCTGATTTAAGCAATAAATATGTCCTTAAAGGGTCATGGCAGTTCACCCAAACCCCCTTTTACTCCAGTAACATAAGATGAGATATCTTTCTATATTTACCACTGAGACTACAATGTCTACCCAATGAAATAAATGAAAGATCATTTTTAGAATCTAATCCATGACAAAGTGAGAAAATACGTATTTCTGTCTTGTCAGCAGCTGATAATCATGTTTTTGCTGACATGTATAACTCCCTACTTCCCTGCAATGATGTTAAAGTGTGATTTTTAAAAGTGATTTTTTCCATGTGTACTTCAGGGTGTGTAAGTCAACCATGACAACTCTTATCATACACCATTACTGTGTATGATAAGAGTTGCAACAGATTTAAAAACTTTCAAGAGAGCCTTGATTGGTTGGGTTGGTATAGAGGTTCTTTGTTGCTATGGTTACAATAACAACCACTTAGTTGAGGCTAGGGTTATGTTAAACGAGACCAATGCTGACTGTTGGTTGAAAATGGTTGGAAATAAATAAAGGTCTCCCAGTAAGTTAGCCTCTGCTATTGTAACACTTAAAGAGTTATTTAGTTAACTGGTTAACACTAGAAGTGTTAAAACTACATCTTATATTAACACTGGAGATTTTGTTGTATATGTTTTATTACAAAATGTTTTTATCCCACATTTTCCATCCCACTTTCCTCTTTTGCTCCTAAATGACATAATTACTATGGATGCTTGTCGGCTTCATCAGTTGTGTGTGTAATTATATAATTTTTTTTGGCATTTGAATTGAATTGAATGTTGCTCTTATTTTTCAGTCAGGTATTACACTTATTAACTCCCTGATATCAAAAGTCATCATTTCTTAGGTTCACTGTGTAACATACACATTGCTGCTTTGTCCAAAATCTGTATATATCCCCTTTGACTTCCGAGATCCCTCAAGTTTACACAAGTGTTTCCAGAATAACGAGTAATAACCAAATATTTAATATCTTCAATGTTGCATTTCATTCTGATATAGGGTTGCTGTCGGCACTTGGAGAAAATTGTATCTTACCTCAAGTTATTGTTAATTGTTGGATTGACACCAAACCCTGATATTTCTATGGCTCAGATAGCGGAAAATGCTTCTGCTAATCCATTGCTGATATACTAAAATATTTCTGACACAGCCATGTTATTTATGTTTGGCCTATTATCTGCAGGGAGTAGAAAGCTAAATTGGCAAACAAAAAAAGACACAAATGCAATGTTAATCTCTAACAGTAACTCTAAAACTGCCTCACAAAAACTACTGGAGTGGTTCCATTAAATATGCTTGTAGAAGTGATCAGTGGAAAATGTCTATAAAAATGTTCCCAAGGTTATATTTAAAAAAAAATATATATATACAAATTAAACTTACAAATTACAGCAATACATCGCACTTTATTACACTAATTTCTTTTGACAGGCTGTATTTTTGGAAAAACTAAAGTTGACAAATTGGCAGAGCACTACTAGAGCCATGAGTCACCTTTCATCCAAGGAGAAATTGCTTTAGACACTAAAGTTGTAATGTAAAGGACACATTTGTAGGCGTAGATCAATAAGGGCCTGCATAAGTTTTTGCGGTTCTACAGATCCTACCATTGAAAAAAATATCCTTTGGCCCCTGAAACACTTAGCGGAAGAAATATTCGGATAACATGGCAACAATACATGTCCCAGCCATGAAAGTGAAAATATGCAGTCTGTGGGTTGAGGTTTGGGTAGAAATATGTATATACATTATACGTGTGTATGTATGTGTGTGTGTGTGTGTGTGTGTGTGTGTGTGTGTGTGTGTGTGTGTGTGTGTGTGTGTGTGTGTGTGTTGGAGGTGGGGTTAACTGTTCAAGAATTTGATCCAAGAAATCAGGTTGGAATCTCAGCTGCAAAAACATACCTTCCTCATGACTACAGGTCTGTTTGTGAGCCAGATACATTTTCTGCATATCTTTGGGGCGATTAAAATATCTCCTGTCAAGGTGTATGGACTCACAAATCTGTGGGCAATCAAATATAAAAAGTAACTTTGTTCAACTTTGAGGGGGTGGAGAGAACCTGAGATGTAATGAAGGGGTAGTTTTGCCTCCTGGAGATGTTGGAGGGCTCAGCTCACTGCTTTAGACATGTGGCCTAAAAGATCTTACAATACCTGAAGGGATTTCCACAGGATAAAACGTAGGGGGCAAATACTTCATCTAATCTTTGGAAATGGGGCAAAAAGGGAGGTGTGTGAAACAGACAATGCAGGACTGGAATCCAGTTCTGAACACAGAAAAAAGCCTAGAGATGATTTAAATATATGCTTTGTTTCAGCCCTGAAGACAATAAGATGTTCTAGGAATCATTTTATTTGCTGAGAAGCAGTATGTTCACAGTTTATCAATGTAAACCAAGACTTTTGAGATCGCAGCGATGTTAGCACGGCCCTGAGCTAAATGCTAATGTGAGCAAAATGCTAAATGTGATGATGTGATTTTTGTTGTGTTTGCCATCTTAGTTCGGCATGTTAGCATGCTTATTAATTAGCAAAAAACAGAAAGCACATCTGAAGCTGGTTGGAATGGCATTTATTTTGCAGGTCTTTGTTCATAAATTAGTTTGAGCATTGAGCAAAGACAATTTTTGATCTGTTGATGGAACAAGATGAAAGGTTAACAAAACCACCAAAATTTCATGGCAATAGACCCTTCCTATGGATGGCAGTGTAGTCATGTCAGAGGTCCCACATCATAAAAAGCGAGAATTTAATTGCTTTTTGATTATAAAAAGGTCTAGGTGGTATATAAATACTTTCCCATGTTTCAAACCACTCAATCCACAGAGAAATGCACACGGCCGGCTTCATAGAACTTGGCCTACAGTTTGGAGATGGTACTAGAGCTCATTCCAAATGACGCTGAAACTTGCTTTGGTGGAATGCCAGCTTGAAGGCGCCCCATCACAGGAACAGACACACCAGGGTGGCCGAGAGGTTAAGGCGTTGGACTTAAGATCCAGTGGACAAATGTCCTCGTGGGTTCGATCCCCACCCCTGGTAGTGATAGATGTGACTACAGCACCCCAGCTGCTTATTAACCTATTAAATTAAAAGGGCATTCATGGCTTAGAGGTGGAGCAGTTGTCCAATTATCCAGTTAGAGAACTGGTGGTAAGGTTTCCAGCTTGTCACTTGTTTCTTCCGTGTTAACAGAGATGTATTACTGCAGCCCTTTGAGACAGTTCTAAAGCAAGAGCTCCTGTTTCTGCAGGATCACTATGAAAGGGACCTGAAGCCAGGACCCCTCCACACAACCATCTTGCATCTTGTTTGGGACAGAATCCCATAATCCCAATGGACCTCAATTATTCTTTGACAAAGTATTCAACAGGTTTATGGACAATTAGAGGGCCCCTGTCAATAGAACTGTCTCTTACTGTTATAAACTATAACTATTTTGATGAAGTGTTAATAGAGTTCGACACACACACACACACACACACATATATATATATATATATATATATATATATATATATATATATATATATATATATATATATATATATATATATATATATATATATATACACATATATACATATATATATATACAGAACATTGATCATATTAATATTATCATTATATAAGAAGTTTAATAATAATGAGTGATGGCCGATAGAGGGCGCTAAACGTGTCGTCCGGGGTCAGAGGTCAGTCTCAGCACACTGCAGCTAAAAGAAAGCGAAGAAGAAAAAACTACTTCGAAAAGTCCAAAATAAAGCGTCTGAAGTAAGTGTAGATAAACGAAAGATAAGTAATGAAAACAGACTGGTGGGGAATTTACTAAATGTTCTTCGCATTTTCAGTTAGAAAAGACGGAAGCTAACAAGTCCAAAGAAAGAGGAGCTTAGAAGAAGGAAGCGACCGTGTAGCAGCGCTGCTAATGCAGATGCTAATGCTAACGCTACACCAGCTGCACCACCGCTTTATATCTGACATGTTAATACACGCTGCGGTTTATTTCAGCTGCGGAGCGGAGCCTCGTTCTCTGACTTTAACGATGAAAACACATTGATGACTAAGAATGAAGCAGAATAAACTGAAGGCTCTTTAACAGCAGTTGGGAGACCTGACCAAACACTGACTTTGATGAACTTGTAGAGGAAAACACAATACACATAAGGTAAGAGCATGTTTATTTGTTTTTAGGCTTATAAATATATGTGTTTGCGCAGACACATATTTGTGTGACATCATATCTTGCTGTCAGTCCTTTTATTCAGACTTCCAGGATTTATAGCTGGCTATAACTCCTGTTTTATTGTTAATACCAGAGAGAACATCATGCTGTTAACAGGTGATGTTGTGCTGTTGTTACCTGCTGTAAATCATGCGCTGAAGCATGTAAACTTGTGTTATTGGTATAGAGTGTTCAGAATAATGACTGTGCTGTAAATCCTGTTTTGATGCAGGTGAATATTAAAGTTAGACTATTAGTAAGCCCTGATAGTGCATATGTTCGCTGTCTGTGGTTTAGGGGTGGTGACTAATCTGTCTCTGCTTCTTACTGAAGGATTTCAATCATCCAATCTACCAAAAAAGAGCCAATATCAACAATAGATCAAGCAGTTTGGCAATGGCAGAGAAGATTTGGCAAATACATACTCAGTTGTGCTGCTCATCCCAAATATTAATGTTCCTTACCTAACAGGCTTTCCAAAGTTATAAAATATATCGCCAAGAAGAATTGCTACACTACGAAACACAAATTCCCAAATTCTTTGTTTGAGGTTATATGTTCTTAGGGATATTAAAACTTCAAATAAAACCCAGGAACAGTTTACAGTATGGGATCTTTGGTGTAACTCAATTTTTGCTTTTCTTGCTTTGACAAGCCAACATTTCATGGAAAAGGTCTATAGTTGTTACTAAAACTAGACATGACAACCTCATGGTGGCCCTTAAAAGAAAAACCAGAGGCTCACTGAAGTGAGATTGGCACTTCATATGAAATATCAACTGTTGTGAAGACATTTCAGTTCAGTTGATAAAGAAAATGTAAGTAGCACACCTCTGTGCCACTAATAAATAATAATGTAACACTAATGAATTATTATGGTATCAGCTGTGGCTCAGGGTGGTCTGTCCTCCGGAGGTTCGATTCCCAGCTCGACTCCATTCCTCCCAAACCCCAAAAGTGTGAATGATTAGATTATATGCACATTGCATGATAGCTAACATTATCCATGTGAATGTAGACTTATAGTGTAGCCTAAAGGACTCTGAGTGGTCGTAACACTAGAAAAGCAATTTACAAATGCAGTCCATTACCATAGATTTCTTTACATCTGTACTCACGATCTGCATGATTTTACTAAGGGTGTTTACTCTCTCAACATGCCATTTTCCATCAGTATAAAGCCGACCATCAGGCTTTGTACAGGGGGAGGCTCCGGATTTTCTTTTCACATGAGATTTCCTTAATGGAATGTCTTTATTGACTGTGGAAATAAAATGATGTCCAATCCTTCAACATGTGATTATATTTTATTAGAAAAGAGCACTCCGTCTTCTCTTGTGCCAGTCAGGCATTCCTCTGCAGGGAGTTGACTGGTGCTCCTCTGGAACCAAACATCTGTGCTTCTCACAGCTCCGTTTCATTACTCCCTGAAACACTAAACCCAGAAAATCAGCTTAAACACACTCAGGCATTTATTTTGAAAATCCCCACTGCAAAAACTCAAGGGGTCTTGACTGTGCAGAGAGTGTGAAACTGAACACGTTGGATGTGTTTAACAAATGCTGCCAGGAAGAACAACACACATCTCAGGTCTGGGGAGATTTAAATACATTCCTAATGCAAACTTAAAGCTCCGAGTGATTTTCTCACTGTCACACAACAGTCACTGTGTTAAGCAAGAAATTCAACCTTCTCCATTTCACCTCTGGCTTGCATTGTACTACATGTGTCCAAAAATGTGTGCTGCTGCGGCAGCAAAATTCAGAATCAAAACAAATGCTAATAACTTGACAAATATTCATACTTGATTTGTTTATTTAGAGTGATTTAATGTGAGAGTAAAAAATGTAATATATCATGTGACATCAAACACCTTTATCCAATCTAAGCGGTAGTTTTCTCTAAATTAGAACCTGGTAATGTCTTATCACGGATATTTTTGAATCAGCACATCAGCCAGATACAAGACATGGTGTCACAGAAATGATGTGGTAGAAATGGTGTCACCACTCCACTAGAATGGAACAAGTACATTTTTAAACAGTAAAATGTCCCTTTGGTTACAAGTCCTGTGGTCATGATGTGAAAAACTTTGATATTGGCCTCTAAAAGATAGAAATGTTATGTGATCCACTTCAGAAAATATGTCATCAGACCATAAAACACACCCAAAAGCAGCATTCATTCAGAGCCCATACCTATCAGCAATGCAAAATAATAGAGGGGCCAAATACTTATACTATACTATACTATATAAAAATAATAGGGTACAAATACTGAAGACTTTTCAGTACATCACAGTACATGAGAAAATGGGTAAAAGCTTTGCTGAGGCAAAGCAGTTGCACCATGCTGTTTACACCACTCAAAGTATCAGGCAATAAATTCAAATCAGTAAAAGTTGGCAGCAGTCGCAGCCTTGTATCAGCAGATGTAGATGAAAGATGAAAATGCCAGTTGTGCCAATAAATTGCACAACTAACAAGTTCCTAAGCCAAGTTTCCTCATGAAACTGCAAAATCCCATTGTTTTTAGTGGCAGCAATAGTGTTTATAGCAGGGTCCGCCAACCCTGCTCCTGGGGGGCTACTGTCCTGCTGGTTTTCAGGAATCGCCCCACTGAAATACACCCGATTCTAATTACTAACAAGCCCTTGACAAGCTTCAGCTACTTGATAACAAGTCCTAAAACATGTAGAATGGTAGCTCTCCAGGAACGGGGTTGGTGACGCATGGATATTAACAAATGAAAGTACCCCGGAGAGCTCCTGCATCCCTGGAGGTCCCAGGTTCAGCACCTTGGACAGCAGGTTTGAGACACTTTGTTGGAATTGGCTCACCTGAGCTCTATAGGAAAACTAAATGTGATTGATGACAGTACTGTATTTAAATTCCTGCTGATGGAGCACGTGAATTATTTCATCCAGACACATAAGAGCATGTGACAGTATGAAAAGCTACTTGTCAACCCATGTAAATCATGTAAAAGATCTTTTGTGAGGGAAGTTGTTTCCCCATGTCCTCTGGTAATTTGATAAAATGTCCTTTTTTGTTCCCACTTACTGTACTTCCAAAAGAGACATTTCTTCTGAGGATGTTGGTGACCTGAGAAATTTAACTCAACAAAAAAAGGAAAAGCGCACAGGATACACAACCAGCACTTTGTAGACCAAAAAGTCAAAAATAAAAAGATGGGTCATACACTTAGTTCCAGAGAGAAATTTGAATTCAACATTTTCTCTGCAATGCTGTCAGGAAACCCTCTGGATAAATATCTTGGTAAGACAATTATCACATTACGAGATTGCATTCATTGATTTCTTAATTTTTAATGTAAGAAAAACATATTAGTCTACAACTTCAACCCCTTGTGAACTTGTATTTAAACACTAATCACATATAATATGACAATATTTGTCTTCTGGGTGCACCACACTGATGAGGATGGATTGCTGCAGATGTTTAACAGACAGAAAGTGGTTGTTTAAAACTTAAATTTATTTAATTGTACAGTAGTATCTCACAAATATTTACACAACATGTACACATTACCACTGACATTTCAAAAGTTATGTAGGAATCTAATCGAACATTGTAGAAAAGCCTTTATAAATATCCAATTTGAGAGTCTGACTTAAAAAAGTACCAGAGATGGTTTTACAATATATTGTGTCCCTGTAATGTTTCTTGGATGGTTGCAGATTCACTGTTCTCGGCTCCTGAAGAAGTGTTTAATCTAATGTGCCTGTAAATGAAATAGAGAAGAACAGAGTACAAACTGGAGTGTTACTAATGACATCGTTTGTATTCTTCTTTTGTGTTTTTGGATGAGATGTCCTTAAATCTTGAAGATTTTATTAATGTCTTGGCAACACCTACCTTCTAGGAATGCAAACTCATCTATGGCCTCTATTGCGTTGTCTGTAGAGGAACAAGAAAAGAAAAGGGTTAATCGATTATCAAAATAGTTTCAGATTAATTTTACCAATTGATTAAATGACTGATCATTTCAGCTATAGTGTGAAATAATTTATATTCCTGCACAATTAAAGCGGTTACTTCATGCTCTGATCTCATCCACCGAACAGCTGAAACGCCCAGTGATTCTGTAAATATTTGCAAACCGCATTCGAAGTTTCTTCGCTTACCTAAGTCTTTTCTTTGTAATGTTTTTCTTTTCCCTTGCTGGGCGTACACCAGGGAATCTTTGGCAATCATCTCAACAAACAACTCCTGTTGAACAGAAAAGCAGGGATATTCTGTGATGTACAACTTAAACAAATGCAGGAAGTTATCAGACTTGTATTTTTCACACCCATATGGATGATCTTCAACAGTATATTTTCCATCAATTTAAACAAATAACTCCTCACCCTGATATTCATTCCACTCAGGGTTTTCCTTTATCTATTTAGGTAGAAAGTTAAAAGTATTGAGTTCTAGGGCTGGGCGATACGGACTAAATCAGATATCACAACGCTTTTCACCAAACACCTTGATATCAATATTGCAGGGATAACAACTAGTGTTTTCACAAAATATTAATGCAATGATAATTTAATAATGATCAGTACTTTGAGGTTGTTAATTTATTATAGTAAATGATTCCAGAAGCTTCTTTTCCACACATATGTTTTGCAATTAACAATTCTTACATTAAGCTTTCTGCAAAGCTCAAACATGGAGCTTTTTCTGTCCCTTGCATTTATGCATGTAAGACAATAGTTACTCTTCTTCATAGTAAGACTGAAATACTATGTAAACACAACTATATTACTATATCACCTTTTGAGAACTGCCATTATGTTTTATTCTGTTGTTTTTATGTTTTATTTAAGTGCGGTAAGTGTCGTAGTAATTGAAGTAAATTATAAGTCCATACATAACTAACACAGTGACATGGGTTATGGGTTTGTATAGTGTGTGTGTGTGTGTGTGTATCTTATCAAATGGGGGTCTTTGGTCTTATTTGTGTCAGTTTAGGGGTCCTTGACATGAAAAAGATTGAGAACCAAAGCTCTAAAACCCTGTATGAATAACATGTTAATTTATAATTAATAGTAGTAGTTACATATAGTTATGAGTTTGATTACAACAACCCTCCTGAATAAAATGCATGGGATAAAGGTTTTGGAGAAGGGTGTAAATAGAAATATTGTACATATGTAAAATATTCTGAACAACATGATATGGAACTGTGGAATATTTTGCAGCAAAAATATCTCGAATATACTGAATTTCTAATAATGCACGTGAGCTCAGAAAACAAGCGCTGTGCCTCTTCCTTTACGTTTTTGTGTTTGTTTTGTTGTTTTACCGTCGCTTTAGCGATGATGAATACGGACTCCTGGCTGGCGAGGGACACGTCCGGGTCTGTCTTCATCAGAGCCTTGATGCGGGCCAGCGGGAGCTTGGAGAGGCGGCTGTGGGTCGCAGCGACGGCGGCCGCAGGGCCCGTCTGCTGCCGGCTGCTCTCCTCCTCCGCCTCGGCCCCGCGGCTCTCCTCCTCGCTCCCACACCGGTCCGGGTCGAGCTCCGCTGGGGTGACGGGTGTAGCCACGGTCGCTGCCATTCTAAGGTTTCGTCAAGTAAAACGTGAAATTTCCCCCCCCAAAACACAGTGAGAATTGAGATTTTTGCAGCTACATGTCACACGGGCAACAACACCAACAGCGCGCCAGGCCAGCATGTGCTTCCGGAGGTTGGAGGAGGGCGTGCGCTGATTGGTCAGTCAGCCCCCCAATGTCCCGCCTTTTCCTCTCCCGCCAAGTTCGCCTCTTCGGTGATTGGTCAGGATGCAAGCAAGGACCTGGCTATTGGCTGGAATTTAACGCCATTCAAAGAAATACGTCGCTTCCGATGTCAACGAGAGAGGAGGGATGGTAAGATATTGGTCACAGGAAGGTACTGATGTTTTAATTTACAATAAATATGATTTTGAACAAAATCCATGTTCCTGAAATTAAAATGGACAATACAATAAAACCCACATTCTTAATGATAATTAGTTTATATTTCAACTCTAAAACAAGATTAAAATTTAACAAAACATATTAAATATGTCAAAAAACGTCAGTGAATAGAAGAAAATGGTCATCAAATATTCGTAAAGCACAAGGTCAAGTCTTCAAATGCCTTGTTTGTCTGAGCAGAAGTCCAAAATACAAATATATTCAGTTCTGATTTATTTAAATGTCTGACATTTGTTTACAATTTACAATATACACTTTAATTTTGTTTGATGACACATTTTCTGTGAGTTGAGTTGTGAAACTCAATCTAAAATATTACTGTGTTTTAAGTTAATGGTCAATTATGTAAAAAAAAAAAATCAGAAGATGCCGAAAGATTAAGAATCTATAGATAGTATGAAATGATGATGGACATCATTTGTAGACTTTTACATCAGTGAAGTCTGATATAATGTTCTGATATCATTAATCTACCAGAAGGGTGTTACAGGGTGCTTCATACACTTGCAAAACATTCGCTATAATTTCTTTTTAAATGGATTTTTGTCTATTTGTTATCATTATGCACCATAACACCAAAGCAAAATCATTGTACTGTATATGAAAATTAAACCTAATCCAGATTCTGATAGAAAAAAAATATCCAGTAGCAGATATTCAAGTTTTATTGATCATTAGCTACTCTCTATGAACACTTCTATAATCCAGTGGACAGTCCACTAATGCACCATGCTAATAGGATTGTGAGTTGTGATTTAGTCTTCTAGGACTAGGAGCTCCGTTCAGTGACAGTCAGGTGCTGAAGTCTGAGGGAATGACATGAAAGACCCGCAGTTTGGAGGTAAATTGGTTTCTCTTTTATATGTTTTATGTAATATTTCTGTCTCTGCAATTTTATGAAGGGATCATGAGATAATAAGATAATAATGTTTTTGTTCGTCCAACAGTGTGGTTGTCTTTTCAGCTCTTTATTTTATTAGTAACATATATTATTGTAAAAAAACAAACATATTTGCACCTATAATTGCAGATTTGAAGGCTTATTAGAAAGTGAAAACCTAATATTACCATTTATTGACAGTTTACCATCATTCATCACTGTACTGATACTGATGTACTTTCACAGCTTCTAATGTTCCATGCTCAACTTGCCAGTTCAAGATGCTGCTTATTATTAAATGTCTGATATTCTATACATGGAAAGACAACAACATTAACTGATTAATTATTAATATTAATTCAAGGAACAAGAAGTTTTAAGTGTTTGCTGTTTAAATCTTAAGATTCTTATAAGCCTTTCCATCAGATAACTAGCTCGTTTAATTAGTTTTATATGCAAAGCATATAAGTAACATGCCCCAAAGAATACACTAATTAACACACAACAAAAAGAACAGAAAATACAGAAAATAGATCATTTTAAACACATTTATTAGTTCAATTTCATTGCTTTTAAATTGACTCTACTGTGGGTTTAATCAGCCGTCTTCACCGATGAATTCAATACTACCATCAGTCTCTGCAGCTAGAATTTAAATTTGACAGCTCTGCAAGTTCTGTCGCTAGTTATCCTGCCTTAGTACATATAGTATAAATAGCTTCTGAAAGGAGACATAATCCTTTCTACTTTAAGACCTTGCGTTTGACCTTGAGTCATGCGCTAATTGTAACCCATAGTGACCAGGAGGAGGCACAGTATCTTTACACTACACTTAGACAGTTTTATTACCAGAAGTATCCCTTTTATTGAACATTGAGTATTTAATTCATCTACCGGTAATTATCACCTTCCTCTGTGATCATGTTGAGGCGATATATGTGTAATGTAAGACGCCCACATCAGGTTCAAATTCTGATCGCTGACCCAACTGCTCGTGTTATGTTGGCACCTTGAACAGTTTCCTGTGAAAACAAATAATGGAGGTGATTCCTGGATTAGATAAAAAGAGTCACAACATTATCTTGTTTGGGGAAAAATTAATACACTAGCCAGTTTTTAAAGGAAATGTGCTGATTCTTTAGAACTTTATAAAGAATAAGACTTCTGTTCCCAGAATTGAAAGAACAGGAAAAAGGGTGACGCTTCCTGCTTTTGTCCATCATTGAAAAACATTAAATAAAAACATACATGTGGAAATTGATTTATCACAATCCAAGCACGTTTTCGACATCTGTCCTTCCTCTTACCTTGACTTTATTTGGGTTATTAATACACGCATCCACCCCGAGACTAAATATAATGTCAGTATATTCATACACCGGTTAATTAATATCAGTAGTTTTTATTTGCCTTCTTGTTCTAGATGTGGGTAACTTTCACCCTCCCCTTCTCTTGCGACATGGCGTTCAATCTAATTATCAGCATGCTTAGCTATACATGGACCTCTACAAGACTTAATGTTCAGTCCTGGCAGCAGGGCAAAAATAACTGCAGTTAATGTTAAGGGTGTATATTACATAATAAAAAGTACATTTATCCTAATATTACTGCTGTTTAATTTTGTTTTCATGCTCCTTTGACAAAACAATATTGCTCTTATTTCTCAAATGTCAGTTTCTTTTTCCTGTAAAGTGTCTCTAAAGCGCCTCTTGATTTATTTTCTAGCCATTAAAATGCGACTGTGGGCAAAGCCGAAAGTGAGCAAAGTATCTAAAGATGAGCTTACAAAGACGGAGATGACAATGGAGCCATTCGCCGCCGCCGCCAGGCGCGCTACCTCACATCTGACAGAAGCCGTGAGAATGAGGCAGACGCCGTTTGAGAGAGTCACGTATGACATGGCCCACAACGAGAAGATCGTCAATGAAATCAGGCTCGGCCGAAGGGTGGGCTTCTACGAGCTGCGGGGAGAGATCGGGCAGGGTAACTTCTCTACTGTCAAGCTGGGCATCCACGCCTTAACACAAGGTCAGGAATCTAAAGTTATTTTAAAGAAAACAACCTTTCTGGGGTGTATTCCTGCCTCTCACCTGTGAGGAATCAGCGTGCATAGAAAATGACTGAATGAAAATCCACATCCTCTTTTGTCCACGTTAGTTTTATTCTGTCATTCACATGACCTGGCTTTAAGGAGATATTAGTTGTAGGTGATTGTATTATTGGTTTGTAAATGATGTTGATGTCAGTAGAGTAGAACTGATTACTGTAAACCTTTCAGATCTTCCCCAGCGCCTGCAGTGAATTCATTATTATTATTTATATAACACTCTTGGTATTAAATTAGGCACCAAAAATAAATTATTTCTGTGATCTTGTATGCCAATAACAATGGCACGAATCTCCCTATTTTGTCATGACATTAAATCTTTGAAGTAGGTCTGACCAAAAGAACTTGCTCCACTTGGAACCCTTACATATGCTTTTTAGAAACTCATAATTATTTTTTAATTGTGCTTCATTTAAAATCATCTTTAATCTACTGTAATCATGTTTATTTATTAACCATGTATTATTATTATCTTGATTTTCCCTTTATATATGTATTTTTCCTCACCAGACTGTTCAAATGAATGACAATTATATGAAAATCTCAATAATTAAGAAAAAAAATCTCAATAAAATATTTTTATAACGAGTATGTCCAAAATTTGAGCTGTCACCTCATCAGACTCTCTAAAAATATCCCTGATATCTAAATTTCTCCTCTCAGAACGAGTCGCTGTGAAAATCATGGACAAGCTGCTTCTGGATAAGAAGGTGCAGCCAATGACTGTCTCTGAGATCAGCTGCATGGAAAAGCTGTGCCACCCCAACATAGTGCGTCTCTATGAGGTGATTGATACCAGCAAGAAGCTGTATCTGGTGATGGAGTATGGCAGCGGTGGAGACCTCTTCTCTCGAATCACCACCAGGGGGAAGCTTAATGATTTGGAATCGAAGACGGTCTTTGCACAAGTCATCTCTGCCGTGAAATACATGGTAAGCTTCCCTTTTTCCTGAATCATTATCTACTGTGGAGCATAAGTCTGTGCTCAGTCTGTGGCCCATAAGAGCTGATTTTGATATAAATTTAGAAGGTTCAATCTGTATTTATTTAAGTTTAACAATAAAAAGTAGACTATGTTAATATATTTCCACATTTATTGTCTCTATTTTGATAGGGGTCAGTAGAAAGGTGACAGGAAATGAAGTGTTGGCACGCAACAAACTTTTCTCAGTCCTACTCTATTGTTTTACAAATACACAGTCAGCATAGTAAATCTAGGTGGGCAGGATGCTCTAAAACTGAGGAAATTGACTTCTAAAAGGAAGATTTAAAAACTTCCTGTCTTAGATAACTATGAGTCACTTGCCTAGTTTTATTTTTGATAGCAACCGAGCTGCATTGAATAGTGGATTGATCGATTAGTTGCCAATTAATCTGATAATAATAGATTTTCTTTCAACCTCTGTGACATATATCTGAACATCTGTTTTGTGTTGTGGACAGTACAAGGCATTTGAAAGTGTTACTTTTTTCTTCTGCACATACATTGCTGATATACAAATATTAATCCAATATAGAAAAACAAAGAAAACATCCAAATTGTGACAAATCTAAGTAAAAGTGCCCACTCCTTACAGTATAGGTTATAATATTACATCTCATATTAATTCACTGACTATAGATCATTAAATATGCACAGTGAGCGTATAAATATCAATTGTCATAATTATCATCTCAACCTATTATTTCCAAATGAGGACCTTCCTGAAAGCCTTTAAATTATTATGAAATATGTAGTTAAACTGATCAAAAGAAGCTCTCAAAGTCAGCTCATCTCTCCATCAAAGCTTTTAAAACTAATTTTCACCTTCTGGCTCCTAAACACTGTCTTGCTGCCTGGATTTTTCCTAATTTTCTGATGTTGACTCAAGGACATAATCAACAGGTCTATAATGAAAATAATTGTTAGTTGTAGCCCTAGATGATAATAATAATGATAATAATTAATAGAATAGTATGATAGTGTGTCTTGAATAAAACTTCTATCTATATATATTTATTATCATATTTTGCATGAGAAAACCTCAGTTACAACACTAAAAAGTATTTGTATCTCTGGTAAAACAGAATGTTACTGTTATAGTGGCAGTAAGTATTGTGTGATTATTTAATTGGGTCCATTATAATCTCCTTTTTCAACATCTTACAGAATATATTTTTCATGTTAATGATCCTCGGTGTGATTTCTCTGATTTTATGGAAAATAATTGATCTTTGAACTCTTATTTTCTTAATTATTACACTTTGCATTGCAGATAATTTTCTGGTTTGGGTCAGTTCGATCTTGTTTTAAGTTTAAAAAAATATATTTATATATATTTATCTGTACTAAAACACAATGTTACTTTTTCTTTCAATATTCTAACTATGACTTCTCACTTCTGTAGATTTCTTTTGATACTAAGTCTACAACCACAAAGGTTGTGTACTTTGGTACACAACCATATTTATCATCATTTATAGCAGGAAAACTGAAAAATAAACCTGAAGCTTAAGTAGTTAACAAGTGGCTAAACAGAATCCGTGTTGAGCTCTGATGCCTTTTTTGTGACATTTCAGCATGACAACAACATCGTCCACAGAGACATTAAGGCAGAGAACATCTTCTACACCACCAGCTACCGCATCAAGGTCGGTGATTTTGGCTTCAGCACTGAGAGCGGCCCCAGCCAGCTTCTCACCAATTTCTGTGGGTCGCCGGCATACGCTGCTCCTGAACTGTTCAAGGACAACGGGTACAGTGGGCATTATGCGGACATCTGGGCTTTAGGCATCCTCTTGTACTTCATGGTGACGGCCTCTATGCCCTTTCATCAGGACAACTTTAAGAAGCTGAAGCGCTGCATCCTTAAAGGGGCCTATACCATCCCTGCTCATGTGCCCGATCAGTGCCAGCTGGTCATAAAGGCCATCCTGCGCCCTGTGCCTGCTGATCGCTCCTCCCTCACGCAGATCACAAACAATGCATGGCTGAAGGGGATTGACTACCCCTGTCCGTACACATTGCTGCCACTGTCCCCAGCCCACTTTGCTCAGGCCACACAGACACTGAGCGTGGAGGAGCAGGAGGTAAAGGGTTTGCTGTCGGACCTCGGCATCGGGACAGATCATTTCCAAAACAATTCCTGCCTAGACAGTAAAAGTCATTTGACTGGGACGTACCGGATCCTCCTCCATCTGGTGCAAAAGAGAACAGCAGAGGCTGAAGGTTATTCAGCACTTCACCCTGATAAGTACATGAGTCAGAGGAACTGTGCTGTGGCACCCGTGGCCAAACACTATCCCTCTTCAGTCTGTGTGATAATGTAACAACTGGACTGCTGCATATGCTCATGAAACTCCTTAAATCCACCCCAGAGTCCCATATTGAGGGAATATCATGTTAAATGTTGAGAAGACGTATCTAAGGTGTGTTGTGTAATGCTGGAGGCAGACGTAAGGAGGGAAGGCTCACGTCTGATGATTCTTCTCTCGTTTCTACTACTGGGAAAAAAAGAAATTAGGCATTGAGGAGAACTAGGACCATACAAAGTCAAAACAATAATCTAATTGTAAAATGTATATTTTAATCTCAAAACTGATGCCTAGATGCCTTCATTCAATGAAGAACATTTCACTCAATTATGACTCTAACAAACAAATACTCACTTTGTTTAAAGTTTTGCAGAATTTTAATCAAATTTCCTTCATATCTTTGATAAGTATTGTGCTAAGATTTTCTAATATTTTAAGGCAAGAGTTTCACAAATGCTCCTTAAAAACCTGAATTTTATGGATTTTTTTTAAGGGATGTTCGTAAATGACTACTCGAGTCGAGTGAGTAAGGGCAGATTTGTGAATCAGAATGAAAAATAAAGGAAAAAATAATGAAATTGAAACTGTTCTCTTCTTATCTCCGGCTCCACAGTCCAATACAGTTAAGACTCTAGGAGGGAGACTCTAAATTGCCCATAGGTGTGAGTGTGTGAGTGAATAGTGTGTGTGTGTGGCCCACGATAGGCTGGTGCCCATCTGGGGTGTATCCCTGCCTCTCGCCCGAAGTACGCTGGGATTGGACCCAGCAGACCCCTGTGACCCTAGTAAGGAATAAGTGGGAATAGAAAATGATTGACTGTTCTCTTCTCGTGCTCATCTGATTCTATCCTTCCAGTAAGAGGCATGTTGTGACAGAATAAAAGTGTTGTCTTTTTGTGCTGCATGCAACACTTAGGCCAAAATTTTAATCATTTACAAAGAATTTCCTCTGGGGCGTTGAATGATTTATTCCACCCTTATTCTTGAATGTTTAGTAAATTGTTCATTCTTGAGTCTGTTTTTATGAACTCATTTTATAGTTCAAGTGAAGTGCTGATGATGGAATATCCAGGATTTCCTGGAATACTCTGTTCTACAAAACTATCAGACAATAAGTTGTGAATTCTCTTGAGACTGTCACTTTTTTTCTTTCCACTCTGTGAAGTCCAAACTGCAAAAAAAAAAAAGATGGGTGGTAAAAATAGTTATAAATGAGTAAAAGTATAGATAGTTAATAAAAACATTTTAAAAAATGACTCAAGTAAAAGTAGAAATTCCCATAACACTCCAGTAAAAGACAAACGTGTCTGTTATAATTCATTAATGAATTATAATTATCCATGAATAAGCAGTACAATTTTCATGGGAATGATGTTCAATGTTTTAATTGAAAATCAATGACAATTGACAACAGCAACAAATGTAGTGGAGTGAAAAGTAAAAAATGTAAAGAGTGAAAGTAAAACATGTATACCGCTTCAGTTCACCTCTTAGGAGAATACACCTGGAAGGTACAACAGTCTGTGAGCCAGGTTTCACTTTTTATTTGCAGTAAAGTGTCAATTCTTCTTTTCTGTTATGTTCTGTTCTATTTCCGATCAGTGTTTAGCGTCACGATAAACTTTATATTTTCTTATATTTTGCAATGAAGCGTTAATCCCCAACCTGTACCCCATCCTCACAGGAATTTGCAAAGCTTGTTGCAGAAGGAGCAGAAAAGTGCCAAGGGGAAGTCCTAACTTGTTTGACAATTTCATTATTTAGGAATAATGTTCTTGCACAATATCACTGCTGTGTGGTTTTCAATTGCTCTTGAGGAAACATCAGCCTTTAGACTGAATATGGGTGGAATGAATAATACGTATTGTTACAGGAAAATGAAACTTAAAACACATCTGTCTGCAGCTCCTGTTTTAAAGTCCACCTGATTTCAAGAGTATCTCACGTATTGTGATGTTTTTTCACTTTAGGAAGACTTGAAAACGAAACTTAAAGTGAACCGATGCATAGACTAAACGTATGCATCAGCGGAAAAGACAGTTTTATACTGCATACATAAACATTAATATTGGTGATAAAAGGAAGAAGTTTGTAACATTTCTGCTTTTGACTTGACTCAGCTTCCTCTTCTTTTTCATTCATACTGAAACTCTCTCTTTACCTTGCCTAACCCAAAGCCCAAACGCACGTGACATCAGCCTTGACTTTTGGATGAAAAAACGAAGCTTGACGCACCAATGAACCTTGAATTTGGTTCTATACCAGCAGGAACCTTTATTTATCTACGCATCACCAGTTACTTTATTATTTTCAATCAGCATTAATGCGTCACTATATCCCAGTGACGGGCAAGAAATGTAGCGTGAATGTCTGTCTCTGAATATTTGAAATGCCATCAAATAGAGCAGAAATCGGAGCGAGTTCAATCATGTTTTTTTTTGGGGACTTACTTTCACATTTTTTGTTTTCTTTCACTGGATGGGGGCTTGCTCCAACCATTTTTCGGTTGCAAAATCACTCAAGTTCAAACGACAGTTCATACAAAATATATAAAGACTAAATAAAAACAAAATAGTAATCTAGGCTGCAAATAACACAAAGGTATTTGACCGTCAAGCCGTTACACTTAGAACTATTTGATGAGGCCCTTTAACTAATGTTTAAACTGTAGGGCTTCTGCTTAATGACTGCTTCCTTGGGCCAGTCACTGAGCCTTGTGGGTTACCAGCTGCTCAGTGATTACTGGGAAACAATAAAAGCTAAACTGGCTCAGGCAGCATTGGCTACAAGGGACTGGCTGGCCATGAACGGAGCAAAGTAGCAGAGGGCCACGCCATCGCTAACTGAGGCTAGGCTAGCTGTGTTAGCTGCGAGGCCAGAGTAACCAGTGGCTGAGAGATTTAGCGATGAATTCCCTGAAAGAAAGATACTGCTTAAGCCTCATTTATGTTTGTGGAGTTGTAGAAGAAAAGGCAAATGGACTTCAGACCTTGTTTGAAAGTTTGTGCTCCATGTACAGGTGAAATTGTATGTGTCCATTTCAAATGTTACCGTCACTGCCCACATGCTTAATGCAACCTTTATGTTGGTATGGATGTTAACCAATACATCCACCAGGGGACAGATCACAGTCAAAACTTTATGACAACAAATATGGCGGCTATGGAGGAGATCTTGATAATGTAGCTCTTAATTAAAAGAAGAAAACGGAGGCAGAAATAGAATTAACCATGCCATGTAGTAAATTACAGAGAAATTTAATGCTTAGATTGCACAACAGGCTACGAACACCATGTAACAAATTGGCTACACCTTCATGAATTGTCTATTAAAGCAGTCGGCCATATACAAGGTTACACCTAGACTTATTTCCTCATTAACTGGGTTATTATTGTCACACCAGTGATCTGAAAGAAAGTGATGGTCAACTGTGCCCCTCAGATTCCTGCTTTGTTAATACTTTATGGTGAGAAAATTGAGGGCAACTGTAATGAAGCGCAGCTGCACCTCTTGTGCTGTGGAATGTCTGCTGCTTAAAAGACTTGAACTTTCTCCCATTTTTGAAGTTAATTACTCTAATACTCAACTATATTACTGTGTTTGAACCCACTCTGGTTCACTGAGCACAACGTGCCATGACTGACACTCATAATTAACATCTTATTTGCAGGATTTCAGCCTGTTAAAAAGAAAAGAAAAAAAAAACATCCTACAGTCATGATTGAGTTGTGAGCATTAAAAGAAAATGAGTCACATCTGATCTGGCAAGGCAAGTTGAGTATCAAATCCTGTCCCAAATCCGCCCCTCATTGTAATTGTTAGAAAGCTTTGACTGTGTTTATACTCAATGACTAGTCTATTGTAATAAATCCTTGGAAAAACATTTGCTCTCTCTTTTTGAGGTTTAATTTACTGTGTAATTCTAGAGTTGCAGTTTGATGTGTTGATTATGTCATTTTTGTATGTAGATGTTGCTGTAAACTAACTACATAAACTGTGTTTATATGTATGAAATAACATTATATGGTATTGAATTGTGATGTGGTTTAATTTAAAGATTATTTTATGCATATTTGCCCTTTATAGATATTATATAATTGAGAAACAGGAGGTGAAAGATAAACTGTTTTGGATTTGAACCAGGAACATTGTGGTTTAGACAGTACAAAAGGTTTACGTTCCTTACCCTCTGGGCCACCATGGTGCCAAAACATTTCACAATCCATCTATCCCCTCGTTGCAAATGAGTCTAATCTTCATGGACAATTGATAAAACCAGTTCCCTGTAAACACTTTTACATGTTGCCAAAAGTTGGTGCCAAATGGGAAGGAGAAGAGAAATTATTTTACTAAAGTCAACCCTGCTTTGTTTCATTGAAAACATCAGGTTATGGGAATGGTGTAACTATTTCCCCCTGAATCTGCCATGTGATCAATAAATCAGGACAGAGCTGATTGTTATATAATATATTAAAGCTCACACGTGTCTTTGGTTTTATTGATTCTTTATTTTATGTAGAAAAAGACAAGTGCAATTACAACATAGAAAAATATGTAAATCTTTTGTAGAAAAAAAAACAACACTTTCAGTTTATTTCCAAAGTGATTGTTACACAACACACACACACACACACACAAACACACACACACACACACACACTCACACATACACAGGCATACTACAAATACATTTCAAAGCTGCCAAATAGTGGCTCTTTCCTAGCAGGCTCTATACATCACAGAGAAGTGGCTAGTATCATAGCAATGGCTCATATATGATTTTTATATAGTAGGAAATAACATGGACAGTATGGTGTGTTCATGTTATGGTGAAAGTGTATATCATTTACATTCATTGTCAGTAACAAGAAAATACTTTACTGAGATGTAATCTGAGCTGATATATGATGCACGACGGAGTTGAAACAGATGTCTCCCCCTCTCCCATTCTTTTCTTCTTCTAGTGGTCTACAAAGACAAAAGTTTCATCATGAAGAATTTCCACAGCTTTCTATGGGACATTAAACTCATTGGGTAAGTATGTTTTGTAACTTTTTTTTTTTTTTACCTAATTCTGCATTCTTTCACGCACAATCTCCATCTGATCCTGGACCCATTTGTCTTCAGGATTGGCACAGACGGTCCGTTGCTTCTTATGCGCGGGCTTCTTCTTCATCAGAAACCTACACATGTAAGTAATTATTATGTAACATATTTAATTATGCTCATTTCAAAATGCTGCTCAAAATTCGGAATAATTACTTCACCCTAAGTAAGCAGGTCATTTATTTTCCCATTAATTTGCCAAATCATTATAGTGGAAAGTTTCCACAATGTAGTTGCTTCATGAAAGAAAACAAAATGCTCAGTAAAAGCCAAAAGAAAAAAGACTTTTGATTTTTTTGTTATACTCACACAACAGCGCGAATGTTGCAATCACCATCTGTTTCCTGCATCCTGTAACTCTCGATGTTTCTCTTTACATTTGCTTTCATTCCTCGTACATAGCCAAGGCAGCAGTTGCCATAGGAGCCTGCAGGGAAATATAGAGTTGAGTTGGAAGAGGATAAACTTTCCCACATAATCATCTTGCAGAGAAATTGAGCAATCGCTCTGTATTATTTAGAGAGAAAAATTGTTTTTTCTGTCCCTGGTTAACATTTGTAAACTCTTTCATATGCATGCGATTATCATTCACAGTCCTATGAACCAGAAATGTTGTGAATAACATGTTTTGTTTTAATTTTCAGTCCTGACAATATCACAAATTTGTAATTTGACTATTAATGGAAAAAAACATCATCTCTATAATGAAATTATCAATCATTCTTTGTTTTTTTTTCCAGAGAAAACCATTGATGATGTGATTTTAAGATTTGAAGAGATACAGGGACAAGGGATATCTGTTATTTAATAAAGATGTTGTTAATTTCATATAATTTAGTTGATGTCAATTCAAACAGTATTGGATTAAAAGGTCCAGTGATTATCAAAGAATGGATGAAAGACTATTGTTTGCACAGCTTGATCCACTTTAACAATTACACTGATATATTAGTGTGGTGAGTTACTGGTGTACCAACACAACACATACACAGTTATAGCAGTAGTTTCTAACATTCCCATTTGTGTTATATTATGGTGATGGGAAATGTCTACTGTCACATCAGTTCATCAAAGTTGTTTATAATAGCAAGCCCTGATTAATTACCAGGGTAAAGAAGGGATTTAGTAACAATATAAAATGAATGTAGTATGAAATACAGCCGTAGTCATTCTACTGCAAGACCACACACATTCTTCAGAAATACTCCACTAAAACTGCATTAATATTTTTAGACTTTAGCTAATAATGAAAAATACTACAATACTGGGCTGTTGCCAAAGAATGCATTATTTAATCCATGTGCAGTCTAATTAAAAAGTCTCTGTATGTTTGCATAATGTGTGTATATTTTTAAATAAATGTAGAACCTGCCATATGACATAAGATAATAAAAAAAAACAAATTAAAATGTGTTAAAATATCACACTTCTGGTGTGTTCCACTTACCTTGTGCTCCGCCCAGGCACATGCAGGTGAAGAGCATAAGAAAGAAAATAGCTTGGAACTTCATGGTTGTTGCTGCTGTTGTTCCTCGTGTGTTTCCTGCTGCACAGAAACAGAATGAGTTAAAGGGCACAGCAAAGCTCTCTTATAAATGTTTCCCTATCTATAAAATGTTTTCCATCACAAATCCTTGCGCTTGTAAATTGCATTTTATCTCTGATTTAAGTGTTGAAATCATTTCCAGCTGTGCCCAGCTGTTTCATCTCGAGCAGGTTGAGTGTTGTTTGATGGAAACCAAATGAGTGTGTGGAGAGTTATGGCAGACTCCCTCTCTGCACTTATGCCAAACTCTACTTGGAGCACGTAATCATCTTTCCTAATCTGGATTTTAAAAATCACCAAGAGGGGAACGTTGCAGAAGCATGCAGAGAAAACGTACCTGCTCACGTATCAGTGTTTCCAAAGATGTCCTGTGCAGGAAGATGTTTGTCCTTGTCCAGTCCTGATCCTCGTGGCTCTGAACTCTTTATAGTGCAGTAATCTGCCCTCCCCCCACTAAAGAACTCCATCCTTTGCCACACCTCCTCTAAAACGTCATTCACATTTTACAGTTGCTTAGGACAGTTGCTTATCCAGAGAAAGATAACATCTTTTTTTTTTACTTCTCTTCTAGTCCTATTATTTATGTCAGCTGGTACTATTTAACTCCCAAAAGGAGGAAATTTAATGTAAATGCAATGCGATAATAATAATATAAGCAAAAAAATCTTATCAGATCTACACCCTGGGACAAAATCTTAACAAATGAGGGTTTCATGGTGTCAGTTTAGGGGTCATAGAAATTAAAAGGTTTTAGGATTACAGACAGTGAAACTGAGGTGAGGTGAAATCTATAAATCTGGGTGAACTAAGACCAAAACAATATTCAAAACCTGTCTCAAGATCTGTATAATCTCTGAGCTAACAAAAACGGGAAAAAAAGGAAATTGCATTATACACAAAGTCTAAACAATTTACAGTGTAGAACAAAATGTCAGCATGGCTACGACTCAGAAAAAACAAGCACAGGTTAACTTGGCTGACCAGTCCAACACACAAGACTCACAAAGCATTAGAACAATAAAGGCCTTGTACCCTCTGTGCAGACATTTATTTATCAATGAGCTATGAAATCAGCTACAGCTATGATGACTGTGGACCAGGCCAACACAAACAACGTGACAATCCAGGGAATAAGTTTCTTTCAGAAGATTTAGAGAATGAAGATGAATAGCAACTAACGAGATGGGTTTCTGCGCACCCTCATCACAGTAAAACACATGCGTCACAGGGAAATTTCCATTAGATTGAATATAAACACAAATAGAATAATTCTCTCACCCCTGATATACAGGAAATAAACTAGAATAAATTGAAAACTGATAGTTAAGCTACTGAGAATTTTGTATTATTTTTTTTACCCTATTGATATATAGTGTATTGGTGGCTTCCTTTGCTAAGTCAGATTTTGATATAATTTTAATATGTTGTTTTGCAACATTAACTAAAAACTTTTGTTGTCTTTTTTATAAGGTTAGGTATTTTTCCCTCAAATATTGACCTGTCTCTTCATCAGCTTTCCACTCACTTTGGTTTGTCCAACCATAAACCTCTGATACTTAAGTATCTTAAGTATCTTGCATGGTTTTTGCTCATGGGAACCTGACTTTGCTGTAGAACCTGCCACCTATCTGCTTCCAGCCTGCCCGCACCAACCTAAACTTGCCTGTCTGCTCTCAGCCTGTTCACACCTGTCTCTGCCTAGACCTTCCTCTTTATTCCTTACCCTGATTTAAAATAAAGCCTCACTGTTCGTGCTACACAACCTGTTACCTGCACCAGAGTCTCCCTGTGTTCCCAACAAGCTTTAAGACGCCCTCCATCCATTTTTCTACTAGTCTGCTGGAGCCAATCCCAGTGTAATTTAGATGAGAGGCAGGTCACCAGGCTACAGGGGTAGCTCTGTTGTCTCACAGCAAGAAGGTCCGAAAACATACTTAAGATTAACCTAAGCATGTTTTTAGACCAAAAGGGGGAAGCTGGAAATCCCAGAGAAAAACAGACACAGGAAGGACATGCACACTCCAGGTTGGGATCTTTTTGTGTCCTTGAACCTGGGACCTTCTTGCTGTGAGACCACAGTGCTACCCACTGACTCATCATGCCGCCCGCTTTAAGATATCGAAGCTTCAAAATTATGTGTATGTTGGAAAGGACAAGTGAAGTCTGGCTATAAAACGTAAATATGAAACAAAAACATCTGTGGGTATATTCTACATTATGTAGGATTTCAAAACAATAAGTTTTATTCAAGTCAATATTCAAAGTTGCTCAACTGAATTATCATTCTTTTGTTGTTCCTCGTTTTTAAAAGTCCTTACAGATGTACATACACAAGTGATATAGTGACATGTTTGTTGCAAGATGAGATGAGGTGAAAGCAGTAAAAAAAAGAAATCAAGCTTCATTGTCAGTTCTTTTAAACAAGTAAAAACATGTGTGTGACTGTGTTAACAACCATAATCTCACGTGAGATTGTTTAACTGTGTGTGTCATTGGTAAAACGCTTAACACCAAACGATCCTACATTGAGGAAAAGAAAAGTATGACAGTTCTTGAAGAAATATGTTCTTAAAAAAAAAAAAAAAGGATTCATACTCTTCTGCTCCCACGCTCTCGTGCTCATTTCACCCCCCACGACAATTTGATTGCTTCCAAATGTTCATTTTAACTGGTGATGCTCTCTGAAACGTAAGTACTGAGCAGAGTTGTAGAGTTACAAATTCCTTTTAATTAGTGCGTCTAACAAATGACAGATGTTGGTTAGATGTAGGTAAGATATGTGGATATTTTATAGATTCATATTAATTATAGTATATGGACAAAAGTATGTATATATACCTGAAATTTTCACATATAGGTCATGTCATGTCATGATAAAACCATGCTGACTAATATGTTGCTTTATCAGCTTTAATTCCTCTGGGAAAGGTTTATGATTTTGGAACCTGACTGCGGGAATTTCCTGTCATCTTAGCAACAATAGCTTTAGTGTCATGGGGAACTTGCGTTGAGTGATAAGACCTGGCTCGTAGTTGGCCTAAGTCCCAAAAGTGGGTTAAGGTCAAGACTGTGCAGACCGGTTAAGTTACTCAACACCAAACAAATGGAAAACACTTTCTTTTATTGACCTTGCATTGTGCAAAGGGTCAACGACCACTTCCTCAGAATAAAACAAACACAATAATGGAAAAGTACCCATACGTCGATTCTTCTTTTGTTTTAACTAAGATGTGATCAGTAAAGTGTTTAATTATCTGATTGATGATTTGTCTATGTCTGCCTCATCTTTTCTGTCTTTGGTGTGGATTTTAAATGTTGGATTTGTTTTTTGGCCATTGAATTGCCACAGCTTTAGTGACTGTCCTTGGCAGTTGCTTCACAAAAAAATGTGAAGCCACTGCAAACAATCAGAAGCTACTGCTCCTTTGTTGTTGGCTGCAGAACCTCAAGATATCCTGCCTGTGGCCTGACAAGCGAGGGCAGTGACCATTAGTTCATGAGTCCAGTGCAACATTGTTTATATCACAGGAAGCTGCTACTAAGCACGAAAATACATTACTCTTGTATGCCCAGATTATTTATTTTAATTCCCAGAAACATTTTTTTTTGCTGTATATCCTTAAGCATGGCTCCTAGAGTCATAGAGGTCACTGCATTACCCAGTGTGAACCATACTCCCATGGAGCCATGGTTTGATGAGTGATTCCTAGTGTACGACACAGTCATACATTTTGGGAAATGTGAAATTCCTGAGTCCCTCTCTTCCTCTCCTCTTTCATTCACAATGAGTGTCTGATGTCTCCATAGTGTGTGTAAAAATATTAGTCTTGACTTTAAAAAAAGGAGGAAACCTCATGACCAAATACAACAAAAAAAAGAAACAGCATAACAAAATTCAATCCCATTCCCAGCACTCATGGAGGTTTGCATGGACTGACAAATTCATTAATCCATTAAAACATACACCAATTCATATATATATATATATATATATATATATATATATATATATATATATATATATATATATATATATATATACAATGTAAATAGTCATGAAAATAAAGAAAACACATGAGAAGGTGTGTCCAAACTATACTCTCTCTTCTCTCTCTCTCTCTCTCTCTCTCTCTCTCTCTCTCTCTCTCTCTCTATATATATATATATATATATATATATATATATATATATTCAGAATATATCATATCAGAAAAAATTAAGAAATATTGTTGCCTGTTGCCAATGAGGACATTAGGGGTTAATGTTATTGTAAAGAAAACACATGAGAAGGTGTGTCCAAACTATACTCTCTCTTCTCTCTCTCTCTCTCTCTCTCTCTCTCTCTCTCTCTCTCTCTATATATATATATATATATATATATATATATATATATTCAGAATATATCATATCAGAAAAAATTAAGAAATATTGTTGCCTGTTGCCAATGAGGACATTAGGGGTTAATGTTATTGTTATGTTTTTATTATTATTATATTTTTATTTTTATTATTATTTTATTTTTATTATTTTTATTATTATATTTATGTTTGTTGTAATTTTGTCATGTTCACTGTCTCAGCCCTGAACGCACTCTACATAGCGGCCAGTCAGTGACACCGTGCGGCGGATTGGTGGAACTGCAACTGTCCTTTTTTTTAATTTATTTTTTATTTTTTTTATATTATTCGTTAAAAAATTACAGTGTGGCCCCAGTCCTCCAGAATTACATGTTATGGTATTCAATTTTAAAATACATGTATTTATTATATTTATTCTGTATGTATTAGCTACGTGTACCAATCATAAAAACATTGCTTCCGTTGAAGCCACCGTTTTTTTCTTTCTTTCAGCTTAATATTGCGTATTTTCTCAATAAAAAAGTGTGTTTCATCTCGCGTGCGCCTGAATTTCTCTCAACAGGAACAGCTGAAACTCAATACTCGACAGCTGAAGCGGGATTTTGCTTGAAATTAAAGGCACACGTGAGATAAACGTTTTATTGGAAACGAATACACCGTAAACTCGTCTAACAACAGTGGCTTTACGTTAATCAATGATATTTTACGATTGTTAAATGGAGGAAAGGGTAGGGGCTAAATGTAAAGCGCCCCTGTCTGTTTGTTTACTGGTTATTATGGAACTGTCCAGAACTTCTATATGATCCCGACCGGGTTTTACGGCGCACACACCGACACCTTCCAATGGGCGTAAACCGACCGGCTTCCACCAAACAGAAAGTCAGTCAACATTGAGTGCAAGTCATCCTGACTAACTACATCTTTACTCTGATCAGCAGCTGCTGTCTGTTGCCTGCTGGCCTGTAGTCACAGTAGCTGTCAGTAAACGGGGTTAAACTCTCCTTTCTGCCACATTTCTGTGGTTTCACGCGCCGCTAAGCTACGTTAGCTTGCTACCGAAAAAAGCACATGGATCCTCAAAACAACACGAACCCTCAAGCGAAGATGTTGCTGAACCACGCCAAGACTCTCCGGCTTCACACCGGGAACTTGGTCAACCGAAGTCGGCTGAAAAAGAAGTGTCCGTGCTCACCTAGCGAGGAGGTAAAGTTAAAAACAAAGCTGTTGCTGTAGCTCATTAGCTTAGTTAGCATTCAGGCTACTTGGCTAAATATTAAAGCAGCTATGATAGGAGTGCTAGTGTTTGTAACCTTGGTAATAAGGGCGGTATTAGCATAATAGTGTTCGAAGCTGAAGCGTTTTAGGTTGTTACCGTCGAACTCCATGTTTTACAGGAGTAGCTAAAGTGTCTTATTGTCATGTGTATGCGCTGATCCCAATGGAAAGTTATGTTATGACTTTTATGATCCAGTCTGAGGTGAATGCTTTACAGATATGCTACATATCAACATGTTGATTAATGATTCCCGCAGGCTGCTCACTAGAAACACCTGGAAAGTTCCAGCATGTGATCTACACCTGCAGCCAGGTGTAGACAGTGTACACATTTAACACCTCAAATACAAATCTATTAAGATGAGATTTAGTGTTGCAACTACTCATAATATTTACCATTAATGAACCTTTATGTTTGCTAATCTTTGAGCCTATGAACTTCCAGAAATGAATGTTGAGGTCTTAAATCATTATCTTTTAATCCAAAGGTGTTAAGATAGTGTGACAGTAATATAAACCAGAGAAGGGCAGAAAATCCTCACAGAAATCTGTTTGTTTTGATCAATCAATTACTTTTATAATCAAAAAAAAGTTTCTTATACCTGACTAATTACCACAAAAAATATGTATATAGAGTTGTGGTGGAGATTATTTCTAAAGGGTTAGACTTTAATAAATATAATATAAATATTAGTGTTAGAGTTAAAAGTTAAAACACTTCTAAGGGCCCAGCACTAATATTATTAATAATTATAATAATAATTATTATTAATTAATTGGCTTTTGTAGGTTTTTGCCTAAATTGTAATCTTTTATTTTGATAGTAGGTACTAGATTATGGAAAAAATTGATTAGTTTGGACAGTATTGAAAGGTTATTTTTTTATTTACACAATGCATTTCATGCATTCAGCATGAGTGACTGTGTGCTTTTGTTTTGTTAAACAGGTTTTTTGTGTTGTCACATAGATTTTTACCTTAATCTTGCACGTTATGTTGCTATCTCACTCTCTTTAGTAAATTATTTAAAGAAAAATGTCAAAAACTGTTTCGACTTGATTTTCTGAGTTTGGAGTTAGATTGGAGATTGACATGCAAATCAAAATCGCAATCCAAATTCAATTAATGGCGCAGGCTTACGTAATAGTAATCATGTGTCAGAATATGATGCTACTTAATAATGTCAGTGCTCAGTATTTATAACACAACCCGACTCTGCACATTGTTTACAACACAGTGTTGGTGGAATATCATATCACAGCTGCCCAGATGCTGGTGTGGAGCCTGCTGAGAATAAAAAGCTCTTGAACTGCCTCCGTCACATGTCTTTGATAACTGAACTGGAACTGTATCCCAGATCTTAATTTAACTTGATGTCTCTCTGTGTGACATTTCAGCTTCAAGACTGCATTCAAGCCACACTGAGCGACTGGTTTTCCACGACAAAACCGCCATCTGAGGTGGGGAGGCTTTTACGGTTTCCTGAGTGTTTTCTTGTAGCTACTGCATGTGAGACAGTAGGTTAATGTAAGTCTCTCCTACACCGCAACACAGGTTTTTTTGACTCTGGGAAGTGAACAATAGTATTTGCATTGACAGCTGCTTGCGGTCCAGCAGTATGTGAATACGTTGCACGATAACGTGCCACGGCGCTGTTGGGAAACAGGATTCCAGTGCTTGAAAAAATAAAGTAACTGTCGTGATGGACATCAAAGGATGCCTCTAGGCTTACTGAACAGAAGCTGTCATGATGAATGTTCATGCAATGCTGGCTGTCAAAGGCACCGTTCCAAATGTGCGTCTGTCTGTTGGTATGGGTGGGGGCGGGGGCACAGAAACATTGTTCGGGAAGTTTTAATCATTGAATATCACCTTAACTGTGCTAGGATTTCTGGATACCAACATTCATTGAATAATCTGTTTTTGTCCAACTAACATGCTGTGAAAGTATGGAACTTGAGATTAAAAAAGGTTCCAGCCGCTGTTGGAACACACCCTTGCTTTGCCTGTTTCTGCTGGGCTCAGCTAATCTGCTGCAGCTTTTATCACCACACCCACTGGATTCAAATGGGGCTGGGGGAGGTTTAAATGGCTGAACTATGTTGTCTTGAATACCTGCAGAACCATATAACATTTCCATACAGCTCAAATCTGGATTGAACTGACAGCAGCACAATGTTATAAATGCGCATAGGGAAAAAAATGCATTATATGCTCTTACTTATTAGGAGGATTGTAAAAAATACACCATAAAATCAGTAATATATTTTGGAGTAGCATAGGGAGGAAGAGGTTAAAACCCTTCATACAGCCATAATCAGACCAGTGATTTCTCCCTATGTTTTGACAATTTTAAAACCTGGATCATTTTTACACATGTAAGTAAATACGTTTTCAATTGGTATTAACTTGTTGTGTTGTCATTTCTATGCTTGAAATTAAATTGGTGTTAAGAAGAAAGTTTGTGCAAAAGTCCCCCTCAAACTCATGATTGTTATTCATAAATAAAGCTGCAACTGCAAACCAACTGTTAAAATCCATCATTTATTCAGCCTTTTTTTTTTTTTTTTTTACAGCAGTGTGCTTTATATGTTCTTCTCATAAATACGAGTGCCAAATATTGTGGCTCTTTCATAAACGTAACAAAGCCTGAAGGAATATTGACATAACCTGACAATTATATCTAAATGATCAAAAGCCAACCCTAAAACGTATAATTCAAATCAGCAATCTTAGACTATTACTCATAAATCAAGTTAGACTGACATTAAATACAGTGCTTTTCTCGTTATGTAGGACCTTCCAGATACGTTGGACTGCTCCATCCCGCAGGCAACAGATGCCATCACACCTGAAGAGAGGGAAGAGCTGAAGGTGTCAGGTGAAGAACTGAAAGAGCTTTGATAGACGGACGCCTGTGGACAAACCGGATTGTTTTCTTTTATCTTTTGTCAAGATCAATACGCACCAGAACACAATTGTCAACCTCAATGTTAGGCGTGTGATTAAGCAGCTGCCAGTAAAACCACCTTACTGTAATGCATGAGAACATCTGCCAAATCTCCGCCTCCAGGAGTGATTTACTGTACAGTTAATGAGTGTAGCTGTGGATGGAAAAGATGAACACTGCCTAAGGAAAAAGCTAGAATGCTACACATTCTAATTGAAAGATGTCAAGGTCTCACCTTGACATCTTTCAATTAGAATGTGTAGCAAGCAAATGAAAGTGTAGCAAGCAAATGAAAGTCATTCGTGAAGAAAATCACCCAATTCAGTGGGCAAACAAATGGCCAGTGTCTGGAATCTGTCTGGTTTTCAACATGTAGTAAGGCAGGAGGGGACACTTTTTGTCTTTAGTTGTTTTCATGCTTTCCCATTGGTTAAACATCCTGAAACTTCTTTTACCATATTTTAGTAAATAAATAAGCAGTAGTAAATTAGTAATGGGTACCCACAATTCAAGTGAAAACGTGCGAAACAAGTGCAGTATGACGACATGTCAATGTATGTCCTTTTGATTTTGCAGCCAAGTTGTTCCTGTGTGAGTCGGGCCAGTCCTCTATCAGAGATGCAGTTGAGATGGGTAAGTCTCTCGTCCCTGCAGAAAAACCTTCAAAATAACTGAATAACTGAAATGAACCGTAAATCTCAGGTTCTCAAAGATAAACTGATCTCTATTGGTGATAGTGTCTCGTTTTCCTCTCATCCCCAGCCTGTCAGACTCTGGCAGTGTCCCAACTCGACTCTGTTATCATAGCACCACCTGGACCCCTGGAAGGTGACGGCCAAACCTTGGCCCACCTTCAGCCGGTCTGGGAGGAGCTGGAGGCTCTGGTCAAGAGCCAGAGGATTGCAGCTATTGGCACCTCGGACCTGGACAAAGATCTGCTGGAACTGCTCTACAACTGGGCTCAGGTGAGTGGAAATCTTGTGTATGCGAACTGTAAAGACAACTCGTATATTAACTTTTGGTACTTTTGCAGATTTGAGCCTGTCAATGAGCACATACCCTCTCTTGAACTAGGTGAAGCCCAGTAGTAACCAGGTCAACCTGGCCTCCTGCTGTGTGATGCCTCCGGACCTGACCGCCTTCGCTAAGGAGTTTGACATCCAGCTGCTCACACACAATGACCCCAAAGGTGAACGTCATTTTCTTTTTTTTCTGCAGGTTCTATTTAATTTGCATTTTATTTCACGCTTTCTCCTGTTATTAACAAACAAGAAAATCGTTAAGTTTCTAGATGCCAAACCTCCTGAATCACTCATGAAAGGATAACATATTTGTATCTGTATATTTCTCTTTTTGACAATTAATTAATTACTTGATATACTCATAGATTTGGGCAGCATGACCAAAAATTGATATCATGGTATTTTTTAAAAATTATATCAGCATCACGATACATGTAGAGTATTTGTTTTCCATGCATGATGAGGTGCAGAGAATTACTGTAATAAATTGGCTTAGAATTGCTTTTCTTGTCATAGGCAGTGTATCGTGCATCTTGCATAGTATCATCTGCATACTGTCATTCACATGTATCTCTCTTCTCTCTCGGCCTCATGTTCCCATCCAGAGCTGATGTCTGCAGCCACATTCCAGGAGGCGGTGCAGGAGGGAACACAGGACCTGAACATCGCAGACTGGAGGCTCGAGTGGGTCCTGCGCTACTCCATCATCGTCAAGAGCAGGGGCATCATCAGGGCTAAGGGCTACCTCCTCAGTGCTAGGAAGACGAGCCCCTAGCACACCCCACAGAGAAGAAGACACAGGGATAAAGCCATTTTTCCTCCTCTTTCATTCACACACATTAACATGCAGAGTAACGGAATAATAACGGATGCTGCCACTCACCATGGGTTTTGAAATCATTGTTCTTACAGATAAGGTTGCATCATGACCATCTATGATTTCTTCAGTTTAACAGATGCAGGTATTCATTACCATTGTCTCGGTGAGATCAAAAATAGGAGATGGACATACAAGATAAATCCCAGTGTTGGTTTTAAGTGAACATACTGCAGGATGAGGGTGAAGGTGAGTTTCACAGATGGTGGCTTTCTCCGTGACCAGTACTTGATAGCACAGGCATTTCTCAACACAGCACAGGCTGTTTTTAATGGTGGAAGTTGTAGGTCGCTAAACTTTTATTTTAACCAAGGTGGCTCCTTAACCTTGTTCTGATGTGAAGTGCCTCTCAGCTTTCGCCCTTCCTATTCTCATACCTGCTTTAACTCCACCGTATTCCTGTGAGCTTTAAATATATCAGTCTGAATTTAAAGAAGGTAAAACAAAAATTGTTTTTTAAGAACATAATTGTTCCAGACATTTGAAAAGGATAAATGGAAAAGAAATAAGATTTTATTCTTGTAAATTGGAATTTTCCAGCTGTATATAACACTATTTGCATTCCTCAAGTCAGAAAACGACAGTGTATTATACCATGCACTGTTTTCATTGATGTATTGACATGTTTCTTCTTTCACTCATGAGATTAGGAATGAAGGATGAGAGTACATCAGTATTTTTGAGCCAGATATTCATAGATGGCTGATGTCGTCTATATGTCTTGTTACTATATCACTGGAAGCTCCATGTCCAGCAGATGTGAAAATATGTTAACTCTGAAGAAGAACTTTTTATTTATGAATCATGGCTGTTTTTTTTTTCCTATCAGATAGGGTCCAGTAAATCATGAAGACGACTTCTCTGTTGTACTGTAAACATATTTAATGTTATCATATATCTGTATATCATGAATTGGCTTTATTAAAATGATAAAACTAGTGTTTGTACTCAAAATATTTAGAAGATGGTATGAACAAGATACGGCAATACAGTCAAGATTTCGGTGTCACTAAGAAAAAAATGGAAAAGACAAAGGCAAATTAATTTGAAATTTGCAGCCCTGTAAATCACAGCTACACTTATCACTTGAAAGCATAAGTTCCAAGCAAGAATATCCATGTTTGTAGTGGAATTTCTTCAATTTACTAAAGTATTGTTTTCAATCAAATTAGCTTCAGGAACTTTACATATGTATTTCTGCTTTATGTAATATTCTAATTCTGTTTCTTACGATTCACATACAAATATTAATATTTTAATTCCACTACGTTACTGACATTTTTGTTATTTAAAGCTTTTATATCAAAGACTTGATCATCTTATGAAATAAGATGCAACTGCAGTGGTTGGAAATAACTAAATACATTTACTAAAAAGTAGAATTTTGAGGTAGCCTACTTGTTTTACTTTAGTGTTTCCATGTCGTGCCACTTTATACTTTCACTGCATTTCAGAGGGAAACAGTCCACTTTACACTCCAGTACATTTATTTGACAGTGTTAGTTACTTCTCAGATGAATATTTGACACAATGGATAATATAACAAGCTTTTCAAAAAAGGTGAAGATGAAACCACTGTTGAAACCAGTGGTTTTCTTTTTGCAAAGCAGTGCAGAAGTTTTCCCTCTAAACGTCTCACATGGTTTCATTTCACTAAATGTTCAAATGATCCAAAACGTCACTAATTTAAAGATTAGAGGGAAAAGTCCCAAAACTAAAAAGAGAACATTGTTTTTATTTTTTCCAATCTCCCATTAATCATCTCACGACCCCTCAGATTTATCTGATGGTCCTTTAGAAATGGCCCATCCCTTAGGTTGGGATCCACTGAACTAAACAAGCTAGCTTTATATAAAACAGATGAAAAACAGATGTTTGTTATTGGTAATGATGTCATATATAATAATACACCAACCAGAGGACCAAACAACTACTTTTATTTTAATACTAACATTTTCTTCTTATGCAGAACTTCACTCATGGTATTTTTGCTTGAGTAAAAGATCTGAATACTTCGTATTTCACAATGTTCTGCAAATACAACAATTAATAATATAATTATAATAAATTATAAGTAAACACATTATATATGTAGATATTTGCACCTTTACTATTGATAGTTAGGCCACTTTTTGCTTAAAAAGACTTTTAAGCATAATTTTCATTGCAGCTTTAATCTATTTACATTTCTGTATTATTTTTACTTAAAGGACCCGAATACTTCCTGTGAACATAATAAATAAATGCATCATAATACACTGACAAAAATATATAATCGCAACACTTTAGTTTTAGCACTCATTATCACAGATTTAGACAGATTTGTTAACTATATTTGAGAGAAAAAAGGAGCAAAAACAAAAAGTGCCGCGTTTATATTTTTGTTCAGTGTATATATCATCATTTGAATAGCTCCGTGATCGACTGCTCAGCCTGAGTCTTGAGGATAGGACAGACTAGTCGAACACGCACCGGAAGTGAGAACGAGAGAGCGAGAGAGGCGAAAACTCAAGATGGTGGCGACCAGGAGAGGAGTACGCGTGTTCTCCCCAACTAAAACTAACTCCGAGCAGCCCTCCGAGGTCCAGGTATGAACGACAAGAGAACTTCTTCCATCTTGTAAATGTCCAGAGTTCAGCAGCAGGGAGTTCGGTCTCAGCGGGATAAAGACAGACACGTGTCGCCTCGCGTGTGTGTGGAAACACACGTGGACAAATCAAATAAATTAGATCAACTTAACTCTAAAGTTGAGTTTTGTGAGAGCCTTCGGTGTGTTTTTAACACCAGGTCTAGCTGCTACCTCAGTGTTCAGACTTATGTCACAGTCACTAACACTTGACTGATTGCAACACGTTATTTGGAAAACATTTGGATAAATAAACATTATGTTTGTGTTTCTGGAGCTTTTTGCCCGCCATCGACAATAGACCTTTTTTTCCTCAGCAGCCATATTGACGGGTTTTACTTATGGTTCTGGACTGTTAAGGTCTATTTATTGTGGCAGACACTTTCCAGTGACCCACTGTAAGACCTGGATGGAAATGGACTTTCCATGGTGCTTAATCTAACAATAAAGCCGTTTCATACAATAGGAATGTCTTAAATGTCCTTTTTGTCATTTATATAAAAACAACAAAGGTGTCACAGACTTTCAAGGATCAATGTTTAGCCTCTCTAGGATAATGTAGTCCAGATTTGAGAAGTCTAAGGCCAGATAGCTTTTGTTCTGGACCTGCTTTAAGTGGTCTACAGACCAAATTAAATGTGCTGTTATTGCCTTTTCGCAAGTAAAATAAATGTTTTACAAATCAGGGAATTTCTTTTTTTTTTTTTTATGAATCTTTAGGTTCTGTTGGATAATCTAGTTCAGATTTGAGAAGTCTAAAGCCAGTTGTTAATGATCTGGACCTGGTCTAATGAGGTTTAGACATGTTAGACCAAAATGGTGAAAATTAATTTCACCTGTCACCTTTCTGTCATGAAAAATATCTAACTTATAGTTTTATTTTTTTTTTATTTTTGTTTTTTCAGCTGTGATGTACTTTTTAATTTTGCATGGCATCACAAAAAAAACCTGTTAGGTCTCCAACTAAAAAATATGGTCATTAAATTCATAAAATAGATCTTGATCTCAATGGGTTTATTATTAACTTCTTAAATAAAGGTTAAGAAACTCATGCTTGAGTTCACTACACAGCTGTTTTAGGAAATAACCAAGCATCAAAATAAACACTTTTAGAGACCTAATTTCTTTAAGGGATCGTTAGTAGGAGCCTTGAGTCTACAGGCACGATAGGGAAGTAAGAATGTACAAACTAACTCATTGCTGGTCTGTATGTTGTCACGTTATTTATTATAAAATAAAGAGTAACAGATTTGTCATTCTTATTGTTGACACACAGGCCACTCCATCCACTGGACGTAGAACCCGGAGCACCGCTAAAGTCCTCGTGGAGTTCAGCAGCCAGCCGGCATCTCCGCTGACCTCATCCAAAAGATGCACCAGAGCCTCCAGGCTGCACAGCCCTGAGCAGCCGAGCACCCCCGTGGGCTCGGTCCATGAAGCGGACACGTCCGACCTGGAGTCGTGCTGCTCTGCAGCGTCTGACTTTGAACTGAGAAAAACACACACCAGGCGGAGAGGACAGGCCCTCGCAAAGAGCCGGGAGGATGAGGAGCTTTCTGAGGCGGGATCATGCTCATCTGCTGTATCTGCATCAAAAGCCGGCCAAAGTAGCCGCCGGAGCACAAGGAGGAAGCCGGCTCCCGTCGAGGCAGAAGACGTCAAGGTGGACCCGGTGCTCGGGCCAGAGTCCGGCAGCACTTCACCGTCCAAATCCCAGAGAGTTACCAGAAGTCAGAGAAAATCCACCCGCACCAGATCGTCTGTCAAACAACAAATCGATGACTCAGAGGTCTCGGACGCTGAGAGCTGTGCCTCCAGCGTCTCAGGGGTTTCTCAGTCCGCGACCCGCAGGTCTACCAGATCCAGAAGGCAAACTTCTGCTATTCCCATACACCTGGACGAGACCTCAGAAGGATCTTGCTCTCCCGCTTCGACAGGCCGAAGCAGCAGGGCGAAAAGAGGGAAGACGGCAGTAGCCGTAGACGTTAGCGAGCCGCCGTCCTGTGACTCTGAAGGGTTTGAATCTGGGCCCACTTACAGTATGAACACTCGTAGACGGGGGAAGACCCAATCCACAGGTCCCAACAAGGGTTTAGACTCGGACTCAGATCAGGCAGATGTGCAGTCCTCTCTTGGCAGCCCCCGCTCCTCACGCAGCAGAGGGACTCCATGCAGCAGCCGCGCCGGCTCGGGGAACAGCAGTCGAAATGCTCCCACCTCCAGACTCTCAATCAAGGACCTTAGTATTGTTCTAGAAAAAGCCAGCGAGCCGACTGAGGGCAACAGTTCATTACAGGACTCTAGATTAGAAAGTACTCTGATCGCTGAGGATGCAGATAGCACACTGTTGGAGGAAGATAAAAGTCAAATCTTAGAAGGACCTATGAACTCTACTGATCTTGCATCAAACGAGGCTTCAGCACCATCTTCTGGCCCGACAGAAGATGAGGTTAGCGTTCAGCAAAAGGCTGCAAAAAGTGAGGAAGAAGAGGATTCACATCTGTCTCAGTCATTACCAGATGGTCCAGCTTGCACGGACGCAGCAGAGTTTGGTTCCGAGGCTGCAGAAGAAGCAGAGGTTGCTTGTGAGGCTGCAGTGCTGACCAGAGACCAGCAGGAGGAGCCACCTGCTGAAAATAAGGACAACACCTCAGAAGTGGAAATGATGCAGGAAACAGCCACAATATGTGAGAGGGCTTCTGAAAATCCAGAGGAGACTGAAGAGGAGGAGGACGCTGCCATGGAGGTGGCTGATGCTGATGCAGAAGCAGACGCCCATCCACCACAGGGAGAGGAGAGTGTAGCTGGGGAAAATGTCATGGAAACACAGACCAGCGAGGAGCAGAGAACAGAAGTCTGTACATTGGACAGTGACGTTCAGCAGGTGGTTGACTCCGAGGTCCCAGTTAAGTCCATTCAGGTGACGTCGAAGCAGGACCACAAGATCACGGTGGATTCAGAGTCTGAACCTCATCCTAAAGACGTCATTGTCCAGAATACAAAAACAATCAGCCTGCTGGTGAGCAGCGAGGATGAAGACGACGAAGACGGCGATGAAGAGGAAGGGAGGGAAGTTTCTGAGGAGGAGGAAGAGGAGCATTTGGCAGAGAAGAGAGACAGTCGCTCCAAGAAGTCTGCAGCAGCAGTGGAATCGGTCGAGGGACTGTTTATGATTGACACACGGCCCGGACAAGCAGCTGATGAGGATTACTTGAAGAAAAGACAGGAGCAGCAGCAGGAGGAGGAGGTGGTGGCAGGCGGAAGTAAAGAGGGAGTTGAGCAGGAGGAGCAAGATGAGGAGTTTGTGGATGAGGAGGAAGATGATGATGACATAGATGCAGAAATCCTCTTTTCAAGTAGAGATCCTCACTCGTAAGTAATATAGGTGGCAGAATGAGATCATCAGGTTCATGCACCTGTAAACTATCCTACCTGTATAAATAGATGAATTCAGGGGTAAAATACATTTTCAGAGACTATTTGATATAAAGAAATTTAAATTTCAATATTACACATAAGGCCCATTTAATAAAGAAAGTTTAGTTATTTTAAGCCTGAAAATAATCATTTTCTTCATTGATTGTAATTATTTATTTGGTTAATTATTTTTGACAATATAAAAATGCGGTTTAAGGTGATTTCTTCAAATGTTCAGTTTGTCAAAGAAACATTAAATCATCAACTGTGACTGAAAATATGAAGAACTATTCAATTATCAAACTACTTACTAAATATTCCACATTGATACTGTAAAGCTGCATGTAGAATGGACTTAATCTACAGCAGTTATGTTCGTAATAATTATAATACTGATGTTTTTGTTCAACAGTGCAGCTCTAGCGAACAGAAGAATAAACTAGATATAATATACATCACCGGGCTTATCCTTTTACACATCAATATATTATATTTGATTGTAAGTGTGTGCAGAGGTGAGAAATGAAATGTGGCTGCAGCTCCTGAGGAAGTTTCTCCCTGCCAATTTGTTTCAGGAAAGAGTTGTCCAGCCGTATTGACCCCGGCATCAGAATGAAGGAGCTTGGGGGTTTATACATAAATTTCGGTGGCAGCAAATCAAAACCTGTCTCCAGTTCGCTGCAAAAACTCAAGGAAAAGAAGATCCAAGATGAGGTAAATGTGTGATTGATTTTTCTCTTTTTTTTTTTTTTTTTTGAAGGTCGATGCAGAATGAATAATGAACGCTGTAGTTATGCAAGGATGAATAAATCCAATAACACCTGAGCTGGTTTAATTAGTGGTTTTCTCCCTGGTTCTTTTTGACTTTGGCTTCTTATTGCTGAGTTAGTGGAGTGAGTTAGTAGAGTGTTCGTTGAATTTGGTGCTTTGCAGCGTTTCAGTCTTCTGTTGATGCCCACAGGTGATGAAGAAGAGCGTGATTGGTCCGGACTTTGAAAAGAAGGATGCCGTGCCTCCATACAGCGAATCCAAACAAGCCATGAAGCTTAAGCACAGAGTAAGTTGAACAAATTGATGCTTGAGTTTAGGAGATTCACAGTTCACATTACTATCCACTATTATTCAAAACTGGTTTTCATGGCGTACTGACTAGAGATACACAGTTGGCAGCCAACGTAACGAAAAATTATATTTTAATTAAATTCGGGCAGGTGGCGGTTTAACCAATCAAATTAAAATTATGTACACATTGTTAAATTTAATTACTTGCATTCGAGCACACTTAGAAATAGTCTAATTTTCCCCAGCCTAAAAAAAAAATGGCAGATGGAAGCGCTTTTAAAAATGAGTCAAAAAACATCGGTGCAGATGGATGGACAGCGGATGATGTGTTTTCTGATGCAGTTGCAGGATGAAATAATAGGAAATCCACACATCTCTAATACTGGTAATTGTTTTCCAGGCAGAGCGTGAGAAATCCACAGGAGACGGTTGGTTTAATATGAAAGCCCCTGAACTCACCGGGGAGCTGAAAGGAGACCTCCAGGTCCTGAAGATGAGAGGCTCCTTGGATCCCAAGAGGTTTTACAAGAAGAATGACAGAGATGGTTTTCCCAAGTATTTCCAGGTCAGTGAAAGCATTAATCTTCCTGTGTATTCAGAAACGTGGTCATCCATTTATTACATTTACATTTTTAAAGAACGGCTTCTTGTCAGGGTTTGGATAAGTAACTGGATGTTGCAGCATGACTGTATAAATAATCTAGTGTACAATAAGCATCACGTTTGACCGGGTTTACAAGTATTTGTGTATTTGTGATACAGGTTGGTACAGTAGTGGACAATGCAGTCGACTTCTATCATTCCCGTGTTCCCAAGAAGGAGAGAAAGAGAACCATGGTGGAGGAGCTGCTGGCTGATGCAGAGTTCAGACAGTAAGTTGACGTTTTATATTCACTTACAGACAAACCGTTTGACTGGATGTGGCCTGATATATCATGTCAGTTTCAGTGTCTATTAGAAATGTCTCTGTTGTCTGGATTTTCCTCTAAAAGGAAATACTCCCCCTAAAATTGCTCAAGACTGTCTTATTTTTATAGTGAAGACATCTAATCAGCCATGATTAACTACTTTTATTATAAACATGGTATGATTTGATTTTTTACCAATTGTGAATAATTAGACATTTATATACATTCAAATGTGAATTCTTTAAGAGATTTGAGCCAGTCTGCAAAAGTAATAAAAGTGCATAACACTAGCGGAGTGAAGAAAAGCAACTTTGTGGTTATTTTTGTCTTTATTGGTGCAATATAACAACATAGAAGAATTGGATGATGATAAAACATACAGAAAATAAAACAAGACAGTGCAACAGTTTCCATTGAACTGTGAGGTTGGCTTCATAAATAATTCAACACATAAACACACACACATTCATCTACATGTTCACATATGATACACCAATCTACAAACTTACAGATAATGCAGTTTAAAAGTAGGATAAATATATTTGAATCTTAAAAATCCAACTTTACTGTTGAGTGAATTATTGTAATGAATTCCATAATTTAACATTCTGAAAATAAACATCTGCCCATTTATTTATTTATTTTCAGTAGTACATATTAATAAGAGTTTGTCCTTTATACTAACTGACCTTTTCAACTTCTGAAATGTTGTTTTACACTCTGTGGGCCATCGTCCTATAGTTTGTTTCACTCATTCCTTTTTTTTTCAACCCTAGACTATAGATCATTGTAGCCGCCTTGTTGAGTGTGATCTACAGTCTCATCTCTGATCTGCACAACAGTAATTAATGTGACCGCAGATTAGAGCAAGAAATATTAGATAAAAACTTTGGAACCATTCCGGCCATTTTCATCACTCTTTTAGAAAGATCTGTTATGAGGCGTCCACGGGAGAGAACACTGACACTTATTGATTATTGGTAATGGGCTCCAGCAGCGGCGAAAAGAAAAGCCTCCGATGTGACATTTGTATTGATGATCTTTATCTAGAAGACATTATTTGAACATTATTATTACATAATCTGTTTTGCTGCACAAAAAAACCTTTTATCTGTCAGATTCTGGGACGTCAGCGATTTAACAAGTTTTTACCAGCACAATTGTTTTGTTTCTTGCAGTGTGACAGAAAACTGTGTAACACCACAACTTGTTCTGCTGGTAGGGTGCGGGCAGTTGATAGTTTGCTCTATATTCGGAGGTGAATTGTGTGAAGGTGTGCTGCGTGTTTGTTTTGTAGTAACGCCAATTGTTAAAACTAGCCAAATCTGTGGTCTACATATAAAATGTGCTGTTCTCTTCTCTTCCCAGGAAGAACAAAAAGAAGTATCAGCAGATTTTGATGGAGAAAGCAGCACAAGGAGCTGGAAAGAGGAAAAAGAAGAATAACAACAACAACTTCCGTAAGAAGTAAATCCGAAGACTTTTAAGAGGCTTTTCATAGAAAAATCGACTCGAGATCTTCAGCGTGACTGGAGCATAAATCATATTTTTTGACTTCACTGTGCGTCATGAAGCTTTACTGAATCCTGCTCATTGAAGACCCTTCATCTCCAATGATGGATTGAAAAACTGTATAAAAAAATTAAAAAAATATCAGTAAAATTGATTCAGCAAGCATGTTATTAAAGGTATACATTACATTTTACAGTTATCAGGGTTGAAACTGAACCTTTTTTAAAAAATGGACCTGTATTTTCTGTACAATAAGTTCTTTTGACTGGTAACGATGAGAAATACAGATTTTCGACAAAAAGCAAGACCCAGGCTGAATGAACTGTTTCTCACAACAAAACTGAAGTGAGATTTTAAATGTTGCCACGCAAATTAAGTGATGACAGTTGAAATTATATATATGATAAAACACATTCAGTTATGACTTCAAGAGGAATGCTAAGAGGAATCTAATACTCACATCCATGTTTGAAAATACAAATTAAACTGTACTTGAAAATGACAACCTTTACAACTTCTTTAAATTCGAATGACTTCTGTTTATTTCTAATGAAAAGTAGTTTGATGATGAATATATCAGGCAATTCTACTTAGGATCCCACAGGTAATACTTAAAAAGACACTTTTGTGGCTGCTTAATTTGGAATTTCTGTTAGAAACTTTCAGTAAACCCTTCTTAAAATGTCAAAGTGTAAGTGAACAGTAAACACAAGACAAAAAACTCAAGACAGCCCAATCTCCATCTGCCTGGATTCAAAACCCTTCACTTACACTTTAAGTAATAATCACAGTCTTGACACACACACACACACACACACACACACACACACACAGGCTGAGTAAGACAGGTGGCTTTTTCTTCAGCTCCACAATAGCTGCAGATTAGATGGAGTCAAAGACGGGAAGGATTAAGTTATTTAACATTTAATACCAAGTTCAGTATCTACCTGATCTGGAAGTTAGTTATGACAATACGCAAAACTGCAGTCATGATGGCTGAATGATTATAAAGAGCAGATAACCTGTGATTCAGTGGCACATGAGTTCTGATACTTCAGTGTAACATTCTGAAGCTGAATGACTGGTTTAATTTATGTTAAGGCTAAATTTCTTTGTCACTCCTGCTCTTTGATTGAGGATTACTTTTGTTCCTCCTCTCTCTCTTAAATCTCTTCAGTCTCTTGTAGCTGCTGGCTCCCAACAGTGGCTCTTGGCTACCTTCTTGTCTCTCTTTTGTGTTGTGAGAGATGAGCCCTTAACAGCTGCAGCTTACATCCACCATGTGTCCTTCCCACACACACACTAAACGTTGTTTCTGTAATTCCGAGCCAATTTCACACGGCTTTAGAGAAATTAGACGTCTCCCGTTTGGTTTCGCCATCGGGGCGTCTAAAAACAGCCCAGCTGATGGGTGGGAGGGAAGCGGTACCGCTCTGCTTTTGAATGTAACCCCTACAAATTTCCCTGCCGTTTCAAACGTTAATGACGACAAACGCAGCTCTGTAGGTGCTCAACATCAAAGGGGGATAAACGGTACATGTGTAAGATGGTTCAACTCGCTGAATGATAAATCATGAAGTTAAGGTGTGTGTATCTAGTCCTTCGGCTATAACGTTTGGCAAATAGAAATAGTGCATTTTATTATTTAGTGCAGCTCGAAGATGATCTGCTTTTAACGCTGAACTAAAAAGTTTGCGTTACTAAAAGTCAGACGGTCCTCGGTTACTTTTTAGTCAGGTCAGTAGGTTAAAGGTCAAAGCTCGTAGGGTAGTCCAACGGGGTTCTGTGGGTCTGCAGAATTCTCTGGACTCGTCTGTGGATCTGTTCCCTGTAGGATGGACTGGGCTGACTGCTCTGGATTCTGGGAAAACACATAAAAACATTTATTTGGGTTGACAGAGCTTAATCATAGCAACAACTATGTTCATTATCAATAAATCTGGTGGTTCAAGATGTAGTGAGATAAATCTGGGGGGTCACAAAACTCAACACAATTAAAAAAAGGAAAAAACATTTCATATCTGAGGTTATGCTTATCTCTTCACGTGTTAACATAAAGAAAGGCCATCAGAACCGGTCACAACTAGTGATGAGGGGTGGCAAAGAAAGTCAGAATTAGTTTGTTCAAGCTAAAACTTCAGGATGGAAAGATATTACATTTAGTCAGAGAGAATTGTAAAATCATTGGAAGCGTTTTTGGTTGGAAAATGACCCAAAAATGTCTGTATGATAAAAGTTAGAGAGAAGCCTGTTTAAGATGTTCTCGCAGGTTTTTCTTTTGTCCACTAGTCTGTGCTGTAACCCAACATAAGACCACTGAGCTGATTCATGCTGGATCTTGTATTTTGCAAAATTAGACCCAGAATGATGCTGAAATACAAAAACATGCCTTTTATCTTTTAGGATTAATTTATTACATAATCGAGCACCTTCATCCATCAGCGACAGTCTTCATTCCACTGACAGTCTTTTACAAGTTCCTTAGTTATTCTATATAAAGTTCTTCTATATAAAGTTATTTGGTGCGGCTGCTTTCTGTGTTTACGGCTCTAAACTGAACACACTTTCCTTCAATATTAGACCAGAAAACTCCCTTGGTATTTAAAAAAAAAAGAAAGACCCATCTTTTTAATTTGGGTTAAGTTAATTTGAAAATAATTTATTGTATTTCGATCGCGCTGTTTTTCTCACATATCGATTTTTAACTTGCTGTTTATCTTCATCTGTACAAATAAAGTTGTTATATAGCTGTACTTTGCTCAACAACATATTTTTGAATATAATTTGAAATAAATGACAATGTTTCCTTCATCTAAAAGTACATTTGGATTTTACTTCCTCTATACTGAAATTCTTGTGCAAAAAATACAAATGTCACAACTGACAGAACCAACAGTGCTTTTGACCTGTGGGCATAAATGTGCTTCATCACCACAATATAAATGTGTCTGCAGGTTGGCCAGAGGCAGTTCTGAAATAACAGATTGCACTGACAGAAGTAAACAGTAATAAGTTGCAGTATTGCCTCTCATCCACGTCTATTTGTGGGGAGTGGGTGATGACTGACTGACTGACTGCTGCCGTGGCCTGGCTCGCACTGAGAGGATGGCAACTTTTCATCTGTAATCAGATAAAGTCGCTACCTGCTTCAAAAAGTCATCAAGGACAAATCATCCAGAGACATGAATAGACTGAGACTTCAGGGCTTAGGGGGCAAACGTTGCCACTGGCATCTGTCATTTTCTTTATAGATTAAAGATTCGTGGCAAGACGTGTCCCTCTCTCCGTTGGAGGGAATCTACAAAGAGCCGCTCTAATCTCCCGCCCTGCGACTCCGGTCGCGTTTTCAATTGAGAGAAAAGTATCATTCATTTCCTACAATTTACTTTACAGTTTAAGATTGTCTATTGATTTTAATGTTTACTTATGGACTGGGCAGAGGGGAGGGAAAGGGGAGCACAAACAAACAAACAAACAAAACGGAACATTGGTCCCATCGGGGTGTTCAACTCGCAGCTGCCATGATCGATGACAAGGTCTCTCTGAATGTATTAAAGCGTGCATCGGGTCAAATGCATCAGACTGAAGCTGAAACACAAATCAATACCATTTTCCTCTGTTTTCCCTTCTCTCGCCCTCCTCTCTCAGTAATGAACAAACATGACAAGACATCAGCTTCTGTAATTTAAGAGGTGGAGGGGAATTCATCCTGCCTGTCTGCTGTGATCAAAATTAAAGATTGGATGTGTGTGAGCGCATGCACACATACAAACACACACAGCGCGGCGGCAGTGTATGACTAACATCTCAAGGGATTGCTGTATATATTTGTTGTATACTGTAATTGGGAACTCATACGGGTGCCTCTTTGCTTTTATGATCTTTTGAGCAAACAATGATTTACACAGATGGATCAGGATAAATTCAGGGCAAACACCACAGAAAGAGGATTGGGTTTTCTTCACAGCTTTGGCGTGAGCATGAAGAAAATCAGCAGGATTTGTGTCCAGAAAAGCCAAACTCAAGACTCAGAGGAGATCCTGAGAGCCCAAAAACCAATTGAAAATACAAAGATTTAAAGAGGAGTGATAATTACTGCTACTTCTTACATTGCACCTTTTTGTCATAACATAAATCTGTGAGGATTAGTATGTATGCATGTAGGATATGTGAATGATTTAATGCGTGATTCAGGTAGGCGACTTACAGACTATCTATTTGTCCTATTCGTGAAGTCTATGAAGAATGAATGAAAACGTCTGAAATGTGTTTGGTCCTAGATGTTCCTGTTCGGGGAGAATTTCGCTGCTTTTTGTTATTGTGTTCCGTTTATGTTGTGGCAATTTCACATTTCATACAAATGTAAAAACATTCTGTGCCCTTCAGGTTGAGGGGAACGGTTATGAATACAGATTTTACCTTTCTCTGAGGGAGTGGCTGAGAATCGGAGGGCTTCTTGATTGCGACGCGGTCAGGGCGGACTGAGCCGAGGCAGTGGCTCTCACAGGGCTTCGGCTCGTCCCTAGAGACGACTGGACCCTCACAGAACTGGATTCCACCTGGAAGAAGGGTTTTAACTTGTGAATAAAGTTTGTCGTCTGGATGTTGCATTTTAAAAAATGTTTGAAATCCAACACAACAGCAAAGCACACCATAGAAACAAGTTAAGACACTGAGACATGACTAGAAAATACACGTCTGGAAAAAAAATAAGAAACCGCTGCATTTATTTTTCCTGAATTCTGCATCTCTACATGTATTCCAGCCATTCCATTCCAGCGTCTGGTGAATTCCAACACATGCACACCTCATTCTGCTTAAAGAGGCACCAGGAGTGGAATAAAGTCACCCAAGAACAATAGTAAAGACTAGTGGAGAGCATGCCGAGACGTGATTAAAGCTGTGATTAAAAATAAGGGCTTAAAAAAGGGATTAAAAATTAGTATTATGTTGTTTTAAAATTAATTTGATCTTGTTTCTTTACATTGTTTGAGGTCTGAAGACATTGCATCTTTTTTGTTATTTTGAGCATTTGTCATTTTCTGCAAATAAATGTTCTAAACGATAACATTTTTATTTGGAATTTGGGGAAAATCTTGTCAGTAGTTTATAGACTCAAACAAAAATGTTCCTTTTGCCCAAACCCCTATAAATAATAATATCAGAAAAACTGATATCTTTGCAGTGGTCTCTTATTTTTTTCCCCAGAGCTGTATATCGATGTGCTGTTGCATCCAGCTCAATCAATTAGAAATGTTAGAATTAGACTTACTCTGGATGTTCTCGGCCTGTAACTCCCCAGGAGAGAAAAATCTATAAAAAATAGAAAAAGCTAAAATGTTAAAAAATCTGGAAACTCAAATAAATATTATGATATACATTTTTATCTGTTAATACAACTCACATAAGGAAAAACAATTCACCAATCAGTTATTCCTGTGGCATATGTAACATGGCTGTAGGTGTGAAACAAAACGATGGTTAGTGTTTAAGTGATGAGTCCTACCAGAGTGATCAGATGAGAAGCTGACGGTATGACGGTGTACATCACGATCCCGTGGAGAAGAGGAAGGAGTTCCCATCCAAGAGACATTACTGCAACGAGAGACCTGGGACACACACCACAGACAAATAATCTGCTATCAAACATTCATCATCCATCTTTTTTTCTTAAAGTGTTATTCCATTGCCCTACTACGCACCATAATAATAGGCAAAGAGTATTCATCCTCCACTTTGAAACATTACACTGACCAAACAATGATAAATCATACAATCTAGAAACTAAGAATAAGAAATGGCACAACAAAAATTCGACTAACTACATTATGTAACGAAATTGAAAACACATTCATCACGTTCACTCATTTCTTTCAGATTGCGGCCGAATAAAGTTGTCATGTCTATGTTCTGCTCTTTGTCATTTTATAATAAGGCATAAACAAATCGATATTTTCAGTATAACCACCTATGGAAACCTCAACATAGATTAAGTCATCTGTAGTAACATGCTTCCCTCTACACACACACACACAAACCAGGAGTTAAGGCTCTGCAATGTGTACTGATAATGCATTCACCATGGGGCTAAGCTACTTCATTAGGTATCTATTTGTTAATTGCAGCTTGACTCTCAATTACCAGGGTTAATTGTCGACAGAAGATTCCCCCAGGAAAACCAGAGTGGAGAACATGCTCCTCTCTTTAATAAAGCGGCCGTTGTATTCTAGTAAATTCCATTCATGAGTGCGACAAAAACAACAACAACCCGGTTCCTAATTGCTTCTTTTAATAAGAATAAGTGCTGGTAGATTTTGACAGTCATACCTCAGGATTAGATATGATGTAAATATAGAGGCAGGAAACACAGTGGCGAGAAGACAGAGTTGAGGGAGGGACAGAGATGCTGTGTTGTTCTTGTCCATTGACTGTATATTCCCACAGGTCGTGAGAAAACCACTTCCTTTTATATGCAAATCTCTCATCAGAGTGATACGACCATAATTAAAGTTACCCAACAACTGTGTACCAGTGAATACAGGACTTGTGCTATTAAAGAGCACTAAAACCCCTCAGCGAGGATAATAGGCCATATTACATGCGCACATACCGAAACATTTTCAGTGACGTCGAAATCCATTAATGGCTCAGGTTAAAAAGATTAACACTGCTCTTACTATGCCCCCCACTTAATCTGCCCACTAGATTAAGTTAAAATTTGGGAAGCTCCAACAGAGGCATGAACTACATCAATTTAGGAGCCCATTAATTTCACAACCCCTTCGGCACTGAACACGTGTTTTGTTGGAATAATACCACTGTTTTGACAGCTGCCTTCAGAAAGAAGAAGGGACGTATGTCAAAGTTACCAACCAGGAAAGGAGGCTGGCTCTCTGTCTCCTTCCTGAAATGGTGCGGCCCGAGCTGGAGGTGGCTGAGCCTCTGCCTGGCGTCTTCTGAAAGCTGGCACATCCTGCGGTGAGTGTACGGGGACAAGGCCCGAGTCCTGGAGGAGACTGTCGGCCGCTGGTAGCCGGAGTCTACAGGAACTCTAGGGACAGTGGGCTTTTTCTGGGTCTTGTCTTTCAGGGGACTGTGGCTGGACAGGGATGAAGGAGGGGAGTGTCTGGATGCAGAAGACTGTGTGGAGTTTGCAATTGTGGCCTCAACATTCTGCTGTTCTGGCCCACAGTCCCTGTCATCTTTTCTGGAATAATGCATGCCGGTTGGCGACTGACACAGTGGTTTGTATGATGAAGACTTTTTTGCTGAGCTTTGTTTGGGTGGCCTCGCTGAAGAAAGATGGGAGTTCTGGGTCTGTGGAAGAGAGAGAGAGAGAGAGGGAGAAAGAGAGAGAGAGAGAGATGTTTCAACATGTCAAGCTATCCTTTTGTTGTGACGCACAACAAAAGGGAGTGTTTAGATCTCTCTGCAGACCACAATGTTATTCCTTTACAGGCGCGTCAGCCATTTTAGCCATTAAGGCAGCTGCTCTCACTCTCCATACGGACTTGTTCTCCCTGGACAGAACCATTAAACCATTAGCTAAATCATTCAGCTTAAGTGTTAGAACAACAACGGCTCTCGCAGTCGGCACTGCCATGGAGACAACCTCTGCAGAATTACTTCAATAACTCTAATGGCCACTAACATCATTCTCCGATGCAATATCCCACTTCCTGCGGGTAATGCCAACCGGGGATAAATAAGTTAAGATAAAATGTTAATTGCATTTGATGGCCATCTCCAGTCTAATATGATAAAGAGGCATTACGTGGCTGTAAAACAAAGATAATCTAAATGCTAATTAGGGAAATCACACAACATTAAAACTATTTTTAAGAGAAACTTAATGATGAATAAATCCTCATTGAGATTGCCATTTGAGAATGGTCTGATTTAATGGAATTAAGGCAAGCTTGCCCTTCCCTCCCCCACATCCTTCACCATCTTCTCTCTGTTGCTGCTGGACGGTCACAGAGTCAGTCACTTTCCCTGACACCAACTGAGTGGTGAAGGCTTGTCTGATGCGATTAGCTGTTATTGCCACTATTGTGTGATAAAGACACTGTTCAGCAAAGCTTGTGCTGTTGATGAATTATTAAAAAATACCTTGGGATTAAAAGCAGTATTTAAATGAAAAGGACAATGATTGACAAAATATAAAAGCCAATAAAAATTCTAAAAAAAAAAAAAATCATTTGTACAGTTTCATGTGTTTTGTGGCCATCGGACTCTACATCTCTATTAAAATCTGGACACGGTTTGTCAGCTAGGCGGGCAGGCAGTGTGGGTAATTCCTATGCTGAGGAGCCATTAGGAGAGAGGAAATGGAGAAATTCTACTGTCTGACAGCCACAGCGGTGCTCTGATCCAGACATCCCCCTGAGGGGCCAGGAGAACACTGACAATCTGCTTCGCTGTCAATGACATCCCATTTAAACAGATAGCTTAGCTTAGGTTACTGCACCTGGGAAATGGATGGCAGTGTTTTTGGCACAACATGCCAACCACTAATCATATGTTACTGACAGGATTGTTTGTGAAAGGTTTTTCAGACTTACTGCTTTTTTTTTTTTTATTACAGTCTGCCATTGGAACATTATCCTGTCTTCCCAGTGTCCATCTGCAGAGTCGACTCTCACGCTCAAATGCAAAATTACACACAGGACCATCATTAAGTGGATTATACTGAAGGTGACAGTGGAAGAGAAGATGCCATAAAACAAATCCTGGGAGTATCCAAACAAAGAAAAGCCTCAGACTGAACTTAATCCTTCAAAAAGTAAAATGTGATTTTATGCACCTGAGCGCAGTTACCCTTCAAAAGTCACATGGACAAATTGAAGAACACATTGGAAGATGTACAGGTGACCCTCAGCACTGGGAAGTTAATGCAAAAAAAAAAAAAATGGCTGACTGACTGACTGGTTCGGTGACAAAAATTGTGTCAACTCCCAGCTAGTAAGAGATGTGAGAGAAGCCTCGCTATCAGCATCACAGATCTGCCTCCCCGTAATTACATTCACAAGGAGAGAACAGATACCCTTGAAACACTGCCAGTATAGATAGATAGATGCAGTAGCCATGGCAACAATAGAAGGTGGGTATGTATGGTGGAGACAGACAAATCTGAAGGCGAGCGATACAGCTCATTAGAGCCCTCTAGAGATGAATCTTCCCTGCATTAGCTATGGCCACCTCTTACTCAGTGATGCTGAATATGTCGCTGTGATGTGTTCCAGACAGTTTGGGCTGTCGGGCAGGCTGATAAACACACTGTTTACTTGACTTATGATTGGCACTTTGATGGATTTGAACTGTTTAATTTTTGACTAAGCTGCTGTGAAAGGCCATGAACGCACAACATAATTTATTTGTGAAGACCTGGCTCCCTTCAAAGTGATTTACAGGTCAACGGCACAAACCGAAGCAAACAAAAGGTATGACGCGTGAAGGAGGGCATGTGTGGGTATGCAGAGACCTATGACATGAAATAAAAAGGACACACTTACAGGTGAGGCGGCCGCGCTGTCTCTTCCATCACTCTCTTCAATGACTGATGTCGTGGCAAACTCCACTTTGGGAGAGATTCCCTGGAGGGTGAGGGATAATAGGAGCAAACGTGACACCCTTAGCAGGGAGATGAAGACAAAAGGACAGATAACGGCGGTGCTTGGAACACCAATTTACAACCACAAATCTTCAATCTACGCCTGGCTTGAGAAAAACAAATATCAAGAAAGAGAAAAGGCTCCAGTGATGTATAAATAATATAGCATTTGGAGAGAGACATCTAAATTGCCTCTTGGAGGCAACAAACACAAACCCATAAAAGCAACGGTTGTCACTAACCTTATAACAAGATGAAGTTAGTGTCTCGCCTGACGACAAAGTTCTGTTTAGTTTTTCTGTCTGTACAGCAAAGACGGGCGACAGCTCTATAAGGACACTACTATCTTATCGGAATAAAACACTTTCTGGAAGACAAGACTGCGCTTCTGAATTGCTGATGTCCAGCCTGCCTGTTATTTACACAGTCGCACGGGTCACTGAGATTAGGAGGAGACTCATTTAGAGGAAAGCAACAATCTCCTCCAGTCTATGAATGACATGTAATTATGTAATATTGGTGCCAATCAAGCTGGATCACACAGTAAGAAGAGTTCTCCTGATGGGGTCGCTGTGACACATGATTTTAACGCAATGTGTGACAAGAGCATCCTTCTCTCCTTTAACGAACTCAATAGTCTGATATTCGTATTTGCTCGATCAGTAGCTCAGGATCATCTGCAGACATGACTGACGTGTGTCACACCTGATGCCGGAAAGAAGAATAAGCAGTGGTGGATGAAGTACTTTTTAATTAATGTAAAATATTAAAATAGTCTCCTGAAAAGTAATTAAGCTCTCAGATATATGTGGTGGAGTAGAAAGTACAACATTTCCCTCTAGAATTTAGTAGTAGTACTACATCTTATACTCAAGCACTTTGTTACTTTCTGAAACTGTAAGTTTGGGAGAAATGAAAAGACTAAATAGAAAGCAGCCTACAGGGAAGGAGGGGGACCTCTTCATCAGTAGCTCTCTCTCTGCGGCTCCTTCTCTGAAGCTCAGTCTGGGACCAGGGTACAGGAAATCTTTGCTGCTTTCCTCCATCTTGGCTAGGATTTCACCCTCTGGAACCAAACAGAGGCAGACAGGAACACACACAAACCCAAATCAGAGATCCTGTTTTCGCAGCGTAACGATGGTATACAGCGGGGACACGACATCAGAACATATACCTGGAGGCTCCAACTGAATCAGCTCAAAAGACGTCGTGTCAGCTGAGAGGAAGGAAAGCACAAATAGACGGTGAGGTAATGGTGACAGCTAATAGCCTCTACGCTTGCACAGCGTGAGATTCAGGACTAAAAGATGAGGAAGCGAATCTCAGAGGGCCCGTTTACCTTCTAAGAGGTCAGCTACATCAGCAGGGTCAACGACGCCGGGGAAAGTCTGATCAAACAGACAAGAGTACAGACAAAGCAGATCAATACATAAAACAAGATGAGGCTGACAGACAGCCCAGTATCTAACTGACACACTCCAGGGAAAAGAAGGTTTCTCTCATCAGGTGTAGGGGCAGTAATGTTTAACATGGAGGGCTGCTGGTCCTTCCTAAACAAATCCATAAATAAAGAGAATATGCACACTAGGATGGATATTTATTGACCAATAATGGAGGGTATGATGGATAGGAGTTCCTAGGAAGCAACTTTGTTCATACAGTCATTATTCTCACCTTGACAAAGACCATTTTGTGGTGGAAGCGTAAAGGGAACACAGGAGGCAAACACTGAGTCTTCCTGTACTGGCCCATGATGCACACACTGAGGTAGATATCACTCTTCCTAAATAGGAGCACACCTGGACAGGTGACCTGAAAACAGGGGAGTTAGGGTAGGGTATCAGATTTGACTGTTCAGAATAATTTACCACAATAGAAAAATGGAGCATACATCATATCTGCATCTATATGAATGTTCCAAGTAACATAATGTGCTTCATAAACCTTTTCACGGATCAATCAGTGAAGAACCACAGGAGGTACAGGTGTGCAGTTTTCATCTATTGTCACTGATTAATTGCTGTTCACTGCCATCAAATTAAAGTAATTAAGTGTATGATTTTGTCAAAACCTAAAGTTAAATTACTTTGGTATATACATGGAATGTCAAATCTTTACAATTTAGAGTAATTGTACATTAAAACAACCTACCTCAAAGGTCCTATATCACAGAAAGTGACATTTTAATTGCTATTTGATTAAAAGGTCTAGATTTTATATAAATACTGTCATATGTTTCATAAAGCTCAATTAACAGAGAAATTTAGTTAACTAATCAACTTACTGTTTCACTCAGTTTTTAAGTAAAAAAAATAAATTAATTGTTACATAAATGTATTTTATGTTTTTTTTTTTTTTACATTCCTCTGTCACCCCCAGGTGTCGACCTGCAGTAAAGCACCTGGACCTGGTCCCGCCCCTGTTCCTGTCAGTCATTCCATCATGTGACCACCTCACCTGTTACTCATTATCTGCAATCATCTACCCTCCAATCATGTGTTAGTAGCTATTATTCTCGGGACAATACCTGGATCCTATATAATGTGTTGATACCAGTTCACTGGTGGTGGAGAGGGGTACCGTATGGTTGGTAACATTTTTGGTTATACCTACTGGGTTTTAGATAATTCTGTTGTTTTTCCCCAGTCTACTTTTGTCTAGTCTTTTGGAGGAGAAGGATTATAGACAAGATACACAACTTGTCTAAACACACTCGGGTTTAGAACCCTGCGTGGTGCACCATTTTTGTTAGTTTTGGCAGGTTTAGCACCAAGGTAGTTGTATAAAAAATAGGTAGGTAGGGATTAGGGTGTAGGTCTTATGTTGGATATTTATGGGTATATTGGGTATTATTTTTTTATTTTTATTTAATATTTTTCAGAATTGTCTGATATTTTATTGAGCAAGCGATTACAGTTGGTCGAATCCTACCCAAATAATTGTCAGATTAATTGATCATTAGTTAGTTGCAGGGTAAATGTCTACTTTATTGGCTTTTATAGACCTTTTCAGAGCAGTCATATTGACATGGAATTATGTTATAAAAAATAAAGTAGACAGGTGCTACCAATACAAATTCTTTGATTTTCTATGATGTAACTTATTGGGAAATTCTGTAACATGCAAAATAGCAAAACCCTAGATATTTGACCTATGACAATATATGAACTAAATGTCCTTATTAACGTTTCCATACATGTACCAATAATAAAAACAGAATGTTACCCTAAGCATGCTTTTCTTCAATATTACGTATCTTTCAATTGAGTAGTAGTATTTCCGCTGCTCCACAGCGCCCCCCTCCTCTGGTTCTCTGCGGCAGGTGAAACCCGGAATTACACGTCAGAAGCAGGATTTGATAGAAACTGACGCACACGCGAAATGAAACGCCACTTTTATTAAATAATACGCGACATTAAAGAAAATAAACACACCGACGCTTCGGATAATAATGTTGACTTAATTATAAGCACTGCTCTTTTATAATTGGTACGTGTGGGGAAAAAAGCAGGGGCGACATGAAGGAGCCCATTCCCCTTAAGTGGTGGATAGATCTGAGACTATCCAGAGAGCGGAACAAGAAGAGGCTGGCTTTTAATGCAGTAATGTGACAGATAACATTTTATTTTTGAGATTAGCATTTTTATTCTGAACCCAAATGACTCTAAACCTAACAGCTAGCGTTACCGTGATTCATTCTGCTCAGACATTTCTGGTGAACTGAAACATTCACAGCCTCTTTAGGGTGGAGACAGCAACGGAATGAGAGGAGTTAACGGTCTGTCAGTGTGGAGCCTGCTAGCTAAACTAGCTAGCTACGGTAGTTAAGTAGCTAGGTATCTAACTAGCAGGTGAGTCGGACGTGGAGCGAAATCAGGGAGCAACTTACTGCCTGAATGTCCAGGTACACGGTGCATTTCAGACACTTCTGATGCAGCTTAGAAGAGCAGAGCTTTTTCTTCACAGAAGCCATTCATCCAACTTTCAAAGTTCGTTGTCATAGCTGCCAAACGGCAACAGTCACAGAGCGGATGTACAGTCACGTGACCAGGAAGAGCAAATCAAATCCTCTCTCTCTACACACATAAATTTAACATCTACCTCCAACAATTATTGCTTTGTTGTTTTTAATTATACTTTATTTAACAAATTTTACCAGGTTTTGGATTCATAACTAATTTATAATCATAACATACTTTGCTTACCTTATCAATCAACTAAAGGAACTGATATAACACATTTCACTGCGTTTACAGTTATGTCATGAATAAAGACATTTTCATCTTGTGTTAATATTAGTGCATTGAAATCAGTTGAACAGAGTTTTATATAAAGGCGGACAGCATCTTTATCATTATTGCCATAAGAGAGCAACAAGTGCAACATAAGTGATACAGATGAAGTGTTAAATGACTATAACACCAACAGAGCTATTAATATCGTCCAGTAAAGTCATTCAAATAAATCAGTCACAGCAGGAAAGCATGCAATTATTTACAAGTGTAAACAAAAAAAATAGGAGCTGCTGAACGAAGGCCTCGGATGGAATTCAGATGCTTTCCAGTCTGCCTCCGCATGGGATTCAATAGTCCACATTTTATCGTCCCTAAATAGCCCAGGAGGGAACTTGTTCTGATTTCAGTGCTGCAAGGACCAGTCATCCCACTGTTACAAATCTGTGAAAATAAGTCTTTATAGCCAGGGAGATGTGGAGCTTCTAAAGGCAATGAAGTGTGAAGGATCCTCCTGCTACGGTGCTCTGCATTTTATACATGCTCAGCCTGTGTCCGTCTGTCTAGTGCCTGACACACTGGCTCTTCTCTCGCTCTCTGTCCGCTGCGTCTCTGCCAACACCGTTCCCCTTTCCATTTCCGTCGCCTGTCTGGGACATCAACTCAGAACTGCAGAGAGAAACATAATAAAGGAGAATTTCTGAATTTCTCAATACAGACTCTATTTTCCTAACCTGGAATGTCTATTGGAGTGATCTGAGGAGACAGTTTTTGAATTTGAAAAGGAGCAGACCCAAGGCAACGCTGTCCTGCTGTGTGTGTCAATAAGAATTATATATATTTTTTTTTGCTTCGATTGGGCTCAGATTGTTATGTCATAATGTCACAAAAATAGACACCAACATTTCTTCCAAATTCACAAGCAGCTGCCGATAGGTAATGTTACATGTGGCTCCTTTCCAGTGCTGCCTGGTTAAGTAGTAAAGGAGAAGAGGAGAATCCCAAAATTACAAAAAATATACTCAGCTCCACGTACTCGCTTTGATTTTCTGAACATAACTTTCACAAGATCATTTTCTCAGATCGATCTAATACACTAAAAGTTATGAAAATAGTGTCCAGGTTTGGGAAAAAAAGCTGAAAATCTCCTTAGAATGTATGAATGATTGTTGTATGACGTTCAGCAAATGGTAAAATAAAACACATTTGTAACACGCCTTTGTATGACTATGCAAAATGCATAAATGCTTTACCTTTTAATGTGAGTTGGCCTGTTGTCCTTGATGAGGTTATTGAGCTTGTAGTAATCAAGGAAGGTTCGAGCTACATTTCTGCCCAGTTTCATATCTGAGGACAGGGAGTTAAAGTCTTTGAATAAGTCTCAGGTCACACTCCTCAAAACAGTTCCAGGAATCAAAAATCGAATGGACACGACGCCTCTGGTCATTAGTTCCACCTGTGCTTTCCCTGCTCCAACGTGTCAACATATTTGCTGTGGAAAAGGTCTTTAAACTTGTTTCATTTGTGAACAAAAAAAGAGCCAGGAATGCGCTGATGCTAGGCCTAGAGGGGAAATGTTTTCAGCTTACAAAGGAGGTATGGCAGAAAGAAAAAAAAAAAGTTAGGAACCACTGATGTTGTTAAAATACTGCACGGTAAAAGATCTACAAAGAAAAATTGCTATTGAAGAGTTAAGGCATTCAGAATTTATAATAACTATGATGTAAATTTACATGACACAAACCACTAAATTTCTACTTGGATTTGAGACATAAAACAAAGTAAAATCAAGCAGTGTACCCTCTGTCATCACATGAGCTTCAGTAAATAACTACAGGGACGAGTGCCTGGAGAAATGAACGAAAGTGTAAATCTTCGAGGTACAACACACCGTGTTCTGAATTAAGCAACGCTAAATCAACAGCGTTTCACTTGGGTCAGCCTGCATGATGCTGGTGTGAATCACGCAAAAGCAATTACTTATACACAGAGATCCTATTTAAATTCAGAGGTGAACGCACACATCATCCCCATGCCCAATTGTCCCTCTATGCATTAGGGACAATATCAATAACTTCACTGCTTTTATAAAACAGATGAGTGCCTACGAGTGTTGTTGCTAAGCCCGCGATCATTAGGGCTACCAGGGCAAGTAATGATGACAATCAGGTTCAGATAATGAAGAACAGAACCACAGAATGCCACACACAATGTCCCCAATCACCAAGAGTGAGGATATATTAAATACAGATAAACAAGAACAATGTCACTAATAGAAGTGAATTTCCTCTATAGTCACTGAGGCGAGTGGCCTGAATAACACGCATCAATATCATTCGCCAGTCTTGTCTGTCCATCCGTATACCATCATCTAACATCTGTAGAAAACATCCATACATATCATACTTATAGATTCCAACACAAAACCCACAAATATATAAGTATATAGAATCTTTTTTCCTCTCTTGAAGCATTGATGTTCAGCTCTGTCCATCCTTCATCAGGCTGGAGCATGATGGAGTAACACAGAGACATAATCTGTCACTTTCCCCTGTCGTTACCTTGTTGATACTCAGATACGGCCTGTCATCTGCTGGAACATCTATCTGTCACATCTGTGTGATTGAAACAACTGGTACACAGACATGAATGAGACAGAGATGAAAAACTAAATAATGGTGATTTAGGTCATTTTTATTGTCTGATTTCTCATAATGACCAAAAAACGACCTGCGCTACATAAATCATGGTCCGCTATGACGGTGAAAAGCTATTGTCCAAAGCTGTTAACTTGAGGACCATCCATCCTTTGTCTAAGAGGGCTGTCGGTCTGCGTGTGTACACTTGTGGCTCTGTAGTTTGTCAAACATCAAACAACACACACACACACACGAATGCAAGGGTATACCTCGCAAGTTCGGCCTGTGACTATGCAGCTAAGTCTGTCACCTTGGCCTGTGAGAGTGTGTTTTTGCGTATGTTCAAGAATCTGCACAGGAATTCATTCTTCACCCACCAGGCTGATGGCAACGCTCTCCACATGACTCCAGAGTCTATGTTTACACCCCATCTGGCTGTTTGTCTGTGAGTTCTGCATCAGGCCAGATTTGCTGTGTGTGTGTGTGCGTGTAATCTGTCTCATTAGACCGATAGCTGATATTACTGATTAGGTGGAGATGAAACTACAGATAAACAGACTAAGGTTATGTCCTTCTCAATCTTACTTTTGTGCAGCTTTTCCACTGCACAGTTTTCTAAGGGAAAATGCAAACGTGGTCATAAACACTTGCATATGCCGGCATGCCTCATATCAATAAGCAAACACTGCACTCTGCTCGTATCCTTGACATCTTCATTCTGACCTCAGGAAAGTTTTTGGGTGTTTTCCGTTCTCTTTCATCAGCAGAGCTCGGTGCCAGTCCTGAGCTCTTTGGCCGGGCACGCCTAGTGACAAAAATATCTCCCGGACCCCACCGCGCGCAGATGGCCTCTCAGCTTGGCTTGTCACGACTCACCGTCCATTACAGGAGGTTTTGTGATGGACGGTCAGCTTCTGAAGGAGAACTTCTTCCACGGGGCGAATGGTCGGAGACACTGAGGATGCCCTGAATGCTGTCTGGCCCGTTGCCGGGGGAAACGGTAGGGTCCGGAACAAAGCTGCTGCTGCTGCTGCTGCTGCTGCATCAGGAAGTGGTGTGTGCGTGTGCCAGCAAACAGTCGGCGGGCTCAGGCTTGGATTACAGGGGTGGGTGGTAGTGGAAATTCAGAAAAACTTCAGCCAGGCAGCCTCTTCTAATTACACCATGAACTAATACTTTTGGTATAATCAACGTTATGGCGTCTAAAAAGCATTATCATTATTAGCAAGTAATGGTTATCCATCTCTAGGGAGGTCATAGAGGTGGTGTGTGCCAGACCAGCTTCATACTGCATTTCAGAAGAGGCTGCAGATTGATTGCTGCTGATTGGCCGCCTGTCACAGAGGTGTATTCTTAAACATCTCGGTACACATAATGGTCTTGTTTAATCAATAGCAGGTCATTGTCATGGCTCAAGGGCACGCCAACTTGGGCACTGACGAGATAAGGGACACGTGAGACAAAGGGGTCCGGGACACCATGACATGTTTACCGCAGCTGTTTAGTGTCAGCACGGCATTTAGCGGCTTTCACTGTTATGTCCCTCGTGCCCGGTCCCTGGCAGACAGACAGACAAGATGACGATCAGACAACAAGGCCCCCAGTGGTAAAACGAACAAGACACAGGGAGAATGCTCTCCAGATCGGATGTGAGTTAACAAGGAGACAAGCAAGGGGACATTGGAGCCATCAATACAGACCACTGACACTTCCTGTCACAGCAGTGACACGTGGAGAACTAATTATCAATGCTAATTAAGAGGCTAGTCAACAACAGCAATATAGAAAGGGACAGTTTTGTCCCCAGTAACGATTTGCCAGACTGAAACACCTCACGTCCCGTTGCCCAAAGGGACCAAAAAGGAGCTGATTTAAATCCCTGATGAGAGAACCGGAAAGGGGGAAATGTCACTGCCAAGGAGACAAGTTCTGAAAGTCAATTAATAAAATTTATGCCATGGTCTGGGTGAATTCTCTTTTCTGATTGGCCGGCAGGTGTGTATCAAAACTGTTTAAGGCACGAGGTTTGGCTCCAGTTTGATCACCTGTTCTAAATTCATCCGCTAGAGAACAGTTGTAAAGATAACTGTTGAGTGACCACCTTGATAAACTAATGATAAAAAGCTCACAATAACTGAGCACCTGTTTTGTAGCTATGTCTCTTATTTAATCCAATCAACAAATGTCTATGAAGTAGCATTAAACTCAAGCTTAATTTTGATAATGTGTAATGAGTTACAGCAATGGAGCGATAACCTTCACTTACGTCTAGCACACTTGGAATATCTCCCATTGTTAAATTGTATTCAAGGAATTATTAAGGGATAGTAATGATTGTTTCAGGTATTAGTCAAGCCCTCAGGAGTTACCACGGCAACTGAGGTAAAGCCTGTTGAAAATGTTAAAATTTTGATTGAAAAATGCATGAAATAAATTAATGGTATTCTTTTGTTGGCAAATGACCACATCACAAGTGGCTTAATCAACACCTAGGCATCTGTTAAATGATTTTGATGCATGACGTGGAGGCGTAGAACCACTTGACGTGAAGCCTCGGCATAGCTGTTGATTAGGGTTGATTAAGCTTTATTTAGGTTGATTAACCAACCCTTACAAAACATATGTAAGAATGTTTTCTAACAGTGAACGCTAGCTGGAATACAATGTTTTACAAAGGTTTCAGTTCATTTCAAAACATAAAAAATTTCCGTGCTTCCATTTTTGCTGCCGTTTCAAAGCTGTGAGCCTTTTTGGTGAGCGCGACAGTTTAAAACTTTCCCAGAGTCTCAATGAACTGCAACTTTTTATCACCACCATTTCCAAAATCGACCATAACAAAACTGGAGGTGTACATGTGTGTTTGTGCATCTTTCGGAAGAACTCATGTGAGGACGCCCGTTCATCTGTGCATCGTAACAATATTTGTGATAGTATGTGTGTGTCTGCCTGCGTGAATGCTCGTGTCGTGAGCACCTGTCCATTTGTGCATGTCTGTGTGATATGATGTGTATGATGTGTGGTAGTGAAGCATATTTGCCTTCAAGCTATATCATTTGCATACTTGTCATAGCCTGTCCATTGGGTCTCAGGTTCACTGATGCATACTGTGTTCCACTGGCAGCTCTGGTATTCATGGAGTCCCACTGCTATGACACAGTGCACGTCTGGGTGTTACTGTTTTGGCAGACAGGCATCACAGACACACACACACACACACACATACACACTAAGCGAATGAGGAGTGTGCATTTATGTGTGTACACACATACACTTATAGGACCAGTCAAAGCCAGCTGCACTGGCTGTCAATTCGTGTTGCATCAATACAATTTCGAGTTAGCCGATGCCACAGAATCCTGCTGGCCAGAACATCACACTTGATTAGAAGTTGATTATTGTGAGTGCACACTTTTGACAGGAGAACCACAGTTTCAAAGGCTTCTACACGTATTTCCACTGACGGAAAACACCTAAAACTGCAGGAATCAAATAAGACAAAATCAAATCTTTAACCGAATGCAGAAAAAACAAAAGACACATCTTCCAGGAGGATGACACGGTGGAACAGGGGTTAGCGCTGTTGCCTCACAGCAAGAAGGTTGCAGGTTCAAGACCTCCTTGGTCCTGGGTCTGGGACCTTTCTGTGTGGAGTTTGCATGTTCTCCCCGTGTCTGCGTGGGTTTTCACCGGGTACTCCGGCTTCCTCTCACAGTCCAAAAACATGCTGAGGTTAATTGGAGACTCTAAATTGCCCATAGGTGTGAGTGTGTGAGTGAATGGTGTGTGTGCCCCACGATTGGCTGGCGACCGTCTAGGGTGTATCCCTGCCTCTCACCGTAACACGCTGGGATAGGCTCCAGCAGACCCCTGCGACCCTAATGAGGAATAAGCAGGTATAGAAAATGACTGACTGACTGACATCTTCCAGGGATTAATTACAGCATGAATGGCTTTTAAAGTTTTTGAATAATTCTTCAAAGTCAACAAAGAAAAAACTGTACTTAACACAAGAAGGCCTTTCACAAAAAGCTGGGTAAACATAGTGTGCGCACACACACACACACACACACACACACACACACACACACACACACACACACACACACACACACACACACACACACACACACACACACACACACACACACACACACACACACACACACACACACTTTTGCTTACATGGGACACAACCACAATAGAAAGAGTCATGCTGAGTTTTGAACAAGGTCCCAGATTTTCTCAACCTTGGTCCACTCCACTTTACAGTTTAAACTTCACAGTCTGCACCAGGAGGTTTGTCATAAAAGGCAGGTGGGCTATAAAAATAGAAAAACCTGGAGAAAAAGTAACTGGGAGGTGAAGTGTCAGTGAGTATTGAATTTACTTTGCTCCCAAACTTTATGTACAGTATGCATGTGATATTTAAGCACATATAAGAGGGCATATGCACACACTGAAGCGCAACCGTTCAGACGTGCACACAGCACACACGCTCATACACATATGCACACCCACACACATACATACATTCATGCACACTGACACACACACACACACACACACACACACACACACACACACACAGGTGTTAAATGATTAGAGGACGAAGAGAAGACAGAGACACGGTAGAGGTTGTCCCTGCTGTTTCAGAGAAGAGGATTCTCAGCTTGACTAGATGATATAATGAGCTGTTATGTTCTGGGTGACGGGATGAGAGGAAAGGGCAGAACAGAGGAGAGAGTAGAGGAGAGGAGAGATCAGAAAACAAATACAGACACACACACACACATTCACAGCGTTACACTTTTTTTTTTCTTCCAGAGCACCTTCAAACTGTGACAAAAGTCTCGGCTGTGAGAAAGGTTAAGTTTTCAATTTTGGTGGCTACAAGTCACAGCAGTGGAGAAGGAGAGTCAAGAAAGATGAAAGGCTAAGGGCAGCATGTTCGGAAGGTGGTGGGAGATAGGGGCTGACGTTATTATTTATTTGTCATGTATTAGTTTAGAGGATTGTGTGTGTGTGCTTGTGTGTGTGTGTTCGCGTGTCAGGTGAGGAAGGTGGGGAGGCCGTTGAGATGCTAAAGGTCTCTGTTGATGATCTGCACGCTCCATCGAGCTGACTACTGGGGCGTAAAAAGCGACATGGTCGGTTCCTTCAACCTGCCTGACCCCAATCTCCACTCTACACCAGGGCTCTGTGCTGCCTGCCCACCCTGTGGAGCCCCTCCTCATAGGTAGGCGCACACACACGCACACACACACACACTTTGGGAAACAAAAAAAGATCAAGCAAGTCCTCTCACCTGGGCTGGGTTTTCTCCCAATTTGACCTTCAGAAGAAATGTCCCCTTCTGCTTCCCTTCTCTGTTTGAATCTAGTCATGAACCCTAGTGCCACCAGCTCAAGTGAATTTTTAATGTGCTGTTTGTTTAGCAGCATGGCCACATTTGTTTATGGCTGCTGTGTCACATGGCCATACCTGCATTTCCACCAATTTCCACCATTTTCCACGACTGTTTCCACGAAAAGCATTAAAGTGATGAAAGGGTGCAGTAATCGGGACAAGGTTCCCAGTCTTCCTCTGCATCACAATTCACACAAACCAATTGATTATATGAGTTAGTTTGAGAATTTTTGTTCCATATGTAGATTAGAATGTTCCTTATCTTGACATATAGCTGCAAATCATGAATAAACCTCTGTGGTGAGGCAGACAGTGTCCGCTCTTGGCACTAGAGGGCACTAGGGCTACATCTATCGCCAACCCTTCCCCTCCACCTGCAGAATATGTGTAGGAGAGCACATACTTTTCATATGTAGGGTTCTTATCACTCTCTAAATCTCTTTTTCTCCCTCTTCTCACTCACTCTATCAGTAAGATCGGGCCGCCATTGGCCAGCTCTCAGAGGCTCTTCAGCCCCGAGAAGGTCAGCTGAAGGAAAACTTCCTCCCATCTGGCTCCATTAAGGTACCTGTGACCGTGACAAATATATGTGTGTACGGCTGTATGTGTGTGTATGTGTGCTTGATTTTAGTAGACAGGAATCATGTTTGTTCCATTGTTCTATTGTTTATCGCAATCAAAGCCTCAGCTGAGCACACATGACACTACATATTCCAACACAAGCCCCTTTCTCCTCTCTCCTTTGTAAATGAAATCAATAGACGCAGCTATCACATCCCTATTCTGTCACTGCACATCTGTCGCAACAAGAGGCAACAAAAGAGCAACATGGTTTTCTAGTGAGCGCACATGACCTGACACACACACACACACAAAAAAAGAGCACACACGTGCATGCAAGCACACACACACCCACAGGGACACATATTAAAATAATGACTCCAGTGATTACAAGATCAATTGGCTTGATTTCAGTGGTAGCTGGTGGGAGATTCTGACTGCAAGAACACAGGGTTTGTATGTGTTTGAAGGGGAAAGTAGAGAAATTACAAGACACAAAAGAACGTTATTGCGGCTCTGTACACTCCAAACGATCACACATCTCCACACGCACATAGACACAGATCACGTTAAGGATACATGTCTCCTCAGTGTAGGGCACAGGAGCTGTGCTACCAGCCGTCATGTAGCTGTAGAAAGACACCTCCAGAGTGTAGCAGTAGGACGTGTCATCAAGGAGACCCCCGAGGAAACGTCTACCGGTACCGGCCTTCACCACATCCTTGTTAAACGATGTGTTGGACTGGAGAAATACATAGAAAACGAAATCAACATGTGACACATTAAGGTAGATTTGTGCTTAAAGAGACAACACATCAATTTCCCTGTGGAGATCATTATCCCCACTATGACACAAAACCTTAAACACCACAATAGATCTTAAGTAGATAGTTGTGATTCAACATCTCAAAGAGTAGCAGCAGCTGACGAATGTTTCCACACTGAAACGTTTCGATATAGGATGTTTGTTCGCAAGTCCGTGAAAAAAACTAAATGATGGATGATTTCTCAAACACAAACGTGTGAAAAGTTAAAGCACATTCAGAAAAATCTATTGCTTTTGTGTTCCTGTGTTTCCCAGTTTAAACATCACAGTATTGTCCTTCGTCTACATTGTTTGATTGTACTCTATGGCAGAAATCAATCTGCTGTGGCCAACTCGAGTATGCTCTCTAAGAATTTGGAGAAATTTATGGTAATAGAGAAATTGTAAGTACAGTACAGTCTAATTTTAGCGTTAAAATACTTACATTTTATTATATATTGCTCAGATATCAACACTTTTGAAGTGGCTATAATTCTATTTTTAGAATAACAATGATTGTGTAGCATTTGAAAGAAATCCACAACCACTACCTTCTAATTCAACAGTTCCCCCCAGCTCTATACAGCCTGCAACCATATAATTTTGGCTAATTGTCATGCGCTCATAAAATTTAAACCCATTCCACACTATGTGTTCAGCACCAAACAGCAGGCAGCTGGCTAAAGAGCCAGATTTCTCTCAGGATCAACTCCAAATGAATGTTAATGTTGCTCCGTATCTGCAGGATGTTGAAAAAAAAAATACTAATAATACAAATATCATGTGAGATTAAAAAGTGAGGTGTCCATTTTGTTTTCACAGTTTGTTTTTGCGTTCCAAAAATCTGAATTTCTATTCAACTCTGTGACATGTTTAGGCAAAGGTATATTAGTAATTGTGCGGCAGAGTCCTTCATCACCACATGTAATATGGTAAATCCAAATAAGTCTAAATAACTAAATAACCTCACTATTACTGCCATTATTAATTGCACTGTATACACTGTATACTATACTATATACTGTATACTGTACACTGAACCCTGGATGAACCACATATTATGTAAAGAAGCTCCTGATAAGCTAAACTAAACTAACCTTAATGCATTTATAATAATATATCTATTAATATCCTAAACCATTTACTGTACATTTGACTTGCAGTTTGATTTGACTGATTTGTGGCTGTCTGGTGGGGTTGCAGTGACAGATATTCACCATATTTCCTCATTGAGAAATGAAGAAACAAAAAAAACCAACAAAAAAAAACAAGATTGGCTGACATGTCTCATCAGTAAAAATACATTAGAGCACAATGATTTGTTTCTCAGCAACTTGTAGTCGTAATTCTCTCGAGAAGCCAGGACAAATTATGAAGGGTAGCTTATTTTGAACTGATTCACTGCATATATACAAAGTCATTACAAAGACTTCTTGTAAATGGCTACAGCAGAAAAATAAAAACCATCCCATCTATTTTGGGTTTGAACGTGTCAGCTGTACTACACAAATATGATGCTGTCTAGGGAAGATTGTGGAAAAAAGAAAAAGTTTCCATTCACTGTCACTCCACTCTGCTGCAAGGGAGTTGCCCTGCTGAAATGCAGACTTGGCGGCCACCAGTGGGAGTTTGGCATGATTGTGTTGCGCTGCTGCTGCTGTTGCTGTTGCTGCTGCTGCTGCTGCACTGGGCTTTAGGTAATGCTGAATGGGCAGAGGGACAAAAGCACAGTAAGGGAGTTGACCCCTGGGCCAGCTGTCACACAAGCATTACAGAGAGAGGGAGAGGAAGAGGGAGAGGGAAGGAGAGGAAAAAAAATCTCCTGAAATGGCATTTTTACTTGTCCTTCATAACTCAGCATACTGTATAGACACTGACAATCAGTGACATTTCCATACATGTGAGGGTGAACGTCCACCTGTCTGGCCTGTCTCTGTATTCAGGTTGGCACTGCGTGTCAATAGGCAATAAAGGTTATTCTTTATGATGTGTGTAAGTGTCTCCACTATGAAATGTCACCGTGACTGAGAAAATGAAGGTCACTGGAAGTGACACGGGGCAGAGAGGGAACGGTTGAGGGGATAATGTATGAAAAGGTGTTAAGGTTATGCATGTGTGGCTGGGTGGAGGTGCACCACAGTCAGTGAATGCGTGTTTCTTGCCCGTGTGCTCTGCTGCGTCTCTCCTCTGCTCCTTTCCAGTATTCTCCTTCTCTCCCCCACAGTTTTCTCCTTCTTGCCTCCCTCTCTTTACGCAATCCTCCCTTTCTAATAAAGCCAGATTGAGCCTCCTAAGAGAGTGCTTTAGCAGAAGGTCTACACTGAATAAACAGAATATCCTGGCCCACCTTTATAGTTCTGTGCTCCATCATGACCTAAACATGCTAGCACTGCACACACAGTTCAAATGTGCATTCATCATATTAATGGTTAAAACTTGTCAGACCTTCTACTTCAAATAAAATTCACATATATAAAATATACCAAGGTCTTCTGCCACAACTGCTGCTGTTTTGACACACCAGCATTGCATAATTCATATAATTTTAAAAAAATATTGTGTATCGTAAAGATACATAAATATTGTGTAAAGATGAAATCATGAGAAGGGTGTTCTGTAACTGTTCATATTTTATACTCACCTTGTATCCTCTCTTTTTTGGTCAAGAATCTTTGTGCACAGCTGGAATTTGCTTCTTTCTTCTTACATATCCTTCCAAATAATTTAACACCTCCATTTGTGTATGTGCAACTGTTTCTATTTTTATTTACACAAGTGTGTCTCTGCTGGACACGTAATGTGTTGCTAATTAATACACACAGGCTACGGGGCTCCTGTCTGTCCCCAGAGATAAAATGAAGTAAGCAGGGCTGCAGGGTCTTTTCTCTGGAAGAATCTCCCTGCTGACATCAGACAGACTGACTCTGTTGAGTCCTTTAAATCAAACTTCAATCTCATCTTTTCGCATTAACCTTCAATCTGTTGCCTTTTTCTTTAATACTACAAGCCTTCAAATCTGTTTATCTGTCTGTCAGGTCGGTCTTTAAAAACGTACGCATCTGTATATCTCTGTTCTTTTGTATTTTTTGTCAAACAGCTATATGCACATAAATGTTCAGGCTCTGTGCCCTTCTCTCTTTCTCTCATCCCAGGTATGTTGTATCTGGATCTCCATTCTCTGGGAAAATCACCTTGTGTGTTCTCTCCTCTCCCTGTGGGAGAAATACTTTAGTTTTCGCCTCTTGTGAGTCTGTGTAGGCCATTTTTTTCCAGGTCTTGACTTGCATATTTATACCTCACCTCTATTTGTTCTGGGAACCAACTAAGCAGATGTGTTTTTTTTTCAATCAACACCCTACTGTACCTCATATTCATGCACTTACACACATTTACACCCGAGGTGCCATGTGCAGGCAAGGTCTTCAACTGTGTACCACTATGTGCTACTGCACAGCAGTTGGCAATTAAGTGCCTCGCTGAACAGTAGCTGCTGAGATAGGACTATTTCATGTTCTCTGTCTGTGCTAGCCCCAAAAGATTGGAGCTGGTGACATTCTGCTCCTGAACCCTCCTATCTGGTTTGTGTGTGTGTGTGTGTGTGTGTGTGTGTGTGTGTGTGTGTGTGTGTGTGTGTGTGTGTGTGTGTGTGTGTGTGTGTGTGTGTGTGTGTGTGTGTGTGTGTGACTTACAAAGGAGAAGTCTGGTGCATTTTGGCACAACAGTCTGGGGAAGACAGCCTGTCTCTGGACGCGTTCCTCGTCCTCGAATACATTTCCATACATGAAGCCATTCAGCATGGTGGAGTGGGCATGGACATCAATGTAGAACTCCAAACTAACTCTCTGATGGAGGAAAAGAGGAAGGAGAGTGAAGGAGAATAGAGGAACAGGGAAACAGAGCCACACGAACAGACAAGATACAAAAAAAAAAAAAAAAACAGGTTAGAGGGGAAATATGGGGTATTTTTCTGATTGTGTGCACAACCGTCCACACCGGAGTTTCTCCAGTGGGAGTAAGGGAAGGACTTTCTAGGCTCTGGGGAAGAGTGTTCTGGGGAGATGTCTTCACATGGGATGACTACAAAACCGCCAGACACTGAAGACTGAGGATACGCTCACTGCCTGAAAGGAGCCAACCACCCTCATATGACTTCAATCAGACTACCCTTCTGAAGGGCACACCTACGGTACAGCGATAGATTGGGGAGCTGAGGGAAATGTAGAGTAAAGACACTCACACTCTCTCATGGGGATGTCACTGATTCATCACATACCCCATACTTATTTATCAGGTTAATATTGAATTAATATTGAGTGTGTAATGTCTTTTCTTTTCAGTACATTGTGTATAATGGATATGATAAAATCTGTTTCTCCTGCTTGATTCTCACTTCACTCAGTCTATATATATACACACACACACAAGCAGACCTTTATCTTGAGATACAAATAAAGAGCTTCCAAAGACCTATTCTGTAACCTCTAATTATAACCATAACTGTGATATAATACAGGACCGTCATATGTAGGGCCACTTGAGTGGAGGATTACTCTCAGCCATTTAACGTAAATAAAATTCAGTACTGAACAATAGTAATCACTAGAATCCCATTGGAAGGAAGGTAAATTTATCCAAGACAGTATAAGAGATTTACCGTTGTCATCAGCATGTGTCGGGCAAGAAAAATGCAGCTGCAACTGCTTTGAAACATTTTTTTTGCAGTTTTATGGTTTTAACATGCATGCGTATTAGCACAAAAACTGCTGAAGCTCATGGGAATGTTATATTTTACAGGCATTTGCTCATAAACCAATGTATTGGACAAATTCAATACACAACACAGATACAGTTAAACTTCAACCTCAAGGGGACATCAATGTCTTAACCATATGTTGATCTATCTAATAGTAATTGAGACTTTCACACCACTAGTTTGATTATTTGGTCCGCACCAGACAATTAACTGTTTACTAATTAAGATATAAACTTCTGCTTTCACACCTGCAAATAAACCAAAATTTGTATGATTGACATTTCATCAATGTTTATCTTCCAGTAGAAATAAGCACCAATTTTGTCTCACTATCGGGCGACACATTCACACATTGCTGCTCTTATCTTCATGTACTACATCCTGTGCATTGGCCATTTTTGGCAAAATATTCAATTCCAAAACGAGTCTGGGCTGCGTCTGGAGAACAATCTGTGGATGCACTGGAGTCACCGAACATGCATAGCCTCATTTCAGGCACAGGAGATGCATTATTTTCACGCATGAGGACATATGGGACAACGAGAGTTCCAAAAACACACAAGTTAGACTATGAAATAATTTGTATCATTACTAATTATAACCTCGTTTGGACCCGATTCTCACCAGAGGGGTTTTTCATTTGGTGCAGAGTCAAGTGGACCGAGACCAACTGTTTTTGGAGTTCTTGGTCTGCTTGATTTAGTGCACCTGAGTGCGATTGATGCTTCCACACCAACGAAAAAGGAACCAAACTAAGCACCTTTGGTTCGATCGGACCATTTGCTCCCTGTCATTCTACTCATAGTTGTTTCAATATGTCAATCTGCACCAGAGTGGTGGTAACTGACTGACCATCAGTTTGCTTTCAGCCATGCTGCACACACGGCTGAAAGTGAAGTATAACAGGATGACAGGAGTGTAAATTGAGGGCAGTAATGAAACATCTGTAGGAAAAACAGAACAGTATACTCTGGAAAACATTCCATGCATGTCTTATATCATTTTCCGTAAATACAAAACAATAGACTGTAAAATTTCTTACAGCAGAACCGTGTACCATGCAGATACTTACATCGTGTTAGATTAAAGACAAGCTGTAGACTCTATTGGGTTTAATAGAATTCAGATGTTAACTTGCTGAGACAGCTCAGGAGATTTAACAAATGATTACAGTGTTCCTCTGCCCCTTTAACAGTTAGTGGGACAACATGTACATTAAGATTAACCGGCTAACCACTTAGCTGCAACATGTCTTCATTTTCTTGCTTTTGGAATTATTTTGAGGTTCCTTAAAGCATGACTAAGTATACGACTCAAAATCGAGCAAGTGATACATGATTTTGATAGTTTGAGAATTTAGCTTAGGGCTAGCCTGACGTTGCTGTCTTTGTGAACTAATCTCCAAAAAGGTGGTGTACTCCTTTAACCCAGACCCTAAACATTAAACTGGTCCCCTCGAGGATGTTAAGACCAGCAAAAATGACCTCACTTGGCAAAAAACATTCTCACTTATTCTCGTCTTAAACTGGTTGTGACAAGGGCGCGCGCGCACACACACACACACACACACACACACACACACACACACCCTCTGACCCTTGACTGTGGAGCAGCATACCTCCTCGGTGCCTCCTATATTTTATTTTATCCTTCCCCCTACTTCTTCCTCCTCTTTATTTCTTTCCCTCTATCCCTCCCTCCCTCGCTCTCTTCACTCATTACGCATTCAGCTCCACACCTTGTTCCCTGTGGGTCGTAAAAAAAGAGGAGGAGAGAACAGGAAGAATAAGAGGATGGAAAAGAAGAGGGCTGAGATAGTGGGAGAAGAAAAGGAAGGAAGGGAAAAGAAAGCAGAGAGAGGAGAGAAACAAAGACAGATGAAAGACAAAGAGAGAAAACGATGTTCATGGTCGTGTGTGTGTGTGTGTGTGTGTGTGCGTGTGTGTGTGTGTGTGTGTGTGTGTGTGTGTGTGAGGAGACAGAGGGCAGGGAAGAGCCAATAGAAAAAACACACAGAGATGGTGGTGCAAAGAGAGAGAAAGAAATGAAATAAGTACATAAAGACAAACAGAGAGAGCGAGAAAAAGGAGAGAAAGACAGAGACATAGAGATGTGCATAGAGAGGTGCAGAGAGATTGACAGTGGAGAGAGAGAGAGAGAGAGAGAGAGAGACAGTGAGAGAGGGAAGCGGTGCTTGGGCGGCCAGTGCGACACAGTGTGCCTGTGTTTGAAATTCCGCTCACAGCCAAAGCAATTTCCTGGCGGTGGCTGTGCTGTCAGCTGCTTGGCTGGCTGGCGGTGAAATATGGTGGCTGGGAGTCGGCCGCTAGCAGCCCCCGACAACCTGATGGATGGAGCCCCAGAGGAGAGGAACAGCAGCAGGAGAAGGGGAAGGTGGAGGAGGAGGAGAGGATAGTGAGAGGAAAATAGAAGAGCAAGAGGGGAAAAAAAAAAACTAAACGCTGCCATTGGTGATGATGGAAGGTAGACAGAAGGAGATTATATATATATATATATATATATATATATATATATATATATATATATATATATATATATATATATATATATATATATATATATATATATATATATATATATATATATATATATATATATGGAGAGATAAGAGATGAAAGCAGATAAGAAAGAGGGTGGAGGTAGATGAAGAAAGAGAAAGGGACAGAGAGAGAGAGAGAGAGAGAGAGAGAGAGAGAGAGAGAGAGAGAGAGATAGATCCAACTCCATTAGGCAGCAGGAGGAAGATGGAAGGAGTTTCAACCAACCAGCCTGGGTCTAGATGAGGGAAACCAGCCTAATAATCAACTGGGTCTCCCCCCTCTTTTTGGAAACGGTGGAGGCTGGTAGGAGGGAGGGGAGGAAAAAAAGGAGGTGGAGATAGTGAAGGTGAGATGGAGGAAGGTGGACAAGTATGTGATCAAAAGTGGCAGACTGAGTGTAGCAGAGGTTAACTGGCTGTTACCTGCTTATACAGGATTCCGGAAAGATAACTGAGGTGACTTTAGCCATCTGATCTGAGTGGATCCATTTTTAATCAGTTACTAAGGATCTCACAATCACAAAAGGCTGGCACATACATGGTTGAACGTATGTATTGGCTGTTCATTTGATCATTCAATCTACAACCATCTAAACCAACAGTTTGCAGGCTTCTGAAAAGATTTTAAAGGTCCCATATTGTGCATTTTTGGGGTATTATTCAAAGTTTTGATATTCCTAACATGATGTATTTTCAGTTTAAAGTAAAAAAAAAAATGTCTGAATATAGTATTACATCTCCTCTCAGCTCATCTTAGGAGCTCAGGAAAGCACAGGGCTCATGAATATTTATGAGCTTCTCCTCTGATTGGCTTGTTTGAATGGCTGTGAATAGAGGGGTGGGCGATGACTGTATGGGTGTGACATCATAAATTCATGGAGGTACAAATGAGCTGTTATAAGCCACAGTTTCTGAATCAAGGCTGTGTGTATTGAAATATGGGAACATATTTATATAACACCTTCTCTACAGTAAAAAAAGGAATGAAAATGGCAATTTTTAAAAAGATTTTGGAACCTTGCTGCAGGCATTAAACCAATAGGACCAAAGGCACAGTGGGCAGGGGTACCCACATTTAACTATAGAGTGAATTATGTCCACTGAAGACATATTCAGGCACAAGCTTTAATGAAAGCACGCAAAGACAGGGCATGAAGGCGAAGAAAAAACTATAACCTTAGCTGTGTGTGAAAATACAAATTCAATTCAGTTTAGTTCAGTTGCAGCTGTCCCTGTCCTGACTCTAACCCAGCTTTCTCCTTCACAGCATCATGAAGGACAGTATGGGAGCAGCAGTAACAGTAGTAACAGCCATGGAGCCCCCACAATGTCATGTCCAGGCTTACTCCAGTACTCAGTTAATGCCCTGTCAATCAAATTCCGACGGTTCTGTAGGCCCCACCACCGTGATTGATGCTTCAATTAACAACCTGCTCTGACCTCCAGAATTGTTCATTTGAAATTGTAATTAAGCAATTAGGGGCAATTAAGAAACAGAGACTGCTGAATGAAAGTCAGAAGACAATTTGAGAGAGTGAGAGGGAGAAACAGAGAGAGGGGAGTGAGCTGTCCAAATTAAACCTCGAGGAGAGAAACAAAAGCCCCTTCTCGCTGCAGAAACTCCAGGGAACTCTCAACTTGTGGTGAACTTGCAGCGGCCGCAAACAGTTTAGTGTAAAACCTAGAAGGTCAAACGAATGAATTTTGTCAGACAAGTACTTATCTGCTGCATATTAATTAGAGCAGGGTGTGTGTGTGGAGGGGGGGGGGGGTATCGGCGAGGGCTGTAAATGCCGAGCTTATCTTTACACAGAAAGGAAAAAGAGCTGATTGAAGCAGGATTACAAGCTCCTGAATAAAGCTCTTGGCATCAGCAGCATACCTTTTGAGGAGAAGGGAAACTGCTGCTTGTTCAGGAGAAGTAAGTTCATCTAACTCGGCATGTAATGCATAGCATAAAAAAATTCAAACAACTGCCTACAATACCTGCTGAAAAGGAATGACATTTGCAGCTGGGCAACTCTGTGATGAAAACTACTGATTGCAATGACAGACAAAATGCCCTTGAGCAAGGTACTTGTTTATTCCAGTGGAGCCATCTAGAGGTAGGTAGTGGTAGGTGTGGTGTATGTGTGTGTGTGTGTGTCTGCACCAAACATTCATTCAGTTCACATTCAGTTAAACTTTCCTACACAAAAAATAGGATGGAAAAAGGCCTCACTTTTACATCACTGTAAAACTCTGGTCAACATTTCATTAGTTAGAGAAGCCAATTCAGGGCACCGGGGCACATGGTCTAATGATGTAGCAGTCACAGAACATGGCAGATGGCATGACCTGCTTCATGGGCGAGAGTAAATGACACAAAACTCTCCCTCCGTCTGTCTCCGTCTCTCTGATTTTCCTCCTCCCTCCCTCTATGTCTGTGTGTATCGTGCTCTCAAATTGATGGTGGTATTTGTCTGTTTATGAACACAGAGGTGACTTGTAATCAGGCTGAACGGGCACAGGCAGCCCTCTGCTTCGGGCCTGTTAGTGCCACATAAGCTGCCACATCTGTTGGGAGGGCCTGCCAGAGCGACAAGAGAAGGAGGTGCGGAGACGAAGAGGTGACAAGAAAAGAGTAGGAAAAGGGGAAGCAGTGAAAAATCAGTTTAAATGTGTGCAGAAAAAGGTAAGTTAAAAGCCTGTGAACTAAGTTGAGGGGGGAAAAAAGCTTAAAGAGTGTGCGAGAGCCTCATATGTGTCTTCCTGTGAAAAGCAGACAAATTAGCCTCCAACGGAGGGAGAATAAAGAGAGGGATGATGGAGGGATTGAAACTACGCATGGGATGATGGGGAGAAATTGGCCGTAAATCTCAGAAATGGATCAGAAATGGTTGGCTGACACCAGAGGACATTTTATCGCATGTAGAGGAGGAGAAAAAGATACACACACACACACACAAAAAAAAAACACACACAGATCTTTTAGCTTCACACATAATGCAAATCTGACCATTGAACAAAGAAAGACTGAGCGAGGGAGTCTGCGTAGGACTGTGGGAGGACATTTGGAGGGATTTCAAGGTGCAAAATTCATCTAGGTGGTGTGACAGGACGTAATACATTTGTTTCAGATGGAAAATTAATTTTCTAATATTAAAAAGGTCAGAAAAAAGCCAAGGCAACAATGACCTCTTTGTCATCCTTAACAAATTATCCAAAATGGCAGTGTCAAATTGGTGGGGATACGTCAGCCAGTGATGAATGCTTCTGGTAATCAGCCAATCAAAAAGAATTCCTCTTCTGCTTTTGATAAATGAGCTGGAAAAGCAACGCTTTAGGAAGGAGATGGGTCCATTTGTTTCTTTGGTCCCTTTTCTTTTTTCTCCCCCCGCTCTCTCCATTTCTCTCTTTTCAAAACAAACAACAGGGTAGCTTGGGAACAGATTATAGCTCCTTGCATCACTGACTCTTTCAGCCATTTTCCCTGCTGACCAATGTTCAGCTGCAGATGGTAAATGATGGAATTTTATGAAACAGCTTGAGCAGGCTTGCCTTTAGATGGATGGCGAGGAGAAGTGTAACTGAGAAGTTTACAGCCGGCTTAAAAGCAAATACCACTCCTGCAACATTCTACCAGATTACGCCTTGCTTTTACGTGCCACTTCACCTTGAGCAGTTTGTCATTTTAAAGTTTCACAATGCAAATGTAACCAGTGGGAACAAAGTGAAAACAGAGCTTATATTTATTATCATCTTATATCTATTCTTATGATTAACATGGTAGCAAACCAATTCCCTCTTACACATCCAATAGACACTTGAGGGTAAAGAATAAGGCTGGTATTGTTTGTTTTATGATACAATGAACATCAGTTCTCCCAAGAGGCCAAACATAAGAATGTATTCACTTAATTATACAGTATATTGTGTGAATAGCTAGTAGGCAATCTTCAATAGATTGTAATTTTGCGATATTTCCACCCTATGCAATATTTTTCACAATATTGAAATATAGTTTATTTGTTTTTTAATGGGCAAGAGTAGGTTTTTTTTCCTAGTTTGTTGCTGGCTGGAAGAGGAGCCTAGATGACAATGCTGTTGTAGTTTGATACTGCTGTTTAAAGGATAAAACTGGCATTATGCTATATTTGTTTATTCCCATTAAAAGACCAAAAACAACAGCAACACTCTCATGTCAGCTGGAAACAGATATGTATGGGAGATTACGGGATCTAGACTAAAAAACTCACATACCGCATAATAATCTACTTCTACAAATGCCAGTAGACTATTTAGTCCTGACACTCAGAAAGAAACACATATTGAAGTTACTATTATCGCCATGCACTGTACCGCTAGGCAATCACCCAAAATACACAGAAACATGAATTCTTTTCAGGGATGATATGTAAATAGAGATCCACATCCATCAAAATACTATTTGAGTTTGTTTTTTTCTGCTGTAATTTAAACCAAAAAGGGGAAACAAATCCAAATTTAAAATTTCTCTGCAGAAAGTTTAAACATAGGTACTATATATGGAAAAAAAAGTCTTAATGCAGAAGACTGGCAGAGACTGGATTTCAAGGTAAATGAGTAGAATTATTCTTATATACCACATTTATTCTCCAGACGGGCAACAGCATCTGGCCCAGAACACAACAGGCTAAGACCAACTTGTACCAATCACAGGTCAGGTCTGCCCCTTAAGACGGCAGCTTATAATGTAACCAGTGACCGGGGCTGCCTTTAGGTGTAATTGGCCAGTGAGGCAGAGAAGAGAGGGATTTGCCTGAAATCCAGCTCAAACAAACTGATGCTGAATTAACAGCAGGATTTTCCATAAAGCAAAATGATGACCCATGGGGGAAGTGCAATTATTATACGCTTAATGTATATAATATATACATGTAAGGGTCATAGTAGGGATGAATGAATCTTCATCATCACGTAATTAGTGTAACTTGCGTACATTAAGTGACGTAGATTCATGCTGATTGGAATCTATAAGAGAATCGTTAGATAAACTGCCAAACGATTCCATGGAATTTAAACACACGGAACCGGTTCTCTACAAGAACCGGATCTCGATTCCCATCTCTAGGTCATAGGCAGGCGTTAACCTCATATGTTCTCATATGGTCATACTTCCTTTGTTCCTGGAAATGCAGAACACAGTTTCATAAAACGTGTCATATCAATTCAAACTGTAATAATTGAAAAATAATGACATTCTCGGATCTATCATCACCTTTACATACAAGTTAGTTGTTAGTTGTTGTTGTAAGTTGTTTTTTTATGTTGTGGTTTGTCATTATGAGGCTGATTCCCTCAGTCAATGCAACAGAACAATTAATACAAGATGCATTAATGCTCTTCTTTCACTAAATTGACTGTGCTTATCTGGAATAGCCCTTTACAATTTATTGTAGCCTACAGACACCATTAACATTTAGTATATTTGTCCTATTTAAGCATCAGACTTGAATTCTCAACATACTTTTACAATGTTAAGCTAGCAATAACAACGTTTAAAAAAATAAAAAAAGGGCTACTATTTAATATATATTATCTAGCTTGACTGCTGTTACAATGGAACCTTGTAGAATCTTGGGGAACTGTGCAAAAACCTGGAATAGACACCAGATTTTCAAATGCAGGATCCTATAGTGTAGGCTGATGTTTTTCTTTAACGAATAGTTTATCAGGTTAAAGAACATTATCTGTGTTCCATTAATATTGCACAGAAATCAAAGTATGTGCTAAGGTAAAGGTGCGATCAGTAATATTAGTAGTCACATTGCTGATTAATCCCAGTCTCTCAAGTACTACTTTAGGGTTGCTAAAACTGACATTGACTGAGATTTCTTGCTTTATTAATATTCTGTGTTTACTAACCAATGTCTAGTTTTATGCAAATTTCTAGGGTGAATATTAAATTTATGTGAAAATTAAAAATAAACACCTCCTATTCCAGCTCCCTTTTAATCTTCTACTTTTCACTAAATAAATGGCCACATCTTAGCAGCTAGTACAAAAAAACTCCACATATGCTAGTTTAATCCAACTGTCCTTTCTGTAGCTACTGCTGATCTCCTGTTAATGGAGACCTCCAGCGGAGCCCTCCAACCCTGGTAGCCTCATTAGATGCTATGCCCGCTGTGTGAGATGAGCATGAATGGAGGGCAGCAGCACAAGGCCTCCTGGCTGCAGAGTTGGCATTGAAACTGGCATCTGGGAGCCCCAGACATGAGTAGTGTGTCTGATGGGATTAACTGGCTGTGGTGAGACAGAGAGACAGAAAAGGAGAGGTTGCCCAAGCCTCCAAATTAACTCTGCAGGACTGAAATCATCAGGGAAAAGGAGGGGTACAGGAGGATAAGAGTGAGGGAGATGGTTATCAACAGAGAAGGGGAGGGGATGGAGGGCATCTGACCAACAGGAATGGACCCAGGAAACATGTTTATGGGTGGTTGCATTTATCCAATGTGGTGGAAGCACTAGATTCAGATTAGTCTATAGTCCTTACATTCAGGCAGGAATTCAATGTACTGTATATGACTGAATAGACGTGAAGTGTCACCAACTCGAACGTTTTTCTGCATGTGACCTTTTAATACAAAGCGATGTCAACTTGTGAACTCTTGTCTCAGGGTGCATGTTTGAGTTTTAAGCAGTTCAACTGCAGATTATTTTACCTTCACAGACTGATTGAAAAATTATTCATGTGAAAATTATTCATATGAATAATTTTTAGAGGTCTGAAGAGGTAACATTATACAGATATTCACTAGGGGAAAAAAGAAAAGATAAAATAATAACAATAAAAAAAGGTAATTTAGCACAGCAGAAGTGTGTTCATTTAACATTTCTTACACCCATATCATTCATTTGGAACCACAGCTCTCTATAATGGTGTGGTAATAACATTTTATTCATAAAAGTATGCAACGGAAATAAAAAAATATCAATTTTTACAGGTGAGAAAAGATTTGTGCACACCTGTTTGTCTGTATGATGCTAGAGGATGTAGCCGTGCGATCAAGTGTACATGTTTGTTTGCCCAGGATGAGTGTGTGAGTGTTCATGTGTGTGTGCGTGTGTGTGAATGACAGGAATGAGTGGATCATCCTGCCATGACAGAGTCTATCGATCAGAGTGTCAGCGCCGGGGGGAAAAGGTTAATCTGCCCGATGCCTGCCCCGCGCCTCACCCCATCTCTGGCCTGCCCTGCATCCCGCCCCAGCCCGCTCCCTCTCTTATCAGGATTAGAGGAGTGTACAAAAGGGCAGAGTATTCCCAGGACACTCACTGACCTTCAGTAATCCCACCAACCTGCCGCTCTGCTTATAATTAACATCTGGAACAAAGAGAAAAATCCCTGGCCTGCTTGTGTAGTGTTCCTCTGACTGAAAGACTATAACTGGAGGAGGAAAAAAAAGTTACAGTAGTGTTACAAAGTGAAAGCATAGAGACTTGCTTCAGTAATATTTTTTGAATGGCCAAGAGAACCAAGTTGACATTCTAGAGGTGCTGACTAACCTATCCGTGCTCCCCGGTGCACACACTCGAAACACAGATTGGAGGAACATGCTGAACCAAGCAGGGCGAAAGAAAAGTTTTCGTGGGACCGGAAGATTTTACAGGGTACGTCGTAAAGGAATGTTGAGCACAGAATGGAGGACATGTGTGCATTTGTGTGTGGGCGTGTGCATGTGTGTGTGTGTGTGTGTGTGTGTGTGTGTGTGTGTTCGCTCACCGGGTCTTGGTTCATCTGCACTATGAGTTGTTTGACAGCGTGCAGTGTGGGGTGGGCCCATGGAGAGGGATCCTGCCAGTGGCGATTCAGGTCGAAGCCCATCAGAGAACACCTGGACACACATACACACACAGTCTGTGGAGTTTTTGACCAACAGCAGCACCATATTTTCAACAGTTGATCCCTGTTTTGTATCTTCTTCTACTTCTGCATGTAAAAATCCAGCCAATAGATTTTCATTAATACTCACCTCCTGATCAATACTTGGTACACCAACAAATGCCATGAAAAAGAAGATTACTAGAAAAAAAAGCAACAACATCCCAAACATCCATGTGAATCCCTTTATTCATTACTGCCTCAATAGACACTTGGTAGTTCATCCGAGTGAGCAGCATTATTGACATGTGTAGAGTCAGAGGTCATGCTTTGCATCTATAAAATGTAACTCATTGCACCGTGTGATTGTTAGCAGAAAAGGTTCCACCGTGCAAATCTTTGAGGGCGGTATATAACGTATCAATTTCACACTCAAATCAAATGTCAAAGGGTAAATATGATATCTCACACATTATGTAGTTTTCAAACCCTTCCAAATGTCAGCACTGCAAATTGTGGAGGGAAATGCATTCAACGCATTTATTAGGGCCCCAAAGATACATATAGACTGTTAACACAGACTGTAAAAGGTAGATAGAGACTGTATAGAGTGTAAATTACTACTCTTGAGTGTTACCAGCAACCTGCAATTGCCATAATGGGATGTGTAGAGGCACCATGATGTGCCCTGTCTGTTGTCATGTGAATCTTTGACATTCACCGGAGCCCCTGTTTATGATACTGGAGTTACTGATACTGTAGAGCAACTGAGCAGAGCAGCCATCCATGAACAAAATACTCATCCCAGGTTAACTGCCATTGATTCTTTGCTCTGCATGTATCCATTACAGTCCGCTCTGTAGGGATGGCTGTGTGGTGTTTGTCTGTGTGTGTGTGTGTGTGTGCGTGCACGCATGTGTGTGTGACAGAGTGAAAGAGCCCGGCTGACAGAGAGGGGAGAGTGCATGCATGTATATAAATGAGCATGTGTGATTAGTGTGGTGAGGTCTTATCACTATTCACTTTGTCAATTTTGTCAATATGCTGCTTATCGCCATTCAGTTTGAAAACCAGCTAATGGAAATGGCCTGTAAGCGTTCACCAATCACAGGCCACAATATTATGAAGACTGTCGCTGTGGGGGAGCAGTCAAGGTTCCCTGCAAATATTTAGTGAGGAGGCGCCGCCACTAGATGGCACTCACAAACACGCTGGGGAGCACACTGCTGATGCTTATCTCAGTGTGCATTAGTATTCCTGGGGCTGAGCCTATTAAGTAAAAGGCAATTATGAAGACGGGAAAGAGAAGAGATGAAAATAGAGGAGAGGAGGATGCCCACAGAGCTGCTGCAATAGTGTTAAAGACAAGGAAGAGGAGAGGATGGACAGAGAGGCTGCAGAGAGAACAGCCCTATGGCCAAGTGCTATCTTTTAACAAACTGTACTGCTGTGAGCCAAGGGTGCCAAGGTATGGGGTCCAAGGTTCCAGTTAACACCCCCCACCCCCCGACTCCCACACCCCCACACACACATATGCATATACAGACACACACGCACACACATTAACTTCCTCCCACAAAATTGTTTTTGATTTAATATCTATTGATCAATATAGCCCCTAAAATGCAACATTTATTTATTCAATGATTCTGGGCCTCTCTATTCATGTGAACTGGTTATTTCATGATATTGCTCCACACGACAGCTCCAAAGAATTTCCTGTTTGAGCAAAGGCAGTCAAGGTGCTCCGAAAATGTACTTAGGCTATCGTAGGCTATGAAAGCCATTTTCACGACAGCATGGCAGGTTGACAATTCGCGAAGGTGAAGCACTAGGAAAGTAATGCTTTTTTTTCCCCGGGTTTATCATTAAATATGGATTTGGGGCATGGCTGCTTACAACACAAGGACAACATTAACATTCCTTTTGACTGTAGACCAAGTTATTCAAGTTTACATTGAAAAGTAAAGGGAACAACACTCTATGCACGTTGCTTCATCAGACTCATTCTAGCTCCTATTGCCTACTTGAACTATGGTCCTGTAAACTTGTAGTTTTGGCTGAGTTAACACTAAAGCTTGTATCTAATCTCACGACCACTAGTTAGCAGCTTTGTGATTGAAATCATACCATCAAACTGTGGTGCAAACAAGCGCCACAAAAAGCTTAGTGAGTCTCCCGTCTATCTACCACTACACACACACACACACACACACAAATACACATACGTACTAGTGTTGTAGTACTCGAGATTAGTCACTTTTGGGATGTCTCAGTTTCGTCATGGAATCGCCTGCAATTTTATTCCATCTTGTCTCAGTCTCTGATCTTGTTCCAGACTCTGGACCTGGTCTCGTTTTAGGTGGTCTTGAGTACAACACTAATGCAACGCAGGCATGCAAACACTTTATTGGCCCTTACACTTTTGAAATGAATGCGGCGCCCCTGCTGTGAGCTGTATCAATTCATCAAAGCTCCCTAAAGGTGGAGTTAAGAGGATATATAATCCTGCGTCACTCATTCATCACTTAATCCTCATCCAGATGTAGACCTGTCTGGTGCTGCACGCTATGCCTCACCCCATGTCAGCTCCCATCCGCTTTAACTCAGCAGTCACAGTATGCCATCAAGTTGTTTGGGACCAGTCTAGCTTCTTTTTCTCTACACTCCGACCTTTGTTCTTAGACTGTACTGCTTTGATTTCTAGATGAGTTGGAACACAGTAAAAGCACTTTGAGCGTTTCCAAGCCCTGCTGTATAATCCCCTGTAGCAGGATAATAAGCCCATGTAATGTGTGATTTCTGTTTAATGTAGTGATGTAATCAGATAAAGACTTAATATGTGTGTGTTTGTGTACCTGTAGTTGCCCAGGTAGACTCCATCAGGATTCAGCATGGGGACAATCTTGAAGATCACATGATCTCTTAGAATCTGAGCGACGGGATGCGGGCTCACCAGGAAGTCAATCACACCTATAAAAGCAGATGCACACACACACACACACACACACACACACACACACACACACACACACACACACACACACACACACACACACACACACACACACGCACCCACAAACATAGGGAAATAGACTTGAAAAGAAAGCAGAAGAAGGGCTGACAGTTAATTGAGTTTTGAGAAACAAAAGGAGGATGAAGGACAGCGAGGGGGCATCATCAGAATCAGAGAGGAATACAAGACGTCAAGCCTAAATCGATACAAATGGAATGGAGCTGACGGCGCTGGAAAAACAGACAGCACACAGTGGGCTCAAAGCCAACTCATCTGATTGATGATAATGCACACACACACACATCACACACACACACACACGCACGCACACACACACACACACACACACACACACACACACACACACACACACACACACACACACACACACACACACACACACACACACACACACACACACATAGACAGACAGACAGACAGATAGATAGATAGATAGATAGATAGATGAAGAGATAGATAGAAGTAGGACCCAGAAGAAACTAACCTGCCCACTCACCTCAGTATGAAGCAAGGAGTCATTAAATCCTGCTAAAATTGTCTTTAAGGTTGTTGTACTGCACAATACTGGAGAGAATTTCCCAAAGGTTTCCAGTTTTTCAAGCTGTTTTATTAGTTTTGAGTTAGAGTAGCTCGGGAGTGGAGACAATGTGACAATTCCCCGTGATATCCTCAGATTGTGTTTCCTGAGATGTTACAGAGAAAACACAGCTTCTTGTACCTATTCCTGTAAGTTCCACACATCTCAGGTTTCAGGTGTAGAGCTACCGTCTCAAGAATGCACTAAGCAGAGATATAAAAAATAGTATTCAAGAATTCAATTCTTAAACATAATGTGTTCCAAACCGAAGATTATGTGTCATTTAATCTAATTTAATCTATTTTTCTTTCTTTTTAGCATCGTCAGATAATTTGGAAAAAGCATGAACACTAGGAAACTGAAAAGGTAGCTCATCCTCTAAGTCTCTGCTGCATTGTTGTCTGCATGGTTAAGAAGATTCATAATGTGTGCAGTGGAATATATCATTTGGTTTTCTTTTGAATGTGAATAGCAGCTACTATAAATCTTTATAAGTAGATAACTGTCAATAGAAAGTGTAGCTGGATAACAGACTGAGTATAAACTTGAGTCAAGGTGTGATTGTGATCCTTACAATGTTCAAACGTGCTTTAAGCAAATTATTGTAATTCAAAATGAATACAATTCTGACAATCTGTGTCACTCATGATGTGAGGTTCAGAATAAAAGGATTTAATCGAGAAGTTTATAACCGCACTAAATGGACCTTTCAAAGCTTTTTCTGCTGCCATCGTAGGACTGAATGCCCAGGCCTTCATATAAAACATGTAATCAACAAAATGTATACCTACTTTTTAAACACCATATGAACTCTTATACATGTGGGTGCACTACCAACAACATGCAGACCAGTTGTTTAGTATCTCAATCAATCCAATGAAACAGAACCTGACATTAAAACTTTACCTTGACAGATAAAGGACGCGGGAGACTCTCCAGGGTGAACTCGAGCTGTAAGAAAAACCAACTTCTTCCCCCTCTCTGGACTCAGCTGGTCTGGGGGGAGAGACAGAGGCAACAAGGTGAAACAGGAAAGGTATAAAGAAAGGTAAAGAGAAGGTGTCGAAGGGAGACAGGTGGTGTTGTTAGTGCAGAGAGGTTCCCGTAAACAATTCGAAACATTCTGAGGGAACCTAAAAAAAAAATCATTGCTGATTAAGTTGATTGGTTAAGTTAATTAAAAATACTAAAATGTCATTATAGTCCAGTGTGAGATGCTGGGTTAAAACAGGAATTAACCTAGCTGTCCAATTTTAGCCAGACACACGTAAATCAAACATCAAACTGACGCATGGCACAGAATATTTGATAGGAAGGTGAATTATACATCTACACAGGTGGTGTTGTTAGTGCAGAGAGGTTCCCGTAAACAATTCGAAACATTCTGAGGGAACCTAAAAAAAAAATCATTGCTGATTAAGTTGATTGGTTAAGTTAATTAAAAATACTAAAATGTCATTATAGTCCAGTGTGAGATGCTGGGTTAAAACAGGAATTAACCTAGCTGTCCAATTTTAGCCAGACACACGTAAATCAAACATCAAACTGACGCATGGCACAGAATATTTGATAGGAAGGTGAATTATACATCTACACAGATCAGATCAGCCAGCAACAAGTGTGACCTGATAGACGTCTTCTTCAGGTCTGGCCACACACTCTTCAGTGGATGTTGTACAGAGGACTTTGGAGATTTGTTTTTCTATTGCATGAGAAACACTTTATTGGTTGATTTCTGCATGAATAAAGGCTAAAGAACATTTCATCATATTTGTCAAAACTGAGAATGCTAACACAAAGCGGGATTGGGATTTTTGGGATCGACTTTAGATGAATCCTTCAATCGCAACAAACTAAAGAGTTTTAATCTATTATTTGATATGCGCTGGGAAATGAGGTTAGATTTCAGAGATGGTCTTTTGTGTGTTTGAAGCGGTGATCTAAAAGACAGAAAATTATTTATTCTCAAAGTCAAATTAACCTCCTATTGAAGGAGGTTAAAGGATAGGTTCATAGTTTTGCAAGTCTGTCTTAAAACAATAGTCAGGTGCCCATATGAACACTGAATGAGGTTTTGTTCAGTGTAAAGATTCGTCCTGTTCATACTGGCCAATAGAAGATCCCCACCAAAAATGTAAGTGATGGAGGACAAAATCCACAATCCGTGTTTTGAACGCAGATTTTTGCACACAATAAGGTTTGTGGATTTTGTTGTCCATCATTTACATTTAACTGCATTTTAATGACCAGGATGAAGTTTCAATGTTCATCTGGGTTAGGACAAACTTGAAAATTAACCAGCCATCAATTTCACTAATTTGACAACAATGACTGTAAATATTTTTGAGGATTGTTCTCATTACTCGCATGTGCAAAATACTGTAAAAAAAAATCAATAAAAAGAGTTCAATAGCATGAAACAAGCAAGCTCTGTTCTGTGTTCCTGGTCAGTTTGAAATCACAGAGGTCAAAATTTTGCAGTTTTCTTGGCCGGTGTTTCTCCTCTTATCTACTGTTGCTAATGGATGAAAGTGATTGTGTGCCTCATTGCTATGCACAAACTTAATATCTTATCGATTCCTCCACCCGCTTCTGCTGAGCAGAGAAAATGCTAATTAGCAACAGGCTATGCACCTTTCCTTCTCCTTAATTCCAATTTAGCCTCAGAGCATGTGTGTGTGCGTGTGTTTCCCTGTGTGTGAGTCAGTCTGTGTGTGTGTGCCTATGTGCATGTGTGTCTGTTTGAGTGGTTAGAGGTCGTAAACAAAAAAGCGTTGTTCCATTTAAGTACTCTCCCTCTGATTTTATTTCGCTTTTCTCTCTCTCTGCCCTTCACAGAGACAAATGGCTTTGCCATTCAGGAGCCTCCGTGGAGTGGGGCGGGCCGTTTGTTGTAAATGTGAGTGCTTGCGGTTTGGCCGGCCGCTGGGTGCTCGGTGGCTGTGAAATTCCATCACTTAGAAATTCTACTTTGGCCCCGACCCCAGGCCACCGAAATGGTTCCTGATGCAAGAACACAGCCCTGACACACACATACACGCGCAACTGTACAGTACAAAACTGCAGTTAGGAAACAGAAACACACAGTCTGTCTCCCTACAGTAAAAGCAAGAACCCAGAAAGTTGTACGCCAAAACCGAAGGCAGCTGCCAAGGTCCCGACTGTTGGGGAATTCAACCATCGTGGCCATGCTACATTTAGTCTCAGTGCTAGTGTGCCCTTGCTGCTTCATCAAAACAATCTCTTCCAGCAGACTCCTGGAGCTTACAATGGATCCACTGTGTATCCCACATCGCTGTGTGTGTGTGGTTGCATGTGTGTGTGCGACTATGTCTCGTCAGGAGTCTCACAGATGCTCCCCAAGTAGCTGTTGTGTTTATGTGTCTATCTCTACATTCCTCTGTATCTGGCTGTGCCCAGCCAAGCATTGTAGCACAAAATTAAGTCCCACAATTCCATAGGCACTGCAATACCCAGAGGGAGCCAGCAGGAACCAAGTACCATAGCTTGGCTGTACGTAATAGAAAATCTAATTTCTTGGCTTATGTGTGGGTGACATATAACACGAAGGTTAGGGTCACGTTACGGTTGAGCCGCAGGAGCACAGCGTTGCTGCAGCGGCATCTCCCGAACTCAAGATGTCACTAGAGATCAGCGAGTGGGGGGGAGGGGGGGGAGGCCTGATGAGAGGGAGAGAGACAGATCAAGTGAGGGAATGAAAAGTGAATGACAGAGAGAAAGAAGGAGATTAGACAGAAAGGTATCCTTCTGAGGTAAAACAAATTATCTGACAGTCTTTCCTGGAGAAACCGTGCTGAAAAATGTCAAACCCAAAAGCCCCCGCTCAAGGAAAGCAATAACAGAAAACTGTCATTTCATGTATACGGGTAGAAAAAATTAAAGGCATTTTATTCAAATTGTATAAATATATCTGTTCATTGTATTACCTTAATCTTTCAGTGTATCTTGACTGCCCTCCTCCCCTTTATCACTACATGATTGATTATTGGGTTTGCATTATTTATTAGGGCTTGCACTCACAATTATTACCATTAGCAGTAAATCTGTTATATTTTGATTAATTGGCTAATCATTTAGCCTGTTAAATGTCACACAGTAGTAAAACATGGCAACAATTTCCCAGAGCCCAAGATGACCTCTTTGAGTCTCTTATTTTGCTTCGCCAACAGTTAAAAAGCTAGAGAAACATTTGCGAAACAGGAAGAGTTTTGCACATCTGCTTGATAAATGACTGTAATTCAATTGATGATCAAAAATAGCTGCCGTATATAATTGACTAATTGATTATTCAAGTAACCTCATCGGCACTAGTGTATATTCATTTGGTTGAGTTAAAAATGAATTTGGCCCTGCTGTGCTTGTTGATTTGCTGAAATGGAAAAACCCACAGGTTGTGCCATGACTGGGTGAAGGACGTGGAGAAATGTAACAGTTTAAACACTGAAATTAAGGGTTGAATCAGGCGTCAGAGTGTCAGATATTCACTATATCTTGTATCTGTGTTGCTCTGACATAGCAGCCACACATGCCGGAAAAGGAAATGCAAACATCTTCTGCTCTGTAAGAGCAGTAAAATTAAAAAAAATTAAATTAAAAGCAGTGTGAAATTTGGCCAAGAGCTCTGAACAGAAACTGTGTGCGGTGATTTAGGAGCAGGAAAGCAACAAGTGCACAATTAACATGCATACTGTTATTTTTGTAACAAAATACCACAGGTGATGAAATATATTCTGTTTAATTTTGCTCATTTGCATGTGTTAAAGTGATTCATGGGAGGCCTTGGCTCTCAGATACAAACAAAGCAGGCTCAGAGAAGAGGAAATGAAAAAGTGTAATATTTTGCAAGAGAGGAATAAAGTAAAAAGGGGGGAAGAGAGCGTGAGAGAGAGAACGGGGGTGTACGCTGAGAGGGGGGAGGCCGAGCCGGGGGGAGGAGGGGGGTGGGGTGGTGACGATGAGTGAGTGAAAGCGGCAGAAGCAAAATTTATGCCCACACTTCCAAATCAAAGTGCTCCTTCAGCATATTTTTCACCTGCCAAAGTCACGCGCTGCACTGTACAGCGCATTACTACTCATTCTCTCGCCGCCAGGAAATAAAAAATTAAAGGATGTCAAACTACGATCGGCTCTGATAAATATGCAAATTACTGGAGAGAAGAAAAGTGCCTGTGAAAAACAACATAAATCTAATGGATACTGAAGGTCACTTCTGATTGTGCCGTTCAGCTTGTTCTGTGGCAGCAAGTCCGCAGAAGTTTGGCTTTAAGCTCATAAATTGTGACATGATGAAATTAACTGAGGTCCTCTTTGTCAAAGGAAGCCGCGTCAAGACCTGCATCAGGGCATGTATTTAAATACATTTACCCACTTTAAAAGTTAATGTGATTTCAGGAGATAGAGGTAGACTTTTTTTATTAATAGCATTGGTGTCCAAACTTTGTGACGTGGAAGGCTGATGGACAATTTTAAGACATGCACTAAACTGCGTAATTACAATGATCTTATTGGACACTAAATAGCTTGCTGGGTTTTATATCAAAACCTGGTAAGTAAGGAATATCTAAACTCTTTTCAGGGAGGGGAAATGTGCTCCATCTTGTACAGTGATACAATAAAAATACAATGTCATACTGGCCACAGCTTTATACCACATTATACCATGAGTCCCACACCAAGGCCTCTCTATATCTCTGTCTCCCCGCTCTCTCTGCTCTGTGGGTTTTACACTGTAATAAATTAGCTTCACTTTGGCGTGATGGCAACAAGACACGCTTGGCGCCCTGCTCGGTGCGTCATATCGAGGATGGGCGCGAGCTGTAAATTGTCACTGGCGTTGAATTTATACAGAGCCTTGGGACGAGATGCGGCACCGCATACTGCCCAGCTGAGTGGGCCCCAACAAGAATCAAAGCTCTGCACCTCTTCACAGCCCCCGCACTCCACCTCCACTGACACCACCCTCCTCCACCTCAAGGACAAACAGAGAGAAAGAGAGAGAGGGGGGGGGGGGAAGGAAGACGGAAGAAAAAGAGACTGAGAGGGATGGGGATATGCGCTAAAGTGCGGAGGGCTCTAAAGTGATAAGAGTTTTATGATGCTGTTTTCGTCCCCAGGAATTGACCAGGTCCCTGACTTTGACTAAATCTTTGTGTGTGTGTGTGTGTGTGTGTGTGTGTGTGTGTGTAGGTGCTGGAGAGCCTGTGGCGTGTCTCAGATTTATTCAGCTCATCTTATTGCAGGGAGGCAGGGGCACTGCCAAGGCCTCCTCACACATTCATAAAGCATCCCCTGTCACTTCACACGCTACATATAACACAGCTAAACTCTCAGGAAGGCAGGAAGGGCAGAGGCAGAGAGAGATGCAGTCAAGTGTGTAAAAAAAAGGAGCTGCTGCATAAACATCACTAATTGTCATAGAATGGGGCCGTTATGTTTTCCGTGAACACCCGAGAAAATGGAAAAAGGATATTTAAACAGACAGGTGGATGGATGGAGACACAGGGGCTGATTGATGCACAGACACAGGACAGTAAGACAGAGAAATGCGGTGTGAGGCAGAGATGAGGAGAGGATGAAGGGAAACAGAAAACCAACGAATCATCACACAAAAAATGCACCAAACACCTTTAAAATCTGCCTTTTGCTTTGCAGTATTTTCTTATATGATTCTTACTATTACTTCCAACTGTTAAACCATATCACATGTATTTGTATTCTTATTTAACCCTTTGAAGCCTATGAGCCTTTAAGTCTATGACTCTTTTTTATACTTAAATAAAAAATCTAAATGTTAATCAGCTTTTTTTTCTGACATGTTAGTAGACAACCTTTTACGCTTTAAGCAAAAAAAAAATTAAATAAATAATTCAGTTTTTAAGTGCTTCCTGTCACATGACACCATCAACTTCCTGTTGAGAACATGGCAAAGACAAACCCTCCCAGAAAGAGGTCATTTTATTTAGAATATTATGATTTTCAACACCTTCTCACATATATATTTATTTAATCATTCAAGTCTCTAGAATAATCTCCCAAAAAAGAATTTTAGACATGGGATAAATACATTTTTGTTTATGGGTGTATTTGTGCAAGCAGCAACTATAATAGCCATTAAAAATACTAATTTCTGCGAAAAAAAAGGAAAAACTGACACATAACATGATTGTTAGTGACTCAACTGATATAAATATATGCATGAAATATTTGAAAAAATAAATAATAGATCTATTCATGTTTGTTTAGTAGTTATCCCTCAAAAATTCTTCTGTTACCTCCTGCACACAGATGATAATACATTTATTTTTTCAACTTAACTGCTGTTTTAAACTTTCAACATGTTGGAATAAAAGTAGGAAATACTAAATACTATGCTTTGGTTGGCTGAAAATAGACAAATACAAAGGCACTGAGTATTAATATAGTCAAATCAGCCTGTAAAATAGACATTATTTGTTAGTTTGATGGTAGCTACAGTTCTAATAATGCAGCTGTATAGCATAGTGTCTTACAAAGTGTACATAATGTTATATGATGGAAAAAAGAGGCCAAACTAGTGGCTGATGCCGCTATGAGGAATCTGTTGGGTGAAGTCACCGCTGCCTCTGAAGCATCTCACTACACATTCATCCCGTCATCTACTCATCTCTAGATTCCCTCCCCTCGCTGTAACCGCCTCCCTCCTTCACTTTCTCCCTGTCTGCTTGGTCATCTTAGCCATCTTGGATTGGTCTGTAGCTGAAGAGAGCAATCAAAAGCACAAATGTGGTGGTCAGAGGTGTGTGTGTTTGTGTGTAAGGAAGAAAAAAAGAGAGAGAGAGGGAGAGAGTGAAGTCCTGGGGAGGGGATTACATGGCCATTTTGAGATACTCCGATTGGCATCGCATCCAGACAGAGGGGAGGAACAGGGGAGGAGAGAGAAAAAATAAGGAGAGTCATAAAGGGGATGAAAAATAGAGAGATAGAAAAAAATGAGGGTGGGGGCAGAGGAAACCCTTCAGAAGACAGCATGTAAATACACCAACGGTGGGCCTCTTAAGTGGAGATGAAGAAGCGGCAGGATAAAAAGCTCTGAGCGCTGTGTGATTATGGATCAATTTGCCGCAATCAAGCCCCCTTATGGCTGCTCCCCTGTGAAATGGAGAGATTTCTGCTCCTCAAGGGCAGCCGTGATGACAGTGGAGGTCACGGACGACGAGTGACAGAGTGACAGAGGGAGACGCGCTGACGGGGAGAGGAGCGTCGGAGGGATGGGAGAGGGGAGATGTTCTGTCCTAAACAAGGTGTTAGCCAGCCATGAGCATTCTAGCCAGAGCTGAAGGGCTTTCTAAATATGCTGATGGAGAGGTGGCGGCGGTGAGATACGGCCCTTTGGCCATCACTGACCATGGAGCAGACTGACATTTTTATTATTTGTTATTAACAAAAACTGTTCTGACATGATATTGAACTAAAGCAGCAGAGTTGTGTACTACCAGGAAAGTATTAAGAGTAACTTACCACCAGCATGAATGTTTCACTGCCACCTCTGGCTGTTTTACCTCTAACTACACCCAACATCACTGTAAGAATATGGTTTCACCAAGTAAGACACACAAAACATACTTTATAGTGTATGCTGATGGACGGAATCCTCACAACAACACTGTGGGTTGTTCAACAGGCCCAACAATTAAAATATCCTAAGGCATAGAACAATAATTAAATACCTTAGGTTTATGAATATACTACTTACTTTAGGAGAACAATATTAAGACATTAATATTGAATTATCACTACAGAGTTTTGGTGCCACCCACTGTATAAGGTGCTCTAACAGCCAAGGTTAAATGAGCCATTATGTTCTTTAGTGTGTCAGTTTATCAAATTGTCATTATTATTAACATTGGGTGGGTTGAAAGTTTACTTAGAAAATGTTTCTGAAATAACATCTAATATAAATTATATATTTTTTAAATGTTTTTGGGCGAGACACTGAACCCCCAGTTGAGTGGTAGCTTGCTGTGTGTATGTGTGCGTGAATAGGCGACAGAGGCTTGAAAGAAAATGCTGTATGAAATCATCTCTTTTTATCATTTCAATCAAAATTCTGGTGTCCAAAAAATGTACGACCATGTCAGAGTGTTACCGCGTTAGATCAGAAGCCCGGCCTTTCGACCACTGTGAATTGTGTGTGAATATGGCAACCCTTATTCTCTGTCTCGTCTTCAGGGGCCGAACGATGACTTCAAGCTTCTCTTCAAGCCTTTCAGAAGGGGCCCATATCTCATACATTCACATGCCGTTTTAAAGAGCCCTGCAACTGTTGAGAGCAAGTGTGATAGACAGTTGGTGTAGAGGGCGAGACAGAGATTCGCTGAAAGAGAGACAAAGGGAGAGCTCTGTCAAGTTTCAAAAGCAATAGGCCCTTTTAGTGATATGATATGGAAGTCTTGCACAAAGTCAGAGGCGGAGACTGCTTAGGGTTTCAAGGCATTGGTCACAGGCCTTTCTGAAACCCCGACTTCTCCTCTCTTGCCTTCAGAAAATGATGACAGGAGGAGAGAAACATAAAAAGGAAGGATGGCTGGTCTGTGCGCGGCATGATACAGAATCAGAGGCAGCCAGTAATAGCCTTTTTTGAAGAATGCGCCACTGAACTTTAAGGGCCGTCTTGCTTGAAAGGACAAGTTACAAATAGGAATAAAGGAGAGGCAGAAATGATTTCCCAGGGATATACCCCCTAGTGCGCTGCCCTATCGCAGCACCACAGTAGGAGTTTGTTCATGTGTGTATACTGTACATGACTGTGTATTTGGAGAATGTAACATACTACAGGAGAAACAGGAACGCACGCTACAGGCGGACATGAACAACCTGCACTGGACCACTATATGGATTAAGAGGACCCGGTTTGTTCTTAAATGTCACTGGGACCAGTTGCTTTTCAGAGAGAGGCTCTAACTAAAGCCCGTCTGACAAACGGAGCAGTCAGACAGGCGAACAGACACAACTGATGTGCGGTTCTTTATTACTCCATCTATTCCTAGCTATCAATAATTTCTGAGCCACAACAATACAGCCGGGCTGAGGTAAACAACTGTACTGCATCTTGCTTTAATAACTACCGTCACACCTCCCAGCTATGTATTTCACTCAATTTTTCTTTCTTTCCATTTTGTTCGATTCTTCCCATTTTCTTGTCTCTCGTCTTTTTTTTCTCTCCTCACATCACTTCAGCAACTAAAAGTTATTGTAGATCACTTTCAGGCTGAGCTGCTGCTCACCAATACACACATATGGTCTCACACAGTATACAGAGCATTCACATGTATTTTTCTGCCTGCCCCTATGGTCAGTATTATTGGTCAGTGAAGAAGCATTTTGTGTGTGTGTGTGTGTGTGTGTGCACACGTGCGCAGTCATGTGTGCACTGTGGCCGTCAGCTCAGCGGCAGCAACAATGTCATTCAGCAGTTTAGTAACAGGCCATTACCTTGTTAATACCAGCCTAATGGACGTTCTGCTATTTTAAAACCACAGTCATGTTCGTGTCATTAACAACCACTTAGCGCTCCATTCAAATCAACAGGCCATGGGGACACACCAAAAACAATAACAAACTAACACAGACAATATGTTAATATGCCTTGTCGAAAAGCTTGTTTTTTTGTCTACTTAATTTTATTTTTGAAGGAAACGATTCTACACCCACCGTGTGTAAATGGTCTGAGCAACAGAATTAGTAAGTAGTAATAAGTGAAAAATAAACCACTGCTAACAACAGCAGGAAGAAAGCAGTTTAGTCTTTCTGTATTCTAACATTTTAATAAGTTCCACAATAGTCTGATTGAAAGACAACACCCATTTAGGACTGAAGATGAGAAAGACAGTGTAAAACAAGAGTGCGTGTGAACCCCTTAAAATCGGTTACAATGGAGGAAAAAGTTAAGTCAACACTTGAATTGAGTTATTTAAATAAAATACCGCAAACATGTTGAACTATCGCCTGCAGGTCTTTCTAATTCTATTTTACCATCTCAAAGAGAATCAGCTTTCCATCAGAATCAGTAGCTTCTCTCTGAAGTCTGAGAGGAAGCGCTGGGCAAGAAGTCCCGCGACGGAAACGCAGCCCATTTCGGCGCATCAATGGTTTACGCAGACTTTGAACTTGGTTGTGGGTATGTTAAGCTCCTTAATGATTTCCAAGGCTTTCAGTTAAATATCAGCTCTTGTAACACAAATGTCTTCATTCTGTTTTCCAGTCGGATTCTCACACGCTTCCCTCTCTCACGATCTTGAAAGCAGCCCGTTCTGGGCTGCTGGAAAGATTTTCTGTGACTTTTCGCATTTGTAGGACCCGCTTAGCACTCATTTAGGATATCAAACGACTGCCATCCTGACTCCGAGTCCTTTTCATTGACCACCATGATCTTAAACTGGCATCGAAATGCCTTCATGTCGTACCTTAAACTATTTCTGTGCCACTCAAGAAATTCCCTCTGTCCATCAGAGGCAAGATTTATATACCTGCTTTGGTATTTGTTCCTCTTATCAGATATACCTGTTCCCAGAAGACATAAAAGAGATGACAGAGGAATAGATACATGTAGACATTGAGATATCTACTGGGTAACAGAATTCCAAAAAAACAAAAGTGAGTCAAATGACCGAAATATATCAAAAAAAGTTCCCTTTTGTTTCTTACAATGCCAAAAGCTGTTGACATTTATTTAAACAAATTCTTGCAATTCTGAGCCATTTTGTGACAAATGATGATAGAGAAGTACAGAATTATTGTATTATATTATATTTAAGTATATTTTAAAACAACAACATACATCAGACTCAACTAGATATGATACATTTCTATTCTTATTTCCATCCTTGTCTCACAAAGTTCACTGAAGACGAAGACGAAGACGAAGACGAAGAAGAAGACGAAGAAGAAGAAGAAGAAGAAGAAGAAGAAGAAGAAGAAGAAGAAGAAGAAGAAGAAGAAGAAGAAGAAGAAGAAGAAGAAGAAGAAGAAGAAGAAGAAGAAGAAGAAGAAGAAGAAGAAGAAGAAGAAGAAGAAGAAGAAGAAGAAGAAGAAGAAGAAGAAGAAGAAGAAGAAGAAGAAGAAGAAGAAGAAGAAGAAGAAGAAGAAGAAATATCACAAAACAAGCAGCAATTTTGGACAACTGAATCCCAAGAAGAAATAATGGATAAAATGTTTTAGGGATGTACTCAACACAAAAGGCAACATCACATCATAAAAGACAGTTGTGTGACACAGTGATAAAAAAGTAAATCTAAGTCTAGACATAAAAAAATGTAATAAGATACCATCATTGCTGACAGACTGCCATTATGTATTAATTATTACTCCTAACATTCCTTTATTCCTTTATTCAGTCCTTTTATTTCTAACAGTAAATGGGGAGCAAATGCATTCAAATTGCTTCCATCATTAACATGAAAATCCAAACTACAGGCAAACACCTCATTACAGAGTAATCATAACCCCAACAGTGAACAATAGAAGCTAATTTCCTTCCCCAGACTGAATAGTACCTCATGATGGCAAATAATTCAGCATAATAATTCTGCATTATCCAGAGATGAATTAACAGCATCTTCAAATATTACACATTTCACCCACAGGGCAAATTGACTATTTTTTGGGTTGCTTCTTTGATAAAAAAAAGGGTAAAATTCTAAGAGTGATCCATCTCCCTAATCTCTGTAAGTTAACTTGAAAGGATTTAAACGCAGTGGAACACCTGCTGTTAATACAACTCCCCGATAAAGCTGACATCAAATGTCTCAGATAAAATCGTCGCTTATCACTGTAAATTAAATGATTTTGGAATATCTCTAAAAAAAAAAGAAAAATTGGAATGTTTTATAACTGCTTAAAGGGACAAAAAAAGATGTAAGGAGGCTGGAGAGCGGGAGAAGTCAGCCTCTGAATTTAAATGAAACCAGAAAATCCTCATTGGTTAATTATACAAATAGCCCTAAATCTACATAATGATGACAACCTTTGTTGGTTGAAGTGAATACCTACAGAATATATAGATATCTCAACATTCCTGACACATCCCGTGTGTCTAGGATGGAAATAAAACTTCCATATTTGAAATTAAATGGGCATAAAAATGGTAATTACGCTCATGATTCCTGTTTGTCTCCATTGCCTCCTGCTTCTGATTGGCTCACCTGATGCAACAACCGCATGCTGGTTGGTTTAGGATTAACGGGGTTGTCATGACAACACACCAGCTGAAGAGCTGTGTTGGAATGGATCCGTGTGTGTGTGTGTGTGTGTGTGTCTGTATGTGTGTATACTTTGTTTGAAGTGGCAGGCCTTTTCAGCAGCTTTGATCAGGGAAATGTTTGTAGTGGGGGCAAACCTGGAGAACAAACAGGACTTCAGAGAGATTAGCGATCTGTGGAGTGTGCGTGTGCGCACACACACACACACACACACACACACACACACACACACACACACACACACACACACACACACAAGTGCATACAGATATGCATATGCTGTCTGGAAGTCAGCTTTCCTAATAAAATCAGCCACACATAGACAGACAGCTCCTCAGCTGAAAATTACACTCGTTACACAATTGTTCTCAGACAAGGAGGAGGAGGAGGACGAGAAGGAGGAGAAGGAGGACGAGGACAAGCAGGAGGAGGAGGGTAGGATACAGTAAATGAAATAGCTATAACTGCTGGCTGACATTTCCCTGTTCTTTCCTTCTCCTTCACACCCTCCAGGTTGATGTTTTTGAAGAAACGGACCGCGAACAAGTGATCAAGAGCGCAGTCTGTGTGTGTGTGTGTGTATGTGCGTGTGTGCGTGCGCATGCATGTTTTTGCCACCCCTGCAGGGCTACTGTAAATCCATCAGTGTTGAGGAGAGGCCAGAGTGCTTTAGCAGCAGCCAAGCTGTGACACTCGGCCCCTCCGCTCCTCAATCATGCTATACTGAGCGGTATCATATGTGTCTGTACATCACTGGACTGTGTGTGTGTGTGTGTGTGTGTGTGTGTGTGTGTGTGTGTGTGTGTGTGTGTGTGTGAGAAGACGAGTCACAAGTGTGAGCCAGGAGCTGTGATTCAGACAAATACACGGGCGGCTCCCAACCCCGACCCAGTCGGACAGTGTTGTAGCTATTCTCAGAGCTGGAAGCACATTACTCAGTCCCCAAGGTAGGAAGATAAGTCATCCACTAAGGTCGCAGAAGGTGTTATGCCTCTCACTGCAAGTGGAGTTTGAAGAATGGAGCAACAAGGCCAAAACAAATGGCAATGTGCTCCTCATCTCAGTTTGAGCAGTTGGAGAGAGTGGTAAGTCATGTTCCCAACTCCCAAACTAACATGAGGCTTCAGGATGATAAAACGTGTCAACGCTCTGAAGAAATCCATTAAATAATCTCCCTCTGATCGGCCAGTCCTTAGCCTTACATGACATGAAAGTTGTGTTACATTCCACTTGCACTTACAAGCTCAGATACTTTGGACACACTGGGTCTGATCGACTAAAGGTCTGGGTGTAAGAATGTGTGAAAACTCATAGATTTATAGTGCAAATAAATGTACAAACTAACCTACTATGTGTATAACCACACACACTTCTATACACAGCCTCTTTTGCAACGCTGAAGCAGTGCAACAGCAAATGCTGTTGTGTAACATTAATTACTAAACTATGTGACCACGTACGAGCTGAAATACATTGTAATTATTAATGAAATGGCATCAGACCGACATAATCATAGTAGGCTTTAACAAATGCATTCATTTTATATTTCAATCTATAGTAATTAACTGATGAATAAAACTCCTCCATTCTTTGTCTGCAGATTTGTGAAGCGTGCTCATGTTGTGACACTGTAAATCTGAACCATCCAGACAAATGAAGCTGTTTCTCAGATCATGCAAACTCTCTATGGAAACCATTGGAACATGCAAAACTCTTATTTAATATATGTCTGCTATATCCATCACTTTGCCCCTATTGTCATTCATGCAATTATTCCTATTCAATCACCTAAAGAAAAGGTTCATCAACCCCAGGTGCAATCTGTTAGAATGCACACACAGTTTAATACTTTTTATTTGGTATCTCAGTCTATCAGACCCACTGTGTTTACCTTAGACAAGATAGATTGTCAAATCATCCCAACCTAATTTTTCTGAAATGGCACTGGTGAGTTTGATTGATCGTTATTAATCCTGGGTGGTGGTGGGGGGTGTGTGTTTTTTATTGTCATTTCTCTTAGATGAAGAAATTAATTATTATAAAATTCACCAAGTTTACTTTGTATATATAATAATGAAAAAGTTACTTTACTCCCTCAGCACAACACACAACAAAACTAAAGACAAGTGGCACATCCAGAAGAATTTTTCCACCAATCTGAGTTTTTTTTTCCCTGTTACTGAAGATTGCTGCAGGAGGTCGAGAAGCGGGGGAGCGAGATGGCTTGATCACACCCTGAGAAGTAGGCCCTGAAGGAGCAGATTAGAAAATGGTGATGCAATATTAATTGGTGGTGGTGCGTGCCAGAGCGCGCAGGGTTGTCCGGGGTTTGTCTCCCAGAGGAAAGGCTGTCAGGGGCTGGGAGAGAAAGGAGGGATGAGACCGTGACCTTGTCTGTCAGCTAGTGGACGGGAGAGGAGAGCTGGGAAAGGAGACCCCCAGTTCCACTGACACTCAGATCAACGCTCTGCCAGTCTACGGCAAGCCTGCAGGGACACATCCCGACAACCAGACAGATAGAATGACAGAGAGAGAGACAGACAAAATGAATGTTCTATAGGAGAGCAATGACAGAACAGAAATAATGAATGAGCTAAACTTGTCTAAATCTAATATATAATATTGCTATATTAGGAAAGGTTTTAGTGATGTCTTAAAAACCATCAACATTTGAGGGTAATAACAGGATGGTGTATAGACGCAAGAAATGAAAATGAAGTTAAGACAAAATATCTACATTTGTCTCTTTTGTCAGGATACAAGAAACCAAGTAAAATGACTTAAAATATTTTCTACAAGTAATTTAAAGTAGGACACTGAATCAGCTGGCTTGATATTATGTAAGAGAGGAACAGCTCAATCCATTTTTGACTCTCTGAACATATATGCCACTATTTCTTGACAAAAACATCCAAACTAATTCTGACTGCATAGATTGACTCTTGGGGGTGTGTAGTGTATACAAGAAGAAATAAAAAAAGCAAAGCAGAGGAGTCTAAGATGCCAAAAAAAGTGACAACAGCGAACAGCTAGAATGATTAATCGTATCAAAAGTTGAGAAAATTATTTCTTTGAAAGATTATATGTTCATGGAACAGCACCAGATAAGTGGAGGTGCTACAAAGCTTGATCCCGCAGATGTGGCCCAAATAGGCACAGACACACACAGCAAAACAGGGGACTAGCAACATTACAGATAAAAAAAAAAATATAACAGACACGACAATTCATATTGATTTTTGATTGCCTTGCTTTCCACGGGGTGAAAACTGCATTACAGAGTGATAGTAAGCGAGTGAACGAGGCATCACAAGCATATGGGCGAGAGTCACCATGAGTCATCTGGGGACACACAAACACCGGACACCTGTCAGCTCCAATTAACCCTCTCCCATCTGTCTGTCTCCTTTTCTCTCACTCTTCATTCTGCTGCCAGGACCTCAGCGAGGTCATGCAGTGCAGTAAATCCCTACATACAGGGAGCAACATAAAAAAAAAAAAAACACACCTGTTGAGAGGCTTGTGTCACACCGAATGCAAAGTCCAGCTTCTTTTCGTTTTCTCCTCTCTTACACCATCCTTTTTTCAGAATAGATCTACTGTATTAAATTATCAATGCCAGGGACTTCAATAATTCAGGCTGTCCAGAATTGTGCTGCGCTGACGGTGTCACGGAGTTCCCTGACATCCCTCCAGAGAGTGTGTCGAAATTTCCCTGCTGCAGTCAGTGCAAACTCACCACTGCTGTCAAAAGGTTAACAGCCTCCAATGAATGTACAATAAGAAAAGTTATAATAGTATTTGCAGCAACCGATTCTCTTCTGAGTGGACCTTGTATGCACAGCAGTAGTCTGCAACAGAGACAAAAAAAATGCACCATCAGACTGTCTTTTTTAATCTAGTAATCTAGTTCAGTCTTTTTAAGCCTAATTAAATTCACCATCAGGTAACTGTAGCATCCATATTTCGGGGGCCTCCTTTCCACAGGCACACAGAGTGTTGATGTGTACACTAGAGACAGAGTGAAACGTCACACTCCACAGCTATTTCCTTGGGTCTGACAAATGAGGCCCCGGCTGTGCTCTGGGGTTGGCAGATACCTATGAAAGAATGAATCAATCCAATTGGCTCTCCTGTCCTGCCTGTCACGTTTTCTTTTCCACTTGTGGCATGCACACACAAACATACATACTGTAAAAAAACAACATATAAACAAGAAATATATGTCACAGCCAAGCCATCTATCCTCTGTTTCTCACCAGTCTTTTCTCATCCATCCCCAACACCTTGTGTCGGATCGCTTCCTCTGCTTTTCCTTCTGCCTGTCCTCCCCTCTTCCTTCCCCTCTTCACCCCCATTCTGAGATCAACACCTAGCTGTGTGCAGGTGCAAGGCTGCTGGCAAACTGTCAGCTTGAGTCTCCTTTACTTACTTACACACACGCACACATGCAAACACACACACACACACATGCACACACACCACACACACACACATTCACTCACAGCTTGGCTCCAACACAGGCGCTTCCCACTCTGTGAATCAGTCTCCACACAGCAAGCAAAATCACACTCTGACTGTCAACACATAAAGGAAGACTAACAGCGAGTGTGCTAAAGGTTGGAAAATGTTGGCTGGGGACACGAAAGGAAAACAGCACAAGAACAGAAAGAGGAAATGGACATAGGCAAAATCATTGCTTGATATATATAAAAAAAGTGCATTTTAAAACATTAAGGAACTCATATACAGCCACACAGATAAACTCAACAGTAGGCAGTGAATAGGGTTTGGTGTTGTTGAATTTGAAAAATTTAAATACTGATTTAGTTCTAATTTTGTACAACGAAAAGTATAAATGTAAAACAAAAGACAATATAAAATCCTGGAGAAATACAAAATAAATTCATGAAGATAAAAACAACACTGATGAAAAAATTAAAAGATAAGGAAACAAATAAAAAGCAATTAAAAGCAAGTCTACAACAGTGAATTTTCAGCTGCCCCTTAAAATTGTCAAATAAGGTAACATGTTCCAGATCCTTGGCGCATAACTACTAAAGACTAACCACTATGCCTCTTGCTGTTTGTTGGTGGTACCTTCAGCTGACCAGCACCAAGTGATCTGAGAGAGCTAAATATCACTTTTCTTGCGATTCAAAGTGCATTGCAGTAATCTAAGCGTGAGAATACAGAGGCATGACTCAGTTTCATTGCATCCTTGGGGCAGGATAGATCTGACTCTTGTAATGTTTGTCAAGTGATAACAGGATTTCCTTGTAATGTACCCGATTGCCATGTTTATTAATTACTTCAGTTCTTTGAGTGTCTGTGCCAATGATAAGAACTTTTTAAAAATGTTTTTATTTAATTTGAGGAAATCATTCATCCACTGTACAATACTGGAGATGCACTTTAGCACTAAGGGTTTCCCTGTTGTCTGGTGCTACAGATAAATAGAGCTGGGTGTCATCAAAGTAACAATGAAACTGAACTTTGTGGTCATAGATTGTTTCTCCCACAGGTGGTTTTATATAACAAGAACAACAGCGGACCAAGAATTGGGCCCTGAGGAACACCAGAGAGCTTCACTTCACAGAAACATTGTCACCAAGATTCACAAGGTAATTACTTTCTTTAAAGTCTGCCTAGAATAATTTCATGGTCGATAGTATTGAACGTAGCACTCAAATTGAGAAGAACAAGGACAGAAACATTCTTTTTATCAGCACTCATTCTAAGATCGTTTAAGACTTTAGTACCTTTAAGTGTGGTCTCGGTGCTATGTCCATCTCTAAACCAAGACTGAAGTCTTTGATAAATATCATTGTCATGTAAATATCCCTCTAGCTGTTTCAACACTATTTTTCAAGAGCTTACCTAGAAATGTATGGTTGGATATTACTCAGGCCATAGACATTTTCTTTTAGTATGGGCCTAAAGATACCTGATTCTAAAGAACAGTTTATAATATCTAGTACACTAAGTATATGACTGTCTACAACCTCTTTAAAAAAGGAGGTGGGGATGGCATCAAGTAGCCAAATAGCTAAATGGTATAGAGTATAATTATGGAAAAATAAAATGCAAAAAAGGTATAAATGTACAATATAGTATGTGGAGGAGGAGAAAGTGAGGTATATTTTTGGTGTTTTTACTCTTTTAAAAGTAGTCATACATTTGTATTTACACAAAAAAGAATAATAACTACTAGAATAATAACTACCACAAAACACTCACGGGGTGAGTTTTTTTAAATGAATTATTTTTTTTAATAATGTATTGGGGATAAATTTCATACAAGCCTGTCTCTTAAGGATATTTATATCATGCTAGCTTCTGCAGCTCCAGGCACTGACTGATCCCTCACAGTGTCACACAGACCAAGAGAGCTCACACACACACGTTAAAAATGACTCTTTAATGTGATTGTGAGAACAGACTAAACAGAGGAGACTTAGATTAATATCACCTTTACCAATTGGAAATTAAAATACTAAAGATTAAAGATATGCTGATATAGTGTTAATGTACTGGCTGGAAGGGTAATGTATAATAAATTAATCCCTTTGTAGCACCAACACATTCACACTCACACATACATACAAAGACCGTGTGGTGACCTCTAGAGCTGTGAACATGGAGATGGTGTCAGTCTGCATGGCCCAAGGTCATCTGACAGCTCTAAACAAGACTCTCATTAACACCAGGCCATTAAAAGCGCCTGCTGGCAGTGTATTTCTCTCTCTCTTTCTGTGTATTTGTGTGTCTCTGTGTGTGTGTGTGTGTGTGTGTGTGTGTGTGTGTGTGTGTGTGTGTGTGTGTGTATCTTAGCCATAACTAGAGGTCCAGCTTGACATTGAGGAGGGGAGACAAGTGTAAGTTTTGTGTTTAGTCATGAATCCCATTAGATTTTGTATAGACTGGAGACATATTTCCTGTAAAAGACAAAAAAACCTATTTAGATACCACAGCTGCATAAAGCACTTAGAAATACAGTGATGAATATCAGGTTGAGGAAGGAGCTTGTTTGCTTCTTTGCTTGTGTTACCTGTTTTATCTCAGTGCAAAATATTTAAAGGGGTTTGATAATGTTTGTTGTAAAACTATGATTCACTGTTTCTATCTGTTTGTATCTAGTGCATGTAACTACAGGTGAACATTGAATTTGAATGTCACCGCAAAAATTCTCACCTCAGAGTAGAAAAACCTCCTGCTATTTTACCATCAAACTGATAAACAGGTGTTTTTCCCACATAATAGTGGTGAAGCTTTTTTCTTTTTCTTTTTTTTTTACACTGCGTATTTAGTGTACAGCTAAAGTAGGAAACACTGACTATAAATATTTAGTTATTCTTTTTCTTTGTTTAAAAAGACACTTTTTGCTTCAGGTAAAATAAACTTGAGAAGACGATTATTTATGTTATGTTATGTATTAAGTGTAGACTGTGTTTACCCGAGAACAACAGCCTTGATACTTTTGATTTACAGTTAATGGCCTCTGTGAGGAATATAATAAGAAACACATTTAAAGGTCCCACATCATGAACTTTTTGGGATTTAATTTCAAGTGTTCATAACCCTAACATGATATATTTCCATTGGTCCATTATCAATGGATCAATCAGGATCTGATGGAAATTAATATTCTGTGTTCTGCTCAACATCCACACAGATCAGCTGAATTCCAGGTCTATACAGCGGGTTTGTAACAAAGCAGCCTGTATAGATGAAGAGATAACACACAGTTACCACCAGCTCTCTGATGATAATAATTAATTATTTCACTTGGACTGCATGTGGCTATTAGCACTGGTCTTTGTGAATGGGACTGTTTTCGCAATGTGGCTCATTTGCATAGAGAGGGGAAGCTTTTTTATGATTATCATTATCATTATTGTGTCTATGTATGTAGTTAACTAACAGTGCAAACAGTGCAGACATACAGAGACACAATAATGGTAACACAATTAGCATGGGTTTTCACCCTTTTTTGGGTACTTTGTGAATGGTAATTTTAACTTTTGTTTTTTGCATGAGTATAGCGTCAGAAAAAGACAATCTCTTTGTAAATTTGCCCCTTAATATGTTGCGTACATGTACTTAACCTGTTTCTTTTGTTTGATTGATGAAAATAATGCGAATTACAAACAAAGTTGATGCTTTTGCTTGTAACTAAAGCATCGTATTTCTCCTTTGGGGGTGCTCAATCAAAATAGTTATTGACACAGATTTCTGAGTAAAAAATATAATCTCCTGGATTTGAGAGATATTGCAAAGTGACAGTTAATCCATGTTTTTATGTTGTATTTTCTCAGTCTTTGGTGCAAAAAACCCAAAACAAATTAAAGGGAAGACTGATGCGTTTGATTGTGCGTTAGAGTGAGTGTGTGCCAACGCTGCCAGGGTTTGCTAGAAATGCCACCAAATCTAATTAATTATACTACAACACTGAGAATAAGTTATCCTTGTCGCTCAATCTGCTCTCGCCCTCCCTCTGTCAGACGACAGGAGGAGAGACCCAGATAAACTCCCGCAGCCTGAAAACACAGCAGCTTTTTTGAAGTTTCCCCTCTCTTCTCAGGCTGATTCGCCATGCCTGTTTAGCTGGCTTCACATTACCATTTAAATAAAGAGGCTTGCTAAATGACCAGTGGTACAACATAAAAAGAGAAATTTAATTGTTTTTCTTTCTCACGGCACTTTATTCTTTTCTCTTTCTAGCTGAAGCTCCTCATTATTTTCAATTTGTTTAGTCTGCAGGGATGGTTGATAAAAAAAAAAAATGTGCAGAAGAATCCGAATGCAGAACAAATTATTAATGTTTAATTACAAGGTAAATCTAATGTCTTTAATGGATTAGAAGGACTCGCAAACCTAAGACGACATGAAACAACGCAGGTATGCGAATTTCTTGAGGGAAATTGATTATGATAAACTAAACCGACAACAAATAAGAAACTGGTACGAACAACAACTGGGCATAAGCTTTGCCTTTAAACTGACCATATAAAAAGAGATAACGTCTATTGAGCTTCTCTCAATAAGTAGAACAAACTAAAAGTTATCTTGTAACACTACACATTGAAAACTGGACATGCTATTCCTTTCAGATGACAATCTTTCAATATCTAGTTTGGTAAGTTCTGGGTTGTAAACTTTGCAACACCAATCAACTCAAAAGTGCTGGATGGAAATTATCACGTGGCTGCTTCACAATTAATGTGAAACATGGAATACAATTATTCTTAATTTGTTTGTGTCATGGGTCAAAAAGTAGATTACCAGATTGTCTTGAGGCAGTAGTAGTGAGTGTGTAACTGATATGAATCGTCCTGACAGGATATATGTTACCAGCCTCTTTGCATGAAGTAAGCAACATTTTCCATTTGTGTCTCAATATATAAATGATGACACACAAGCTATGATCAGGCAGTTTGATCTAAAATGTATGGCTTGGACTGTAATTTAAAAACAGGGAATGAGTGTGCACATTGATTATTTTTGTGTATAAATATGTTGACATTAATGCAATCAGATGCGGAGATTGTGTGAAAACACACCGCTGACACCCCGCTCCCCGTCATCAAGGAGGTGAGCAGATTGTACCGGACACAGATTGATTGCCCTTGAAATCTAACAAAATTGCTTAGCTTGTAACAAGCTTTATTTACTACATTAAATAATCATTAAAATGCTATTAGTGCAATTAGTTGATTTCCGTTTTAAACAACACATCTCTGGTAAGAGAGAAGCACGGAGGGAGAGAGAGGGAAAATGGGGGGGGGGAAACTGAGAAGTTAAAGTGAAGCAGCAAGAAAGGCAGAGACGAGAGGAGGGAGGAGAGAAGAAGGGAGGACATGTGAGGTGAGTCAGGAAGTAAGAGAGGCGACGGGAGCAGTGGGAGATGAATATTAAGCAGCTGTAGTGATTAGGGTGGTGGCGCAGAGTGGCACTGTGACAGTGACATTGGCTGCCATTGGCAGCCCCAGCCATGGTGATTCACTGGAACTTGCTTCATTTGGGCCATAATTAGCTTAAATGTTCAGAGAATGAAAAATTCATCATCGCTTTGAATCTTGTTAATTGGGGGAGCCATCTGCATTAATAGAGGCCATTTGGAAGCTCTGCGTTTAAGTGTGTATGTGCGCGCGTGTGTGCATACACAGGTGTGTTTGCGTGTCAATCCGGGGTAAGAAAGCTTGGTTTAGCATCCACTCCACTCTGAATATTGCTGGAAGCAGAGAGAAATTTAACAGCCAGCATCAAGACTTACCACCGTATCTTATCCAGTTAACTGACAATGTGGGGACATGCATCGGGATGCAGTACCGGGGGCAGAGAAGTCTCTGTGGGCTTGATAGGTAATTCACCAGTGTGTGTGAAAACTAAAAGCAGAATTAATCAGTATCAATTTATTGTCTGTTCACCCTGCAGCGACTTCTCAGATAAACATAGTGGCAGAGATGGAGATTATGTATTATTCAACATTAGTACTGGCAAACACAGATAATGTAATGGACACTCTTACATTTTGCAAACAGATAATTATGTGGAACAGAACTGCTGATAAAGAAAAACAAAAAAAAATAATTGGAAATAAGACAGTTACCTGCCTCCACATACAACCCCACTAATAGCACAAATTAGATTCAATTAAATAGAGTATAAACTTGACTTTTGTTACTTATTTCTGCAATGTGTTAATATAATAGAAGAAATATTGCAGGGCGGGCAAACAGACTTTTCAACAATCCTGTGAGTGTTTAAGGATATTAATGTTTTTTTTTTCCCGATGAACTAAATGAACGCGACGTGAGGAGCAGGGAAGTGTTTCTTGTGTCTGTCGGGGGCAGCAGAGGTAAACAGCGATGGCAGCCAGTCGCTGCTGCAACCACTGCGCTTACAGTGAGGCTAGAACCAAAGCAGCGTGACAGCGTATGGCATCGAACCAGACTGAAAGGCTTGCAATCACAGGCTGAGTGTTGGGTGGAGACTTTTAGACGGTGGCTGGTATGCCCTTTAGTTTAGTTCAGCCTCAGCGGCTTTCTTATATGGAGTGTTTTTCATATTCGGCAATAAAACATGCCACTGTGTCCTTCCTCCTTCCCCTGTATGCGAGTGTGTGTGTGTATTTTGCTGCACCTGGAAACATCAAACCTTGTTACTTTGCGGTAACATATGCACCCAGCACACCCTCTCTGAACTTCCCCTTACAGGAGCTGTTATATTTCTACATTCAAAACAGTAACAAAGTCATAAAGGGAATGCATTACTGCCACCTATTATGCGGCGCTGCCGCGCACCGTGTCTGCATGAAAAGCAAAAGGTGGACAAGATGAATCAGACAATTTTACAAGAAGCTCCATAAAAGCAGCGAAATGACCATATTCATTAGGTTGTGTGTGTGTGTGACATAAATACAATATGTCCCTCCATACCGCAGTGTGTGAGGAGGACAGTGTTTATGCGACAGACAGCGGGGCTGCAGAGCCCAGCCCAGTCTGGGCCAGCTCAGCCCAGCCCAGCTCGACCCAGCCGGCCCTAATCCATCATCACAACCACTGAATCATCGCGCTGCCAATAAAGCCAGGCGGCAATACATTACAGGCATGTGGCAGGCTTTAGCGATAATGACATTGAGAAGTCCCCTTGGGCTGTAGGAAAAGCCTGGCCGCATGACACACTTGCTTACAGAGGCAATAATATATGGAAATGCATCAGCGTGCCAGACAGGGGAGAGGAATGGGGAGATGAGGGAGCGTAAGGAAACGGCCTCCACGATGACCACTTCCTATCGGTTTCTAATGTAGACCCAACCAAATCCAGCAGACAATGACGGGGCTTATTTCAAGATTCAAACCTCTCCAAACAAGCCATCTTACAAGCAATCTGATATGTCAACACCCCCACGTCTGTCTTATCTCGCTCTCATGCCGCTGGGTTGATAATGCAATATGGTTCGGACTTGGGACACGTTAGATACAGCTCTGCCAATCATCGGCATGCTGTGTGGCAAAACAGCGGGTCACCGGCAAGGCAGCCGAATGAACAAATACGGGACGATGAACTGGTGGTCTCTGCCATCATGTTATCTTGTGGCCAACACTGAGAAGAGTCTGCCTGTTAAACCCTCACCTCCACTGTCTCTCTCTCTTTCTATCTCACACAAACACACCAAATTTGAAACAGAAAAGTATGTTCAAAGTGATAGGAATGTAAAGGTGAGGATGGATTGATATTTGTGGTGGCAAAACATGATTACAGAGCCTCTGACGATGGAAAGTTGGTGTCAGATATGGCGTGAAAAAGCACTAGGACCTTCACAGCTACACTTATTTGTGTGGAGAGAAAAAAAAACCCACTAGCGCTCATCCTCCTCTGACTGGAAATGCGTCCGTCTTCATGGTGTCAGACTCCAGGGTGACATGTTTTAAAAGTAAATCCCTACCATTGTGCGACAAACTCTAATTTTAATTTTGCATTTAAATTAAAAGTTTATTGGGTCTCTATGTGCTGAGGAATTTGCATTAGCCTAGGGGTCATGAAGGTTTTATGAAACCCATTAAGCGCACATGGCCATCAATCTGAAAATAAAAACTCGTTTGACACCAGTTAAGTGGTATTCCAGTGGGGAAAATACACCTTTAAGGCTTACTATAGGTTAGCACACCTAGTTAGTGACCAGATTTAACCCTGATTTTGTGGTTTCCAAATACACAGATTGAGGTGAAAATACCTTGTATGAAAATGCCGTTACGCCTCACACAGAGCTGCAAATTCAGAAAAAACATCTTAACAATGAACAATAGGGTGCGGCCACACTGATTTGTCAGGATTGATTGAAAATGTCAATGTCCACCGCTTGTTCTGGACTTCCTTTGATGCAAAATGCAATTAAAGAAGTGGTTCACCATTTTGGGGAAATACCTCCTATTTGCTTTCTTGTAGATGTTATTATGAGAAAATATCTGGCTGCTCATAAAAAAATAAGAGCCAGTTGATGGCACACAAATTATGAAATAATAGAACAGCTAAACTCACAAAAGTTAAATTGTAAAAGCAGGCATAAAGTGTCAAATTATTCATTTGCAGATTAAAAAACAATATGGTACAATGTGTTAATTAGTGAGTTTTAGAGGTGCTGTCCAGTCATCATGCTAAAATAAGCTGTGTGTTTACCATACAGACATAAGCGTAGAGTGGTACCCATCTTTTCATTTAACTACCAATTAAACACAAAATACATTACAGTGAAGGAAGAGGGATCATTGGTGTCACTGTAAGTTTCCAGTTCCCAATTCAAGTATTATCTTGAGTTTTGTTTCTTTTGGCACGTGCGACAGGAAAAGACAAACAAGACAACACGAGGTTTGTGCTGATAGAATAAAAGTCTGAATTTATTTCTGTTTATCTATACATTAAACAGGTGTTCCTGAATGCAGCAAGAGAAAACACAGAACAGGATGCTAAGCGTCAAAAGAGTTGCTCGCATAGCAGAGGTGTGGCCGGTTTAGCAAAGACATGTACACTCTCTATCGCATATACTTATAACAGTTTCTGTAGATGTAGGGTCGCCTCTGGGAGGCTAAAGTAGGGACAGAGGGAGTGTTTACTGCAATAAATTCTTTTCACATTATCATACCGACTGGCAACACTCCATACAGTAACAACCGTTCTTTACCCAAAGACAGGGTTGCATTGGTCATTGCAATGCAGTTACAGACAGGTAAACCCAAGCAGCCCCGTATAGCTCAGTTTAATTCAACTCACGTAATGAGTATGAAAATGTAGGAATAGTTCTGTACAGATTTGTCATGTCGCCATTGTCCCCTTTGACTCAATCTCAAGGCTGTGCATACACATTCAAAGGTTTGAACACCCAACAGTTATCTCTTTCCCCGGTTCGCCCCGTGCCCAACAGTGATGTGGTACCAGGTGATTACAATTCAACACCTGCATAGGAATTCAATTACACACACAACTCTCTGGGTCAAACCCTTGGACCAGAGCAAAGCTTACAATTGAACCGTTATGAAACAGTCCAACGAATGGCTTAAGTGCTTCCATGAAACTGACTTGTTTTTTTTTTTTTGTATTTGAACACACACTGCTCACAGTACAGAGGATTTCCCCAGCACATTTCATGTTCACTGACGTTAAAGTAAAAAAAAAAAAACAAAAAGCAAAATACACAGTTGTACAGACTGACAGGTAGAGCAATCCACCTCCAAAAAACATCAAAATACTTCAAACACTTTGGCGCAGAACATTTTCCATTGGTGTCACTGCATAAGAATAATGCACTTTTAGTGTAATTAATCCAAGTCCAGACACAGTATGGTGTCTTATCTATGACTAGTTCCAAGTGAGTCAATCGTGTAATAGCTGTTACGTTAATCCTGAAAATTACATTGTATATTTTTTTTAACCAGAATTGGTAAATAACAGGTAAAAGCAGTATCCAGCTAGTCAATATTTAGCAATGTACTATGAAAACTATGTAATCTCCGTATTTATGGCACACAAAATTTTCAGCCAGAAGGGGCTGTAGTTGATACTAACAGCATATATGCAATTTGTATTAATGGATATTTTTTCTATCACCATCATCTTAAACTACCAATGGAATCTGTTTTCTGTAAAACAAGCTGGACTTGACAGAACATGGTTTTGCTGAGGACCTCCTCTACTGTAATATACACTGTACCATCAGACTGAGATTTATCTCGTTATGACAATCTGGCAACCAGTGAACAGTGGTATTCCTTTTTTTTTTTATTTCATTTTCATCTGAGTGTTATCTATTGTATGACCTATAGTGTAACCTGATCTAACCAGTAAAAATGCATATTTCTGAAATACACTGCAACAATGTGTTATTGGTAGAGAACAGGTGCTAAAAGCAGATGCATCCATTTAAAATCAGCAGGTTCTGAGGTACTTCTGAATCTCACAGCTGAGGATATAATCACTATCTACAATATTTGGATGGATAGCATATAGTTGATACAGTAATAGCAGGATTAGCATTTTGCGAAATATTTTGGCTTTAAATTTCATTTCATGATAAGCTGAGGGGATAGTGGCGGTTGACACACCTGAATAAAACATAGCTGTATGAGGATAAAAACATAGAAAAACAGCACCGTTTGAGGTCCGATAGACAGATCAGTTTAGAACTGTTTGCTGGTAGCACCGTCAACCATTAAAAATCTCAGAATGCAATACAGAGACAGAACACAACCACTGATCAACTGCACAACATAGCAAAGAGCGAAGATATATATTCAGAGACAACCCCTCACGCAGACACCCCTTTACAGCAGCATCTTCAAGCAGGTAATAAAACTGATTTTTTTTTTTCTAAGAATGATATCGTGAACTGAGGTGTTTTACAAGTTTTATATTCTGTACATGTTGAGAGTAACCAGATATACCTTTTCTATAGATTTTTTTTTTAATATACACACATAGTTTACAGTCACTGACAAACAAACACCAGAGTAACAATGAGGTAGGACGGTGAAGTTAGATGAAGTAGAACCGGTTTGTGGATTGTATACAAAGTTACTGATACCTTAAGAAAAATATAGACCTAACAATGTGTTCCTCACATTTTTCGCATTTTGAATAAAGTTTAACATTGTATCTGAGGCTCAAACAGTAACGTGTTCTGTGTACACTTAGTTGTGAAAACTGCAAGACAAAGCCATTTCATCTTGTTTCACACAGTGAAGCTAGAACTGATCTCTTTTCCCAATCAGACTGTCAGACAGCAACATGGAGCTCGCTCACATTGGAGATTTGGCAGGTGTTCGGGACACAAGCCAAAACACCAAACGAGGACGACAGGATGTGTTATAATATTGACGCATGTGCATTTTTAAAATCCAGTCCGTATAAAGGTTTAGGAGAGTAAGGAACTAGAGGTGGTAAGGGAAGAGGATCGAAGATCCAGCGAGGTTAAACCTCCTCTCCCTATCGTTACTTGAGTGTGACAGTGAGAGTACTGGAAGGTCTGGTGTTGTCTTACAGAGCTAGTCTAGCCTACAGGATCCAGTTATGGCTCCGCCAGGTTATCTGTTGGTGTATGTTACTAATATGCTGCTAAAACCCAAACCGCTCCTCCGCAAGTGACTCGGGACATTTGATAGAGATTGGCCTTGCCATCACAGATTAAGCCAAATCTGGGTTAAAAACATACAGCACTTCCATACAGACTTCATCTGCTAAAGATGGTTTTAGTTAAAGGATTAGGCTTAGACCCGCTCCAGGAAACCAACCTTTGAAAACAAGTTAACATTTCCGATGATGTAATAGCTCTGTTAATGCTTCGTCTTAAAGCAATATTTTAACCCCCTTTTGGCATCAAACAACAAAGAAATAAACACAAACACAAAACACGACAATGTTTCAGGATTTCGGCAAATTTGCTTTGCACAGCGGAAATCTTTTCTTTCTTTTAAACTGCATGTACTCCCAAGACATGCTAACACACGTAAACCTCATATGTTGCTTTGTACAGGGGGTAAACAAAAACAAAAAAGGAAAAAGGGGATTTTTTTCTCTAAAAAAAACAAAACCTATCAATAACATGTCACCATTTTTGGTGGATTAAGATTCATCAAAGTCTATTACCTTGGCATGGGCCATTTTTTTTGTGCAAACCCTGCTGATTCCTCACTCAGCATCCCTACTTTAGCTTGATCTCAGCATTCAATACTTTGGCTTACAATTACCATTCATTTGTAAAAACACACAATTTTCTCTATATAAGTCGTATCTACACATAACCAGTGACACATTAAGTTAAAGCACATATTCCAGTCAGAGTGCACATTTCAAAAGGTAAAAGTCTTACGATTGGTGAATCGTGATTTGGGATGGAAAGCTAAGAAGAGTTGTTGGCTTCTGCCTGTCAATTCGCCAAGCAAGCCATTTACTGTTTAGGAGGACATGGTGGAGTTCTAGAATCCCGCTTCAACATATTATGACATGTGCAAAACTGTTTTTTGCAAAAGTCCCGGATTAACTCTTTTAAGATTCAAATATTAGTTTGTAAACTAAATTTAAACAAGCTTGTGGAGAGTTGGCATATCTGGGGAATATCTGACAAACAAAACAAAAATACTGTATATCCCAGAACGCATTCTTGCCATACAAAACAATAAACCAAAATGTTCTAAGGTGCTTCATGATAATACAATGATTGTTAGGCCTTAATCTAGTATATACTTTTATAAAAGAATGAATACCACAAATTCATTTCTTTAGGGTTGAGGAAATTGCCCAGAAGTTTAAAGTGCATTCAATGTATATGATTTGTATTGATCGAACTACTGCTTCTCCATTGCTAGAGAACAATGGTGTAATAATATAGATTCTCATCTTACTGTGGCAGATCTTTAGAAATCCAAGGTAGATTCCAAATGAGGCTGATCAAATATCATGTGTCGTGAACGTAATAGCATGTATGGGCTCTGGCAAAATCTGATTTTAAGGGAAGCCTCGTCTCTGTTGTTCCACAGAGATCGGTTTGGCTGAGAAACTGAGAGATTTGTTTTCTCCATTTGTTTGTAGATTCCACTGACCTACATTTGGATACAGTATCAAGCTTAAAGCCAACAATTCATATGGAAAAAAAAACAAACATATAAGTGTAAAAAGAAACATAAAATTGTCAGGTAACATGGAATTACAACATGAATTAGATAAAACAGAACTTGACCAGAACCTTAAAATTGTAACATGTAAAATGATTAGAAACTGAAATATCCATGTTTGGTGAAAAATTACAAAAAAAAAAAAAGAAAAAAGAAGTGTTTTATGTACACTAAAATATCTCCAAAACATAAGGTAGCTTAACAAAAGGCTGATCTGAACTTGTGAATTAACAAAAAAATCAAGACCAACAAAAAAAATGATATACAGAAATAAACCAACCGACATACAAGAATCTAAAGTGTGAAGAGGAGAAAGGCTTTGATGGGCAGCTCTGCAGCAGATTCACAGTTAGCCACTGCTAGGTCACAGTTGAGATTTCAATCTGCAGCATTTAGTTCCAGCCTGCAGACAGCCACACAAATCATTTTGGATCAAAACAATAAAACGCACGAACAAAAATAAACTTTAAAAAAAAAAAAAAAAAGAAAAACAAGAAACAAGGAGGACATTTTTTTTTTAAGTTCTGATGGCATAGCTCAGAGGAAATTGTCACTGGAGCGACCTTACTTTTGTTCCCCAGTGGCATGGCTTAAAAAAAAACAGAGGGGAGGGAGGGAGGAGGGGAGGGAGGGAGGCCCACAAAACATTGACAGCACAAAAGTGTTCCAGACAGCTTTACCCACAGCTAACACTGCTTCCACATGAAGATGACCTGAACTGTGCAGAGCTGTTCCCCCGTGCAGCACAGCATCTTTTAACTCCAGGGTGGGTGTCGTGTAGGAGAGGGAGTAGCCTGGCTCAGCTCAACTCAATGGTGTGAATCACACAGAAAAATAGTACCTAGCCACCTCTTACATTCTCACAGCAAAGTGCAGGTGAAGCTTCATCACTTCAGCTTACTATACATTTACAATCACAGCTTACTAGAAAACCCAGGGTCATACCAGCCCCTGGTGATTGCCAAATCCATTTAAGGCCTTTCTGGGCATTAACATGCCTGTACCACTACAACTTGTTGAACAGTCAGATCGTCTGCAAGTGTCAGGTTTGATTTCGAGTAGCACAGGGATATCACATCAAATATCTTTAATTGTGCCCTCTAATTGATGGTAAATGTCTATAACTAAAAAAAAAAAAAATCAACATAAAAAAACCCAAAACAAATACAGCATTCCATCAACTCTACGTTAGAGTCGCACTTCCCATTAAACCTCTGTAAGCCCTCTTTTTCAATAAAGTAATGTGTTGTGATTGACCTTCAGTTTAAGGGGGAAGAGCACAATCAAAATTAATCTCTTGGAGCAACAGAGTCTCTGTTGTAATATGCAATATGGCTGTTACTAATTAAGACTTATGCATTTGAGACTCTGAAGTCCCATTCTATGCAGTAAGTACCGACAGCACACTCTAAGATCCCCAGCAGTTCTCGCGTAGTCCCCAAAACTACCAACCTTTCACACATCTACTATCTAATGCAAGCGATCATCCTCTTTTATTTTTAATAGCATCAGAAGACTTTATCTAGGGAAATAACCTCTTACTTTTTAAAAGTTTAAAGGACTCAAAATGATGTTCTGACACAGAACAATAAATTAATAGTACAATCACATCTAATCTCTCTTTTGACACAAATGCACACATCTTATTAAACCAATGTCTCCGTACCAATCCCACAGTAAAGCTTATAAAAACACTCATACCAGTTCACATCAAGCTAGCGCACGTGTTCGACTTCTGACCGGTGGGTAAAGCTGTCTGCGAGACAAAATTGCAAACTGGGCACTGAGGAAGGTGATGGTTGCTCAAGTCACATAGGGAGCTCAGAAGGGGCTTATTTGTTTTAACGTTTCACATAATAACCAATCCAATGTGTAAAAAGGAATATAACTGCTCCTGAAACTGTGAGAAAACATCCTCCAACCACCCAAATCAAGTCCCCTCAATATCCTGCAGACCACGGGGGAGGGGGCAGAAGGCGCCGGCGTGACGACAGTTGACACTACATGCCATCGTATGTGAAGTTCTCCATCTTGACTGTCTGTCTGATGAGCAGCTTGGACTCCCGTCGTTCCTCGTTCTTGATGGACTTGTTGATATCCATGATCTTTTCACAAATGTACTTGTTCACTTTGGACAATCTCTGCGTAATCTCTGCACTGTCGGCTGTCTCTTGAGACACTCTGTCGTAGAGACACTCTGGGGAAGGAGTGCGAGTAGTCAGATGACATCACATTTAAAAGTGCTGATCTTATTTTTGTCTGGGGTGTAATGAATATAATTCTATCTTTTTTTTTGCCTGATGATTTCCACCTTGTCTCAGTTTACAAGAGATCCATCAGAGGGGAGAATCCATCACTTTTATTTTATAGGATTAAACCTCACGTGCACGTAGGAATCTTACCTCTGACGATTTTCAGCTTGCTGGGTGAGAGCGGAGGTTTGGGCAGAGCATCTTTCTTCTTTTTGGTGGCCACTCCGGTGACACTACGGTTTTTGAGGGTTTCTGTGCCCCAGATCATTACAGCTAGGTTCTTTGTGAACTTGGAGTCTCCCTGGGTCCGTTGCAGCTGGTGCCACTTCTCCTCCTCCACCCAGATGCCGCCACCAAGGTGTACCTGCAGAGAGAACATTGTAAAGAAATGAATGTACAGTATGCTGAAGCTCAAACATGTTTTAAATGTTGTACAGTAACACTTGTCATTCTGAAAGGGACAGACTATTCCACACCTGTCATTACCAGTGTAACTATTGAGGCTCTATCTGTAATAGTAATATCAAATATCTGGGGCAATATCAAAATAAAGCTATTGCAGTTACGCACATGTTTTATTACTCCACATATCAGATATCCATGCATCTATTTTTTATACCCATTTATTCCTCACTAGGGTCACAGGGGTCTGCTGGGGCCAATCCCAGGGTACTTTGGGCGAGAGGCAGGGATACACCCTCGACACACACCATTCACTTACACACAACTACGGCCAATTTAGACTCTCCCAAAAGAACCCGGAGAAAACCCACACAGACACAGGGAGAACATGCAAACTCCACACAGAAGAGTATCCCAACACAGGTCCTTGAACCTACAACCTTCTGGCTGTGAGGCAACAGCGCTACCCACTGCTGCCTCATATCTGATATGTGTGATATGTGATCTTTGTCAATTTAATAGATGCTGAAACATCAGACTTCAATATAGATAATACGTTGTTTATAGATCAGATTGGGAGTATAGCTGATAATTTCATTTAAATTTAAACAAAACATATGTAACTGTCTGACTGGGAGTCAAAAGAAGAGAGCAATAGAGAAGTATAGTAAGGCAGAAGGAGAAGCAAATTAATTTAGATAACAATAATACATTGTATTTGCATGGTTTTCAAAGACAATTTACATAAAACTGAATCCATTTTATTTGTTAGCGCCAGGTCATATTAAATGACATGAATCTCATGAAGCTTTTCAAATAGAACTCTATATGATGTTTACAGATCTTATTCCCCAATAGCAAGCACTTGGCAATGGGGGCAAGAAAAACAGAAAAGGAGCAGCGTATAGTTAAACTCATTAATACCACTCTATTATATTCATTAATTTTTTTCAGTAACTACGATGCTCACATCCCACTTGTGCGGGGACGTTAATTGACATGTGCAGCCGGTTCCCAATCTCCAATGGACCATGTGGGTGTGGAAACCAGGCAGATAATTGCTAGCTATGGTAGAATACGACCAGCTCTCACTTACAACAAACCATGAATGCAGGAAGCAACCCTTCCAACAAATAGGATACGTAAATAAGCTCAGGCCACTGGGTGCTTGTAGGCTGGATTACCTCCACTATGAAGTTAGCCTGTAGCTCTGTCACTGCAAGTTGCATAAGCCTGCACCAAACACTTCAAGCCGATTGCCGGCCCGACTGCCCTGGTCTGCTAGGTGAGCTAATGCAGCAGGGGGGCACACGCGACTCTCTTTCCCTTCTCTACTCTCTTATCACTGTAAAGTCTTTAGGCTAGCATTCAAAAGGCTTTTCCCTGTGCAGCTAATGTGCTTTAGGCCCCCAGCCAGCAGACAAGCTTTTTACAGCCCTCAAGTCAGACAAGAGTGTTTTCATCCTCTCACAGTTGCTCTCATTTATCTCTATATCTCTCCTCCTTTCTTTCAAACTAACCCCCCCCCCTCCCCCTTCACTCTCTCACTAGGGCTAACCTGTCAGTCACTTTAAATTCCTCTCGTGCAAATAATTAATAAGCGGTCCCTGATGTAGGAGAGTTCTAATTTGCAAGTGTTCTTCACGCTTGAAGTGGCTGAAGGCCCCAGAGCTTGTAGTACCAATTCCCCCCCTGTCATCAGAGACAGGACGCTGGTTGAGTTACAGCAGTGGAGGGAGTAAAGAACCCTAACAGCCTAATAAACATCGATGATGCTGGCTGGGCTTGCAGGAACAATAATAATCTTCTCAACCTTGTTTACCTGCTAGGGCACGGTGGCCAAGGGGGAAGGGACTGATCAACTATGACAGCATGTTCCCAGGTTCATGGGTGTTAAGAGGAAATACGGCATTTCCTACAGAATCAGACTACCTCCCACGGACACCTGCAGGCAAAAAGCCAGGGATACAGGAGAGGAAAAGGAGGGGTTCAGGCCTCTCAAAGGTTGAGCTGTTATTGAGATAATCTGCAAGTAAATGTTTAAATGCACAAACAGCAATGTATTGTTTGCCTATATGACAAAAACAAACCTTTAACAGCAACAAAACGCCAGATTAATTTGCTGTCTATCGGTCCATGTAAAAGGCCTGTCAGTCGATTTTTGAGTGATGGCATCTTTTAGTAGCGTGTTTCGACTATTATTGCTGGGGCAAGCTTCTTGTTTATGTTTGGATGGCTAATTCTTCCCTCCACGAATAAATGTCAAAACAGACACCAAATATAAAAGGAGATGAAAACAGAGCGGGACATCACAAAGACTAAATGTCAGGTTTGCTGGCAGATAAACAATTTGTAAATGTGATCTAACTAGAAGAAGACAAAACAAGACAGAACAGAACAGTCGGAAAGAGTGGTAATCGTGTTGCAGCAAAAACTAAATCAGGAAAAAAAAAACAAGAGAACAAAGACTCAGGCAAAGACTGACCTTCCCATCATTGCAGGTGTACACTGTTCTGGGAGAGGGCGAGTAGCTGGAACTGGTGTTGGCTTCTTCTCTGCACGTTTCCTGGGCCTCAACAATTGGTTCGACCACTTCAGCCTTGATTGTCTGAGTGCCATTGTCATGCATAGGCTCTGGAGATGATACAAACAAGAGTTTTAACATTACAGGACAGAAGCAACAAATTCATGTGTGTCAACACTTTAAGTTGAAGCCCAGTAAAACACCATCCATCAACTGCTGGGGGAAAGTGGCTGGAATTTGACCTTAAGTGTATCAATAACGTTTTGCGAGAGGAAGATTGATGCCAATTTGTCCCACCCCTACCAGTTAACACTTTATCTACTGGACAACAGGCATTAGCTATGTTTGCTAATGTTAGCTATGTTGGTTTTTTTTTACATCGTCAAACAATATCGTACTACTTACAACGTTCAGGTGATTTTTCATGGTTGCTGTGGTAGGCCAGTTTGAAGTTACATATTTGGCACACTGCCTTTGTTTTGTCATCACTCAATTTGAAGAACTCCCACACAGCTGGGGCCTTCAACATGTTGTCTTCTTTTGGCCACGGTGAACCGAAGCGTGACGTATGACGTTCACAGCTGTGATTGAGAGGGATGCCAGGCGCCCGAGCTGAGATGGTATATTCCACATGTTACTGATGCGACAGACCATCCCCAACGGTGGTGCAAATAAAAAAGTATATGACAAGAGCTGCTGACAAAATGCGTTTTGCAGTTGGACTTTGATAGACTATATTTAGGGAAAAAAGGGAGGATAAAAGCTAATATCCGAATACCAAATTTGAAAATCGAATACCTACCTAATAAACAAATACCTTAAGAGTCAAATATTTATATATTTTGAACGTGTCAGTTGTAAACAGCGTGTTGCACCTTAATCCCCATGGTAACTAGTAGCATGTGGCCTGGAGTTTTCCGATCTTCACAACTGGCCCAATGCCAACCGCTCGTCTGCTTGTTTCTGGGCCCTGCCTTCCCTGTGACTCGACACAGGCGCTTGTTTTAGCCCAGTAACTAAGCTGGCTTGGTGGCTGGCCACGCTAAGCTCCAATGTAGTTGATGAGTTTTAATATCGGTCAGCGCACTCCATCCCTTGCCCGACAACACCCCAGGGTGCTCTAATCTTTAGCCTGTCCATTAGATGGTCTAGCCAGTAGCTGGGTGCCACTGTCCAGATCTACAGGGGAGTTGAGGTTAACACCAGCATCTGGCAAAGCTACGGTTTGTACTCTGCTGTGCACTGCAATGACCCCGCTGTAATCACACCTACAACTATAGTGCATTTTATTCAACTTCCTATATTGGATTCACAATGTTACCACTGGACTTATAGAAATAATATTGTTATAGTAAGATCCCATCGTTGTATTATGAGTATCTATTGCTTGTTACAACTTCCTGTGCTGAGGTTGCATTTTTCTTTATAAATCCTAAGGTTTTGCGGGGAGGTTTTTGTTTTCTTCTTAGAGAGCTTTAGGTTGGGTCTGTTGGCCTGTAAAACCTATTGAGACATTGTATGTGATACCCAGCTACACACAGGATAAACTCGACTTAACTTCCTGCTTATTGCACAACACTTGAGTGACACTGCTACATGTCTTTAAAATTAATATATAGAAACACAACATAGATGATCACCGTCAAATATATTGTTTAACACAATTATATATTAGTATTATCACGTATCTTATGCTCTTATTAGGAATGACCATAACAGCAGATAAGGGACTCTTGCCCCACTTTTTCTCAACAATTCTTTTACAAAACAGTGACAGGAACCCTCAGATGAATTCTGTTTTATGATGGAGGAAAGCATGAGCCACACTAAGATAAGCAACCTCAGCTCTGTTCTAGTTCAAGTTCAATGTATAATGTTATCTGTGAAAACTGTAGACCTGAATCTACCTCAGAACCAAACACACTAGGTCTGGAAAAATAATGAAAAGCCTTTAACTCATAACTAACAATATACCACATGAATCTTCATTCCCATGTCCAGATATAATTGCCAGAAACCTTATTCTTGGCATTATACATTGTTCTTAAAAAAGGCACAGATCCTTTTCAGGTCAGAGAGGGAACAATGAACCGTGTGGACATACTATCTCTGGTAACACTGGGATTATAGAATTCCACCTCATTTCAAGTTGTACAGTTGTTACAGTCTTATACGGACTCTAAAATTACAAAGTTCTGAACCACCAAATTCCAGTTTTACTACTACAAACACTACCGTTCCAAACTTTTGAATGGTAATGTAGGTGTTCATGCTTGGTACCAAGTGATTTGACTTTTGTGGCCAATTTTCAAAGGGACCAATAAGGTCACATGTGTCATCAGTGGCAGCAGTATGTGTGTTGGTGCGCATGCTCCTGGTCTCTCACCGCTTCCTAATCTCATGAGGAGTACGTCCTGCAGCCTCCGGTTGAAGTCCCTCAGTTCTTTGACTTCTGTCAGCAAGCTGCCGTATTCTTTCAGTTTCTTGGCCTGCTGCACCAGCTGCCTGCGGGTTCTCTCCAGCTCCTGCTGCAGCCTCCTCATCTCCTCCTCCTGTTGCCGGTAGCTGTGGACCAGCTCCTCATACAGGACTCTGGGAACCACAGCTGCGGCGATCTCAGACACACAATCCGTGTCCACCTCCAAATGCTGTTGTTGTTGCTGGTGATGATGTTGCTGATGCTCTGCCTCCATATCGTCGTCTTCATCGTCCGCGTCCTCTCCCTCCTCGGCCAGCCGGTCCTCGTCCAAGTCCTCTTCCCCCTCCATGCAGGAGCTGGCCGCGTTTCTCTCCAGGCGAGCCACTACTGCTGCCAGGCTCTTGGATGAGTTGGAAAGGGGCCGTCCATGGTCTTGAGATAGGGCCTGAGGAAAAGAATAACTGTCATTTCAGGGAGCAATTCAATGAAGCCCAAAGAACATGTGTCGTGCCTTTGCAGCCAGGACTGTTAAAACAGTTTTTTTTACTGCATATCATAAATCTCTTTGCTGTAGCAGTACCAAAATGCACCTGATGTGTCACAAGAGGTGAATCAATCCCACAATTAGAATGGAAAGTACATGAAAAAAGAAAAACATGGCAAATCTAAAAACAACTTGACGGACAGACGAACTATTTGTTTTGACTGTGGGAATCTCAATAGGGACTGGAAGGAGGAGTCATTGAGTTCTCTGATGAGCCGCTCAGAGGATTTGTCTGTGAAAGGGCAGCTGTCCAGAGTGCTGAATTTGTGTTAATCCAGCATATGGTAAAAATAGCGTGAGGGATTTTGGGTGTCAGCCAACTTTATGGAAATGTGACATGGTATCATCAACAGATATAAGATTCATGTTCATGCAATTTAACATGAAGCATGGAGTCAAACACGCCCTCGTTTGCACCGGGTTGCTTTTCTACAATGACACAGCAAAAAACGATCAATTTAAGTAACATAGGTTACTTTAAATTAGAATTTACTTTTTGAATTTGCTGAATAAAATAAATAATTGGGATGCTACCCAGACAACCCCAGATACAAACATGACTGTTTTGGTATGTTAGAATTGATTTAAAAATTGTTAGTTCAGTTGTGAAACGAATAGATGAACATTAATAAACATCAATGTGTTAGTATATGTATATGTGTTAGTAGTAGTCATAATACTGGAGTCAATGAGAGAATAAGCATATGTTCAATTCATAGTATTGCCAGTGACTCATTCAAATGTACAGACTCCTCTTCTGATACAGCATAACCACTGTCTACTTCAGGTGATCATACCTTTTTATGTCTGAGTGGCATTCTCTCCTCTCCAAAATTGTTCTCAATAGAGTTTCCTGAATTCTTGATGGACATCTTGGGAATTTTCATCTTCTTTTGCATTATACTGTCTTCAAATTCCTCTACTGTATCTGTAAAAATTCAGGAAATAGAAGCAGGGAGAAACTCATCAAGTTCCCAAAAAAGTTAGAGGTGTTTTTTTTTTCGTCTCACGCACCAACAAAACTTTCATCCATTTGTCCGACTCGAGCCAAAAGGGTGTTTAGTTTCTCAATTCTGCTAACGTGAGATCAAACTAACTTCAGCCCGCTGGTAACATTTCTCCTAGCTCCCGGCTCGAATCTACAATGCTCCTGGTTATACGGAGCTCTGAACATGACTTAGACGGGACCGAGCCGGCAGCCCAGACAGCTCGGGCAGATTCAGGGATTAGTGGCTAACTAGTTTAAGATCAGGTCTGCAAAACGACCGTGAGCGACATGGCTGTACCTGCAGACTTCATTGTATTAACATGATGCGCTGTCATGTTCCCGGCGGACAGGCTGCTGTGTCTGAGACAGGGAGATGACTGCAGCACCGCATCCTTCAATATGACACAAACCTACAGAGAAGCTAACAAGCTAACACGTTAAAGTTGTCGGGCTACCGCCTCGGCTACGTTAGCAAACGCCTTTAAACATGGTAACAACAGGCTGTCGGGTGTGTTCACAATGTATTGACAGCTCTGCGTGTGCACGCAGGGAACTAGCGCGTCCGCGCTAACATGCTAACGCGGAACGAATACAAGCCGAGCTAACAAGCGTTAGCCGCATGTTGTAAACAACCGCCGTGACTGGTTAACGTCGCGTGCCACGTATTTAACGAAACATCCAGCACCGCTCTATCGAAACGAGAAAGCTAACTCTAGGAGCGCGACGCCGCGGGTGTCAAAATGTGCAAAGCATTGACGATAAGGTATGACTACATACCAAACTTATCGTAGCATATCTAACTAGCACATCTAGCTAGCCACAACGGAGGACGTTGTTGTGGCTCAGTGTCAGACTCCAGCTGATCACGTCCTGACAGATCGGACAAAAGGACTTGGTTTGACACGTTTCCGACTTTCACGCACGTCGTCGTCATTTGCTCGGACGGAGAAAAACAGCTCTAAAAAGAGAAAAACTGATGTGTTAAGGAGGCAACTTACCTGCAAGGGCAAGGATCTGTGCTTCGCACGGCTGGCCTGCGCTGCCATTCTCTTCAGTTCTGTGAACCAGATACACCTTCTGATTATCAAAATCTGTTCTGTGCAGAGGTCTGAAATCTTCCACATCTGACACGGGTAACGCGTAGCACATATCGTCTTCAAAGAATCTAACAAAAGCATACATTATTTACTTCTCTTTGGTCCTGCACTTTGGATATGGTTGACAGTTTTTTTCCTCACAAAGTATTAAAACAATATACACATAGGGGGATTGGGGATGGTGTCTGCGCTCGGCTACTCTTGCCTGGTCCACATCACCAGGGTTGATCATCAAGGCATAAGTAATAGACATGACATTAACTTAAGTGCCAAGACATGTTTCTATGCAAAGCTATTAATGAGATATGATGATTAATTTTTTTCAGAAACGTATGCAACCACTGTCTACTTATTATTATTTTATTGTGACTGTTTCATTTAGGGCAGAACATGAAACAGTTAAAACAGAAAACACGATTCAAAAAAGAAAAACATAACAAAGGCTATTTTTAAATGAATGAACAGAAATATTTATATGGAAAATGTGATTTTTTTTTTTTATTATTGAAAATGCCACTGTTTTAAGACAGAATTTAACACAAATATACAACCATTGCTACTCACTCTGTCTTCTACAGGAGTTGTTTCGAGGAACTACAGTGGGAAGATTGCCTGTCTGGTCCGATTTCATTGTGCTCTTGTGTGCCTCCTCGTGCAGCCTTCTCATCTGTTCTTTGTATCACACCAGAAAGACTTTAAGGCCAGCTGACAGAAATGAACTCTTTGTTATTGTAAGGCAGCCAGGTGGTTATACAACAGAACGGATTTCTCTCAGTTGTTACTCTAATGGAGAGCACCACAGTCGATAAATGACACTAAAAATTTCGTTCTGCTTCGGCTGCTGTAATTGAAAAGTAACTGATGCAGAACTATAGAGTCTTTTTTTCCCCCTTTGATATTTCATTTCATAGTTTCAGGCATTTAAGTTTAGTTATGATTATGCTCGTTTCAAATGCCACCGTCCCCATGATGTTTGTTCAATGTACTGTATGACCAGTCCCACAGTGTGTTAGATGTATACAAGTGAATTGAAAAAAAAAACAAGCTATGCAATGACAATAACTCTCACATAAGGGAAGGGATTTTATTTCAGTTATTGTGGCTATGTTTTAGACTGTTTTCAATACAAGTGAATAATTATATTTTACAGCTATGCTAATATAATTCATTATATATTATATTAATAAATTGCTTCGTGTTTCTGTGAATTGAACTGAACTTTACAAAAGTTCAATTCTGCAACATTACAGGTTAATTCTAATGGTTTTTTTTTGGAGGCTGAGACATGATTATCTCATACATATGCACTACAACTTCAGTCCTGTAGACTACAACAGGAATAAGAGTGATAGGCGATAGATTTGAGCAGCTTCTCCACAAGTTGAACAGGGAATTACTGTTAATCTAAACTTCTGTTCAGCAGCCCTCCTGTCCTCAAGGCTGGGCTTGTCAACATAAGGCTGCTCAGTTTCTGGAGCTCTCTTGTATTTGAAGTGGCATGGCTCACATGATGCTTTCGCCCCCTCCCCCCTGTAGCCTGGAGAAGTTTGATTTCAAACTTTTCACCAGAATGTTCATGTAGTTCTAATATAATGGGTGGGCAACTGCAGGGACACACAATAAAAGCTTCCCAAATGTTTTTTTTTTTTTTTATTGTGATCATTTTTAATGTTTATTCCTCAACATTAAACTCACAATGAATTCATGATTTCTTGCAAAATCACCACAGTTTATGTATTCACATCCAGTTATTACCTCTGCTGTTATTATATTTTACATCATATTATTGCTAATAAGCTAATATAATTGTGGCCATTACCATATGCACACATTTATTTAGTTTATAGTTATTTGGTTGCCAATCTATACTGTGCACTATGTTGGCCACTGAGAACTATTTCTCATACTGAGAACAGTCTCATAACATAACCCATGCACACCCTGTTTCTTGCTGTTATTATTTCACGGTATGTTGCTCTACTGCACTGCTGAACTATCAGGTTCAGATTCAACCAGTCCACTGTGCTTAGGGTACGTACAATATATTTATAGCAGAAATCTTCTAGTGAACCAACCTGCACAATAACAGCGGCCTAACCTTTAATAGTATCATTAGGAAGACCTGTGTTTCCCTGCTATTTCATGTCAATATGGCTGCCAGGAAACAAGGTTTACAACATTTTAACGGACTTTTCAGTGCGCTGATTGGATGGGTGATGTTACACCTTCTTATCAGTTTGTTAAGTTTGATGACCTCATGTTATTCCAGTGTAGCTCCACCCAACTTCAGCCTGAGTAGAGGTCTAATCAGGCAGAATTATGGACTTTTCACAAGTCGTCCAGAGCAGAGTCTTCATACTATTAAAACATATAGACATCTTTTATGTATTCAAGATTTCCACCTCAGCTTTATTCGCTCTGCTTTGTTTTGAGAGAAAAACACCTGCATACAGTTGTAAAGGTTTTTGTTTTTTTTTAATTTGGAAAATAAGTACCATTAAAGAATGAAATGTGTTGCTCAAGGGTGAATTTTCTCAAAAGAAAGCTGCAGTACATTTATGACATATTAAATATATACTGTATAATATGACAAGCTGCCGCTTTACAAATTGACTCGTGTTTGTTTAAAACTAGAATAACAATCCTGTGCCTGGTAAGGTGAATGTACAGTAAGTGTGCATTATGCAGTCACATAATGTGTGGTATTTGTCTTGATGCAATGACTGTTTGTTTCAGAATGTGCTAATCATGCATTAAACATCACTGCATCATAAGCTGTACTGTAAACTGTCTTTGAAAAACAGGAATAATAATCAAACACCGAGAGTCTATCTAAGAAAAGTTATTTTACAGTCTCTGATTCTGATTCATTGGAATAAGAAAACTGGAGAAGGGGAGAAATTATAGCTTAATAGTACAAAGAAAAGGAATAGGCTATTCATCAAAAAAACAAACACTGACCTTGTAATGCACACACTTTTAAACACACACACACACACACACACTCACTCTACATGTGTTAGATATAAAACAATACCCACGTATTTTTAGAGGGGAGGCACTACTTTCAGTAAGTCTAAAAATATTTTTTCACTCCCAAAAGATTATGAAATTATACATTTTAAATACCAGTTAAATGCGGTGGCCCATTATTTTGTGTTGACTTAACTATTATGGGAATGTAAAGTCTAGCTACTATTTGTTTAATAAATCCAATGGGCTTGTTTTTAAAAGGAACATAAATCTGCTCTGAGTTATCTTCGTCTATCGGCATGCTAATTCGCTGAAGATACAGTGATCTATTAAAGCTGAAGGAATAAATATTAATAAGGAATAACAATAATCTTTTTGCCACGTTATTTCTTTTGGGCCAGCTGATCGGCAAAGCTTCCAGTCAGGACAGAAGCCAGACAGCATGTCCTGCCTATTAGCTCCACACTGCCAGGCTCATCTATCTTTATTGGTCATCCATTAGCCTGCATTAAAGGGAGACACGGGATAATATCAGTAATGATGCTGATGATGGAATTAGACTGCGGGTACACACGTCATCATTGCAGTGTTGCTCCTGGAATCATAAAGAGTTCCCACTGACAAACAGAGAGACGGATGGGGTGATAATATAAATGTCTCCTTTATGCTTCTGATCAATGTCCGTGTGACAGACAAACAGAGGAGAACAGGAGCAAGGAGAGGGTCTTTGCAATTTGGGTGAGAAATGCCCGTGCTTGTTTGTGCTCGGAGGTGTGCGCATTAACTTTACTGCACGACGACAGCCAATCTAAAGGCAGCACCTGTGCCAATCTGCAGGACGGACAGATGCTGGCACAGGTGTGTGCGTGACGACGGTTGGCAGGAGCGAGCGCCAACGTGAGCAGCAGCATACAGACAACAGACCCAGCAAAGTGAAGGTGCCAGACATTAGACAGACGGGACAGGGGGGAGAATCATTAACGCAGCTTCCTGGAGACGCTCTAAGACCAGGAAAGCACCGGACGAAAATGAAGATATGGGTGTCTGCTACCCGAAATGACAGATCCAGAGAACGCTGCTATGATCGATCACGACTGCTTACAGTCCGGGGTGACGCCGTTTTCCTATTTTAGTTGGAGGCATCTCACCAGTCTTTCTCTTATTATGCCTCTTAATTAGAGCCGCATGAATTACTAATCAACCGTGAAGAAGGCATTCACCAATTTAAAAAGTGATAGCCCATGAAATGAACAGCACAGGCTCCTACAAGCACATCAGTTACTAATGCTGCAGGGGCTGAAAACAGACCTTTGACTGAAAGAACGCGACGGAAAATAAGAAAGACAGACAGACATGAAGCGCACACACACACACACACACACACACTGGCAAACCGTATTGTGAATAAATCCTTCATTAAGTATTTAGAATGGTATCAGCGCTGGCCCTGCCATCATGCTGCGCATACTCAGTGATCCACCCAGGAGACATTGATCTTCTTCATAAGGAACATAATGACCACCAGAGAAATACTGATCATATTTCAGCTCCAGTCAATTCAGTTCATTAGGGCCGCTCTACCTCCTGCTGCGGCCCTGTATTGATCTCGCTGGTGTCACCAGACTGTTATTCTCTGCTAACTGGATAGGGAACTCAAAAAAAAAAAAAGAAGAAAAAAAACCCCTGTAATTTATACAGTGGCAACAGCAAGTTCAACAATAGACTGCAGTGAACAAACAAGCAAAAAATACATAAAAGAGTAAAGATTGGCCCCATAAGAGCAGCGTGGGCTGTGTCTCTGTGCCCTTTCTGCATCGGTATCAAATGTCAGACACGACAGAGGAAATCCTAAAAGTATCAAGGCTGTCTCCGGGTTTCAGAGAGATTTTTTTTTTCCCTTTCGCCTCTAATACCTTTTCCAGCGTCTCCTCTCCTCTAATCTCCACTTATCTGGCAGCCAGGTGAGCCGAGGCACATGGCTGGTGGGCAGGCTTTGGTCTGTGGGAATACAGCTCATCCTAATGGTATTTCGCTCCCTTTCCATCGCTTCCCTCTTTTTTTCCTCCAGGGCGGCTGCCAGACAGAGACGGAGGCAGCCAGAGAACTTCTCGCTGCTGCTGTAGCTGACAGCGGGGAGCCGGTGGGATTGAAAGAGCGGCGACCGGGCCGCCCATCATGCAGCGGGGCAGCCGGGCTCACAGGTGCACAGCGTCTGACATATAATAGTGGATAAAAAGCGAGGCCGCCCAGCGCCTGCTCCTCGCCAGGGTACCGGGGAGTCGTGGCGGCGGGGTTGGATGGTCAGATGTAGTGGCAGGGGCATGTTGAGGGACAAAGTGTTTTGACCACCGGGGGCTTTTACTTAGCCGCCGACCCCCACTCACACATAAGTCAAGGGCAGACAAGGTAACAGATCTCAACATCTCCCCTCCACCGAATCATCACTGTACACTTAGAAGAGGTTAAGATTGATTCGGAGCCTAATGCAGAGTGGTGGCGCAGCTGCTCCGTCTGAAAAGGAAATCAAAACCTAGCACTTGTCTGATTAGTTTCAAATGTTTTTGCCACTATTTGCTGCTCTTTTATTACCGTTGTTATAATTTCTGTTGAAAGAGCTGCGAGTCCCCGCAAAGCACAATAAAACGTGTTTATCCCCTCTCCATTCATTTCCCTTCTATCCTCAATCTATTTCATGTTTTTATTCATTTCTAAATCTGCTTTTCATCTAAGCGGGCGACTCCAGTGTACACAACGCAAACACGTTTTCGTCCGTTAAAGCTAAAATAATGCTGACACAAACCTATTTAAATCTGTGATGAAACACAATATCGCAATCACTTCGGATGTCACATCCGCCCGCCGCTAACTTGGCAAAAAAAAAAAAGAAAAGCGGAACGTCTCTCGTGCGTCGCCTTGCTTTCAAAAATAGGGAAAGAAAAGTAAAGATGGTGCAATATCTCACAAGCGATTTTCTTTAGCCAGGACACACAAACAGTGACAGCGAAAAAAGTGTGTCACATGTCACGCTACTCCTCTGCCATCCGAGATGCAGGGTTCCGACTGATGTGATGGCGGGAAACGCTGCCTATCTCTCTCACCGCTGAGACACATTTAGTTCTGTGGAGGTGAAAACAGTCAGGACGAATCTGGCAATCAGTTGAAACCAGAGACACAGCGACTGACAACAGTTCATCTCTGCTCCCACTGAACCACAAACAGACAGGTGCGGCTGGTTTTAAAAGCTGCGATATTGTATTTTATATATTTCTTCTCCGATTTATTTATTTATTTCTCTCCTGTGTCATTTTGTTACTTGTTGTGTTGTGCTATTTTTATGTGCTTTTATGTGTTTTACGTCGTTTTATGGATAGAAGGTGTTCCCGTCAGCATCCGTTAATGGGGACAATAAAAGCAAATAAGTAGAATTTTTACGGTAACATAAACCAAATAATCTTTAAACAAATCTCCAAACGTGTATTTTCCTCCCCATAACTCCCCTTTCTGTTATCTATCTCTTTGTTTCTAGAACAACCTTGCCTGTTACGTGAAGGTACTGCTAATAATGTTTTCTTACCTCAAAACCGACCGGAATTATTTTACGGATGCATATGGAGGATATATTATGATATATTATATATACCTATTGGCTGCCTTGTTGACTGTGCCTGGTCTGTGAAAATCTTTCTGTATCACTCCATTAGAGGTCAGTGCAAAGTCACACACAGGAGAGCAGGGCGGGTGTAATGAGAAGGGGAATATCCTGGATTTACAGGACTTGGGTTCAAGCATCTGCCGCGGTGAACGTTCCTGAAGAAAAGGCGGCGGCTGCTGTTCTCTATCTGAACCTGGCGGCTGACCCGCCTGTGAAAGCCAAGCAATTAAAAGTAGAATTTCCCGACGGAGATCAATTATTTATAAAAATCTGTATTTATACATACAGCGCTCTACATACACACCCATCGGGCCCCCCTGCAAACGGAGTTCTGACAGGAAGGGGCTGAAAACAGGCTGGTAATGACCTTGACCACGGCAGCGAGTATCTCCTGGCAATGTGCACCACCTGCGCTGTGGTTTGCACATTTTTGTGACATTGAATACTCTCATATGAACTATTTAGCAGAGTGACGGGTTATTATATTAACAATTTATCTTAGCGGTAACACCTTTCCCCACACACACACACACACACACACACACACACCCCACACACAGTCGCAGACACAGTCCAAAGTCCAAAAACTCAATCCACCAGCCATAACACAGGGACAGAGTGGCATCAACCTCTATTATCTAGTCCCTATGCTCCTAACACAAAAGGCTCCCTGGAACAAAAATCCAATCAGTCCTCTCTAGGAGGATTTGCTCCACAGCAGTGCTCAGCAACACTGGTGGCTCTGCTGGTGACAAAGAAATAATCTCTGAGCCCACAGCCTGTTCACAGCCTGTTTACTGTCTTCATCACATCGTCCTTTTAGAAAAGGGACAGGCACAGAGTCTACGCTTCTCTGTTGTCATTTACTGTCCTCTGAGTTTCGCACTCGCTCTCCCCCTCGTTCCTTTTCCTGCATGCAGAAACATGAAACACACGGCTGACTGTGTGTACACTGCGTGAAATTACCGTATTTGCGACACGGGGAATATTTACTCTAAGCATTAGTAATATAGGCTTGACAAAAAGGGAACCTTCAGGCGTAAAGACTAGAGACAGGTTTTTAAATAATTGTTTGATGACAAATATTTTCAAAATATTTTCAATATCGCGTTACCCCTGCCTCCCCCCCTCCCTCCGCCCCTTCCGCCCGCCTCCTATCTCTCGCAGACCTCCGTTCTTTGTCTGGTAAATTATCACACTCGTTCTCCATTCATTAGCATGCTGCTGCTTATTTAGCTACGCTGCTGAGAAGCCTTCAACAAAATCAAGTGGAAAATACTCAATATGAGGTGGCCAGCTTGCCCCTCTCCCTTCCTCGCTCCCATCCTTCATCTCCTCCTTTGTTTGTCTTATGTGTTTTCTTTTTTTTTTTTCGTTTTTAACCACATCAAAAATGGAAGCATAGCCGCCCATAATGAAAAGGAGGGAGATAAAATATGCAAATTCACACAGAAAGGATATAATTAGAGCAATAAAAGAAGTGTTGTTTTCACAGCTGCTCATTTACACAAAAGACTGATTTTATATATATATATATATATATATATATATATATATATATATATATGTGTGTGTGTGTGTGTGTGTGTGTGTGTGTGTGTGTGTTTTTCTCTTTTTGTTTGTCTATCCTCCTCTAGCCCTGCCTTTCTCAAAGTGCATGTGCTCCCCTGCATCCATGCATTCCTGCCTGAAACCTAGTCAACCTTAGACTCATTAAACCACCCAGACTTTTCTCAGGTATGTACAGCAGGCCTGCTTGGCTAGTGGGAGGTAGCATACTGAGTGGTTTGGGTTGATTTCACATCTTTCTTTATACCTTCCCCTGGTCAACTCAGGCTGGATAGAAACACGTTCACCTGGTATACAGTCTGAATAAAAGGGGATTTTAATGACATGGAAGCAACAAGCAAGAGAGAAAGAATGACTTCTCAAACAGATATCTGCATATGAAGTGACAATTATTCTGCGACTGGGAACTGTTTAAAGTAGAGAGCTGCACAGAGGCAGAACTCATTGGTCTATTGACAATTTAGCTTTTTAGTAGTTTTTTTAAAAATCTTTTATTAGTTTTTATTAGCATCTCAGGTTGCTAATCAGGCTGTAAGCAATGACCTATTAACAGCAATGACCGGTAACTGCTGGCTCCACCAAAATGCAGGTAAACATCGGTGATCACACCCAGAGGCTAATGTGCTGTCAGATGATAGCTGATGGGCTCTGAGATTGTTTTTTTACCATCCTCCTGCCACAGAAAAAAGACGTTGGGATTGGAATAATGTGCAACGATAATGCACACTTGCTCGTGTATTAAAGGCCAGCACAGGAAGCCTAAAAGCAGTAACTTTTTGACTTACTAACTTCCTGTTACTTTTTATATATGTACATTCTGCTGCAATCTGCTTCAGTTTCCAATTGGAGCAAAGTTTAAACATGTTTTTGAATCTTTAAAGGAGTGGCAAATTAGCATTCCAGAGAAATACTATGAGTACAGCCAAAAGGTGCTTAATACTGGACTGTGACCACGTTATCGGCTAGGTCTTTGTTTCTTGATTCTAAGATGTGCGGTTATGTAAAGCTGGTGACTGAGGAGAAGATATGAGCTAAATAAATGAATTTAAGTTTCTTATGGTTCAGCTTAACTCAAAGGGAGACTGGTCAAGCTGATGAAAGTGTGTGCAGCCGAACAAAAGAGAAACTGGCACAAACGAGGGGGGGTCACTTTCAGTTATAGGCGAGAATAAACAAAGTAAACACGGATAGTAACAAAGAGCAGTATAAAATAATTAATAAATAACAAATCATCTCCCTGTGCATTACACTATGGAGAACTAAAAAAATAAATGAGCATAAATTAAAAAAAAATGCTGAAATAAATAATGAAATACATACATTATTATCATCATGCATCTCTACCTTCATTTATTTATGTATTTCTACATTCTTACAGTTATTTATGAATGTATTTATGGTTATATATATTTTGCTCCTCATAGGCTCTTAGGACACTAAAAGTATGACACAAGTCCATGAGTGCCACTTGCCAGAAGACCAAGAAAAATACATCATCCTCAAAACAATAGCACCGAAACAACAAAGACATAAATACATGATATATCACTATAGTTTGGATAGCTGCCTGGAGACTTTCATCTGAAGAAAAGGAAGCTATCGAATGGGGCCAAGCTGGTGCATTGTGTTATAATTAGTAGAAAACCCTGTTGACCCCACGTTTGAACTGTAAACAGTTCAGGTTGAAGTAATCTTTGATTTAATGTGGCATTTTCTGACACGTGAAAAAAGGAAGGTGTTGTAAATGTTGGTACCTCCTAAGAAAGGGCTGGGGGGGGGGGGCTGCTTCAAGAGAGCAGCTGGTTAGTATTCAGAAAGAGGGAAGTTTTTTATTCTGTTACATTTTGTCCTTTTTGTTCATTCTTTCAGTTTATAAGGGCTCGAGTTGTCTCCTTTTAGTTGACCACAAGTGTGGAGGGAAGTCACGCCGAGCTTCTTGCAATAACCGGCTATCATCAGCCAAACCAATTTCCACGGTTCTTATTTTCCCAATGCCGTGTTTGTTTTATTAAGTGCTGCTCCTGCTGGCGAGTGAAATTTAAACAACCGTGCAATCCTGGTAGGAAACCTTATTTTCATGTGTACTCTACTAGTGAAAATGTGAAATCATTTGAAATTTTTGACCTCTAAATCATGTCTCATATTGTAGCTCGTGAACATATTTGCTGTATGGTGGAGGGTAACAATCCAAACTATAATTATTATTAATAATAATTAGCATTATATAAGTATCTTATCACATATAAATCAGAAATCTATCTGGTAAACAATGTATGCTAGTATTGGTAGATTATTCTCCATGATGCTACCTAAAATATTCTAAAAACAAGTAGGATATTGCATAAGATACCACGTGCCCTCCTTTTTTAAACACATGGGTCATGTTTTAGTATGCATCTTATATCCATCCATTGGTTGACACTGTAATTTGGAAAATAATTGTGATTTATGAAACTATATTGTACAATTTATCTTCTTAAAGCATTTTCTAAATACTCTACATCTGCCTTAGCAGATGTGACCTTTTTTCAAAAAATGTTGAATTTGCTACGTTTTCTCCTGCTTTGAGGTCTGTGATTTTGTTTAGGAAATGATATGCCTTAACCAGGTTGTTTCCATGGAAACAATACGACTAAATAATTATGGTTCTGATCATGTAGCCGCCATCAGCTCCATACTTAATAATTTTGTTCATGTTTTGCGTCCATTAATGCCTTTCACAGGCTAAATTTACATACTTCAATTACCAAACTATTGCTATGCAGCATAAAAGATTTTGACAGCGCTTTGAATATGCAGCTGGCTATGCAAAGTGTGACCTCTGACCTCAGAGATAGCTACAGTGCTTTTTTTTTCTGGAGAGGGCAATACAGGGAAGACAAAGAATATCTATAGGAAGAGAGGCTCTAATGAAAAACATTTCTATTCTGTCCTGACAGAAACAGCAGGGAAATGGAGATACAAAGAGAGAAGTGATAGAGTAAAACAAGAAGAAAGTGAGAGGAGAGATCTGAGAACTGCCTATTATCTCCACGCTGCATCATTGCTTTAGACACACACTCACACACACCAGGCATGCACACCCACACACACAGACACACACACAAAATCTGTCTGTGCACAAACAAAAAGTATGGACACACAAGTACACATTCTCACATACAACCATCCTCACAAATCTGCCCAGATCTCATGAATATGATTGACCTTTTTTCCACTGTAATGCTGAGAGCGCATTAAGGGAAAAGGAGAAACTAAACAGAGGCAAGCAGAGTTAATTTAGAACAACACATTATTGGGTGCTGACTGCAGATATGGAAAAGGACAATCTAATCGATAAGCCAAAAGAATGACAATGGCCTCTCGAATCAATGTCCGCCCCCCATTTTCTCACTGCGAAAAGACAAAGCCTTTAATGCAGGTGTTTTTGTTGTTCTGTTTGGTGCCGTTTTCACCCGTGTGAGCGTGTGTGTATGTGTGTGCGGTAAACTGTGCATGGGTGTGTGAGTGTGTGT